>OZ023159.1:28029542-28629542 GCA_963678695.2 Diplodus puntazzo | reverse complement strand
TGTGTATGTAGTAGATAAATGGTTGCATCCCTGGCCGTTACAACTCTACAGTACAGGGCATTGATCCCCTTCATCTTAACTGGACACCTGAGGCACCGCCAGACCACAGTGATCAATACTGAATCCTTCTGATCTTACATTACACATGCTCCGTTTCTCTTTTTCCCGCATGCGGACATACTGTATTTGTGATGGACAGTCAGTCGGCCAGGCTCTCTCTCACCTCACCACTCAGACTCCGCTGCTCCAAAGCCACGTTCAATTTTAGTAGCTCGGCCAAACTCTGCACGGTGCCTCACCGTTCCCGTCACACAGGAACTGGCATCAAACACTTGATTTCAGCCTCTTCAAAGCAATACAGCATGTATATACATTTGAGTTGTTTTCTTGCTTCTTTTGTGGGAGCTCCCAGTAAAACATCCACAGCTCATTTTAAAGAAGGAAAATAAAGTATATTTGCTTACTCAGCTCAAACAAATGCTCCTTTATTTCACTGCTGATATTGTGGGTGTTTTGTATGACTAGGGGAGTAAATGTGTGTGTGTGTGTGTGTGTGTCTATGTGTGTGTGTGTGTGTGTGTATGCGTGTGTGTGTGTGTGTGTGTGTGTATGTATATCTTTGTGTGTGTCTTTGGGCTTTTTCTGTCTTTTGGCTGTGAGCTGGAATGGACTGGGTTTGTTTCTGTCTGGACTGATAAGAGGAAGCCGCTTACATCCCTCTCTTATCACTCTGCTCAGGGCTAATATCCCTTTTATTTTTTCTCTCTTTCGCTCGTTGTCAACCTTTTGTTGTTGGTGGACTGGGAAGAGGTTCAGCAACTTATCAACTGTCTCCCACTTTCTTGTCCTTCCTCTTCCCTGCCCTTCTTTTCTCGTTCTTTCTCTCTCTCCGCCGCTCAATGCCAAAGCACTTCAAGTCGCCAGCGTATCGCTTTGAGTGGCAACAGACCGGAAGACTCATCAAGAGATCATGTTTACTCAGAAGCCGGAGCAATTTCTAATAAAACTTTTAAGATTCGTCAACTTTTAGCTTCTTAAGGTTTGCGTGGGTGAACTTCTGTGTATGTGTTATCTCCACGGGCCATTTTTAAAAAAGATATCACTGCCCCCCACACATGCTCATATACAGAGCTGAAGTGATTTTAATCTTCTTATGGGTGGGGGGCAGAAGGTGGATTGGGATCAACCCTTTTAGGCTTTAAGCTTTCAATAACGTTGCTATCTTATTCATGTTTTGCTCCCCTCCTTGAAAAGTAAGTGACTTTTCTTTGGATTGGATTGCCTTTTCCCGATTTATTTCCTACAGAGATAAATGGATTTCTGTTGCCACGTGTGATGTGCCTAGCTGTCTGCCAGTCATATAAGAGATGCAAATTTAAGACTGCAAAAAATTCACTGCACACACGTATCAATCCATGCACCACCCAGAAGACACACACGCTCACATACAGTGAAAAAGCCTAAACAGATGATGCACACAGATGCTGTATGCATGCACACTCTTTTCCGGCGGACGGTTTCTGTCATATAGGCGAGCTTCTGTCGAATCGGGATATCCTCCCAAGCTCCGGCTTCTTCTTCAAACATAGGCTATATCTAAATGTCAGGACTCTACCCCGCCTGCAGACTCGTAGACTTTGAGGGCGTCCAAACTCACATTTCATCCGGTCCACAAGGGCCGTCAAGCTGACTTTCTGCAGACGTCCAGGGAGTCCACTTGGGCTGCAGACTTCACCAGCCTTCACTGAATCAATTACCCATAAATCATCGCAATACAGATGCTTATTTTGAATGTGTAAAACGTTAAAAAATTGAAATGTCTAGGCTAGAAATAATATTCAACCACATCATAATACTGAAACATTTAGTATATCAAAATGCATTTTATTGTTATGGTCTGCAGAGTCGTCCATCAGTGGATTATATTTGCCTGATAGTGTCATTCACTTGCAGACTTGATGTGATGACAGCTATCAGTCACTTCAGCAGCTGTGGCTCAGGAGATAGAGCAGTTGCCACCAATCAGAGGGTCAGTGGTTCGATTGCCCCCAACAGTTTGCATGTCGAAGTGTCCTTGGGCAAGATACTGAACCACAAATTTCTCCTGGTGATGCGCAGCTGGCACCTTGCATGGAAACCTCTGTCACCAGTGTACAAATTAGTGTTTGATTGGGTGAATGTGGACCTGCATAATGAAGCAGTTTGAGTGGTCGGTAAGACTAGATGAGTGATGCGTACAGCTCATTGACTGTTTTATTGTTCTGGCTCTAAATAAGCAAGTTATCAACGGCCAAAATGCCAAACCTGAGGCTTCACATACCAGTGGGTGATGTCACATGAGAATACACTCAGGTCGGTTTATTTCCTTCAGTGAATGCAATCTACTGACCCGTAAATTGCCTGATTAATGATACAAACTTTCACATGTGCTCACTCACTGACACAAAGCGAGCCCGGTGTTTAACATAATACATTTAAGTATAAAAACCTCAATAACGAGCACCAGTAAATTGCAGTGTTGACTGTGTGCCTTTTTCTTATCTTGCTCTCACATCATTGTCATTCAGTTACCAGAGTGGTCTCTACCTGTATGTGAAAGGGCCTATATTTATCACAATCACCCACAAATTAATTTCATGCACCCTACTTTTGGAGATTGACAATTATGAGAAAAAAAATTGGGTGTGCATTCACAAATGAGTAAAACCAGCGAAGTGGAATATTTCTTCAATTTATTGCTAAAAGAAATTTTAAAAACAAATATACTGACGACTTTGATGAGCGTGAAGAAATGAATCTACTGAGCAGAGGCAGGAGACAAAAAACACAGGGTGGAGAAGAAAGGACTAACTGAGAGGCAGTGTTAGGATAGAACTTTTTGCCCTGGATGCTGATCACATGTTGTGGAATTTCGGCTTGCTTGACCATTCACGAGAGAAGAAGAAGACTCAGAGACACTGGTGACTTTAAGTCATTTATACAAACTTGCAAGAAGGAACAAAATAACAGCACATCTGTCTGCACAGAGTGATGCCACAATAATCCTGACAAGTCTTCCCAAATGCTCTGATTATATCTACAGCTCAGGAAACATCCCTCCCATACATGGTTATCTGTTCAACAACAAGGAAGGGAAGAGTTAATGCAGATCGTCTCACCTCTGGTCAAGTGAGGAAAAGAAAGAAAATGGGTAGAAGACAGGGCGTCTGATAACATATAGAGATTGATGGCCATCCTGCGAGTTTTACACAAACAATCAGCTTGGTTTGTCGGGGATCTTGTTCTGTAGACATAGATGGCCATGAGGTATAAACTCAAAGAGCAGACATCACTATGCCCTTATCCAGACCTTAGCGTTTATACAGGGTACATATGACATCCTATCCCATGAGTTCAGACTGTCCAGGGATAGTCATATTTTTCTCCCACAACATACATTTAGTCATACGTTTATTGTACGCAAAAGACACACACACGTGTTAGCTTCCGTACATTGACGTCTCTGCCGCACATACCTATAATATGCACACCTACACACTAAGTTTACAAGCGCAAGCACGTACACAAAATCATTCCCCCACGACTTCTTGTTTATCTTCACACTGGCTCTGAAGCATCTGATCTATGAAGAACGCGAATCACGTGAAAACCATTGATCCACGCCTTTCATCTTCGGCGTACACGCTGGTTACAAAAAAGCCGCAGTCGATGACAGGGGGGTTCAAGTCATGTTAATCTTATTGACTACTTGAAAGGACGCAGTGATTTAGTGAATACGCAAGCACTCTTGAACAACACACACACACACACACACACACACACACACACACACACACACACACACACACACACACACACACATACATCAAGGAGCATGCCTGATTGTTTGATGTTTTTTTTATCCTACCTTCCATCAAAGCGAGAACTTTTCAAAGAATGTGTCTTCCTGGATAAACATATGTTAACCATAGCTACGTGCCACAGTAACTGGCCGAATGATTGTGTTATGGAACTCTTTTGTACTTTTATTATTGATGGTAACACCGCTCATCCGTCCCCAATCTCCTGCTCTTTACACACTTGGGCAGAAGAGGAAGAGGGTTGAAGAAGAAGATTTCTCTATGAATCATCTCTTCCCCAAAGGTGTAGTAACCAGGGAGATTCAAGGGCACAGTAAATGGAAGAGGAAGTGTATTCCCAGCCCATTTATTTCTCTTTTAAACTCATGATATGCAGTGCACTATGCAAGGCAGGGGAATGTTTTTCGAAGGTATCTGACAGTAGGGACAGATGAATGATTGAGTGAGTCAGAGGAGTGCAAGGTTATGTGGTTATCTTGCACTCACCTTTGTATTTGGGAAGCTGTTCAGATTAAGTAAGTGAGGAGGCTCGGTCAGGCTCAAGAAGAGGACCTCTGAATGAGAGGAAACCAGCAATCTTGGGAAACCGCTGAGTGAGAATGAAGGAGGACATGGGTGCGTAGTGCTTACTTTGAGTCGCATTCGCTTCTGTTGATGTGCCCTTGAGCAAGACCTATCAACGCCAGTCCCAAAAGCCGGATCGTTCTCATCTGATATTGCCATGCTTGTGTTCTTGCTGGAATATTATAAGCAGTGGTGTCCAAGGTCTATCATTTCACTTTATGGAACAGCGACAAAGTCTCGAGCAAGCTGTTGAAGCTGAATTGCTGTAGTTGAGGACTCTCGCCCAGGACAGATGATCAACAATTTTTCGGACAGTGGCCAGGACAACAACAGGTGCATTTCTTTTAATTGCACCTCAGAGAAATATTTGACCATACAGCAAGTCACTGTGTCAACAATGAGTAGGAAATCATCGGCATGTTTGGACCATTTGGGCTAAAGATACCATCTGGCTCAATTTGAATTTGAATTATGAAGGGTCATCCTCTCTGTAGGACTGAAGTCTGTCCACGTAATTACAGGTTTTCATTTTGTTATTGCCGGTTTAAATGCGTCTACTGCATTGATTTGTAGTCATCTTTTTTCGTCCATTCCCTGTAATTCTCCTTGATTTTGCTGCATTTTTATGTAAACTTTCTTATGTGAATCACTCTCTAACTCTGTGGATTTGTAATTTCACCCAGTCTGCCGATGTGCAGATGACAAAAACATTATAGTTAAATCGGCCTTTTCTGTTTGAACCCTCACATCTACCACAGGCTTTGTAACATCATGCAAGGGTGCAGAAAATTAGAAGAACAGCATTGCCTCGCTGCATGGTATTTAAAATAATTGCAGAGCTTCTTCTATCATTAATCTAGTAATTGGGAATGTTGTGGTGTTACTGAAAATAAATCCATGGGATCCTTTGAATTTTCTGCGACAATTGACCTTGTAAGTCACGCTCGACCTTGCCAGAGCTATAAAGTTTTCAAAAGTTCTGAAATGACTTCCCGATTTAGGATTACAGCTTCAGCTGGGCACATGCAACTTGGTCTTTACTCGCATTCACTTATGCACCTGAGCGTATATATGTGTGTGTGTGTGTGTGCAGTTATTTTCTGACATATTTTATTCAGTGAATAAATATATAGATTGCTTGATTTGTTGTTATATTGAGTGTGTGTACAATATTTCTAAAATTACTCTTCCATTTTTGTCTCTCCTCTCTCTCCCTCCTGCTCCCAATTCTTCATATTTTTACCCATCACGTCCTGTTTTCTCTCCAACAAGGTAAGTGTTTGACACATTGTCAACACCATGTCACATTTCCAACTGGAACGCAGTACTTACCCGTCCTGCCCACACAAAATGCAAAAGTAATCTTGAACAGTTAGATTCTTTCGCAAATGCTGCACAAACACACTAGAAATCAGAGCATTCACACTGTTTCACGTCTTCACTGGGTCGGCACTTAGGAAACATTTTATAGCTTCAGTTGGAGGTAATCACCAGGCCGTTACTGCCTCTGCTGGGATTTTGAGCCTCTTAATTTCTTCATTCCCTTGGAGGGGAGACATTTTGTGCCATGTGGCAACCATTTTAAATATGCTGATACCAGTGTCTCGACAGGGCGGTTCTAATTTTAGCTACGCTGTATAGGTGATAGGACGTCTGATGGTTTGATTTTTGGATTTTTAAAGAGTATCAAGAGACTGAAGTGGGGTGAGCATTCTTTAAAAAAGTAAGCAGATAAGGTGATATTCATCAGTGTGAGGTATTTATCAGCTTCACAGGAATGTGATATACGGAAATGCAACAGATTTCCGTCTATCATATTCCTGTGAAGCTGATATACGGAAATACAACAGATTTTAGTAGCTTATAAGCTTCTTTGTGGAGGTTGTAAACAGACCAACTCATGCAACAGTTCAGACTCTGTTTTGTTTCTTTAGAGCTAATTAAAAACCTGCTGCATTACCTAATAAATTCTGATAGACAGAAACAGAAAGACATGTTTGTAAGCTGCAGTTGTTTCATTATTAACTTACAATGACTGCTGCCTGTGCACCAGACATAAACAAAATAAGAGCGTCGGGCCGGCTCCTCTGTGCTCTAATATTTCCGAATCAAATGACTTCAGTGTTGCAGTGTCCTCACATCCTTCTGTCGCTTACAAAGGTTGTGCTTTTTTTTCTCTACCCATCCTACACTCATTATGCCAGAGCAATAGACGACAGGATGTCAGTATCCTGAGGTCTGGCGGCTGTTGCATTGAACCACTGATATGTGGATGTTGAGGTTGGCAAACTATTAGATTACTCAACTTTTTAGTATCAAAAAAAGTATCAAACTCACTTATACTGCAAGGCCCATGTTTTTCTGAACCTTCAATTCATTCTTATTACTCTGCCTGCCTGCTTTTAGTTTTTTGACCTTGTTTTTTATCTGTGTAGGACATTATTTGTTTTGAAACGGATAATGTTACTGAATTTGTATTGATTTAGTTTTCTTTTTTTTTTTCAAAGATGTTTTGCTTATGACAAAGCCCTTACAGCAAACTTTAAAAGCATGTTCTGTACTGACCTGTATCAGTTCAGCAATCCAAAAGCCAGAATGAATGTTAGCTAAGTAAGTTTCTACAAAACCAGGGATAAGTTCAAGTATGCTTCATTTTGTTGCACAATGCTGTGCTTATGCTCGAGTTGGGCATAGGCACCATAACCACTTTGTGACTTGGCTTAAAACATATATTTTTGGTCGCCCCCACACAGCTAGAAATATCACACAGTCCTTAAAAAACATCTGGTTCTGTCGCCACAAACTCGTCTGCAGAACTTCCCATGCCAAATATTCGGACTGGGCTGGACTCGAAGGGTACACATTTGTTAAACCGCTGACCACACATTGTGGTAACATCTACAGTAAGTGTGGTCATTTTGTAAACTTGACTGCATCCAGCTACGTGCTACTACTTGGAATGTGGAAAAAGCATTTGTGTGTTACTGATATCATCCTTAAAGTTGAAAAATCATCTGGCAAATGTACAGGGAACGATATCCCTATAATCAGCTCTTGGTTTTGGCTGGAGCAAAAATCCAGTGCTTTGTTTTTTTCTTGTTTTTTTTCCCCTAATACGCTCCCTGTTGTTTACTCAATGTCCTGTCAAATTTTGGCATCATACGCAGACACAGACACGCACACACACACACACACACAAACACAGATATCTTTCCATCCCAATAGGTCATCCACCTGCTGTGCTACATCTGATATGCTGGCACTTTCTCTTTTCCTCTGATTAGCTGAGAAGGAAGTGGCTGAAGGCCAGTGTAGTCTGTGTGTGTGTGTGTGTGTGTGTGTGTGTGTCTGTGTGTGTGTGTGTGTGTGTGTGTGTGTGTGTGTGTGTGTGTGTTTGTGTGTGTTGCATATGTTGCCATTGCATTTGTTACCAAGAACTATCCCTCTGCTGTGTGTTTTTTGCCTCCTGCTGTGAGGGATTTTGGGAGGTACACATGAAAGGGATTTGAAAAGGTTCTAAAGAGACAACACTCAGAGAGACACATGCACACACACATAGACACACACACCTCTCTTTTCCTGACTTGAGACATGCTCTGATTACCTAAGATAATCATCTGCCGTAATTATCTTTGATGAACAAACCGAATGAAGCACCGCGCAGAATAAATGTGCGCTGTTTGAAATGCAGAAACTAACTGCTGAAATTAACAGCAGCCTTTGCATACATTACCACTCCATTGTCATGATTATTTCATTACATATTATATATATTATTTCTGTAAATGTAGCCTTCTTGAGAAAAAAAAAGAAAAAAAAGTTTCATGAGAACCTGTTACGTTAACGGCGTCTTTGTTTGATGAGACCAGTGCAGACATTGACCTTTAGTCAATTAACTCACAAACAATCTCATTAGGCCTCCCGGTTAATCTTCACTGACAGGTTCTGGCTTTGAACTCGGGAACAGTCAACAAAATTAGAGACACACTTTTGAAATACGAAACGCAGACACCTCTAAACTTGAATAATCCACTGCATCGACGATAGATAAAAGGTTATTATGATGTTAAGTGACACATGAATACGCGTCTCGACACATGCGCAAATATGGACACAGGAGAGCGAGGGTGTGTTAAATTGAGTCCAGATGATACAAGATGCAAGACAATCGTTTGGGGATTGTTCCACATGGTGAGTATCGGGTGCAGCCGACTTGAGCTCCCTTTACATCTCCGTCAGGCCGACAGATTGTGGAGTGAGGGATTTTAACATTCTGGTGTATTCTGAGATGAAGAACTTGAAGCCAAAATCCGACGGCCACAATGCAACCGACAAAAAGCTATTTTCTGGTGACGGGCTGCACAAAGGCAGATTAGGATGCTGCAAATGAATAACCTAGAAACATTAGGAGGAGTTTAACAAGAGAATGCTCCACTTAAAGCGGATTAAAGATATCGATGTTTCCCCCTCAATTAGGACCTGAGGCAAATATTTAGCTCACGCTCTTGTCTCTTTATCTTGCATCTACAAGAAGGGGACGTTGTGTTTTCAACTCCTCCTGCCTGTGCCTTTGACACAAAAAAGCCCAGTCATCTATAGCAAAATGAGCATTTCTGCATTACTGTGTTCTCTACATCAATGTTTATGTTGTGTTTTCCATATTTCGTCTTGAACGACATGGACATTTTTTTTTGTCATTATTAACTGCCGGTAAATTGCGAATGCGGTGTGAACACGCTGTTGTTGTGGTTTGGTTAAAGAACGCAAAATGCAGTTTCAGATGAATTTCTAAGGAAAAAGGAGATATTTTAGTTGAGGGAGCCGTTTTCTTGCCAAACTCAGCTGTCCGTCTCATCACTCCAGTGACTCTCTGTGCCTTCGCTGGCCTTTGCCGAGCCAGCAGTTCTGATTCCTCGGTGGCCTCCCTCGCTTCTTCGCTCTGTTTCACCGTTTTTGTTGTTGCGCTCCCTTCTCCCCTCTGCCTTTTCATTTCCTCCTCTGTTTCTCTCATTTTTCTTTATCTGGTTTGTATCCTCAATCTAGTCTCTGTTTCTCACATTTTTCCATGTGTTTTTCTCTTGTTCTCTCGGGTTGTAGGTGAGTGTGTGTCTGTTGTTTGAAGTGAGAGTAGAGGAACAATGTGGCTGAAAGGCCAGGTCAGTTCACTAGGGACCATTGGATTCCCTGTATGGTGCTGCTTTCTCT
Organism: Diplodus puntazzo; assembly: GCA_963678695.2. NCBI lineage: Eukaryota > Metazoa > Chordata > Actinopteri > Spariformes > Sparidae > Diplodus > Diplodus puntazzo. The sequence continues at coordinate 28,619,913 of OZ023159.1, read as the reverse complement.
TTATATGTTAGCTTGTCGAGACCAATATCCCTCACTGGCTGATATTTTGTTTAGAATTATTTGTTTTGACTTATTATCTATAGGCAAAAAATGTAAGCACTATAGTTAAGAAATAGTCAAAAAAAGCTTAACTACGTGTTATTCTCATTAAGGCGCCCACCTTAAAACTGTGGTGGTTGATACGACCCCCTGTGCTGCCAGGTTGGAGGTGCGTGAACCATCCAGGCTTCACAATGTGTATCTTTGTCATGCTCTGTCACGATCAGCTCTTTTTCTGTTTCTCTCTGAGCTTGCACACTAACATACATACAGCTGTGATGCATTCCAAGCCCATCGGTTTTGCTGATATTGAGCTTCAGGTGATTGTCATTGCAGCATGTGATGAAGCTCTCTCAGCCCTCTGTTCTCCTTCTAGTCTCTCAGTGAAGACGGCATCTTTCTCACTCGAAAGTATTCATTTGAATCATACCTGCCAACACAGTGATAACATCCTCTGTGCCAAGATTCTTGAAAGACTTCTACATATTCATTATTATCGTAAGAGCCTGGACAGACAAGGATGTGCACTGCAACTTGACTGTTGCTCAGAGGCACACAATCAGAAGGAGGCAATGCCAGTTTTTTTTTTTGCCCAAATCAGGTTCTGTTAAGTAGCGCTGCTTATCTGTGATTTTCACCTCTCCACTCTAATCAAGGAGTGAAGACATTAGACGCCCGCTGTGTAAATCAGTGACATCTACTGAATACATCCAGCAATTAAAATTGCTGAGCCTGTGACGCTGTTCACCTTGACTGCTCTTCAGTTCTAGGCCTTCTGTTAAATATTAGTCATGCTTCTTTTTTTAGCCTTTAAAGTTCACATCTTCAGTACACAGATGCAACACAATTTACAGATGAGGAACATTAATCCCACCAATCAAAAGTCAAGTAGGCTGGAAATCTGTGACCTATAACTCAATAAAATAACTAAATCAATCAAATATAAGTGGTCCAAACGTGTCTCGCATACGTGGAAGCATTTTCCTTGCTGCGGTCCCAAATGTCATAAATATGTTCAGGCAGCTAGAGATATATTATCGAAGGTAAATAAAGCATCGCAGCCGTGGTTAAGGAAAATCAACGTCATGTTTTGGTGGTATATGGGAAAACAGCGTCTAGCATCGAAATCGTGTCCTTTGTGCGTCAAACACAATTATGGCGCGTTCTTCAGACTCTTGAACAAATTACCCTTGATGCTGTATTTGCCTCGGCCTCTGGTCAGACGAAGGCTAGAGACGATGTCGATCGTTAGATAGCTCTTCAATAAAGCAGAGAGACAGCAAGCATTTTCCATTTCTCTTCTTCTTGTAGCACCCTCTTCTCCATGCATTAACACCTAAGCAGCATTAGGCAGGCTCTACTTCCCTCATTCGACAACTTGTGAATCATTTTTATTTTGAAGGTGTTATTTCAACTAACACGCATAGGTGGGTGGTCCTTTATTTTTTTGGTCCGTAGCTCCACTTTCTTTTGTTTTGGAAGGAAGAGGTGAAAAAAACGTTGGTGCAATCATCACTGGAAGCGGCTAATCAGTGTTAGAAGTCTAACTGTTTAACACCACATATGACTGGGACCCCCTGCTGAGAGAGAGTGGGCCGAGAGCTGACTCACAAACGCGGTCCCACACAGACAGACGTGGTATGAGCGGGATGTGTGAGTGTGCTCGTTTGACATTCACAAGTTAGACTTTTATTGAGCCCTGTATCATAGAAATGACTTTTTGCATGGCATATTGCAAAACCCCAAAAAGGGTTTTAAAGTTAACCTAATGCTGACGGAATTATGTTTTCTACTAACGCATGTAGGGAATGTTGGAGCCAGTCGACATCAGAACATGACTATAGTGGTCAAGAATGCAAGCAGCTTATGACGGCCTGTATTTCTGTTTGCTGTTGAGATTTGACCTCTAGCGGCTGAAGTAATTAAGACAATTGCAAAGGAGGAAGTGAAGAGAAAAGCAGTGTTAGGAGTGAGATGTCCGTATAGGGAAGAGGTCTGAGATGGATGGGGTCAGGTTAAACAATCACAGGGCTTTCACTCAAGAGGCCACTGTTCATGTCCAGTGAGAAAACCAGAAGTCAACAGTGAGCTCTTTTAGACTAACTGACATCATAAAGTCACAACATATACATAGCGTAACATGAGTAATGACGGAGGTCTTGCACGTATGTCTTGTTGTCTTTGGATCGATGATGTTGCTGCCAGTCAAACCTATTCAGTCATTTTGGTTCTAGGATGTGTTGTTAATTAGCATTCCATCAAAGTAGGCAGTCTTACAAAACACTATCCACTCACAGGTACTGCATTACTATTCAACGTATGGTTGTGTTTATCAGCCAGCAATCATGTTGTTGAGCACAACATAATTATGACAACAATTTAGTGATATACAAACCGGATATCTAGGAGGCCGTGTTGTTCATGAGCACTCGGTACGACAAAGCCAGGGCTTTCCATTCTTCCTCGTTTTCCAAGCACCTTCAGCATGCTGCTTTAATTTCACATTGGTCATTTGTATGTATTTTCCTCAGAGGAAAATAATATGTGCAATGTTGTTGTCATGCCATACAAACTCCTCCTACAAAAAGTCCAAGCTGGGTTATTGTTTTCCCATGACAACAATCTTTCCCCAACCCCAAGCCAAGTGGTTTAGGCCGCAAAAATTTACCCTGAGGTGGCAGATCCGAAAAACATTCCATAAATCCTTTTTTCTGACAGACATATCAGTGTTTTTTGGACGGCAGTGATGAATCTCTCGCTCTCCCCATTCATGTAAAACAATGTAATATTTCATGTTTCACATAATGTTTGAGATGGCTGCCATCCCTCTCGGCCCTCAGGACCTCTGTAAATGGCCTATAACTTACTTATTGCTTACTTGGCATCAGAGAGGCTTATTTTTAGCCAGCGGAAACGGATGAATCATAGGCCCTCCAAAAAGCAGCTTTTTTTTTCTATGAGGGCTATCATGAAGGGAAAAGCACTAAACATGGCTGGTTTTTTAACTTCATATAATGATAAGGAAAGAGATGAAAGCCTTTTAAAATGAATTTGGGATGCCTTTGATCCTCCTTTAACCATACATAATGCCGACATCTGAGGACTTTGAGCATAATGCGTTGAAAATGTATGGAAAATGCAGAAATATGGGAGACAGATCGAAAAACAAAGACCCACACAATACTGTCACCGGGATTAGCCGATTTATTTTCTCCTTGCCTCGTATCGTTTGTATTCTAAAATGATCCCAGATGAGCGTGAGCATATCTTACCTGATTTCCAAACTCTCTCAACTTTTGAACAAAGCAGTGTACACATATTTTTTTCATGGTGCCCCTCAGTGACTCAAACAGACGAGGTACCCCTTCAGCATCCGTATAAGATGCACCAGACTTTAATCTAACACTGATCTAAATCCATACAGCAATATCAGAGCAGAGGAAGTCAGGCGATGGGGTGCAAAGAGCAGCAACAAACCAGAAGTCAACTTCGACTTTCATTCTTATTATTCATAAACATTTCAACATGTGTGTCACATTTGCTGATTGCTTGTGTCACTTATGTCGTAATGTGATGCACTTATTCTTACCCAAACCATGATGTTTTCCTAAACCTTTTTAGGAAATTGTTTCACATTAACGGCATGTTAGAAAGGCGTTAAGCCAATCCCACAGATGCTAAAATTGTAGCCTACCTCGTGCATCTGTGCGACGTATCAAGCCGAGTCTTATTCTCAGGTCGTCAAATGCCAACGGCTGACATGAACACGTAACACAATGTTCCCTCTGTAAACAAATGTTAACATTTCAAACCCATCGGAGCGTGCCGGTTGATGTACCAAGAACCTTCAATAGCCACGCTGAGCACTTGTTCTCTGCTTATATCCACCATGCTGGTCTCTCATTTAAACTTCCCTAACACCAACAATTTATATTTATTGCCAGTACTCAGAGCTCTCCGATATCACAGTGTTTCATGGCTTATCTTCCTGAACAATAGGAGCTTTTACCGTCTAAATAATATATAATCTTAAACATACGTCACAGCTGGACTGTAGGAACGAGCGGCTATCAGGCAGACCACACTGCATCAACCTGAGCAAAGTACACCTTTTAAACAAGGCTGTGTGTGATTCGTACCCCGGGCGACTCTCAGTCACACGCTTTCACTTTTTATTGGACGGAGCTTTTTAAATTAAAAGGCTGACATTTACAATATTCTTTGGAAAAGGTATTACTGAGTGACCGGCTGTAAGGTATGGGCACTTGTTACAAATAAAGCACTTCAACCCCACCCTTTCTGCTTGACAAACTGCACCTCTGCTTTCAGTAAAAACAAAATATAATGGAATCATGTCGGTGAAACTGTCCACCGGTGTTCCGCTCCAATTTGAACCGGCAGTAAACAACACAGCAGTCTATGTGAAGCACTGCCTGACTCCTGTCCCAGGCCGGCTTTTTTTTTTTTTTTTTGAGAGAGATATTGTGGATCATTAGTCTGATGTAGAGAGGCTCTGCACATATCAGCCTGTGGAGGGAGGAAATTAATTTCAAAATGTCAACATTGCTTACATAGAGAATTCTCACAATCCAAAGGCATTTCTCTATATTTATGAAACTATAGGAGATAATATGAGAAATAACAGACCATGTACAATCTTATACGTCATCGCATCCTTTAACGAATAAAGTTGAAAGCCGGGCTGGTTTGTGCACGGTAAGGACCGCATTAATTTGACAAACTCTGGCCGGGGGATGTGCAAAAAATAACTCCTAAAGCTTTCAGTAAGCAGAAAAGTTTTTTTTCTGGAGGAAGACCTAGGTCACACAAGAAAGTTGGTTTTGGGTTTGAGTTTTTTTAGCAGAAAAGAGCTGAATGTGCATGTAGGCAGAGAGGCTACAGCGTGGTGTGACACTTACACATGGACACACACACACTCAGCTGACCACAATACAGCGTATTGTTGAGTCAAGGGAACAAGAGGGAGAAACCAGAGACACAAACCCCTAAACAGCTGGTGCTGAATAATGTAAAAGGGACACACACACACACACACACACACACACACACACACACACACACACACACACACACACACACACACACACACACACACACACACACACACACACCTCGCCTACACCTGGTTTTTGGGGTCTAAGGGGCATGAAGCTGGCATAAGGCCCGCTGTGCCTGTCAGAACCAATCAGAGCATTCGGCTGAGAGCTGGCATTTACAGCTGATTTGTCAGGATCGTCTGGCCCATGGGGTTCGGCCAATAATAAACCTCCACCTGTGGTGACGGATCACCTGTGACACAGCTGGCCACGCGGGGGGAGACATGGCCAGTGGCAAGCTTTGAGACAAGACAGGACCAGACACGGGAGGGAGGGAAGGAAGTCGGGCGGGGGGGAGGAGAGCAGGAAGGGGAGTGCGCACTGGGGAGAGTCACCGTTCTAAAACTGTAGCTGGAAACCCCAACGACGCATGTTTGGGGAATATTTGGATTTACAGTAAACAGAGAGACAAAAACGTGTGTTTAGTCGTGTCTCTTTTCGAGCTGATGCAAAAACTGATGTTTTCAGTGGAAGCCCTAGTTGCTTGTAAGTGATGGATTTTGACTGACTTGATGACACGTTTTACCATTTAAGCATAATTGCCGGAGCGAAGTGAGCTAAATAAGTTAGCGTACAGAAGGTGTTTACCCACTTGTCATTAAGTACGGAAGCAAACAGCTTTCAAACTTGAGAAATGGACAGCTTTTTGCTGCCGATCTGCCTTTTTAAGTACGTGGAGACAATCACGATTAGCTAAGTTTCTGCCTTTTTGACAGGTAAAGAAAGGTGACTGTATGCAAGCTCAGAGACACGACATAACGAGACAGGGGGAAAGACGGAGGGTGCGTGGGATGTTCGAGAGAGAGGGAGGATAGTGCAGCATTATGCGAGGAATGCAGAAACAGTGTAGGTGTATCGAGAGAAATGGACAGAAAAGATCAAGAAGTGCAAATGTAAGACAGCTGCAAACGTCCAGCTATAAATACGGTCCACTCCCATACATGTGGTGTTGCTATACAGTTGAGGGATATTGACTGGCAGGATGTGTGATGACCTCTCATATTCACATGAAGGTCTGTACCCGGATGTCCACTTCCACTCCTTTTGCACAAACATCTCCAGTCACACTCACAGGAAAAAAAAAAAAAAAACGCCCATACAGAAGCAAAGTCAGAGCCTTCACTTAGCTCGGTGCCATGTCAGTCTTTCAGTGTCTTATTTTAAGTAGCAGTCATCAATAATAGATGTGCTGAGGGGAATAATTGATGGGACACACAGCTTCCTCTAATGCTGCTTAGTTTGACGGATGAAGGGACAGCAGGAACTCTTTGGTGAAATCGTCCTCCACCCACCCACCCACCCACACACACACACACACACACACGCGCGCGCGCGCACACACTCGTATACACCCACACTTAGTTTGACGGATGGATGAACAGCAGGAACTCCATGGTTGGATCTTTTTCAGCACTTTTGCAGAAGTTATTATCTTCATCATGTAGAGCAATATTAATAAACTATCGGTCCAGAACCCAATAATGAGCTGCAGTCCTCAGTCTGTGTATGTCAGGAGTGAAAGAATGTTTGGAGCCTGGAGCAGTTTCCTCATTATGAAACTGAGGTTTGGCCCATAACTGTGCTCTATTGCAGGGCACCTGAGCAGACTGCATCGTTGGCATGGTTGGACTAGTGATGCATAATATATATCCAACTGATGGATTATCGGTCTGATAATGAAATGATGGCAAGAAGCCGAACTGCTTTCATTGACTTAACAAACGTGTCCTCTGAACATCCGATTCAGTAGGTGGTGGTATTCAGCTCAAAAGTTGGTTTGCAGTCCGCCAATTAACAGAAAAAAAGACAAAGAAGAACAATTGCCAAGCGGTGTCGAGTAAAGAGTCCACATATCACATTTTTTTCTTGAAAACAGGATTGCAGTTTGCACTGCAAGCTCCACACGCGTGTTGCAAGAGGAGAGAAAAAAAGGATTGAACACATTAAATCTTATGACCTCTAAAAGTTGACCAGTTATTCTTTCTTAGACCACTGGGGTGATAAAAGTTGGTGAGTGACTGACAGATGTATCTTAAAATTGTTTGTTATGACACACCAAACACATTTTTTGTTAAAACTACCGTTACCTCTGCCAAGAAGGTTATGACCAGGTAGCACAGTAGTGGGTTACCGCCACCTGGACTCAAATCTTAACCTTGGCCTTTGTGTGTGTCTGCGCTCATGCCCTATTAAGACACCCAACGGGACCATGTGTCTGATTCCTGCCTATTTGTGACTCTGTTGAAACCGCAGAAACTAAGAGAGCTCTCTCAGCATGAAAAAGTCCGCCTGCCTTCGGAGATGTCTCTGTCATTTTATGTGCAGCGACATCTACTAGCCACTGCAAGGCTTTTTCAAAACTGTGAAGAGGGCATGGGAGGGTGCAAAGGAATGTAAGGCCAGAGCGCAAGTGTGTGCTGAAGTGCGTGTGGGGTTGCCTGTGTGCATGTCTGAGGGTATTGTTCCCTCTGCAGTTGCAAAATCTAGCAGTCCCCGAAGCTAAAAACAAAACATTATCCAACGTGTCACACAGCAAAAGAGATATCATCTGACTCTTTTCCAAGAAGAGGGACTTATTCTGTCTTTCCCCGAGCATTGGTTTGATTCAGATGTAATGTTTTAATCGGTATTTCAGTTTTCAGTTTTCTGGCACATGCATGAGCTTTTACATTAAAAAAAACAAAAAAAAAAAAACATCCAATATGTAATTTGCTTCTTTTATTTATGTACATGGGTGTAGGCTACATGTGTGCACATACGTGCGTGTTAAAGCAGTGTGTTCTGTATGGTTAGAGCTGTGGTAGATTTCGGCTGACTGCAGGAGTGAGGCTGCCATGTTGGAAAAGCAGCGATGCCATCTGGCAAGTTGCATACGCATCACTTCAGCTGTGTAGCATTTGCGGTGCATGACTCGCAAACAGATTTTTCTATGTATACATATGTACAAACATACGTAAGTAAAAGGTTGCATTTTATTGAATGTGTGTGTGTATGTGTCTGTGTGTGTAGGATTGTGTTATCACAGGCCTAGATTTAATATAAATAATTTCTTTTGTGTGTTCACTTGTGTGTGACCAGGACAGAACTGGCTGGTTTTCATGGCCATGTATACTTGTGTGCCTATAATGCATGCGCCCGTGTGCCTGTCAAGGACTCATCATAAGTGTTTCTCACTTCATTCTGATGCTTTACCTCACCTGAGAAAAGACTGGACGAGGTTATTCTTCTTGTTATTTATTTATTTTTTTTGAGTTTTATAAGAATCTGATGCGGTTACCTGGGGCAACCAAAGAACTCCAAAAAAACATGAAATGACGTATTTACAATGAAGAAATGTTGATTTCCAGCATGAATTGTAGATATGACTCACTTCTCATGGATCACGAATAATAAATGTGAATGTTCTTCTAGAAATTCTTCAATGTCAGGGTTCATGAAGTGAAACTTTGCTTTGTAAGATCTAAATGCAGTTGATATTCCAGCTGAACTGTTGAGTCCGCCTCATTCAGTGCAAATGGAGGGCAGAGACTGGAGACATTAAGTTCTGAAGGACAGCTTCATTGTAGTTAAACGATTTACTGTATGCTCAATAGTTTCTTATTCACAAAATAATAACTGTCAGACTATTTAATGACGACACAACAAAGACTAATCCTAGATTGTACCGACGCAACCTTCAACCCCACAGATTTAGCTGTGGATGTTCATTAATATACATAGTACGAACATGTCATCTCAGAGTGCATATGTACATCTACATATTGTATTATTAAAGTAAAAACTGACTATTTGATCCCTGAGAGGCATCTCAGACGCAGCCTGCCCTGTCAAAACCTCATCTCTTTATATACCTCCAATTCTTTCTCTTTCTTTAACCTTATTGTTGCAGAGTGAATGTGTTATTACAGCTGTATTAGAGGGGCTGCGCCTCGGAACCGCATGCATGTAAGCAACCACTTTATCCATTCATGTTCTCCTGCAGCCTTTCCACTGCGCTTCATTTGCATGGTCTGTCCCTAGTTGTTCTTCTTAAATAACCAGCAAGTCAGTCCGAGACGTTATGTTCCCAAAACTCTTGTAGTTTCCTTTGAAAAAACACATCTGCCCGATGTATTCATTTAAGGATTACAACTGTTCCCAATTATTCTCCCATGCTGCCAAGTGGGCCTTTTAAAAATAGAGAGGGTTTTTTTTTTGCTATGCTAGGATTAGTCTGGGTGAGGCCATTGGGTTACTGCTTCAAGAGTGGAGCAGGGTAGGACCATCTGGACACATTATCTTGCAAAAGCGTGCAAGCACATCCATGAATATCAACCCCATTGATGTGTAGACTCTCACAGACCCCGTCATTGGCAAATGGACGGAGAGAGTTAATCGTTATCGAGAATTTGAAACACTATTTCCAAAATGACAGATGCTTCAAGTGGTGCTTGAGATGTATAATTCAGACATCAGTGGAGCCCATTTATCTATTTTTTCAGCAGATACACTGACACTGGGATGCAAAATCCCACCTGACGTACATAGAGCACATTGGTGCCAAATGGCTTTAATAACTACCTGCTGTCTAATTTGCATTTAAAATGTTTTTCATGACTTATATTGACCATTCTCTATTTACAAATGAGTTTGTTAAACTAATGAGGCATGTTGTCACCGTGAGGCTCTCCAGAGATTTGAGCGTTCTGACAGGTAATCACACCGTTCAAAGAGTATATTCCTAATGGACCTTAAGTCATTATTATAATCTCGCGCACATTTGCGTGCATACACTTTGATCTGAGGCAGTAGACTGGTATTAGGTGTAAGGCCAGATGTTACATGACAGCGATGTTATACATAATGAGGAATATAAAGAGCTCAGCCTCCTCGTCGTACACAGTGTGTGTGTTTCGCCATATGGACTGTAATTAGTGGAGTAAACACAGGTCAGAGGAAAAGAAGATATCGGTCTGTCTGTTTTTTGTGAGCGTGCAGTTTCCATGCAACCTTGTTAGAAAAAAAAAAAAGTTAAATCAGACTGTTTTACAACAAAAAAAACCTGTTTTTTACAACCGGGACATGACTCGTGATTAGTGTGAATGATCATTTTCGCATCATCACTTTCATTTTCACGGAAACAAACTATTAACAACAGGATGATTTGTCATTGTTGACATCTGGAGAGTGAGATTTGTAGCTCATGACGTCTCTGCAGCACTACAGTACTTCTTTATAATACTATTCTCTCACACATTATATCTTTTTTTTGTATCTGTTTTTAGCAATTTGCATATTGTGCTTTGAACCATATAGCTCATGCCAAAAGACCAAAATTCTGCATCTAATACAATATTGGGGGAGAAATAATATTTGTATGCATTATGCATGTTTTATTAAAAAGGGTTAAATATAAACATTGGGTTGATGCCATGACAGGTTTCTAGGTTAAAAACATTATTATTCGAAAGCAGCACCTTCAACCAGACAGTGCTGAGTAGCCAAAGTGACCTCTCCGTCACCACATCCTTACATGTCTTAGATTTCCATGTCTCATAAAAATCTTAAATAATGTGAGCAAGGAAAATGTTCTCCCAGAAATTTTAGACGCTGTTCAGAACTGTATGGGGAAAATACGCTTGAGTGGTCGAATGCATTTACAACTGCCTTGATGTGAGGAGCCGTGTGTAATGTGTGAGAAACTAGAATAAATAGCATTGTTGTCAGCGTACATTTCAGGGACGTGCACTCCGGATGACCTCCAAATTACTCAGGATTATGCATTATGTAAACTCGCAGGGAAGAATTGTTTGGAGGGAGTAGTATCAATTTTTTACTGTAACCACCAACTGAACATTTCCCTTTTTTTAAGATTTGTTTAATTGCTTGCCTTTGCGATGGGAGACTGGCTAATAATAATACTAGCACAGGGCCCTATGTATGTATGTTTGTTTGTTATTATGCAATAAACCTGAGGGGTGAGAGGGCATGAGGGACACGCATGAGCATGTACGCACACTATCACTTACAGGATAAAAGTTTGTATGTGTGAGACAAGCAGCGAAGGACGACCTTTGATATATTTTTCTCACTTTTCTTTATTTCAGTTCTTTTCATTTTACATGGTATTTATCTCCCAGGTCCAGATTACATGCTTCTACAGTGTAATGGCAGCCGTTACAAAGAAGGCACTACAAACACTCAACTTCAAAGACAACAAAGTTGAAAAGAAGAGCTAAGCCTATAAAGAATTTGTTAGAATGAAAAGGTTGTTTAGCCCTCCCTGGAGTGGCTCTTGTGTATCACACCACTTCAGAGAGTCGGGCATACAGATGTATCCGCGGTGGAAATCCCACTCTTCGCTATATGCTTGCACCACCAGTGCTGCACTCCTCATCAACCCCGAGTGAATTTGTTCGGAAATAGTTTCTTCTCTCCGCAGCATATACACTTTACACCAACCAACCCTTAAAAAAAAATAAAAAAAAGAGAGTTTTTGTAATTAGTTTGTTCTGCCTGTATGCCAGTGACAGCCTTGGCCCGAGGCTTTAGGTTTTCCAGTTCTCCATCTGGCTGTCCCATTCTCGTGAATGTGATATCTCAGGAATGTCTTCAGGGATTTTTTTTTTTTTTTTTCAAATTTGATACACACATCTACTTTGACTCATGTATGAACTATTCAGAAGTTTGTGGTCAGAGGTTTGCGGTCTTGGTCACTAAATTAGTGATACTTATCTTGGGTGTCCAACAAACTGAGCTGATTGTTTTGACCTTTTGTGCTGCCTGGCTGAAGAAGATAACTAATTAACTAATCATTAATGAATTAGTAGTTATTAACTACTTACTAGCTACTCTAACCCTTTCTGTGTCTCTTATTGTAAATTGGTATGGAGAAGCTGAAAGAAGAGTAGATATATATGGTAACAAATGAATGAGCCTCTTGAAATAAATTGGAATGCTTTTCCTTTAAAGAGAACATATTTCTAATTTGTTACAATCTATAGACTCAAACTACAGCAAAACAGAGTATAACCTCAGTGTTTGAAACTGGGACTACAGGTGTGACCTTATTTCCCAAACTTTTACTTTCACTAGTCTCTCTCTCTCTCTCTCTCTGTCTGTCTGTCTGTCTGTCTGTCTGTCTGTCTGTCTGTCTCTACATCTATATCTATCTATACATCTCTCTCTCTCTCTCTCTCTCTCTCTCTCTCTCTCTCTCTCTCTCTCTCTCTCTCTCTCTCTCTCTCTATATATATATATATATATATATATATATATATATATATATATATATATATATATATATATGTATACACACACAGTATATACACAGTTCCAGATGTAGAAGTGCGCATGAGATAATACAAAGATAGCACTGGCACATGGAGAAACTCTTCCATTTATAACTCTTCATTATAATAGCCAGCCTGTATTCCCTGTTGTATGTCAGGAGAAACTCATGAAGTCCCAATTAAAGGATTTGAGAGATTATGTTTCCCAAAACACAATTCAACTCAACTTGTTCCAACTGACCCACTGTAGTATTTGTGCAGAAGAGACATCAAAAGACACAGAATGAAGAGGCATAGGTTGTTTCATAATCACAATTTCTGAGGGGATGTGTTTTAATGCTATTATGTCTTTTTCTCTTGGTTCTGGAGCCAACTCGTTAATTTAATTGAGCAGTTAGGCTTGGAGGTATCCTCTTAACTATGCGAGCTGGTGCTACCTCAAACAATAGTGTTTTTCTGGGCTTGTGTGTGTGATTTTTAATATATGTTCACATTATAAGTCCTTACTTCTCAGTTTCTCAAGCAAAGCATTGTATCTGTTCCCAGCTGGTTGATTAGCTGCTATCTAAACCTTTTTTTTTTTTCTTTCTTTGTTGTCCGACAACGGCAAGATTACAAAGACAGAAGGGAATGGAGCCCAGTTTGAAAAAGCAAAGTGGAATGAAAGCGGGAAAGACTGGAGACAGTTGAACATGTAGGTCTCGACCCTAAATCTTATTAACTAACTGACTAAAACAATTTCTGATGTTAGTGCAGGGATGAGAAGTGACCTATCACTATAAGTATGTGACGTTTTGACCAAATTCGCTCCTCGGCTCGTTAACTAAAGCCTGTCCCCGTTCAAGCGATGAGCAAACAACCTGTTGAAGTTCTGATGAGTTGGCAGAGTAGTCGAGAGGACCCAGGACCAGTGACGAACAGTCTGTGGCACCGGAGAGACAAAGCTCCGATAAATTTTGCATGACGCCTTCAATAATAGATGGGGAAGCTGGAGCAACACACCACCCTGCGGGGACTCGCAGGCGCACGTACATGCATGCGCGCACACAACTTTGCGCATCCACACATGAATTTGATTGTGTCGTGAGGCGAGTTGGCATATTCAAATTAGGGAATCTGATGTTCCATATCAGTCTGTTGGTTTGTAGGCAAGGCAGAGGAGATGGGGAATTAAAAATCAAGGACTTGCCACAACTCAAGAAAACACACTACGGCGTACACACACACACCTGGAGCGCAAACTTGCTTATTATTCAAATTTCAGTTTTGCAGAGCAGTGAGGCGTTTGAGTGTCCTCAGAGGAAGATTAAAGTTTGTACTTTGGCACTGGGTAAGACAGAGCCTGACCTCCACTTGCAGTAGTTAAGACCTTCCACCAGTTTTTGGAGGAAATACCTTAAAAAGACACTTTGTTTTAGCACACATTTTTCTATGGTGGTTTCTTTCTTTCTTTCTTCCTTCCTTCATTCCTTCCTTACCTTCCTTCCCTCCTACCTTCCTTCCTTCCTTCACCACATCTTTTCCCTTCTCAGTCCTGCTGTACCTTCTCAGTTTGAATTTCTTTCGTACCTCACACTGAGCAGAGGCAGTCGATTTCTATCTGTGTCCAAGTGGAACTGTTTAGCATAGCGTCAGTGTTTCTCAGGGGACGGCTGAGCAGGCCACATCGAAACGCTACAGCAGCTGTTCTGCCATGAACATTGCTAAGTTATACATTGGTGGCTGTTGCAGCAGCTTGTTGCAGCAGAGGGAAGAGACGGTGCATAGTAGCAAATTTTAGATCTCTGAAAGTTTGTGACCTTTCACTCTCCTCTCTTCGCCTGCTCTCCCGTGATGTGAATATAAGATATTGAGCTACGCCCGATAATACGGCTTGACATCTACATTTAGTTTATAGACCTTGTAAACTCAGCCGAGCCGGTTACCAGTCAGCCAAAACACGTGTTCCGAACATCCATGATAGGAAGCAGGAGGAACCTCCGCAACAGAGTATTCCTTGAACCACTTATCAAAAAAGTAATGAGGCTTAGAGAGTTTAATAGAGTTATGATTAAGCACAATGGAGAGAAGACAGAGACAGGAAAGAGGAACTGAGAGAAATCAAACAATTCAAGAAAAGACTTTACTGCGGATTATTTTTTTAAGACTGTATTAAGCTTTTTTTTTGAGAGTGCTGTCGTCTATGTTTTATCCAGATACATTTAAGGTGGTTGAGCCACATGTGTGAGTACATTTGTCTTTCTACAATGCACATCCTGGAGAGCCTCTAAATGGAGCCAAAGATCCGGGGTGACATATCATCCATCCGATCAGTCCTTATATCGTTCAGGCAGACAATCCAATCAGAGTCACTGAGGTATAAAACTATGCAAATATTGTTTTTTTTGTGACCGTCTGGTTGAAACTAGAGTCCTTAGACAGGCTTCTGCTACACATTAGTTTTAAAGTAGACTGATAGAGATGGATCCAGCTCTTGACTGTCCTTTATATCTTTCTGGCTATGATCAGGTGCGATGACCTTGCATTGGCAAAGCGGCACAAGATATTTAATTACTTGTCTCTGCCGATACCTGTTCTGTCCATATTTTCTTAACTTGCCATGTCATTGCTTGCTCTGAACCAGAGCAGATAAAGTAGACGGTGCCGAGCAGTTTTCAGTATTGCATTTTCTGCCTGCTCTACCTACCTTGTCAAATCATGTATGGTGATGACACACAGTGTTGTATATTCATCGGACACAGTTGCTCACCGAGATACTTGGAAGTGTCGGGACATCCAAAAACATTCTTTTGTCCACTCTCCAGCTCTTAAACTCCTTGAGCAAGATGCCACCAATGTGCCCTGTGCGGGGTCTTGATCCAAAAGAAACCATATAATACGACATGTCATTTCACTTTAAATGAAATGATAATATGAAAATGGTTTGATTATATTATTGAAGTGGCAGTAAGTTGATACTTTAGTAATATAAGATTCTTTAAGATTTACCGTATTTTCGTTTTCGGGTCAAGCTCATTTTCAATGGCATCATACGATAGCATCAAAATCGCTATTTTTAAAACACTAAGAAGGCTCGACACAACATGAAACTTTGCTCGTAGTATCACCAGGGTCTCTACACATGAACACGAACATTGAGAACATTGTTTGTGTACACAGAGTTTGCTAAAAATAACGTTTTTGAACAACTCACCTTAGCAGTAGCTTGTTCCGCTAGCCGCCATGTAACAGCCAAGAAGTATCGACTTCCGAATGCGATGTAACATGGGGGTGAGTTAAGGTGGCATAATTACGACGAAAGTGCTCCTTTCGTCGTAATTGTGCTTTTACACGAAGGTTTGACTCGGATACATTCACAAAAACAGCCCAGGTTGCATTTTTGCCCTTTAAAACAAGCGTATAAGGCATGACTCATTCTAGCACAAACAGCTACGCACAGCTGTTCACAGCTATCTTTCCTACAGTGTGTTGACACAATGAGTGGGATAATTAAAATGCATCAAATTTAAGTTGACTGTATGTGTGCGATCATTTAAACACATGAAAGACTCGCATGTTTATTTGCAGCGTGCATACTCTAAACATAAGATTTGTTGTGTTTTATATGTTAAAATGAACGGTTTTGTTTCACGTTCCCTCTTGTTTGTGAGCTCTATAGTTGTGGACTGAATTTACAAATCAGGTTTTTATCCAGAACAGCCAATGTTCTAACAAATTCCGGAGATTCGTGCGTTTGGGAAATGAGAATTTGAATCACTGATTGTTCGGCCAGCTGTTTTCTTCAGGATCACTTCAGATGTCAGCGCATCGTCAGGGAAACGGCTATTAAAGTTGCCTTGTTTTGTAAAATCGAAACTCATTAAGTGCTAACCTGATGCACCTGTGTGCATGCACGGTTGACCAGACCGTCCATCCAACAGAGATTATTCTGGGTTAAGGTGGCACAGGGGGTGCTCGGATTGTTTTATAAAACCCGCATGTTCCATGTGTGTGTGTGTGTGTGTGTGTGTGTGTGTGTGTGTGTGTGTGTGTGTGTGTGTGTGTGTGTGTGTGTGTGTGTGGGGGCGGTCTGTGTATGCATGTGCATGACTGCCTGTCTGGGTTTATTCATCCAAATTTTTTCCACCTTAGCTTCTGTGTGTATGCGAATGTGTGCACGAGGCTGTGTGTGTAAAAAGTTGCTCCGCTCAGGCTTATGACTCATTGGCTGACAGTGTGCAAAATGCCATGCAGAGCGCAGCAAACAGGAAACATTGGGAGCGACAGGTACGGCAGCAGGTAGATACGGGTTGTGAACTGCCCTCGTAGACGATCTGGTAGTAGGATGAGTCAACCTGCCTCAGCTCTAAGAGGGTCTCTGGATGTGCCTCTCTTGAGCCCTAAATATAGGATTGTAAGCCGCTCTGCGCGTGCTAGTTTCATTTAGTCTCACAACTGCATTTCTGCGACTTGTATATATATAGAGTGTGACAGAGATGCCATGGTTTTGTGTCAACAAAAAGCCAATGGGATTTTTTACACCAGATTTTAGGTTATTGCATGAAGTAAACTCTGCAGCAGACAAAAGTTTATGAAACTTAAACAGCAAGGTAATCCTCACAAATGAACGCCAATTTTGTGATTTGATCAAGCACAGACATTCAGTAAACAAAACTTCGGGCAAGGGACGTGTCTTTGAAATTCCTCAAACTCATATTTCATTGTGTTGCTATATACTTTTAAAGGAGATGGCTTGAAAATCAATGACAGCTTACCAGCATAAATGCAATCACAAGGAGTGCAGAGCTAACATTATGCTATGAACAACACCACCACCAAGTTTCCTACTACACTATATTTCACACACTTAACTATGACTTGATGTACAAGTCTGAGAGTTAGAATAGTTTGCAAGACCGCCTGTACAGAGTAGACCAGATTCTGAGGTGGGTATGATGACATTTAATATCTCCAGAAACTTCTGTAGTCCTATGTGTTAGCAAGGGCCTTTTTTAAGATGTAAAACTCACCATCGGGGTTATTATTGACATATTTGATGTCATAGAACAACATATGAAAATCTATTGTATTGACCACAAACCTGTTTTAGACTTCTAGCCAAAACACATTCAAAAAACATATACGTTTGAGATGAGGGAACAGGAAATGCTCGTCTACTTCTGGATTTTAGGACTCATTTCCACACACTCTTTTATGATTTTACACATTGTCAAGCCTCCTCCCCTTGCCATGTCCACTTTTCTCTGACCACCGTTGATCTCTAAATTTATTAACGCATATTCTCTTACGCCATAAACTTCTCATTGTTTTCTAAACTGTGAATTTTAGCACCGAGTTTTAAGTGTTTTTCTAGATTACTTTTCTGCCAGTGAGTCAGCCCGCCCACTCTCTCAGCAGGTTCCTGCTTTTTTTTTTGAAAGGGAGTGGTTGCGTGTTGCCAAAGAAACTTTTTAACAGGCTTCCTTTTAAAACTGGAAGTATTGAGGTTTATTCCCAGTAGTGATGAACCTTTTAATACGGTCATAAACTCACAGCACTTGACTGCTGCACAGGTGACACATTGCTCTTCAAGAACCTTGATGCATTGGGGAGCTGGAACAAAGACATTTGACTGCTCTGCGTGTCACTCAAAACCGATTGTGAAGGTAAACATGTTATATCAAGAGATTCAGTCTGATCATAATAAAGCTGTAAAAGATTATTAAAACATATTTAAAGGATTTATGTTGGGATTCTTCGCACCAATCATCCACTTATGTGTGAGAGGTATGCTACTTTTTACACCGACAGGATACATTAGCAGCGGTTCACATGAGGTGCCATGGCAGAAATTCATCCACCGTCACATACGGTTGATCTATTTACGGTTCACCTGTGTTGATACCAAAACATCCTACATAAAAGATGTTTGAATTAGCAAGTAGACATGAGTGGGATTGGATTCTTTAAAAAGTATTGACTGAGGTGAAGTAGGTACACTGTTAGGAGAGGTAACTAAAGCTCTAACACTGATGATAAAACACCAGGCCGTGTGGGTGAGCATGAAAGTATGCCTCACAGGCCATCTGTGAGAGAGTTTAATCTCCGCAAGTCTTCCTAAGCCATACATTTCTCTTTCATTCGGATGATTTAAAAACAAAGAAACTAAAACGGAAGAACCGCAGAGTAAACACTTAGTGAGAGACGGAATTTAAAAGAGCGGAAGGAAGAGTCGCAGAAATGCTTTCCAATTTCCATCCTGGAGAGGTTTAAATTAAGAGCCTTTTGTCTTGGCTATTGCACAACATCACATGAAAAGCATCTTTCACATACATACACATATTTGCATCAACGACTACGCATAAGGCGCTTGCAAAGATGCATGTGCACGTACATACTCTTTGAATGAACAGCAGTGAGGAAGCTTGGATGGAAACGGAAAGTTTGTTTCCATGACTATGATTTCCTTTGGCGTCTTAATGTGGTGTTACGAAGCAAAACAAAAACAAACAAATGCAGGCCGTTGTGCTTGTTTACCCATCTTATCACATAAGGGCTCATTTAATTTGATCACACATTATATGACCTTTTCGCGTTTAATCACATCTTTTCAATCGGCGACTGTTTTCTATGCGCCTTCAGAAAATAATTGCCATGTGATTGGTGTCGACCAGACGCAGTGTTGTTGTTTTTTTGTTTTTTTTGTCTTTTTCATATGACACATAAATTGCGACTAATTATATCTTTTAAATCAGTCAAATCAGAAATTATATTTGGCTGTTGAGTACTGATCCATGTGAAAGTCAAAAGCTCCATTCTAAGGAACTAAGGCACATTGATTTCCCCTTGTAAGTTTAAGTAAGAGGAGGCAAAAGTGTTATTTTGTGTCATTCATTTCTCTGCCTGAGCTTTGAGGAGCTTTGCTTAATGATGCTTCTGTTTGGCAAGAGGAAAAAAACACTAGTTCTTGATTTATTTATTGTAGAAATACCCTCATCCGAGAGAACTCTATTTATTTTTTAGCAAGTGTTTACTTTGAATTGAATAGAAGCACCTAAATGAATAGAGCCATTATTTTTTATTTATTCATTCCACCTGTGCTTTTCTTTCTAGAGTGAGTAAAATACACGTTGTGAAATAGCTCCATCATGTTTACACTCTCCTGGGTTTGTCATTTTCCATCTTTTTGCCCAATTCATTTAATTGAGTGGCTTTTGATTATGATTGCAAGGGTGGAAACCATGAATATATCTGAAAGCATCATGAGTCTTCATCTGCCACCAGCCTGGAAATATTCAAGAAATCAAGAATTTACGGACATTTTTAATCCTCCTGTGCCAAATATCCAGTTCAAACAATGCCAACGCTGCCAACGCTGCCAACACTGCGTTCTCGTACCTTTCCAGCTCCAAATTAAGCATACTATGTCTCTTGGAGGTAAAAATAGTGAAGGCTGGTTTGTTATAAATACTCTATCCTGCATATGTACTGAGCCACATATGTAAGCTTTGTCTCTGTTTCTGATGCATTCTACAGTTTCACATTCAAAGGGTGGCTGATCTCTATTGGTGCCTGTTGGATGAGGTGGTACTGTACATCCAATGGAGCCATTGCAGATATCATGCACACCACACTGAACTACTGTATTTGGGGGAAAAAAACAGTCTCAAGTGCATCATATTTGGTTGATGTAAATGAACACAAATTAAATCCAGGTACCTTGAATAATAACTAACTAATAATTAAGGAGAAACTCCATTGCATTGAGCGATTCTCTTTTCATCTCATTTCCCGGTACTGATCCACTTGTTTCTCAGCAAACAGCACCGGTAATCCAAACACCTGGCAACTGTCTTCGTGAAGCTGGCAACCAACCCACTAAAGCTGTCTCCGCAAGCAGACTTCAATCAGATAGGATGAGAATTCATTGTGTTTTAATCTGAACGATGCTCTGCTATCAGTCAGGTTTGGTGCGCTGGGAGAGAGTGGGTAGAATCTAGCGGCAGAGTGGGAGCAAACGCTGAAACAGTCATTTATTTCAATTTGCCCGATTTCTGTCTCCAAGTTACTGCTAAATAGACTGTAGTACATTATGTAAGGTGTTGCAAAGAGAGTGTAAATGTTACTACGGGGAATATGGCGGAGCTCTGTGGGCACGAATCCACATATGTGTGCAAGGGCGCGCGGATGTGTGCGAACACACATTTGCACGTGTTGCTTTCGTTTTTTTCGCTGTCCTTGTTTTCCCTTTCCCCTCCTCCTCTTCCTCCTCCTCCTCCTCCTCACCTCTCTCCGCAGGCTTGCGCACAAACACCTCCTGAAACCCAGTCAGTGTCCTCCACATCTGTGAGAGCAGTCTGTGTCCCCTCAGTTTTACAATACAGAACATTAAATGTGGATCACCTCCAATGAATTTACCCAGTTTAAAAGTCTGTTACCAGCCTCTCCTCCGCTTCAGAGTCAGGTGGTGTGTTTTTCTGTGTGTCTAAGACTATGAGGTGTCTCGGCGGTGTGTCAAAAGCTATTTTCCACAACTGAGCCACGAGACATCTCTGAAAGCCGGGACTAGGTCATTGTTTATTACCAGGCTTTTCCCATGGTTTTTCAAAAGCTTAGGTGCTAACATAGCGGCAGGCAGGGTGGTTTAGATACTCAAACACCACGTCAGTGTCCTCTGGGACCAAACATAAGACTATTAGAGCCGATTTAGAATCCCTATGCAAGGGATAGCAAATTTACTGAGAAGCAGAGCACAAAGGGATTTGGATGTTGTCCTTGTGCGAGACAGTATGTGTCCATGTGAGTTGTCCTTGAGGCGGAGTGATAAAAAGTTATGCAGCTTTGCGAACAATAAAAAAAAAAAAAAAGAAAGAAAGAAAACTCTTGATATCACAACTTTGAAAGTACCGTGGATGAATCAAGCAAAACCAGTCAACTGTCAAATCAGTTTTAGGGATGCTATAATAACTAAAAAAGTTAGTTTTTTTTTTTTTTGAGTGCTCTCTCTTATCTCTCGGTGGGTTGTTTAACAGAGATATAAGGGAGAAGGGAACATATTTTTAATATTAATCCTCTTTTGTCTCACATCTTTTCTCCTGTAGGCATAGAGTTAAGATTTAAGAACATGGGGAAAGAAAGAAAAAAAAAGAAAAACACATTAGTGATTAAACTTTATTTCTTTTTCACAATCTATCCTGCTCTCTCGTTCACTACCTCCAGCAAGACTGCAGACTCCGGTAGAGACAGATACATAAATCATCTCAGGAGGCTCATTGCCCAGAGAAACAGGCTAGGATCACAGGAAGGATTATATACAACTCTGTGGTTTAGCCTCCGGTCCTCTGATAGGCTGGTGCCATAGCAACCACAAGTTACCATAAGTGAGTAGTCTTCACATGAGCAGTGAGTAATTATGCCTTGTAACGTATGCTTTGATTGGTCGGGCAGGCTTGCGTCAGCAGATGACGATCGCGCAGGAGTTCTTGCCATGTCTGAGTTCTCAAACTGTGTGCAAGCAGAGACGGGAAACTTGGCAGGCACAGTAGCGTCTGGGGCAATATGCTGTGATGAAAATGCAATTTGTGAATAATTAGATAAAAAGTAACTGGCAAATTATTGAATTTTCAGTAGGAAGGTAATCTCTAGGAACCCCAGGGAGGAGGCAACAGTGAACATTTGAATTCATCATTTATAAACACACTCATGAATCACAAGTCTGACTCAGAACAACTTCACAAAGAAAGTGATGTGGACATGTGTTTACCAATCAGCAATCAATCAAAGAGCAAAAAGTTGCTGTACTTGGAAGTCACACTGTTGGGTTTTCATAGAAGTATCTGAGGGAGAATAGCGAGGATAGCTCAGCATGCGACAACTAAATGGACAGAAGAAAAGAAAAATGCAGTGCACACAGATACCATATGCACAAACAACAGTCCACACGCTGTTCTATGTAATGTAGCTGAGAAATAAAATAAAAATATCTGATTAGTGATGATGAAAAAAAGATGGTACGAAAGGAACTCAGTCTAAGTTTTGAATACATTCGGTGCATGCATACATTAAAATGTAAACATGGACTCTTGTTGCCCATAAAATGTATAACTGGTGAAGCACACATTTGTACCCTGGCTATCATATGGACACACATTTTGTGTTTCTGTCATCATGGCTAAAGCCTAGTGTCTCCAAAATATAACCTTTTCAGGGATTGAGGTCAAAGCTGGGACAGTTGAGACAACAGTTCATATACACTTGTGGAAGGTACTTTCAGAAATAATGATGCCAAATGAAACTGATATTTTGTCATAACCTGCATGACTGCTGGTATTGGATGCCGGTGTCGTGGCCTTTTCTCTCAGAGATAATAACTGGCACTTTTCTACCACTTACTCTACCTGACATACTGAAGATCACAGTGTAGTTGAGCATTAAATTGAGCCAACACAACAGCTAGTGTTCTATGAGGCAGAAATGAACATTTACAGCTCAAATATATATATATATATAAATATATATATATATACCTGTAATGGGTTGGAATCACATGTCGTGCCGTCAAGTATTTGATTTTTGTTTTTGTTTTTAAATGTTTATGTACATGCATGTGCCAAAACAAACAATAACAAAAGCATAGACAACGTAAAGTCATTTTTATTCATATTGAATATGAACTTTTCTGCTTCAGTGTGTCATTATGAATTACATGTTGATTGCACAATGTAATAGATACAGGATAATTAAACCACCACCATTGGTGCCCTATATAATGTCTGCTGCCACTCTAAGTGCAGGAAAAATCAGTGAAATCAGCCACAGCATTGACACCCACTGACAACTAACGTGAATAACACTGATCATCTTGTCTTGCAATGCTCTGCTGGAAAACCTTGGGTCCTGGCATTCATGGGGATGCCAACTGATACACACCACCCATCCAGCCACCGTGGTGACCGGGCACACCCTTTCATGGCAACGGCACTCCCCAGTGGCAGTGTCCCGTCCAGCAGGAAAATGCACGCTGACGCAATAACTGATCAGGAAGGGTTTGAGGAACACACCAAAGACTTCAAGGTGTTGACATAGCCTCCAAATAATCAAGATCTCAATCCGATCAAGCATCTTGGAGATGTATGAGAACAAATCTGATCCATGGAGCCCCATCCCACCCCGAAACATTCAGAACCCAAAGGATCTACTGCAAATGTCCTGGTGCCAGACACCCCCGGTGGTCTTGGGACCAGGCCTTAAAACGTCAGAGCTGTACTGGCTTTAAAATGGGAACCCATACGATATTGAGCAGGCGGCCTTAATGTCGTGGCTGATCGGTGTACAAGGAAATACACCAGTTACAAAATGATCATCTCATCCAAAAAACATAATGACAAACCGACAATGGACATCAGCTTTTAACCAGCCGAGCTGCCACAAAACAAAACAGTCTCCTCTTTTCCTCATTGTCTTTACATCCTTCAAGCATCTTTTTGTGGTCCTTAAATAAAATTCCATGTACAGTACATGCTACCTTTGCAACAGGAAATGGACCGTCGTTATTAAGAAACCCCATAAAACGCTCCCCTCATTCCACCTAAGACTAACTCATCCCACTCGTACCTCAAGGCCTTCTCTCTTCTCATCTTTTCATCCGCTCATCCTCTCATGCCTCCTCTCATCCCTATGACAACGGTATCCTCTATACTTCTTTGTCCACGCACACGTAATCACACTTGCATACACACACTGATGGCTATGAAAATGAAGGATTGGAGAGGCTGCGGCGACACGACGGAAGTAAGCTGCAAGCGAAGATCAGACAGATGTAGGGATGGGCGGGCCGGTGACGTTATAAGGGGGAAATCATAAACGTGGGCAACCATTAATCCTTCAGTCCCACAGTTCATCCCTCAGCTCATTCAGCGAGAGAAGTAAATGAAAAAGTGGCAAAGAGATGGATGAATGGGGAGATTAATGTGTAAATGGGTGGATGGATAGGCAGATAGGTAGATGAATAGATAAGTGAGGAGATAAATGGATGGATGGTTTGGATATTTAGGATTCACAAGTCATTACAGCTGCACATACCTTCGGAGGGAAAGGAAAAACTGTTTGAGGGATGGCTGGAGGAGTAATGGAGGAGAGGGGGATGGAGTGATATATTCAATGAATTCAAAGCATGCAGATTCGGAGATAAAAATACAGAGCAAAGCGAAAATGTGTCGTAACGTTCAGTGATTAAAGATTTTTTTTTTACTTTATAAAAGTAAGGAAATTACAGATATACTCTGTTACAAGCCTACATTCATGTCTAGACATGTTCATTTAAAGTAACTCCTACTGTATGTTCTGTATTTTGTTGAGTCGTGCACCCTGAATTTTTTAAACAGTATTCAAACCCAGAGAAATCTGTAGTTTTATTAAAGGTAATGGTGTGTTTCATTTAGTCGCCTCTCATTGCATCAGGTCCCTTTTTATACACTGTAGTTACTGTAACTTCCAGGGAAACACAGGAAACACTAGGGGCACATCCGATCTTTGGGTTGAACGACATGTTTCCTTGAAACAGTTGGAAACGATGCACAATGGGCTCTGAAGTCTGTTTTATCTTGTTTGGTGGTGGAGGTGTTACCAGTCAGCCGCAATGTCCATTTTCATCAGCAATAGTTTGTTTCACGAGGAAGACAACAACTCCCATGATCCCATCAATGAATTCCATCATTTGTTATTGTATTAATTGAGAGATCCCTTGCAGTAGACATTACATAATGCATAATTACTCAGAGTACCCAAAGTAAAGGTACTCATTATGCAGATGGCCAATTTCAGAATAGATATGGATTGTATCTATCATTTCAATAACCTGTAAGAATCATCAATCAGTGGACTTTGTATAATGCCCGCTGGCTTAGTATGTAAAGAAATGCATCATGACCAATTAGTTAATTATATTTTGTAAGAATAATCTGACTCAGCTGTCAAAATAAATGTTGTGAGGGAAAAGTACAATATTTGTCTCCAAAATGTAGAGACGTAGAAGAGTGAAGTATATAACATAGAAATACAAGGCCCTCAAAACTGCACTCGTGTATGGTACTTGAGTAACTGTTCTTGATTACATCCCACCACTAACAACATGGCACTATAGATAGTTGGATGAAAGGAAAAGTGCATCCATAAACCTTTTATGTAATTGTTATTAATGACCCTAAAAAAACATCTCCAGCTTTTTCAGAATAAAGGATAAAAGGAATGATTGACCCTCACCTCACATCCACCACATTTCTTGTGCCCGTAAGAGAGTAACTGACCCGTGGAAACCCACCGACATTCTTTTCTCCATTCTGCTCCATTGGACCAAATCATCATTAGCCTTTTCTTTACTTAGCTTGCACAATTATATAAATCGGCTGCCCTGCTTCCACATATTTGCCCATCATACTGTGGGAGAGTGAGTCGTGAAATTGCTAAAAGAGCCGAGACACAATGGATCAATTATCCTGTAAGAAGAGGGTCAGATGAGCTTATCCTCGCTTTGACATGTACAACATAGGATGATTTCCTTGTAGTTTTTCGGTCAACCCCATTTTCAAATATACGCTTCTCTCATATATTTCCGTCCTGGTTACAAAGATTGATTCAGTAACTTTATATATGTGGGGAAACATCGATCGAAGCCATTTGATCATGATAATAGACACAGAAATGCAAAATACACCGTGCTTGAATATATTTGCTCCATATTAACAGCTTAACCTATCAAGCATTTCTACTTTAATGAAGGCTTGAGGGGCTTCATGTATCATACAGCATGCGTTTTCAACATTTACTCTTTTAATTTTCGCTGTGTAAAATAAATGTACTCGTATAACCAGTGATGAATTAATTTTCTTCCAGGAAAATGGATGTTTCAAGTTTGATTTGGGCATTTTTTTCAAAGTTAATGAAAGTTTAAAGTTAAATGCTATCGGCCTGACATCAGTAGATCACAAAGACAGATATGTCTGGTAGATTAACATGCCGTACTACCAGAATTCGAGCTAAATCACCAATCTTAAGCACACTCGTGGCTGTAGAGGGCCTTTGGTCTCAACCTGAGCCTCTATCACCTGTTACCATGGTAATCTGCAGGGAGGGAGAGAGAGCAGTGAGAAAAAAGAGATATATAGAGAGAAACGGGCTGACACACTGAAATGGGATAAAAGCACCGAAGAGATGGGACAGAAAAACAGAGATGATGTGTCTGTGAGGTGGGCAGCGTTGAGACAGTGACAGACGGAGGCTGAATAATAGAGACGGAGCAAATTTGTGTTTAGTGAGTGCAGTGCACTCATCAAGGATTCAGCCCTGCGCCTCGCACAATGATAAGGTTTAGATTGCAAGACTCGATCCGTCAGATACACTCCATGCCACCGTCTTTATGCCCCCCGTCGCATCATAAGCACATTGGTTCCCATTTTAGAATGCTAAATGGGCGCATCTGATGGCTGAATGTGTGTGTGTCTAAAGCACAATAGAGCGACTCTGTCGATATTCCATTATGCTGTATAATGTTTGGACTCTGGAGGACTGAGAGAGAGTTAAAGCGGGAGAGGTAGAGAGTGAAATAAGAGGGAGTACAAGAAGAACCCATGTAATCCTTATGGTATTCTACTCAGAGCTGTCCTACACAGTACAATATCAGCAAATGGGATTTGATAGGCATATCACGGATGATTTGTCTTGCTAATATTCACTCTAGAATAGAACCATCCCGGATTGTCTCACATCTTATATCTGCGTAACTGTATTTGGGAATATCAATGTCATGCCTCTCTCAGTTCTCTCAACCCTTTTTTTTTCTCTCTCTCCCACCATTCTTTGTTTTTGTCTCCTCTTACAGCCCTCTGCTTTCACAAAATGTCCATAGCTTTCTGTGTAATGATTCGAGGAAAGCTCGGCTGTTTCATATAATGGCTCCATGCCCCCTTCGTCTCGCCACAGTCACACACTTACCTCTTTGATTCGGTGGCTGGATTCTTCTCCTCCGGCACGTTGGAGAACCTTCCTTTTGTCCGCTGCGATGATAAAGGACAGCCCAAATGTAGTCTTACCTGACCTGACTGGTAGAATCGAGGAATTGCTGTGTTTTTTTTTTTTGTTTTTTTTTATGAGACAGAAAGAGGTAGAATGGTTAACAATTGTAAACGTGAAGGGGACAAGCAACAGCAGGAGTTTTAGCGGGAAAGGGAACGGAACAGATCCCATGGTGTTTGCAGTGCACTCTGTGCTCTATATGGTCAACACGCATTTAGAGTCACAGTCAGGAAGATGGTGTTTTGGGTAGCTAATCATTCAGTTATTATATTTCATGACAGCCATTGTTCAGTTGCCAAAAACCAGCTCGCACACACACACAAGGCAAATATAGAGATTTCTGTTTTTTTTTTTTTGTTTTTTTGTTCTATGTCACTGTCTACTTTCTTTGCACCCTCCCGCTCACAGCTCTCCTCCCACACCAGAAGGTTGTTTATAATTTTCTAGCATGGTAAGCAGTGGTCACATTAGCATGAAATTGACTTGTTTAAATAGCCATAAAGCATTCATGGTTGCAGTGATGGCACTGTTGCCTCTCACATGCTTTTCCCTTCATTAGAAGATATATCATCGTTTATGCCACGCGCGTGTGCGTGTGCGTGTGTGTGTGTGTGTGTGTGCGTGCGTGCGAGCGACTGTGCACGCCAGTGTGAACGCATGATGCTGTGCATTGTTGCTCTGCAGTTGTGTATTTGTGTGTGTGTGTGTGCACGCACATGGAAGTGGAAGCTGTGAAGTTAAGTGATTGTAGTCATTCAGACAACCTCGTCCCACAAATCACCCTCTTTTTTTCTGCCACCTCGATTCCTTACTCAGTTTATGAACATATACATCAATCTTGACTTTTTAATTAGCTTTGTTAAACTATTTTATTCTTGTCGCCGCTCGTGGGAGAAGGGATTATTTTCTGCGTTAGCTCTCAGTGAAGTGGAGCAGAGAAAAGGGTGGAAGGAGAAGGAGCGATGGATCCACAATGGTAATCTGCGAGAGTAGACCCCAGAGAGAGGAAGAAAGAGAGAGCAGGGATTGGGAGAGATGATCCCGCAGGGATGAGGGCAGAGAGATACTTTACAGGCCATCAAGCTTGTTTTTCTCTCACTTGTTCTTTAGAAAGAAAATTGACTTCTGTCTCAGTCAAGCATTAATCTTGCCACAGTGACTGACTCCTGTGCTAGGACATGGCGTCATACATATGCATACAGTACTCGGTGTTTCTTCAACATTAATTCAGGACCGAATGTCCCTAGAAGTTTACCACCACAGCTTGATAGAATGGGAAATTGAATAATATAACCTAGATAAAAAAAAAAAATACTAAAACAAAACATAAAGCCCAGTGCAGAGAAGTCGCACTTTAATCACAATCAAATGACTAAATGTAGACAATGGTGCTGCAGTCACTTATAGCACCAGAACTACAACTGAGACCAACAGGGATGGATGTGGAGCAAAAACCAAGACTTGCCCCCTGCAACGACAACAACGCAGGAAACACTTAGCACCAATACTTCTCACACAGATGCTCATAAACACCACTGGCTCAAGAGTGCAGTTCATTAAATATTGCTGGTGTTACTGCGCCGTCCTTTCAGTCTCCTCCAGTTGAAATATGAATGAGGTGAACAGTGTCTAACATGTCTGCAGAAAGACCACACATACAGGCGAGCAGGCGCGCCCGCTTTCTTTCACGTCTGCACAAGCACAGGCCTGCGTATGCACCTCGCTAACTTACCTCAGAAACCCTGTTTGTATGAATTATTTTGCATTGTATCTGTGCATCTAAATTCTTAATTGCACTTTTCCGTGCCCTCCAGCCCTGTACTTTGGCTCTCTTTAATAAAGAGCGCTGGGCCACTGTAGGAGCTGGTGCTGAATGATTTAGCAGTTTGATTTTTTTGTACTATTTGGATTTAATGCGATCAACCTCGGGAGCACAAGAAGAGAAATCACATTAAGTCAAACACGGTTTGCTTAACTGAAACTGTATTTGGAATTACAGCTATAGGACTCTCATTACTCTCACTACAGGGTCCTTGAGTAGGTTTTCACATGACTTTCCAAATCTATAACATGAAATGAGACATGTTATGATTTCTGGGTGAGCTGGCATGGAACTCATCAATGGTTATCCAATTAAATCATTGTTTTTGCAGGGAAGGGGGGGGTTGAACACCTTTTTAAAAGGCACTGTATGTGTGTCACGTTCTCATTAGGATGAGGGTTCAGCCCTCCTCGCGGTCTGATCCTCAGCTCAAAAATAAATACCCTAAACAGACACTTTGTTCTTTGTAAACCAGGGGACGGCTTCCAGAGAACTCTGATCCCATTAAAACTGGTCATTAACATTATAGATGTCCTGTCATAGCAGTCACTTTACAGACATTAGTCATATTCTGTACCAGACGGCAATTACTTGTGAGGGTCCGTGTGATTTAGGAGGTAAAGACTCAGTGTGGACACCTGCGAACACACAGGTCTGTGTTCTACCAATATTTACTGAGATATTGATTTTTATTTACTGATCGGGCGATGATGATGCCCCTTCACACAAGAAATCCAAATGGTAGATGCCAGTTCATACTGGATTAATAATATCAAGTGACCTGTGTTTTACAAGATGTGGTGGTTATCATACATGCTCACTTCAAACATTATGTGCATGGCAGTTTCATAAAGGATTAGAAATACAATGATGCTCTGTAACTAATAACCGGACAACACATGCAAAGACGATCACCTGGGGGCTACCCAGTGTCACCATTAGCAGCTTAATCAGAGCAATTTGTAGTAAACAACTTTGCTCAAGGGTATATTGGCAGGCGTTTGTGGAAGGATGGCGGGCACAGCTTGCTCCTAAAAAATGAAACAAAAGTTGTGTAATGACACAAAAAGCAGCAGGGGAGGCACGGGCGGGATGGGGGGGCGCTGTTGTGATGATTGTTATGGGACAGATTATTCTAGCAAGACGCGCCCGTTGACATGTTGATGAGAGATCGACAGAGTGGGAGAGGACGAGAGACAAATGGAGGCAATGACAGAAGACAAAGGATTACAAACTGCGCTGTTTGGTGCTGCATGCGCTTTTGTGTGTGACG
The DNA here is from genome assembly GCA_963678695.2 of Diplodus puntazzo. Taxonomy (NCBI): domain Eukaryota; kingdom Metazoa; phylum Chordata; class Actinopteri; order Spariformes; family Sparidae; genus Diplodus; species Diplodus puntazzo. The sequence goes on along the minus strand of OZ023159.1, from coordinate 28,589,343 downwards.
CAAGAGCTGGGAGGAAAGTGTACGGTCTGATATGAAGGGACGGAGTCAAAATGTTTTTCCGAGGGAGTGAAAGTATTTTTCACAAACAGAACACGGTGCATTTAGCTACTTGTCCGGGCCCCCTATCATGCACCGCTTGAAGTGTAATTCTTTTCACTGAAGGAAGCGGTGAGCGAGGGAGGGAGGGGATGAAGGATGGAAAGTTTTAAGGAGGGCAGAACACAGCTCAGTGTGAAGTGCAGGGCTCGCTGAAGAAATTGGGGGGGGGGGGGCTGAGAGAAGAAAGCGAGAAAGCAGAGGGGGAAACTAAGGAGGTAAGAGGGTAAAGGAGGAGCGATGATCAGGAGGTGCAGAAGAAGACACAGCAAGTGGGAGCGAGTGGAGAAGAGGAGGCCAGCGGAGTGTGAACACGAACAAAGAACAGGAGACGGTGGGCGCGAGAGAGGGAGGTGGACGAAGCTGTGGCTCACGCTAAGCAACCGGCAGAAAGTCCGCCGAACTCACACCCAGTGTGAATGAGCCTTGAAGCGAGAGGAGGATATTGAAAATTGCTGGAGATGGGGGTGAAGGACAGGGGAAGAAAGAAGAAGTGTTAGGCGGAACAGGAAAGTGTGTTGAGCTACAGTGTTTGAGTAAAGACGGGGAGGTGGGAGGTATGGACGGCCCAGTGTGAAAGTGATGAGAGGAATTGACAGTTTTCTGTATGGAATTATGGAAGAAGGGAGTCGAGGAGGGTTACGACCATGAAGAGGAAAGACACAGAGGAGAGAAAGAAACAAGATAGATGGGGTTTGGGAAGGAGGAGGCACAATGCAGGAGATGCCCTCCCATTCATGCTGACATGTGAATGACTAACTTGAATCTGCATGGTGGTTAAAGACAAAGGGAAAAGAGGCTGTTCGATCTGAACAAGACAACTTAATGAGTGGATAGTATAGACAGACCCTGGTAGAAGCTTAAAACAGATATATAAGGGGAAAAGTGCAGAGTGCAAATTGTCAAAGACAGGGTTTCTATCCATCCATCTATGTCTGCTTATCTAGGACGGGACTGTAATGGCAGCACATAAAGTAGAGAAGCTTGAGTGTATTTCTCTACCAGCCCACGCTGTTGCTCTGAAAGAGTTCGACTGAGCCCCGTACATTTCCGCTCATCTGTGTGCCTAAAACGAGTTCAGCTCCAGGTGGGAGCCCAGTTCTTCCTGTTTCAGGCGAGATAGCTCGCCTCCCACTAGGATTGTCTATAGGCGTCAGAGAATCAGTCTTTGTCTGGCAGCTCTCCTGGGACCAATTTTCAGCAGGAGATCATACCAGGAACTGCTGCCCCAGACAATAAAGATCCCGGGGTCATGGGTCCACTCAAACCTTTCAACTCCAATAAGGTGGCAATTCCAGGAGGGGGAAGCCTCTTGGAAAAAGAGAGAGAGAAAGACAGAAGAGCAACATATTGGAGACAGATGAGACCTGGGTGGAACGAGGGATGCGACATTTCCTGACGGAGAGATAGGAGTGCAGGACAGGGGAGAAGTGGAAGAAGTGTCGTCGCTGAGCTGAAGAGAGGGAACAGCCCGGAGCAAAATAAGCCGCAAGGAGGAATAGCAGCAGGACAGGAGTGCTCCCCTGTGAGATCAGACTGAGTGAGAGGGAGAAAGAGCTGGAAGTGTGTGTACGCCTGGAGGGAGTTAGGGGAAGCCAAAGAGTGGTAAAGACAGGCAGGAGGGAGGGATGCAGAACGAGTGGAGGGAAGGAGCAGAGTTCAGTGAGCTGGAGGAAGGAGCAGGGTGCCATGCAGTACGAGTGAAAGGAAAACACAACAGGGCAGTCAGAGTGTGTTACATGTGGGAGTGAGAGTCAAACTGTGTGTGTGTGTGTGTGTGTGTGTGTGTGTGTGTGTGTGTGTGTGTGTGTGTGTGTGTGTGTGTGTGTGTGTGTGTGTGTGTGTGTGTGTGTGTGTGTTTGCACCTCTGTTTTCCCTGAGAAATGTTTCTTGGCAGTGTTGCGAGGCATTTTAAACAGCATTTAGACCATATGGCACCAAGGCTCTCCCGGGCAAGCATTAAAAATGCCGTTTTTTTTTTGTTTTTTTTTCTGGGTTTGAAAGGCGTCTGAATTAGGCGCAAAATGTTTTCCTCTCCAGTTTAATTGGGTTGGGTATCATTTGCCGGTGCTAAAATGGTACTGGTGCCGTGACAGTGCCTGAACAGATACTCTTTTAACAACGCTCAAAATGAGAGAAAACAACAAAAAACAAATGACTTTTTTTATGGCTAATGCATTTTTGGGGCCTTTTTTTGACTGATATGAGTGCGCACTGCACTGGCAGATCAAGCATCTGTTGCACCTCTTGGTGCCACACTTTAGACTGTTTAGCAAAGTCCTTTAACTTTGTTTAGGGCAGTTGCTGGTCGGCTACCTGCTGCAAGAAGAAGTCAAAATCTGTGTTGTGAGTCTGTCAGGTGGTCGTGTGGTGCCATATTGGCATCCGGTTTCGGTGACAAACACTAATTATTACATTCACTGTCACTTCCTGTCCACCATGTATGTTTAAAAAATATATATCTCTCATAGACATGCTGCCATAATGAGACATAGAACAATCTATAGGCCTTTATCTGATCGGTGTCTATCTTTGTGGAGTGCTTGCTTTACATGCCGTACATCTGCTTGCATCCCAGTGGTGCCTGCGTGGGTGGATGTCTGTAGACAGTAGAGTCTCCAATGAAACCTTGTCAGTCCTTGAGATGTTTATACCGTTAATGTGTTGGCATTTCTCAGCGTCTGCGCAGCCAACTGACAGACTCGAAGGACTGCTAGACAGCACATAAACATGCAATCAAATGAGGCTACTGAGTCACCAGCACTGGAAGGAAACCACGCGCTTCAAAAATTAAAATCTTCGCTTTCGTCAGTATTGTTAACATGAAAAACCCTCTCCCAGAGCTGACATCGCTGCCGCTGCTCTGCCTCGAAAATAACGCTGTGTTATATCCGTCTGGATTTTTTCATAAACAAATGAGTTCAATATTATATTAGTGTTTACCAGACCCAAACCATCGGTATGATTGCTAATCACCAGAAAATTATGCGATGGAAAATTTGATAATAGGAATCCCTCGTGGATGGAGACCAATTGAGCCAGCAAAATGTTGACTCCTAAAAAAAACGGAGAGCAGCAGGCAAGCCTAGCTCAGAATTGACTCATTCTGTACTAATGAGCACAAATGTGTTTAACTGCACCATCATGTTAGGAAATGCATATTAATGTATTTTGCTTTGATAAGTCTTTTTTTTTCAACATTTGGACCTTCATTTATATTTCCTCCAACTCCTGGGCCAACCGAGCTACCATTTATAAAAAAATAAATAAATAAATAAATAAAAAAAGCGTGACTAAGACTTAATAGTAAAGCCTGCAGAGGCAGACAGAGGTTTAATTGGGGATTCATCTGAGCTACCTTAAATGTAGCACAACGCAACACGTGAACTATCCCTATCTGGGCTTTTTGCAGACCTGCAGTGTTGAAAGTTGCTCTCTTCATGCCTTGATGAGTGTGTGTTGATCTGTATAGGGTTTGTTTGTGCTCAGCAATCTGGGGTCATATCAGCTTTAAGCACACATGTGTGCATGTTGTTCTTTTTGTGTCCAAGCCTTTTTATTTTTTTTGTGCTGTGTCACCGGTGACAAAGTAAATGCTTGACTCGCCTCCAGTTGAATGGAGGACCGTGAGCAATAACTGTGTGTTCTCACAACCTCTAGCAAATTGCCCTTGGAGACGGAACCCAGGATGGGTTGGCAGCTCGCATGCTATGAACTCAATGACATGATTTCTGTCTGCATGTAACTATAATGCAAGATCCATAATCAAAAATAGAGCATAGAAAAATACATACAACATAGAAAAGGGGGGAAACAAGTCAACACTGTTCTGTGCAGCCGCTCATGGTAGATGCTCATTAGTTGGTTTCTTGGCTTGGCTTCAACTTGCAGAGAGAAAAATGTCCTTATGTTTCGTAGCATGCACGGAAATAAACATGGATACTGAGCAAAATAAGATGTAGACCGTGTTCTTTTTTTTTTTTGGGGGGGGGGGGGGGGGGGGGGGGAGAGATTATGAGGAGGCCAGCTAGCTAAATTCATTAAGGAGAAGGAGACGGCTCTATTGGGTCCTATCTCCTCTGCTCCTCTCTGCAGCCTTAATGGCCTTGTCATTCTCTTATTCTCTTCAGCCTTTTTCTTCTTAATTACTATCCATCCCTTCCTCCTTCTTCTCTGGCCTCAACTAGTCTGGGTTAAAAATGAAAAAGCATTTTGCATCAAAAAGCAAAAATTCTTCTCTTGATCGTGTAAATCACACCTTGGAAATATTCCCACTGAGACTTCCAAGGGAAGGTTGTGACATTATCATTTATTCATCGCCGCGTCCAACGTGTACGCGATTGCAATGTTGTTCTTTTTTTACGCACCACCAACACATTACGTCCTTGGATGCTGTGATGAGAGGAACGTGTGCACGTCAACTTATGGAATTATAATGATTCTCGCCACGCTTATAAGAGTAATTATGAATCCATGTTTGCAATTAAAATGGTACTGGGCGAAAGGGACGCACGAATAGATCAAAACGCAAGCGAATAACACACACATGCACACACATTCACGCGTTAATGTTTTCATAATGGCACAGATACATAAATAAATATGCACACGCACAGACACACACATACACACACACACAGGTAGTAACAATCTTCTTGCCCATCGCGGCGCAATAATGTGTGGCAAAGTTGTATTTATTTTTTAATTAAAGCTCTTGTGTTTTCACTGATAAGACGCCCAATCAAGTGAAGAGTTATCCACACTGTCGAGATTCGGATCATGTGCTCGGCACTAGTGAAGAAACTGGATGCGGCAACATATGGAGTGGAATGGGAAGAGAGGGACTGATGAATGGCGGTGGACACAAGAGAAATGATCGAGAGAAAGCAGACGGAAGGAAACGATAGGGGTGGAAAACCAAGCACTGATTAGAAACACGGAGGATGCGTCAAGATCTCGTGTAAAAAAAAGAAAAAAAAACCAAAACAAAACAAAGAAAACGCTTTGAAAATGAACACAGCTTTCATTGAAATGGAAATTGGTGACAGAACCACAAATTGCATAACATGACAGGAGCGCAGATTAGATACTCCATTTAGTTTGCTTCATGCTGTCAAATAATTGTTAGAAATTTGTTCAAGCTGTGTAGAAATTTGGGAACAAAACATAATTTGTCTGGAAAAGGATATCATGGTTTGATAAGAAGCGTTCACGGCAGACATCTTTGTATGACTCAGGGAAATAAGCTGCGTCACACAAGCTGAACACAACAGTTTTCACCCTAGCGCCGCCTCATATTTCAGTGTCACACTACTTTATTTAATAACACTTATTTAATAGCGCCTCTCGTGGTGGGTGGAAGCTCAGCTTTTGTGTGCTGATATAAACCTCGGTGCCCAGGGCCTTAATTTACCTCAACTGCACAGAGAACTCCAGGCTGGTATTAGAGATGGGCTTTAATATTTAATTTCCTTTATTTTTTATAAGTGTATTTTATCATTATTTAATAAGAAGCCTCCCTGTTGTCTTATCTGTTCCCATTTTAATTGACTGTCACATTTTGAATATTTAGGTGGTGTTACAACAACATTATCGTGCCATACTCTTAAATTCTCTTTGGAACAGAAATATCGTTCCCATCGCCTAATTCAACTTAGTCCTCCTTTGGCTCAGCATGAAGCTATTGAAGCAATGAAATGCAACACTTCCTTTATAGATGCTTCACATAAAAGGCTTTCTATTGATTGAAAAAGGCATAATCCTCCCTTTTCCCGGTGGGCTAGAAATTGCAGCAGTGATGTTTCCGAGTTTTTTTTTTTTTTTTTTCCCTCATTACCCTCCTGCGTCAGTAAAAGGATGGTTTTATGAAACACGATGCCAGTAAAGTAAGTATGTGGGAATCTGACATTCAAGTCTTCCGGCTGACCTCTGACATTTCTTCATACCTTTCCATCCATTATCGATAACTGCTCATCCTTCGGTTGCCAGCGCATCACTAGCGCCGAGACACATTGACACAAACAACCAGTCGAGCCCACATTCACACCTACATGCAGTCCACCGCATAATGCCATGTCTCTGGACCGTGGGAGGAAGCCGGAACAGCCGGATGAAACGCACTGCGAACTGTGGCCCCCCCAGTCCTTTACTTTCACCACCCAATACAGTATAAAAACACTATCACACACTTTTTTCACACATTTTAAGTAAGCTAATGGTTAGTGATATTTGCTAACTCGCTATGGTAGCTGGCACGGTGAGAGAGCCTTTGTTAACAGAGCGATTGGACAACTTTTAGTGTCCACCTCAGGATTTTGTTCTCGAGAAAATTCTGTGTAGTGTACCCGATTTTCGCCTCTGATATAAGGGATTGCGTGGCGGGGGGGAAGGACATACGGAGTGTGTGCGCATGTGTGTTGACTGGTTCTGCTGGCAAGTTTGAGCATCTTCACTGTTATTATCATTGTCTCATTTGTTCATATAATCAAGCAGAGACACTAGAGGTGAAAACATTGATTTTCTTCACAAGATTTTGCCACCGTAACTTGTCTTCTTTCATACAAGGAGAACATCCAAAATGATCATTTAAGTTTTTATTTTGGTCTAGGTTTGCAAATGCAAATCAGCGCATATTGAATTGGTACCGCACCATTTTTATATTTAGACATTTCAGGAAACACGGTGATATCATGGATTGCAGTAGCTGAATATGAAAGTAAAGCGAAGTGCTGTACAGTAGAACTGATTTGTTTTTGTAATATAACACATAGCCTAAGCTCATATTGGTACCATACTGTAATACCTGTAATCATCCGCCTTTGTCAGTAGTGGATTTCAGGCCTTTATTTGTCGTTCAGCCACAATTTCAATACCAGCTTTTGTTAAGATTTGTGTGGATTTAAAGATTTGTGTACTTGTAATCTTTTGTCCGTCCTGCTCGAATATGTCTGTATCTGATATTGTATAATCAAGCAAATGGCAATTGTAGTGTGTCCTGGAAGTTAAATGTTGACCATTAGCTCATCTCTCAGATATTTAGAGACTAAATTAGAAAAACTGTGGCGGCCTTCAAAAGCCCATTCACCTGATACTGAATGTGATTTAAAACATCATTACTGCAGTTGGTTAAAGAAATCACCCTGGATGTACCGTGTGTTCATCTTTTCTGTGCTGAGGGTGTATTTCAGCTGTGTGTGTGTGTGTGTGTGTGTGTGTGTGTGTGTGTGTGTGTGTGTGTGTGAGTGTGTGTGTGTGTGTGTGTGTGTGTGCTGGGACTGCTAAGGAGACTGCTGTCTTAAGCACGGCGGGTTGAAAGGTCTCATTGACCTATTGCACGCCCACATGAAAAGGTCAGAGGAGCACACACATGAAACTCATCTACCCATGCTCACAAACACACACACAGATAGCTTATACAACTGTTAAGTGGTCAAGTGACACTAAAGCCTCTGTATCTCTAGAGGGGAAATTAAGCGTTGTACCTTTCCATTCCTGGACACACACACACACACACACACACACACACACACACACACACACACACACACACACACACACATACACTTGCTGCCACATATATTATATTTCAGCTGTTCTCTTGTCTTCGCTCTCAGGTGCTCAATTTTCTGTAGCTTCTTCCATCAGAAGTGGGAGGGACACACAGAAGCACAACACTGGGCGCAGTTTTCCAAATGTCTACTTCTGAGAAGGGGAGGCATAAATCGCATATGAGACAAAAGACAAAAGTTCCACACGGGGAGAGGGGAAGAAAGGTAATGAAACTTAAGGAAACAGCTGACAGGACTCAGAACAAGGAAAGAAAGAGGACAGCTAAGAAGGAAAGAGAGGGAGAAGCTTTGCTGAAGTCCACGAGCAGAAACAAAGGGCAGAACCGAACATCTGTTCTCGAGTTCTGCTGTCTGTTTTGATTTGCATAGGTGGATTCCTGCAGTATATGCATCAGTGTTTTGTTTTGAGCGAAACAATGCTTCCTTTTCAGACAATCTCTACGCCAGTGAAACGCTTTGAACGAGAAACACTCAAACATTCAGAATAAACACTCGTATAATGGATTCACACAGTAAAGTAAGTAAGCCTTGACAGACACCAGCGGCAGAATTAAGCTTCGGTGAGCAATGTCACAGCATTTATTTTGCTGACAATCAACAATTAAAGTATGATTTTAGGTTACGGTATGATGTGACATTGACCTTACAACTGAATAATTTCTTTGTAAGGTCAACCCAGGTATGACAGCAGGCCCGAAGGTCCCTCCAACCCGAACCTCTAACCCAGTAACCCTCCCAACACACAAGCAAACTCACTGTAATCCATATCACTATGGATGCCATCACACAGTAGCAATCATTGTAGATTCCTCCAATGAACTTGGACACATTGATTGACACAAGCTGATTGATTACGTGGAAAATTAATTCAATTACACACGGCACCCAATTAGAGCAAATGGGAAAATGTGTTTAGCAAAGAGCAATTACCAAAGGCTGTAATGATGGTTCAGACTTGTTTTCAGTTTACACGGGGGGATGCAAGTCATTGACCTGGATGACAAGTTCAAATTCCAGAGAGAGAGAGAGAGTGATGAACTCAGACAGGTGCTAAAAGGATTGAATTAAAGTACAAGACGGGTGGATTTTTGCACTACAGCGTGGATAGGTAAAGTCGTATTCTCCCTAAAGGAGAATATCCAAAATAGATATAGCCTTTTCCTTTTTGTCTGGCACTTTCTAAATGATGGAAAACCATTTTCTGTGTTTGGGCGAAGTTGCAGGGAATCTCAGGCTTTTCAGACGGAACTTGTAAATGGTCTGAAGGTGAAGGTGTCCCATTTGGGCCTAACATATTCGATGCCTTGTTCTCTTCTAAATTCAAGCAGCTGTTCTGCACTCTGCACTGGTCCACTCTAACACTTATTTTTTTCTGAAACCTTTCCAATATACAGTCAGCTGTGCTTTGGATCATTTTCCTGCTCGGAACATTAATCAGTTCCCCAGTGAGAGGTCTTCAAAACTGAAATTTCTTCCTAAGAATTAACCAGTGCTTGGCTTTTATTTAATTGGCTCACCACAAAGGTCGATAGCCCAGACTGACCAGCTGTTTGTTTCATGTCTTATTGGCAGTTATACAACAAGTAGTTCCGACCACGCAATCTGATTGGTCAACAAGACATTTTGACCGTGCTCAAATCAGCATGACAGCACGCCTGACTCATTACTCAAAATATTACTCCGCCAAGTCTGTGTTTATCCATCTCCATGGCAACGTAGTAACTGTCAGAGCTGGATCAAAAAAATAAAAAAGTACGGCTTGAAATTCATACTTTCTGCCGTAAAATATGTAGAGGAAAACTCGGGAGAAGCCGCCGCTAGACGTTTCTCTGTCGACCCCAAGAGAGTGAGAGATTGGCGAAAAAATAAAACGGAGCTGTCCGAGGAGGACAGCAATAGGACCAGGCTGCCTGGTGGAGGGAGGGAGAAGGCTAGCGAGGAGCCTGAGATAAACATGCGGGAGAGAGTGTCCCGCAAAATGATCAGGGCGATGGAGAAACAAATGTCCGCCACCGTGAGTGACAGCAGAGATGAGGAGTTTGCACTTAGACAACTATTGCCCAGAAGGATGCCAGAGAATTCGCCGAGAAGCTGGCGAAGTTTGTGACATTTTCATCCCGGATTTTTGAGAGGAAGGAATTAAATGCTTGTAACAAATTGCCGCCTTGTCTGTTAAGTTACTTAAACAAATAAACACCCCCAGCTATTATTTAGTATTTTAAGGTGTTCGGGAAATTCCGAGACCGCGATAAAACATTCACGTCAGCTCAGAGTTCACTCATCTGGGACTAGAAAATCCTTTCTGTTGCTAGGTCGTTACTAAAGTTTGGATTATTTGCTGGAGTGGTAAACTATGTTCCATTACACATATGAGTCTACTGACGTGACTGATTTTGTTTCAGTTATTAGTCAGACCCCATGTGTTTCCATGGAAACGCAAAGCACACTCGCAAAAACCTTTAAAATTTGAGAGCAAAATGTCAATCAACATGGATATACTTTGATTATACATTTTATTTGTGTTGGTATTAGTTGTATAATCGCAATATTACCGTGTATAATCGCAATATTACCGTGTATAATCGCAATATTACAGTGATGCGGTCAGGACCTCGGCGCAAGCGCCTCGGTCCTGACCGCATCACTGTCGTGCTCAAATGACGTTAAAGCACACCCTCGAGGGTAATATTGCTTAATTTGCTGTACCTCAGCTTGGAACTTTAGTCAAATTGCTCTTGGTCTTGTCAACTTGGTCCCTCTTCGGTCATCATGTATATTTTTGTCAGTGCTTTCCCACTTCCATGCCTCCCTCCATCCCTCAAGATGATCATTATTTCTAGGGGTTGTGTGGTATGTCTTGTCATTCTTGTGAACGTGATATCTCAGGAACACCTTGAGGTCAAAGGTCAACCTTACTGTGACATCATCATGTCACCAAAAGACAATCATGTAAACTGCAGCTCGACTGACCGAAGGGCAGCCTCCAATCCTGTGGCGCTAATTGTAGATCTTGCTAACTTGGGTTCACTTCTACACCTTTTGTTTCCAGCTGTGCTTGTTATAGGCCTAACAATCAAAATGCCATTGCCATGGAAACGCAGAGCTCTCACACTTTCCCTCTTTTTATGCTCAGACTATATCCCTCTCTTCATACCGTACACTCACACCAGGACAAGGTGATGTTCGTGTGATCTGAAAGTGTTTCCACACAAGTTTGTGACACTGCGGAGGCAAGCTTTATGTCAGCGTTAATATGCAGTGTCACCATTATTAAGCGTTCACACAGGAAATCATCTTTGTGGACTGGTATTCATTTATTTAGCTCTTTTTTTTTTAAACAAGGGTTGTTTCTTTGAGATATGCCTGCTGTCTATTTCTTCCCAGTTAAGCCCAGCAACACAAAGCGGTATTTTTATGTCAGCCCTTAAAAGCTTAAGTACTCATTCTGCAATTAAATAAAAAAGATGAGACAAAACAAGTGAAAACCATTGCTCTTTGACATGGCAGGAAAAGCTTTATGTGTCTGACAAAGACATCTGGGGATTAAAAAAAAAAGAGTTAAAGAAAGAAATGATCATTTCAAAGGCAATTTTGTATTAAAACCTCACTGGTATGTCTCAGGGAGGAGGAAGATGTGCGTTATTGTGCACGCATGTTTGCTTCTGTATTGTGCTCAAGGGGAGCGCTGGTGTTTAACACGTTCTAAGCTGCCATATTTGACTAGTTGGTCAAATATGGCAACTTGGTCAGTGGCGTTAAGCTTCAAGCTAGGAACATACATACATATTATGACATACGACTTTTGGACATTGTCAAACTGTTGCAGTTCGGTTAAGTTTAATAACTACTACAGCGACTTGGGTCGGGTTTACGCTCTCTAACTACTTTCAGACCATAATCTTTGTACAACTGCACTCGAGGGCTGCTGCCAGAAGTGACGTTAGAGGGGTAGCCAAGATGTCTCGTGTAGATCAATCTGCTGTTTGTAATTTGCAACCACACTACTACGTGCCACTTATACCTACACACTGCACCTTTAAGGGCTTATGTAGGTCTGACTCGATTCAGTGATTGTTGAACAGTGGAAAAAAAACAACCAAGATGGTTTTGGTGAAATTTACTTCGGTTTTCTCGCTGCTTTGAATAAATTGTGTTTTATGATGATAAAACGTCTGGTGAGCGGTTGTTTTTCTGGCTGGATAAAAAATATTAAGAAGACTTATTCTTTCGACCAGAAGGTCTGTCTCTGTAGGGATCCTTTCCATTATGTTGTCAGACACTTAGAATAACAATCTGAGCCTGTCAGTTTCAAACAAACACTTTAAGTGGATATACTTGCATACTGTGCAATTACCCAGAGAGATTACGATGCAGACGGTTTCGCGGCTGCTGACCGGAGCGGTTTCACTCCACTTTCAAAAATTGTTGTTGCCATTAGTCACTTAAACATGTAAACATCGGAAATATAGGTTTTCAGGACTTTTCCTCAGTGTTTTTTTTATGGATTTACTTGGTGTAAAGGGTTAGGGTTCTTGTCCTTGTTCTCCTCTAACCATCAATTACTTGGTGTTGAGGTTGCACGACTGTAGAGAGGTTAAATGAAGGATGCAGGCAGGAGGTTGGCAGGTAATGTATAGGCTGACAACTGATTTATGGACAAAATGCTCGACCCTTCCGCTCTGGTAGTGTTTGAACCGTGTTTTTTTTTGTTTTCTTTTAACTGTGTATGCATGATTCCTCAAAAATATTCATATTTATGAGTTGGGTATTAACTTTCAAACTTCTCTGCCTACTATTTTGTTTGTCTTCTTCCATTTGGCCTCAACATGATTTCACCTTCCTTGTTACAAACACTGAGTAGCTTGCCGACGCACACAAACACACACCTGCCCCCGGGCACCCGTCGACCTGCCGAAACTGGAAACCACGGTCTTTTCAGGGGGTTATAATTTAGTTGGTGCTACTTATTCTGACTATTCCTACCCTTATGTCATTCTGCTGGGAGCAATTCTACCGCCTGTGATGTTTTGGACGTGGACTGTCCTATTAACTTGAGCTCCCCGCCTTGATGTCTCCAACCAGAAGAGAAAAGTTGTTTTTCTGCTGTCATATTCAGAAAAACAACACAGGGACTTTAAATGTATGTCAGCTGTTAAAAGCTTAATACTTAATTCAGACACAGAGGAAGAACAACAGAAATGGAAATCGGGAGGTAAAAAGTTCTGTTTGTTGTCGTGAGAAGTTCAGAGAGACTGTTTTCGTGAGGATACACACACGGGAAAACTTCTGTGAACTAAAGTGGATTTGAACATGAAAACGTTAGCTCTCAGTAATGCTGGAGGAGGACGACGTACAGTAAACACACGAGCAGAAGTCTTTCTGTCTCCTCGCCATTTCCCTGCCAATGTTATCAGGCAGTTGTTTTTTTCTTGGATCACAATGGATGGATGTGGCCGGAGGGACAAATGAAGCGCACAGCTTTTCATTCATTTGAATTCACAGAGATAACTTTTTTTTTAATTTACCTGCAATGCTTAGCATTTATTTTTTCCATGTGCCTGGACCTGTTTGTGGATTTTGTTAACACAGTTGCTGCAGCTCCGGTATGAAACTAAACCTGCGCATCCTGGGCAACGAGCTCAGTGCAAACACAGGTGCACTGAGTTATTGCTATCACTGGCAGAGGAGCACATTTGTGATTCAAAATGACATAACACGGCTTTATAAGGCTGAATCTGTACTCGCTTTGGGTGATTCTCGCCAGCGTTCCCATACGCGGCTGTTTGTAATTCATCTATCGCGCCTCAATCATGGAAGTGGAGACACATCTTTGCTTTTCTGCAGACTAGTCCATAACTCCTGGAGCAGATGCCAACTTAATGAGGAAATCTTGAGAAGTGTGCTGAAAGGATGTGGACATTCCTACAGACAATGATTCTGCTTCCTGGTTGGAATGCTGCTGTTGCTGCGGGTCCTTTAGCACCACCTGTAAACTTTCAATGTCAAGACGGGGTGTCCTCAACTGTCAAGCGCAATTAGAATAGTCAATTTGATCGATTTAGGATTGTTGGAGTCTCTCCCAACTCCACCTGCGACCCATTTATTCCTCCAATAATAATACAGTTTATTCACTCTGTTCCAACCTCTTTTCCAGACGGCTGTCTTTCCAGGGTTGCGCTTGCCTCTCTGTTAAAGATTCGCTGCGCTCCTGGCAACATTAATTACACGTGTATATTTAGTGTGCGTAAGTGCCGGTGCGTATTTTCTGTGTGCGCGAGACATTTTTGTGCTGCCAAATTACAAATCTCTCTCTTTTTCCTCTCTTTGTGTCTCTGCCCTCCCTTCCGATGCAGCTCCACGCGTACATGCAGCGAAATAAATAAAAACATGCACCCCGACAGTCGTGCCAAACGCGCTCGCAGCAGCGCAGAGGAAAAAACTGTGCCATCTCACAAACCCCTGTTTGTCTGAGAGAATGCCAGCTTGCCCAAATTGGATCACAGTGTCTTCGATGGGACTAGGTGTACAACTATCAAAGAGATTGAAGGGCTGACAGGCAGCCAAATTAAAGCATTAAACCTTAGCATCTGTCTGGTTTTTTTCGGCGCAGAGCGGGGAAAGAGAGGGAAGTGAGTGGGAGAGAGATTACAGAGGAGAGATTTTTAGGGAGGGGAACAGACAGGTGGTGGGGAGTGGGAGGAGAGGGAAACAGACAACGGTTGCACCATGAGATAGAGATGAGGGGGATGAAACGGTGGAGGAACAAGTGAGTAGAAGTAGCAGAGAAGGAAAGATGGAGGTAGAATAAAAAAACAGGGAGAGACAGAGGTTGGAGGTCAGGTGGGGGTCACGGGTGGGTCAATTTCCTTCAGTGTTTGTTTCTAGAAAGTGCTTTGGCACATAATCATCTGCCAGAACACACACACACACACACACAGCACACTCTCCACATTTATAATTTCAAATATGTCAGAAGTAATTTGGTTTGATTTCTCGAATGAAAAGCGCTCGAGGCAAAGACAAAAGGATGAAACTACCCAACTTAACTTTATGAATATTATGCATGCCATGTTACCAGGCTGTTTTTTTTTTTGTTTTTTTTTTCCAAGCTACAACAGCATTTTGAAATAACATAGTGCTGTTTGAAATATATGACATTACATGACTGAGGCATTGCATTAGTATGCATCCCTAAGGCCTGTGTTTCATTATTGAATACTTTTGAAAGGTTCAAATCAACAATTGATGTCATGCATTTTGAATTTTTTCTCCATTGGAAGTAAACGACCGCGTAGCGTTGACGCAGCATTACGGGTGCTGCAGCACCAACTAAAACAAGGCGTTATGTAAACTAATCAGGCGTGATACAGACTGGCAGGAGAGAGGGAGCAGTGTGTCCACATGATGTGAAAACTTTGATCATGAATCCTAACGTTGCTCCACAGTTCTGTAGTTTATCAATCAACAACTCACAACATTAAATGATTTTCTCAGGGATTCTGGGGAATTTCTCTCCCTCTTCAGCTCTTTGCCATTGTCGACTGTGGTAAATGTGGCTGCTTTGACTTTTAGTATGTTGGCATTCAAGTTTTCAGTCAGCTGTACTGCAAAATGATGTCAAGCTGTTATAAACTGTGTTAATTATTATATATAAGTTATCCCCGCCATTCAAATGAATAGAACAAAGCTTGACATTTACAATTACTAAATGATATACTGCAGACTTCTTATTACATTGTTTCCTAATAAATAGATACATTAAAGTACATCTTTTAGTCCTTTTCTATAATGGTGCTGGCTGTTAATTCAATATGCCAAAATTAAGAATGCTGTAGTCTTATCGCTATCTATTTGTCAATAAATGCATTAATTAATAACTAAATAAATAACATATAAACTACCTCATAGTCAATGTCTTTGGAGGATATACTATATATGCTGTATAGAATTAACAAAGACTATGAGAAATGGTTGCCAACAGTGTTCCAAGGAAATGACCACTGTTCAAATAGGGACCTTCTGTGAATGAATGTCGGCGATTGAATGTAAACCAGGGAATTAGAAAACATGAGATCGTTCCAATTTACCCTAAGACATAAATATGAAAAAAATAAAGAATAAATAAGAAAAATTATCCAACTGACATGCCAAGTAATGCACTGGCAAAATTGTGCAGGCCTGATATGTATGTATTGTACACTCGGATTGGATATTGGGATTTAAATGCTGTCGTTCATTGCCACATAGTCCGTTTGGCTCGTAGTCAAACTGATGATGCGGATTAGGTCCTCTGCCAATCTTTGATGTTTAAAAATCAAGCTCTGTTTTTGCCCTCAGGACAGAGAGATAGAGATGGTAATTTGTTGCGACACAGCAACAGATTGGAGTTGCATACAAGCGGTGATCATTCAGTTATGAATAGAGTAAACTTGGCTGGTGGTATGCGCTTGACTTTGCTTTATATATGGTGTATATAATGTATATCTATATGTTTGCATGTGTTTGTAAAAAGCCCGGAATGTGTCTTTTTCTGTCCTGTATTTAAACATTGCGTTGACTTAAGTTACAGTGACATGTGTGTGATCTGTTTCCCGAAGATATTGCCGTGACAAATACGGCACAGTCGGTTGCCGTCGTTGTGCACCAGCCAACCCTCCACCCCACATATGACACACAGTTGTAGACACACACACACACACACACACACACACACACACACACGCCAGAACACAGTTTTGTGCGTGCATACGTGTGTGAGAGAGCAGGGTGAATTTGCATCAGCTAGATTAACAGGCCATCTTAGGTGAAGCGACAATAGACAAACAGAAGCTCAGACAGACTTTTCCCCCAAAATCCCCCTTTTCCCAGCATACAGCTGGATGAATTATTCTGTTTGTAATCCATTCGTGCATGAATCAGTTTTATTTGTAATTCCGTCCCCTCTCAGCGGCAACCTCGGTTGGAACACTCCTGAATATTTTTGAGGGGGTTTTTAATTTGGTACATTAGCACAATATGTTTTTCTTTTGTTATTGACTTCCAAGCCCATTTTTTAAAAAGCTCAGACCGTGGTGTGTTTTCCCTCTCTGCTTCTGATCGCCAAGTTCTGGTTAATCATGTGAGAACGTCTGGCAACTGACAAATCTTCCCTGCAGTGTGCCCTTCGATGAGTCTGTGCATGTGAAAGGCAGAAGCAAATGAGACGACACCCGTTGATGCTTATTGATGATGAGTGACGGACAGAGGGAAAATTAAACAACGTGTGAAAACTCTTCAAGCTAGTCAAGTGAGTTTCTAATTAAGTCATTAGGTAGCATTGTTTATGAACAGATGACTATGTTTAAAGGTTATCGCTCTTTATTAAACAATCCAATAATGTCACATCAAGACATACAACTGCACAATAAGCCTTTATTCTTGTTCTTACATTGCTGAGGAAATCATTGCACCGTTCGAGTGAAGCTTGCCGTTACCTGTGGATGTGCCAGAACCTCTTTGTGTCTTTGATTATGTTTTGTAAATCAAATGTAATCAAACTCCGGAGATGTACCTTTACAATTTTTTTTTTTTAGAAAGTTTCTGCTTCAAAGCAAAGCTGTGGGTTTGAAAGCACCTCCTCTCTGAATGATTCGTCTTGATTATTCCAGATTTTCGCTCTTAATTGGACCGTCATAATTGTTTTCTGTCTCTCGGCATTGTGAGGCTGCTATCACGTCTCACTCGGCGTCGCTCTACCTTGTCACAGTGCTGTTGTTCAGTCTCAAACTCGCCCACCTACACTCCTCCATGGTTTCTTCATGTCACCTCTCTCTCTCGCACACTTGTCATCTCTTCCCTTCGC
This sequence comes from Diplodus puntazzo, assembly GCA_963678695.2. Classification (NCBI taxonomy): domain Eukaryota; kingdom Metazoa; phylum Chordata; class Actinopteri; order Spariformes; family Sparidae; genus Diplodus; species Diplodus puntazzo. Next base: position 28,571,838 of record OZ023159.1, on the reverse strand, counting down.
GAAACTCCAGCTTTATGGCCTCAGCATAAAGCCGAAGGGTTCTGTGTACATGTTTGTGTGTTTGTACCTGTGTGGGTGTGTGTATGTGATGGAGCTGAGGATGTAGTAATCAAGCGCATCGATCTAGCGATATGCAACACATCCAGCGGCATTATGAGGCGATTAACACTGATGGAAGAAGCAACGGCGGAGACTTGACTCGCAATTTATCGCCGTTCAACGCCGAGTGCAAACACACACACTCGCACACACTTGAGAATGTGCAAACAGAATCCCCCTGTACGACTGTGACAAACACACTGCATGCTCAGTGTTCGTGCCGCCAGTGGACCAGATCCCATCAGTCACTGAGAAACCTTTTAAAACCTTTGGTACCTGTACTGTAATGGTCCGCATGGCGAATTCAGCGATTTCTGCACCTCCACTAGCTGTACCAGCATCGATACAACAACGATATAATCATTCAATACTACATTCATTCATTACGATTGTTTCTCCAGATTCTGCATGCTCAGCACTTTCTCGCGGAACTGAACAATTTTCTGCAGATGTTTCACAGTGAAACGGATGACTCCCCCTGAACCACCGGCTCGGGTTTAATTAGACGAGGAGGAGAATGAGGAAGTGTTGAGTTTCCTTTGCAGACCACAAACGGCGTTATTAGCACATTGACAAGGCGAAAAACCAAACCTTTAGTTAAAACGGTGACTACTGAAAATAAGCACTTGTCACAATTCAAATGAATTTCTCTCAATGGAAGTCAATAGATAAAAAAAATATACAAGTCTCCACCATTGCTTAAGACCGTGTTTATGACTTGGTTCATTTAACTTTGATATTGGATTAGGCCTGACTGAACTGAAGGGCAGTGTTGAGCCTTGGCAGAGAACATTCTAGTTCTTTGTTTACTTTTTACATGATTAAATATTATATTCCATGGCTTGTACCTACAGTGCATTCTGTCCAGCTTTATTTTCAATTTAATTAATACAAAGGAAATATCAGTTTGCTGTGCCCTTTCTGTTCATGAAGTCTAAACGGTCAAGGGGAATGAAGTATTTCCAGCCACAACATTACACAATGTGGGCGTGTGATTGGTTTAATTGTTTTGTGTTGTAGCACAGTCACAACAAATTATGATTAAAAATAATCAACTCCTCTCATAATTTCCTGTCGATTATCTTTTTTGTTTCTTTTTCCAAACAGTTATTTACCCCAACATTTCATGGAAAGCCACCAGAAAAAAAGTTTTACTGTACGTAGAACTGTATAAACATTCACCAAAGTCCGACTGAACTCCGTGTTCTGCTGGAGGGATGTTCCACAAAGACAACATTCAATCAAAGTTTTAGCCTCAAAGTCAATTAGTTTCCGTCAGGGGGTCACGCAAACATCCACTCAACAATGTGCCGCTCATTAAAGCAATCAGTGTTTTGGTAAACACATCCAATTCAAATTAATTTTTAGGAAATGAAGCACCAAAAAAAGACATTTGTTATTCTCTGTCAATACACAGTATGGTGGATGTAGGCTTTTTTTTCCTTCTGTTTTCTTTTTTAATGAGTCTGCTATCCGTATGGAATGCAATTACAGTGTTTGTCACTAATTGCAGTGTGTGTTTGTGTTTGTTTGTTTCTGTGTCTCTGTCTGTGTGTGTGAGCCCCCATGTGTGTTTTTCTAGCTGTCTGACTCTCAGCGGTGCTTCGTCTCTTGTCCCATTGTCACCTAGCCGTGTGTGTCCCTCAGCAGCACGCTGCTAAAAGCTGTTGTTGTTGTCATTGTGCTGAAGCCCTTTGCATCCGCTATTGTTGCTCCCGGTTGCTGTTAACCAAAGAAGTATCAAGTATCAATCAGCTGAAAACCTGCACCTGTGGAAACACCGGTGTTACTGATGGAAGGAATGCAGTTCAATAGAGTTAATGACTAAAACTATTATTCAATATCCATATTCATTATTGACATACAGCCAGTCCAGTTAACCTTTTTGTCCCCTGTAAGTGCTGTTAGCTGCTTCCTTTTTTTCCTTTTTTGAAACGTGTTCCTGAAGTGTTGTTGTTACTTAATGAGATTCCATCCTCTGGTTTTGTTTTTCCAAGGAAAATGATCAGGTTTCAATGGGATGTTTTTGACAGCTGTTCTTATCAGGCCAGCAAAGTCGAAATCCCGAGACTTTTCTAGAGAGTTTCTAGATAACAGTGCCATTACATACCTCTTTGTGTGTAGGTGAACAGGTTTAATGTCGTCGTTGCATCCACAGAAAAGGAAAAAGTACAGAAACAATCTCGACCTCCGTCAACATTTACTTGACCTACTTGCAAAAAACTCCTCCCATACGATGCTGTCATTATCAAACTGTGAGTGTCACTCGTCCAGTTTCCACAGCTGATGACAGTTTTAGCAACACTCTGAGATATGCCGAGATGTCAGAAATGTAAGAGTAGAAGAAGGGGACATTTGTCTTCACACTATTATTATTACTACTTTTAACACACGTTAATGTCAAGAGATGTCAGAGTGGCGGTCACCACGGCACAGTGCTCCAGCGTTGAACTGGCATCTCTCCTGCCACCAGCCCACCTCTGCATCTGCAAGTCCATGCTGGACTGAATGTGTCCACTCAGACCAAATCTTTATAGACAAGCCTTTTAAAGGCGAAATAGTATGCTTTTTCGTTGTGTTCCTTTTGTATAGGTTGTTGTACATGTCAAAGTTGATACCAACTGAAGCTCTACTCTCCCACGGAAAACACTGCCCCTGAAACGCCTCGTCAGTGGTCCCGCCTTTAATTCAGTGACTTTGTGACATCACGCTATGTCACCATGTCACACATTTGCATAATTTATGCCTAGCGATGGGTTTTTACACGTAAGAATTGATTTAGCAGAGCTGCTCTGTCCGGTCAGGCGTGTGTGAGCTGACCAATCAAAGCAGACTGTGTAATCAAGAGGTGGGCGGGGCTTAAAGAGAGTTTCAGACAGAGGGGGAAATCATTGCTGCAGCACTGGACAGTGGGTGAAAACTGATATGTTTTTGGAGCATTAAAGCGTATTCTAGTAGTAACCCAAAATAAAATTATGAACCTGAAGAAGAGAATAATACGTCTTCTTTAACATAAATCAGTCCTGCGTAATGTGAGAACAACCAGAGAGATCTTTACCAAAGTGATATCAAGTACACACCAAAGATGGCGACTGTGCACACTGTAACCTAATTTATCAGTCACATGAGCACTGACAACCGCGCAGAGCTGACTGTATGAATGCAGACATTGCTGCCGGCACTGTATAAAAAAAGTAATAAAAAGTATGTAATCAGTTATGATTTATCAGTTTCTCTGCTTCTCCTCTCTTTTCTCTATGTGTCTCTCTCTCTCCAAAACAACCACTTTGATTAGTTCGCCTCACTGTGGACACGCACACACCAACACACACACACACACACACACACACACACACACACCAACACCAACACCAACACCCGCAAACTCTACAGAGGACAGCCGCTATCACACGCATTCATAAACACAGGTACATTTGTGAACGCTCCTGCATAATCCGCTAATCGTCTGGCACGCTTTGGAAACAGACACCCACCACATACAGCTGCCTTTTGTTTGGACAGGAGCAGGAAACATTTGACAAAAGATATACAATGACTTTTAGAAACAAGGTTCTGCTCGGTGGCACAAACACGTTAGCCGACCGCGTTTATTTAAGGACGTTTCTGCCAGCATTATCTGCAAACCATTAAAATTGACATCTATTGTGCACAAACTCACACTGAAATAATCGCGTCGCTGCCAATTTCCTGCAACGACAATCTGCCTTACACTGTCACACGAGCACAGAGACACACGGGCGCAGAGACACACAGACAGAATACTGAAAAGCACTCGTTTGACTCTCAAACTCAGGGTCAGTTTTCATTCCGAGAGTGAATGACGTGTGCCACTGAACAGTTCATTACTCAGTGCTCCTCCAGCCGACAGACAGAGACAGAGAAGAAAGAGTGGGAAGAAAACAGACAAGGCTGAAGGCCTTGACAGACACAATGTGCGCGATCATTTCAACCAGCCAGCAGCTATCACAGTGATCATGGCAGATTTACATTGCGCTCATTAAAGCCACTGCCGACAGCTACTTTAATGATAAAGGCTATTTATCACACACAACTACAGTGGAGGACGACCCCAAAAAACACAAAGCATGTCTGTTTGTTAATGTCTACTTGCTTGGGCAACTACGGATCAACAGAGTGACAGCGTCGGGGCTTTACCGAGCACATTGCTGCAGATTCCGCCGTCGCTTTCCACCTAAAAACACATCAGTCCCTTGCTCCGCTTTTTTCTCCAGGTCTTCACAGGGGGGCTGCCATCTGTCATATGGCGCGCAGTCACACATCATGCACACAGTGTATACAGTATATGAACAGAGAAACAAACAAACGAAAGAAAAAAAAAAGAAAAAGACAGAGCCGGGAACAAACGTGCGGTGGCACGAACATTCACACAGCACAAAACGCGCAAACATGCCCACGCGCACTCACTTCTTCCTCCCTCCTGAGCTCGTTCATTCTTGTTACAGCAACATAAAAGTTATCACGCGGGCTGTCAGGGGAGAGAGAGAGGGGAACGGGGAGGGCGAGAGACATCGAGAAAGCGATTGCTGCGGTGCAACTCTTGTATATTTTTCTCAATTTAGTTTTCTGGGACATTGGGTGTGTGTGTGTGTGTGTGTGTTGGTTGTGTACCAGGCTGTGTGTGTGTTTACGGTTTGTATTACTATAGATATCCAGTTGAACTGCAGTTTAGAAAAGACAGTGTGGCTCTCTGAAGGAGATCTGTATCTGTTGACTGCAGGTCTTTTCATGTACACATACGATCATGCGGACTCGCGCAAACACGCGTTTGTCTCTCGGCGTCCTGTTGAGCGACGTACATACGGCATTGGTTCGCCTGCAGAGGCCAAGAGGATCACAGTGCTAAGAGGAGTGGAGGCGATTCAGTTCAATTCAATATGCATTTCTGGCATGAGTGTCATATCAACAGTCTTGCAAGACTGTCCAAATGCAATTGGAATGCATGGGAGAAAACACAAATCTCCCTCTCTCTTTCTCTCGCTTCGGTATCTGTCATTACTCAGATGCAGCTGCTCTTTAATCTCTTGATTTTCTCTCCGCTGTCTCTTTTCTCTCATCTCTGTTGTCCTCTCCCTCTTTCCCTGTCTCTTTGTATCTCCATTTGTGTGCATCTCTCCCTCTGCCTTAACATTATGTGCGTCAGGCTGTATTAATCTCCCCCCTTTTTTTCTTTAAATTTCTCTCACACAAACTTTTCCCTGTCAGTTTTTTTTTTCTTTCCTTCCCCTCCCCGCCGCTCCCTCCCTCCGTCGGACTCTTCCTGCAAAATTAAAGGTGAACGTAGCCTTTAGCAAGGCACTAGCACTTCAAAGCCCTTTCATTTCCCCTCTCTCTTTTCATCATGAGCAGGTTGAGTGGTGTCATAACCCCAAATAACCTTTTCACCAGATGGCCCTCGTGTCCCTGTCTGATCTCTCATAGATGGCTTTTATCTCAAGTGCCGCTGAGATCACACTGTACGTACAGCTTGAGTATACAGTGTGTGGCCCCGAGTGGATGACTGGAGGTTTGAGAGAGAAGCTTCAAGATCAGAGCAATATCTCATATATTTATGAACATTGTTTGATTAAAAAAAAAAGTCCTTTTAAAGCCTTAAAATAATCATTGATTATCATTTTTTAGACATTCATAACAATATAAGGCTGATTTTACAGACAAATGTATCTTTAAACGTTGTTTGATTTGACCAGCCCTTTTAAGTAGGTCCACAAGCTTAAGTATTTTAAAAGATTTCTATAGGAGCTCTACAATTTACAGTACTCTTCCGATTAAAACCGTGGCCTTTAAAAAACGTAATAGATTTGAGATTCACTTACTTATCAGTTAGCAGCTGACGTATCGCCACATTCCATTTCTGTGAAGGCAGCGCCAAATTAATTGTGCTTTACATAATCTCCTCCATCCGGTTCACTCGCCGCGCTCGCTGGCTGGTAATGATGTCACTTTCACTTTGCTGTGAGTGCGCTGCCCACACACTTATGTTCGGTTGTTCATTTGGATAGTGTTGGCAGACCGGGCTCCGCAGTTGCAACAAGTACACATGCACTCCCACATGTGCGCTCCCACACGAATGCAAAACGGGCACACTAGCATATTTACACACATATATAAAAGCTGCAAAATGCCCTTTTGGGAATCTGTTTCTCAGTGATTCTGCCAGGAGTTTTGGAACATGTGAGGTGTGATATTCATAGTCACACATTACACAGACTGGAGGCTACCTTTCTCCTTAAAAATGAGGGCATAAGGATGTTTTTTGTTTGTTTTTTGTAATTGAACTTTTCATTCCACGGTTGAGTAAGGACTTGTTACAGAAGTGTTAGAAATTGCTTGTATCCCATTTAAAAGAAGGACCACTTCACAGCTTTTAATGGACAGCTTTTATTGTGAGTTCTATTGTCCTCCACCCACGACTCTAAACTCATTCACAGCAAAAGGATAACACGAAAGCGTGTAACTGTTGCACTCATTACTTCCACCAAGGAGGTTATGATTTCAGCCATTGCTTTGTCAGCAGGATGCCACAAAAACTACTAAACACATTTCCATAAAGGTTGGATTGAGGATGGGTCTCAGCCCTGAATAGACACCGATAACTTTTGGAGTGGGATCCCGATTAAAGGATGGATCCAGGATCGCTTTCCTCAATTTCCTTAACATTCTGCATTTTAATGTTTGCAGTGAAGCACTTATGGATGGTTTAGAATTAAGTGTGAATTTAGAGTGATACAGGGCTCAACTTTGATGTTGAATTTGGCTGGATTGAATTAAAAGGGGCTGTTGGGCCTCGGAGGAGGTATGCACTCTACTGAGTGCCTTTCAGGCTGTTTTTGAGATTAGTATATGGCAGTGAAAAGGGCAAACTTATTTCCAGGAACACAAGGTTTGCACTTATTTTAGGGTTAGGGTTAGGGTTAATTATCTAATTCAGGATTTTATAATGTTGACAGTTTTCATTCTCCATCTTAAACCCAAGATTTGTCACAGAGCCTCACAGCCATTGCAGATTTGCCAAACTGGCCTTTCATCTGTCACAATGGAGGATACGAGGTTTGACAAACCTTTTTGCTGAGACTCCCCTGCATCTGTAAAATAGCTGCATCTCGGGATTGTCCATTCACAAGTGGTTAGCTCTTAGCACAGGTGTTAATGCGACCAAGATGCATTAGGACACAAAGAGATCTGAACCTGCAGACCTCATTTGGAGGTTGTCTGGGCCCCATTTGGCCACATTTGTTGCATTTTTGGGAAACAGCTGCCCGGCAAGCACCAAATGTGCCAGTAAATCTCCCGAGGCACTCCGCCACGCTTGATGGAAAATGTTTGTACCGAAATAGTCACGTCATGAAAAACTCTGCTGACAGTTTCTGCCATGTGTTGGTGATATTGGTGAGCGTCTTCTGTTTTTGTCAGCGTTTGACTGAGACACAGTTCATTAGCATAACGAGCGTGGAAGTGGGATCCGATCACAGATGGTCATTCTAGAAACATGTGGATGTGTGCATTCTAATGCTAGCTCACATACTTCAACTTGTGATTGGATCAACCAGGACAGATGTTGATGCCGGGTGTAGACTGGTTCAGATATGCTGTCAAGATAACGAAGTAGCGGCAAGACAATTAAAATGGCTCTTTTGTTTCTTTTAACTAGAAATCAAGTCGAGAGAAGAGACTGAACACACATTCCCCTTCTTTCCCCCCCTCTCATACAAACACACACAAACACACAAATTCACCGGACACCGGTTTGTACAAAGAGACTGTACACACCGCGTACTGGACCTGTAGATTTTGCCCGAGGACAGAATCTGTATGACAGCTAATTTAACAAATACCATGTTGTGTTAGCCTGCATTTTTTATTTGTATGGTGTAATCAACTAGGAAGTGTCAAAGTCTGTGTGTTATGAGTAGTATAACAATTCACGTGGGTGCTGTTTCAACTGTGCTTTCTGAATAATACATTTAATATTTATCTGTTTTTGCCCCTTGCCTAAAGTATTTCGTGCAATTTAATCTTGATTTATCCAAACAAGCTTCAGAGAGCTTCTGTATCGAGCTGTAAACCCATTTTATTTTTGTCTTACTCTTGTACCACTAAGCCTTGTGGTTTTATAGCATTTTCTGATGAAGAGTTGCCATCCAGCCTCGCTGAAGAAAATTAATGTAGCCGGGCTGAATTTATTCCACATTCAGCCACAAAATGACAAGAGATCAACAGAAAAGTGGCGTCTCTGGCCCACCTCTGACTGCCTCGGAGAACTGTGCCAGGGATGTCTCTCAGCCAAGGCCTCTACCTGTCGGCCCTGAAGTGAAGGCATTCTGTTGGGCCCTCGTCCACTTGGCAAACCGCTGCATCCATAGTCGCCTGGAAGGGACACGTCCTTCACAGTTTAGCCCTACAAGTCAGCTGAATTATTCCCATCTCTGCAATGACGTGTCAACAAGTGGGCACCCATCTGTTGGTCGCTCTCACAGTTTGCCATTCTTTGATCACTAAATCGAATGCTTCACGCTGCCGTCACCCACCGCGTTGGGGTTTATTACACTATTTGAAATGTTTTATTCATTTGCTTGTTTATTTTCTTCATCTCTCCTCATTAATGCTTTATTTATTCAGTTATTAGTAGGCATTAAGCCACAAACAACATGCTCACTTATCGGCAACAAGCTGTTCCCGTGTGTTCTTTGGATCAGATAACAGAAGTCAGCACAATTTAAATTCCTGGTTATGAGAATTCATAATTTAGTTTATTTATCTTCCTTCACACACAGGTGGTGTTCCAAACTTTAAAAGTGCAAACACTACATGGTAGTACAAGTAACTGCAGTGGTAAATACATTTTTTACCATCAAAGATGCATGCCATTAGGCACTTATTCCACATAATTACACTCACTAACTTGAACTTCTTCTCTCCGGATTGGACTAAATCTCGCTTGGTAAACTGCTCATTTGAAAGATTAACATCTTTCTTTCACATTTTTTTCCCTGTAAGTTTCTTGAAGTGAATTTATTAAACATAACGCAGAGAAAAAGTTTGCGTTGATATTGAAATGGATGGGGAAAACAATTAAAAATAAAAAAAACTTTGCTGATGCTGGATGTGAAAACAACAGACTTGCACGCTACTATTTCACCATCTGTTTAGATAGATTTTTACAAAGCAACAGCTGTCGTTTTATGTTGTGTAATATCATTTCGTGCCATTGAAGACAAAATAAAAAGCCAAGAACATGTATCATCAGGGCTGGTCAGAGGTTAATGCAGCTGACGTGTGGATAGGCTATATTGTGCGGTATAACACTTATCCATTTAACCGATGCGGTCATAGAGCCTCTCATAAATGCAACCATATTCACAATAAATACATAGGGCAGGAAAGGTCAAGTTATTCTGCATCATATGTAGCTATAGAGCAATTGCATTAGAATGAAATCCTGGGAAAAGACGCAGAATAGCTCAGGAGAATTTCTTATCAGACAACAATTAGACTGAGCACAAGAACGGGATTATCATTAATTGGACATGGGCGATGCAAGATACTCTTGAAGACAGTTTTCACCTTGTTGTGGAAGATGCTGACTGGCTGCTATTTTGAGTTGTCAAGGTCATTGTGTCATTTGAGAGCCAGGGGAGAGAAAAGTTGAGCCCATGTTGAGTACTGACCTTCCCAGCACAAAGAAAGGAGAGCAAAGGGGTCTGCAGTGGCAGGACACAAGACACTGGCTGGCATGTTTTGCTGGATGGCTGCCTGGAGAGAAGGGACTGGAGATCCCCTCACGGTCTCGTGTGCCGGCGCCAGGATTTGGAATTTGATACAAGCAGCCACGGGCAGCTGGATGCACACATTAGCTCTGTGTGTGCATGTTTGCACGTGTGTGTCTGCGTGTGCAAAGCCAGCCCGCTTGCATCCCCGGGGCGTCAAATACGGACGTTTTGTCACATCCCTCAGCATCTCGTACAGATGCTCAGGGTACCTTTCAACATCTGCATGAGAGGCACCAGCTGTAAACTAACTCCAAAACCCAACTGGTAAAATGAGACAATCAGAGCATCTGCTCAACCCAAAGTAGCACACAGAGCAACAGAGTCCCACAAGAGGTAGAGGGCGGGGTTGAGTGGTGTGTCACACCCAGGACCTTCACCCAGGCGACCGGGGTTTGCACCAATTTCAAACCAAGTCAGAACACAGAACACAGGCGCTAAGTGGTTGGGTTGTCTCGTGTGTCTGAATGAGATGCCGAGGAGCGTGACAAAGTGCCGTTGGTATTTGACAACCTGCAACAAGAGCTTATTGGTCCGGCTCACCTCGTTGCTTATGGATGCCAGAGTGCTCGATTCCTTCTTCTTTCAATCAAAAAGCTCATAAATTAACCCGCTGCAACAACACATACTGAGGGTCAAAAGTATGTACCTATATTTTCAAGCTTGAATATTGACGTACATGAGTTCATTAGCCTCAAACAAAGTCACGAATAAATTCATCAGAGAAAGGTGCGGTGTGTGTTCAAAGTAATCACAAGAGACTTGAAGGTGTGTTTATTTTGCGCAAACCAATTAAAAGATATTGTGTGAGGCGGACAAAACTTCAATTGGCTGGTGGCTCAAATTCCACTATAGGCGTGAAATGTACAGCGTGTTGTTTATTCTAATGAAGAGGAGTTCAACTGCGATCTCTTCCTCTTCCATCTCAACGGCAAAAAAAAAGAAAAAATCTTAAATTATTCAATCAATTAATTTTGGTTAATCACTCTAACCTCCCATTACATGCATGTCAACCACTCTCTTTTGTTTCTCACTCTGTTCCCACCTCTGTCAGCGAGGGAGCAGGCACTTTCTTTCTCACTGAAGTAACTCTGATAGAGTCATGTATAATTATGGAGATCCCCACAGTCTCTCCATAATTCATCCATCTCTCGTTCCCCTCCCTTCTTTCATTGCCTTCACCCTCTCGCTGTCCTGGCCGCCGATTTGCATTTATCTGCATCTGTCTCTATAGGCTTTAATCCGTCCCTCATTTTTCAGAGCTCTTTACTGCAACGCTTCGATTAATGAAAAAAAAAAAAAAATCACTCCTTCCCTGTTTCCAACCTTAATTTCCATTTGCCTTCTGAAATACACACCCCTAACTTCCTCTATAAAATGACCCCTGTATTGTTTTTACTCATCTCATATTCTTCACAACGTCTCATTCATCCGATCCATCGCTTCACTCTCTCTCTTCCCGGTGAATGTATGCAGCCTCAGCTTAATTAGGTTGTTTTATCACACACCGTACTACTGTGTCGGGCACAGAAAAGTTGTAAGATAGCAGTGGGGGGGTGGGGGGGGGGTGGTATCTGTTGTCCGAACACTTCTTAATATTATGTTTAATATGTGATGCCAATGTGTTGTACAGCAGCATCACCGGTTCACCAAATTATGTGTGTGGGATACCTCGCACACACACATCCATCTGCTTTAAAACCAGCAAATGTTGTTTTCCCTGAGTCATACAGTCCCCCAGCGGGTCAGTCAGTTCAATAAACACACAGGAAAGAAGAAAATCACCTCACTGCCATGTATTATCTCCTGGAAATACTAGTCAATATCTCACTCTCTGGGTATGACATGTTTGCACCTCATGGAGCTTATTGAACAGCAGAAGCACATGCATCTCACATGCACAAACACACACACACACACACACCTGTGTATGGCTGACTACTGAAACACCAAGTGGGACGATATGGCATCTGCCGTGTTCTCAGGCAGTGAAAACAGAGACACACCGAGCCATTAGCAGCGAACAACAACCAATCCATTTCCTAAATATGATTAAAGCCCTCACAAATGGGTCATTACCCAAGCTGACGAAGAGAATATAAAAAAAAAGAAGAGAGAGGATGAGAAAGACTGAGAGAAAGACCCAACTGTGGTTTGGAAACAGTTTTTTATATAGACGCAGAAAAAAACTGCTGTGTGTGTGCGTGTCTGTGTCTCTTCCTGGAAAAAAAAGGGTTTCTAATAGTTCACATTAGGATCTATCACAAGGTCAGAAATTCCAGTAAAGCTGAAGAAAAAGTAAAAAAAAATTGAAGGGCAAGTGTCAAGAAGTGAGGGAGGAGAGAAAAGAATGGCGTGGACCTGCCCCGGCAAAGTAATAGCAGTGAAAGCCTCGAGGCTGTAAACCGAAGAGCCAAGGATTTTCCCAGGGGACACGTTCATCTCCTTGACTTTACAGCGGATAGAAGCTCGGACGCAGAGATATATATATACAGAGTCGGGTCCCTTTTGAATGGATCGGGGGTGGATGGAGAGAGGAATGGCCAAAGGAAACAAGAAATCAGAGAGTGGATAAACTGTTGATAAACTGCAGTGAGCCGGAGACGGAGGGTCCTTTCACACCGAGCCTTGTCGGAGCGCGCGTCATTTTGGTTCCCCACCGATAAAAATCTTGATAATCCTTGTGCAGAGGATTTTCAAACTTTCTCTGGCACGACTCCCGTCAGAAGCTGAAGGCAGTTCAAACCTCCCACTCCACATGTTTTTTGTCAATCACCGACAGTGACTGAAGGTCAGTACGATGGGATCAGCAAAAACTCAACATAAATCGTATTCATTCAGCTTAGTTTCACCTCATAATTTCATGCCCTGCTGTTGCCCCATGCCAACCGGTCTGAAAACCTGCAATTTGGTGTGACGAGGAGGACGGCAGGTACAAGACTGAGAGAAGAGAACGCATGGGCGGAAGCTGTTGACAGCCCGGATAACGTGGACGTCGAATGTGTGCGGTATGTTATCAGCAGAACTGCGATACTGAGGGAGTGATGTCAGCAGGAGGGAAAGTGTAATAAAAACTACATGAAGAATAAAGGAGTTTATCGCCGTTTTGTAGAGCACAGGAGGAGGTGGTCTACATTCACATGTTCCGCTTTTTCTCCTTTTTCTTCTGCAGATCTTTGAAAAATCGCACCGCACTCGTTGAGAAAGACAAATGTGCTGTAAAAACGACTATACCCCCCCTTTTTTTTATACCCCCTTAGACGTTTTGAGTGAAAATACTCTAGTATTGAAAAAGTCCTTCAATGTGGAACAGACACTTTAGGGATGTTAAAAAGAGTATAGGTGAAACCAAAGAGAGAAGAAGAGCAGATCAAATGAAAAAGACGAGTATGTTAATATGCACATCTGCGTTTGTTGAGTTGCATATAAAGAGGTACTTGACGAACAAACCTTGTCTCGAGCACTTTTGATAAAATACTCGTACAGTGCTGGCTTCCCTCGCAGTCCATTAGAGAAATGAAATCCTTCTTACGTCTAAGATCTTCTTGTCTTTTTGCTTTTCACGGCTCGGAATTATATATGATGAATAGTGGAGTATTGTGGAGTAGTGCTTTACCGACTAGATGGATAAATTAACGTTAAAACAAAGGATGGAGGCAGGCGGCTTGGATGGGCAGGTGATGAGGTTTTGGCACTGGAGGTAAAAATGCATACAGTGCAGTTTAATTGGATTTAATAAACAATTGAGCTGACGGATGGATGAATAGATGGATGGAGGGGAGGAGAAAAATGAATTGGCCCGTGCACATGCACCAATCTCGGATAATGGAGTGAAGGAGTAGGTTAAGTCTTGATGGGTGGCAATAGGTGAAGGAAGAGGGGGAGGGAGGAGAGCAGGGCTGTGGAGGAGGGGACGCATTTACCCACCGGTGGCTAAAAACCAGGGAAGCTATGCTCTTGACTTGTGTTGGATGGAGGAAGAGAGGGAACACTAAAGAGGATGAGGTAGAGAGAAGAGTTGTTTGAAATAAGAGATTGTTTAAGAAAAAAATGGGAAGAGAGGAAGCCAAGTAGGAATGAAGGCGAAGTGAAAGTTTAACGGAAAAAGGGGGAAAAAAGAGAGAGACGGGGATTGGAGAAAAAAAAAGGGAAAAAAAGAGGGCTTTCATCTGGCGAGTGTGATAACGGGCGAGTGCCGTAACTGGATAAATAGAGTGGTAAAGGGTGCTGAATTGAGGGGCAGTTGGAGGGAATGGAGAGAAGAGGCACAGATAGAGTTACAGAGAAGACAAAAAAAAATGTTGGCTGGATGAAAGAGTGGATGTATACATCTCCCGGGCACAAAGAGCTAGCTAGGAATAGATGATGTTAAATGTGACAAGATGAAGGGACCAAAGGGGGGGCCATTAAATAGTAATGGGAACAGGGTAGGAGGTGGGGAGGCGCACTGGGGGCAGGAATAAGAACAGATTGTGTTTTGCGCGAAAATCATCAGTCTGGTATTTTCAGCAACAGAAAGTGCCAGAAGTTGGGGGGTGGGGGGGGGACTTGGAGTGATACATTTCAGGGGAAACAAAGTTGAAAAAAGGGCATGTTATCTTTTGCTCATTCTACCTCCCTGACCACATTAATTCAAGCGCTAATTCCCTCGAGGAGTGTATATCAGCGAGCCAGCGACCCACACAGACACACACACCGAGGCATATATGTGGCAGAGCGTGTTCTCAGCCTGCCAGCAGTGTGAGTAAGCGTCTCTCTCTCTCTGTCTCTCTGCCACTTACCGCTCGGCGTGAACAGCACAATGCATGGCAGCAGTTTGGAGCTGTGGAACAATACATGAAACAATACGCAGACACAAGTAGGTCACCCAAACACACACACACACACGCATGCACACATATATATGCACACTCAGTTGTAGAAACTCGGGTTCACTCTTGGCTGAGGCAGCGCTGTGGGCGCTGGCTTGGATTTCCTCTCACTTTGTCAGGGAATTCTGATGAAATCAAACGCTTGATTGTGATTAGATACTCGTCTTGCAGCCAGCAGATACTCCACGGCTTTTCATTCATCTTATTGCTTTACATAATGAAATACCTCCCTCGTGTTGAAAATGTATTGAGCTGTCCTTGCCCTTGTCGGCTAAGCAATCTGTAGAACTAAATCAATAGATGCGTGACTGATAATGATATGGAAGAGGACAACCGTCTTTTGCAATACAGGCCTTTTACTATTGAATGACAGTACAGTACAGTACAGTACAGACCATGAGGCATTACATATTATATTTGTCAACCTTTTTTTGTATACCATCTCTACGTAATAGCTTTCCCTTTATTGCCCATATTTGCAGTTCATTGTAGACTTTATTGGAAATAAACATGCAGGACGAATTTGTGGTAATATTGCATTAATGTCTTAATTGATTTTAGGTATTTAATTTACAGGGAAAGGACAAAGCAACACACATTTCTAATTTGCGTATAATCTATAAAGTTTCTCCATTTTGATAAGATTTAATGTAATCTAATTGCATGTATCATGACAAGCCTAAAAATAGTTTCAGTACAGAGCTCTGGCAACCCAAACCTGCTTGTCACATGGTCTCTATGTTATCTATGTTCCAGTATTTACAGTATTTCATGTCCTTCATTGCTGCTACACTTGCTTCCCACAAAGTCAACCTATCTCTTTTCAGTGGTTTTTGCGATTTTCCTCTTCCTTTAGCTTGAAATACTTCCAAAAAGGTTACAGAATAAAGCAGGCAGAAGCTGTAGCTGCTGTTGATATGAGACCGCTCTTCATGGCACAAAGTGTTACTATGTGACTCTACCTAGTTGTGATTTGTACATTTTTAAAATGGAGGTACAGTCAAATAATCGTAACCCTCTGGGTGATATTTTCTGCCGCACGGTTGCTACTGAATGCTCATAAAAATATTGTAGAGATACTACAGACGGTAGTGCGTTCTCTATGATCCTCTCACTCTTCTGTGGCTACACTGTGCTGCTTCTATCTTTGATCATTGGCTCTTTGATTCAAGATTATATAGAATTGAGTATTTACTGTATAGTGTATAGTTTAGAGCAACCATTCCCAAACTTAAAAATGACTTGGCCGAGTTGAAATGTTACTCTTGTTAGAATTCTGTTTCCTCCTATGCTACCTACTGACCTCAGTCTCAGTCAGTAGATGGCACAAATACCAGTGACAAACATCAGATAAAAGGAGGTCCGACAAATGGAGAATAACCCATAATTGAACTGCATTATTTTATCAGTTCTGATTACTTTTGAATTAGTATGTTTAATCGTAACCATTGTATGGCAATTTCAAACTTAGTTACAACGTTGAACAATTATCATCTTCCTCTCTAATGTAACTGACCCCTCACGGCCCACCTGGTAGTACCTTCACGGCCATGAGGGTGTCACGACACACACTTACGAAATCACTGGTTTAGAAAATATTATAGATCTGACAAAAAAAACAAATTGAAGGCGGAACCGAGGAAAGAAAGCAGTTACAAATCCATCTGCCACTTCAGCACCATGGACAGTTCCATGAATTTACCATAATGTAACATGACCATGAAGGATAGTTAGGTCGGGTAGACCAGACTGACACATTCAACTGAGCAGCCCCTCTGCTCCTGAACTTATTCTGTTATAGGCCACTGGGAGAGAGGATGGCAGGTTAACGACGGGGGAGGCGTCCCCTCTCGCCCCCCGCTCAAATCTCCTACCGGCTCTGTAAGCCTTAAGTTAAGTTCTCTGCATATCTATGTCAATTTGTTCTCAATTTAACTGTATTTTTAAATTTTGGATACCCAATTCACTCTTTTTGGATAATATTGGCTGAGCGATTGTTGGAAGGATACATGGATAATGTGTTTTACTCTATTTAAAACTGTATTACCGCTGTTGTCTCTCTAAGAAATGTTCTACAGCCACAGGCACGAACACCGTTTTTACTGGCTTTCTTCAGCTATTGATCTACTTGGTTCCTACCTCTCTCTCTCTTTCCACTCCATTCAATTCTCAGTCACTGGACCACAGAAACTAAAGGGCTGGGTATCAGTGTGATAAAGTATGTGTATGTATGTATGTATGTGTATGTGTGTGTGTGTGTGTGTGTGTGTGTGTGAGTGTGTGAAGAGAGCTACTTGGGTGAGACGCAGATAGAGAGGGAAATCGGTCACACCTGGGTGCGGGTGAAGTGCTTGCACTCCATTTCTTCTGACAGACCAACAAGCTGGAGAGAGCGAGCTCTCAATAACATGCTCCGTTGCAGGACAACACGTGTACGGCGCACACCAACTCACACAACATGCGTGGCAAAAATGTCAGCATGGAAACAAGACGAGGGCGAGGAAGCGGATCAATGTGCTTGAAAGTCGTGAAAAAATCACAAAGAGTAAATGATTTATCTCATTGTGCAAAGTTGTTGAGTTCCCAATCGAGGATTTGGTGTCTCACAATAGACGAATGAATAAATAAAGACAGGGCAGTTAAATTTGACAAACTGGATGAACCCTGGACGGTCCGAAGTCCTCGGATGTGAACATGTCTGTTTGTGTGACTGACATGTACATCCCTCACATAAACACCTCTACATGACTGCCTGACAGGTTTTAGCCTCTTTAGCGAGATTGATCCCGGAATGATTTACCATGAGTCAGTGTACAGCTCATGTTCAGGAGGGGCTTGGATGTGTGAGCGCACTTGTGTGGGTTGGCGGCGACGGTGGCGGCGCTGGTGGTGCAAGAGTGTGGTTTAGTAGGTGGTGATGGTTCAGGATGAGAGCTGAAAAAACTCCAAATGGTTCTGATTCTCTTGTGTGTTTGCACTCCTACGCGCCTCTCTTTACGTAGCTCCAGTTCTGTTTTTGTGCTCCGAGTGCAGTCATTGTTCACAGCGGTTATTCTTTAAAGTGTTGGCAAGGTATATAGAAACAAATTCCATCTGTGCTGTTTAACATTGCACTCAGGCGCAACTTTTTTAATGTGCTTTTAAACTTTTCACAATGCGAGCAAAGCGTGTTTTCTCCTCGCCACTGTCAAAACTCCAAAGACATGTTTTGCATGCTGCGTCAGCACCTCTAACCCCTTTGATTGTTGCTTTCCTCAGTGATCTAACATTGGGCCCGGGTTAACGCAACGGGCCCTTTAAGTCATTAGCAAACAGCATTAATGAGCCAAGTGCTCAGAAGCCCCCCTGCAGACTTAAAGAGTGTGTGATGTGGAGGGGATGAGGGCACTAATTCTCCAAAGTGCCCTCATAAGTAGAGGATTAGCAAAGCCTTCCATTAGCCAAAGCCTTGATGATGCTAAGCTAGTATGCTATACTGTAGCCAGACAAGAGCAAGGGCGGCTAAATCGTTAGCACGACTGCTATAATAGGGATGGTGGAGTCCGGATAATGTAGCTTATAATACATAACTGGCTTATCCAGCCTCGAAAAATGTTCAGTGAAGTGCGCACTCACACACGCCGGCAGGAAATAGCATTCACACTTAATGTGTACACAAACAAATCTGCAGGTGGACCTTCCCACACACACACACTCACACACACATACAGGCATATGCTCGAGCACTAAGATGATAGTAGATAGAAGACGGATGACTGGCTTTAGGAATAATGGCCATGACTAAGCAGTATGCAGAGACTTAGTGGAGTTTAATCATATATTGTTACACTGTAATTAATTCCTCAAAGTGTGGACTTGCACAATGGGCAGTGAGATTGAAACTGCTATAACTTCTACTCATTAATCATCCACATCAATGCACTGGGGGGAAACGGTCGCCTGAAATAACCCCACATAGCTATTGCTGAAAAAGGAACAATCTATTGCCATTTAATTGCTGAATGGCTTTTGTGTTAACATGTTTATAGCGGCTACCTCCAAAATTAGATTCATGTTAGTGGACTGCTTAAGACTTGAGTGACAACTAAAACCAGTTTACCTTAAAAAAAAGAAAAAAAAAACTACGCCCCAACTCCATAATGTCTGTAATCCTGTGCGTTAAGCTTTCTTTTTTTCCTTTCGTTTGAAAAGCAGACTTTTCAAGACAGTTAAAGTGTCACATGAGTTTAGCCTTTTACGGTTACAACTCAAAAAGCGGTGTATCCAAATTAAATCAGTCGCTCTTTAACTATGTAATTAACCGACAGAAGCGATGAGGCAGAAGCCACGCTGCGCGCCATTAATGTGCAGACAAACACAGACGTTCTCGGATTCGTCAGAAAGTCGTCCATGCAAACAGCTGCGAAAAAAACCCAGTTGACACAGGAGACGCTGTCATATTGTATTGCTCTCGTGTTTTTGTTCTGCCTTCCTCTCTCGCTCTCGCTCTCGCACACACACACACACACACACACACACACACACACACACACACACACACACACACACACACACCACACACACACACACACACACACACACACACACAGCATGCATGCATGCACCCACACATACGGAAGGTTTTTATTCTGCTTTTCTCAGCACCAAGAATCTGTCTCCTCAAGCTTTTCTTCTTTCTTCTCCCCTTTCTTGTTCTCTGGCTTTATTTTTGCAGTGTCGACAGATTAGCCCGCGTGGCGTTATGCAGGCTGACTGTGTGTTTTAGATTGTGCTTCCTTGCCATTGTGCTTTGCCATCGCGCCACTTGTGTGTGTGTGTGTGTATGTATCCATGCACATGTGTTTGTGTTGACTGCACTGTCTGTAAACTTTTTTTTCCTATTACTTTTTTTGTTTTACTCAGTGACAGGATTTTAGTCAGCTAGAAGTGAAGTAAACACGGTCTGATGCTTAGCACAGAGTGAAGGACACAGCACGGGAGCTGAGGTGAGGGGATGAAATGATGATGAGAATGAGTGAGGGATGGAAAAAGGGGATGAGGGCATGAGGGCAAAGTACGGGTGGCCTCGTTGGTTAGAAAAGTTTAATGGAAGAGCAGACTGAGGGTGGAGAGGAAGTGTGCGAAAGTAAATAAATAAAAACAAAGTCATAAAAGACAAAAGTCATAACGAAGTGATTAATCAGAGAGATGGCTGGAGTGAGGGAAGGGAAAGAGAATCAGGCGGCTGTTTGTGTCGCCACGAGGGTAAACAAGAGACAAGGGAGGAGAGCGGCTGGTAAGTAAAGATGGTGGGTGGAATGGAAAAAAGGTGCTGAAGACGGGATGGTGAAAAAGGAGGTGGAAGCAGGAGGCAGACGACTCCAAATTGAGGACAGTGTACAACGTGCAGTGGTGCTGTAAGGCAACGGGGGAAAAAAAAAAATCACTGCAAGACTGCAGCTTTGAAATGATTGGGTCTGAAAGGTAAGCACTCAGAGGGGCTGTTTTGGATGAGAGGGGAGATAACGGGGGAGTGAGTTGAGAGGGCGGGGGGTAGAGGTGTTTTTTGACAGCACTAGAGGTCTAGTAAGGATGAAACAGGGGGGAAGGTAGTAGGAAAAGGAGAGGTGAAAGAGGCACAGATAGTGTCTCGGAGCTGAGGAGCGTTTATGCAGTCGAGCACAGAGAACCGGGGGATTGTGAATAGTCCGTCTTGCGAGAAGGGCGTCTTTTACAACCCGGTTTTACAAACAGCTTTGAATACACTTTTTATGGACGCACACTTTAATAGTTGTCTGTACCACAGTGCTTTATATTCTACTATTGTTCGTAAGGTCAATCAGTTAATGTGGGCATTAAAGCGACTACTCAGGCTGAAGACCTGACTGGGTTTCAGCTCAGCAGCCCGGACAGAGGATGGGATAAAGTGGCAGAGAAAACAAAGCTCTGCACCAAATGTTGTGGTGATGCAGTCATCCCTATAGCATACCATGAGTCTCACTCACGACATGTGAAGAGCAGATTTCCGTTGTCATGGTAATAAAATAAATACCTAACAGATGAAAAGTCCTGTCCGTCCACCCTGCTTGGACTTGCTTGTGCCTTATACTACTTCTACTATGATGTATGGCATTTGGACCAGGCACTCACGGGAAATATTGACGACTTTGCTGTAGTTTTAAAGTCTCATGTTATTTGTATGTCGACTTAAGCGAGTGTGCTGCTTCTTTGTATGTACACGACTCCATCCACTGTTGCATCAACTCATAGTACTCTTTGTGGCAGCTCCAAAAGAAGGAGTGAAGTCGATTTTTGTGCCATAGCGGGCTTTTGTCTGTCTACAGTATGTTCCTGCTCTGCTGCCATATGTTTAACTACCTCTGTATCCAGCTTCCTCCCTCTCTGTTTTCATGTCCTCGGTGTAAAGTTACCACAGAGCAGGTTGTCTGCGAGCGTAACAGCTTTTGTCCTCAAAATAACAATGCAGTGCATGTGGAAAAACAAGCGGGAACAGCTTGCGAAGAACTTCCCCGTCTTTGAGTCGGCGCTGTAGTGTGGCGACTCGTAGAATAAGAATTATTTGCCTTCCTGCATTCTAACCACAAATAATTACGACAATCAAAAGTATGACTTTGCACTGCACACAGATGTAACACATAGAGATATGTTTTACCAGCAGTGAGTCTTGGTGTAAAACGAGTAGAATAATAACTCCCGTCGTGTGCTTTGAAAAATAACAAATCTCCTCTTTGTTTTGTTTTTTCCTCCCTGCAGCCTGTGAGCTGATGAACCGTGGTATCCTGGCTCTGGTCAGTTCAATCGGCTGCATGTCAGCGGGCAGCCTTCAGACTCTGGCCGACGCCATGCACATCCCCCACCTCTTCATCCAGCGCTCCACAGCGGGAACACCCCGCTCCGCCTGCCCACCAACCGGTCGCCTGCCCGGAACAGATGACTACACCCTAATGGTCCGCCCACCCGTCTATCTCAACGAGGTCATCATGCAAGTGGTGTCCGAGTACAGCTGGCAGAAGTTCATCCTCTTCTATGATTCTGATTTTGGTGAGGAACAAAATGAAGCACGCAATCATTCATACCAGTGTTCATTAAGATAACCTCATATTGATGGTGAAGAGATATCTATCATTGACATGGGTAAAATGAGACACAGTAGGTCCATAATACTGGCTTTGTATGAATTTGGATTCTTTGTAATGTAACTTTGAATGGCCTCTCAGCATGGCAGGGCATTAGAGAATTAATGGCTGTATGGTGAAGCTAGAAACTTTGCTCGCCCTCTCTGGCAGTCTGTCAAATAACCAGACAGCAGTCAGACTCAGACATATGTACGTGTGCGTGCACAGAAAAAGATGCACACAGGTATTTTTATGCATCTTTATTCAAGAGGCCCATCAGACTGTGTGGGTGTATGCACGCGCTCTCATTTCACCCTGCGCCTCTGTCTGTGTGTCTCTTCCCCCTCTCTGTTTACAGTCCATTAACTCTAACATTAGACCAGCGACGTCCTACGTCCCTTTTCATAAAGTGCCACTCTGTTTTTTTTTTCCATGTCTTAGTTAACTTCTACAGGAATATATTCCTCCGCTGTTTTCTGTGCAGGTGTATTCATAACGTGTTTGACACACAGTGCCCTTTCTGACCCCAAACTTTCCGATTAACTTACTGAAGCCTATGGCATGCTGTCAAGAACCTGTATGGGTTTAATTTGCACGACGAGGCCTCGTGATCCCATCTGATACTTTAATGTGTAAATAAAAGTGATAGTTATACAAGAGGACACACCGCTCCTAATGGGCTCAAACTTAAAGGCATGTTGCGTTTTGGATCGCACCCCAGTGTCTGATGTCGAAGCACTTAGTTTGCTTGCTAATGGAAAACACCAGGAGTGACATCACTGGAAGGAAGTTTACCACCTAAAAAGTTTTTGAACCACGGAGAGCTGCGCGGTCGTTTTCTGCCTAAGGTAATTCAGTGTTGACTCAATCCTTATAGCTATAATGGAGGACTCCATTTTGCTCATTGCGGTCAATTAACACAATTAATGTGTTGTATGCATTGATCTCCGATGAGACCTCTGCAGTAGAATTGTCTTGCGATGCCTTCTGCAGCCTCGAAGTAAATCTTACAAGGCATTAAAGCCTTTTATCAGCATATTGAGTATGTCATGAAAGTATGTCCTAAACAGTGAGATCTACCAAGCAGTGTGTATTGGACGGATATTGACTAGTGGCTAATGTGGCCCCCGTTTGGAAATGCTAGTCCCACTCATCAGAAGTCAGTGTAGTAAATACCAGAAATAAATCATCTCTGAGCAACTCATGGGGAAATAATCTGTAAATGAAATGGTAGAATAGAGTTGGACAGATGAAATGTACTGATATACTCCTACTCTGTGTGTATGTTATACTGTTGGCTACCTTTTTACAGCAACATACAGCATACTTTGCAAGAACAGCAAGCATTAGTCTGTTACATGAATGGTACGAGTCCAGTATGATGATAAATACATTAAGAAATGTGGTTAAGAAATAAAGTTTTTCATGCCATACTGGATCTATGCTGCTTGATTGCGAGCTGTTGATCTGAACATTTATCTGAGGGATTTAGCTGGCTTAGGCCCTTTTTTCCATACACTGAAATCTGAAGCAACAGATGCGGTTCGTGGCTGTACTCTATGAGCCGTGAAGTTCTGTGCTACTTTGAGAAAGCCTCCGTTTCGCACCCTTAAAATCAACTTCATGAAAGTTGCATGCAAATTACCAACAAATATATTCATGCCTGCTCAGAGAAAAGGCTTTTACTCTAACCTTTGCATAACCCCTCACCAAGACCTGAAAAAAAGCAGGAATGCCAAGTTTTTGTCCAACAACCTTCTGTCAACTAGTTTAAATCCCCCAAATGTATACAGCTCCCACAGAACATCTACTCAATAGACCCCATTCACACACACACACTCACACACATATGCATTGCACGACCGCAAAACACACACATGTTCGTACCCCATTTAAATCCCTCTATCCCCTCTGTGCTCTTGTGACCACTGATTCAGCGCGTGGATCCTCTGGGTTTTGGCAGTGCTGTTCTCTCAGCCACAGAAGGCCCTTTAAAGATATCACCACTGTTCCCTAATGGCCTAACCCCCCTGTTCAAGGAGAGAAGGGAGAAAGTAAGAGTGCACCAGAGAGAGACAGCGAGAGAGAGCGAGAGAGAGACAGAGAGAGAGACAGAGAGAGAGACAGAGATGGCCTTTTAAGATGATAGCGGTGTTCCCAAAAGGCCTCGCCTCCGTACAAGGAGAGTTCTTTAGAGAACAGACAGCAGAGTGTGTCCCCTTAAATGAAGCTGCGGTGCAACTGTCCCAATCCCTATTTTCAGCTCTACTGGTGCATTCGGGACACGGAGAACACATGTTTTCTCTCTATTATCTCCCGCCCTCTTGCGCCATCTTCTTTTTCTTTCTACCTTTCTTTTTTTCCGACTCCCACTCACTCTCTTCGGTGTCTGTCAGTGTTAACACTGCAAAGCTTGATATATATTAAAGAAATGTGAGTGACAAGTTCATGTAACCTGCTGAGTCACCTTGTCCATAATCCAGGCAGAACTACGGCACGGGTCTCGTAGGGCAAATGTGGAGAGTACCACTTAGTGGTAATAACACCGTTGACATTAAGATGATTTGTTTTGTTTTGCTTTTAGCCAATGACAAGAGGGGCCCGAGGCACAACAGTAAAAGGTTACAGCCGAACAAAAGAGACCATTTCAAAAGTGCGATGCTTGTTAGGTTGCTGGTAGTTTTTATAAGGTGAAAACAACAAAAGTGATCATATTTTGGAAACTATTTTTTGTGTTTTAAATAAGTCTAAAACCGATAAAAAAGACCTTAAGAAAATTAAGGTACTGCGAAATAATAACTGTGTGAGAGGGCAGCCATGTGTCTCTAGATTGGCTGTTTGGAACATAAATCAGTTAAATGCATTAACACGGGATGCCGCTACTCCCCTCACAAAGACAACATTTGCAGTGGTCAATAGGGCAACTGTCTAAAATGTCAGCTTAGCCCTTCATGCCTATGTGTATGTCCTTTTCATGGACTGTGTAGTTATAAATATTTTAGCAAGTGTTTAAAAATTAAATATGAAATCAATACAGTAAACTGGTCCTTCACCTAAGAGGATGCCATTTAAAATCAGCCCCTGTTTGTAAAAAGGCAGTCCATTGTTGAAATGTGCCCAAAGGGACTGCAGATGGAAATTAGCTCCAAGCTAACTCTGGTAAAATGCATCAAGTGTCAACATGTATATTGAATATTGATCATGGTCTGTCAACAAATAAAGATGAATTAAATCAAAAGAAGTGTTCAGGTTATGACCCATATCTATGGCCATTAAATATCCTTGTGCTGCTCTACCTAATGAAGCACGTTAATAGCTTTGAAACAAAGTTTCATACCTGAAATCTGCCTCCGTTTTATCTTTAAAATTCCTCCTTACGACAATTTGCTCATTAGTGATAATAGGCCAGATGGGAACAATGGAAAACTCATTTTGCTCCTACCTTTCATCACACGGTGAGAAGCATGAAAATGTCAACCACTGATCTGATGGGTTCACACAAAGAAGAGGAGTGCACGCCGGATTGTGTCTGTGAATGCTACAGGAACCATCATCTCAGCTCGTCGTATCTGCCCCCCTTTTGTAGCGGTGGAGAAAATAAAAAAAATAAAAAAATCTTGACAGGGCAGATAGATGAGAGCTTTTTAATGAGCAGAGAAAAGGCTAATAATACAAGGAAGATGAGCGTAAAAAAGAGGAAGTAATATAGAGAAACTATGCAAAAATGCTAATGGATAGGTCCTTGATGGACAATACTTCTGTGATATTTATTTTCAAAATGGCTCAAGTTCCTCCTTTTACTCTCATCTTAATGAATAAATACAAATATAGGAGCAGTATGAGTGAAATTATGTATCGGACACTTTTCCCTAATAATCTAGAAACCGTAGTTAAAACCATAAAACAATGCTCTCTGATTGCCAACTACAGACCCATTGTGTCGTATGTCAATATTTTGTGAGGGTACGGCTGAAAGCCACAATGACAAATGGCACAGAGGACCGTGCATGGGGAAACAGAGAGAAGGATAATGAGCCAAATCTCCGCAAAGCCATAAGCCTTTTACACGGACGTTTGTGCAGAGTTTACCTAGAAGTGACGAGTTACCTTGTTTGAACCATATCTGGATTGCAGGAAGCAGAATTGAGTAAGGGAGCAGAAACAGCGGAGAGGAGAGAAGGAAGGAGCTGACAAGCATGAAGTTGTTTATAGAGGCAAGGGGGGAGAGAACAAGGAGTGATGACAGATGGATGCATAGATGGATAGCTCTTTTTAACAGTAGTGAAGCCCACAGCTGCCGCCGGGAGGGGGGGTGGAAGCTGGTGGGAGGGGGAAAGATGAGGTGAAAAATACATAAAAGCCATGCCAAGAGAGATGTAGGAAAAGCCGATGATGAAGGAACATTCAGAGGCGTAGAGGCAACCAGGTACACTCATGAACCAAACACCAAAGATCGACAAGCGTTATACAGGGAGGTCATGTCTTACTTTGTCTCCTCCAGAGTGAAATCGTTTGGAGAGCGAGAAAGAAAAGGAGATAAAAGTGAACCGGAATATATACGGGAAGAAAACAGTAAAGCAGAGTGGGGATAGGGACAGAGATCTGAGGGCATAGCAGAGCTGGTAGGGCAGAGTGAAAGGCAGTCAGGCCGGCAGATAAACAACAAAAAAACAACGAAGACGAGGGTGTGAAAGCTTTTGCATAAGGGCTTTACCCCAGAGTTAAGTTCACATCCTTGGTGGACACTGGAGGTATAATGTCTTTTGCTGAGAACTGAGAAAGAGGCAAACCAAAGCAAAACACAGACAGAGATGAGGATTTAACAGCATAATGAATATGAAGGTCAGACAGACTACTTTCATGGGACAAAATCTAAGAAGGAAAATGTTTTTCAGTATAGCCATGTAGGTGAAATTGGTTATTTGGTAATTCAGTCCCCCATAAAACACTTAACCTTCAGAAGTCATGCTGAACTGAGGGGCCATTTTATCTTCACTCTTGTTGTTTTAACCGTGGAAGCATTTTGCCAATAGTTTTTGTGCTTTACAAGCTCTTGATATTGAATACACATTTCTAAGTCATTTATAACCGATCCAGTAACAGTTTTCATTACTGTAGCAATAGACTTGCTTGTTTTAGCACCTACCTGTATTTCCTGGAAAGTGTAAAAAAAATAGCACTCATCTCTCTGCTTCACAGACCCAGGTGGAGAAGTGAAATGAGTTTTGTTTCCATGGCGGGGACGTTTGTTTCACAGGAACTATGAGCCTTTGGAGGAACTTGGTCTGTTTCCATCACAGGGACCAGGATGCAAATTGTGTTTGGAATGTATTACCAGCCAAAGGCCTGTGTACAACCCGCTGCCAGTCTTCATTTAACTACAGTGGACATGCAGACAACAGGTTGAAGGACACAACTTGGTTCCTTGAAAAGTGGTTTCCGGGACTAAAAGTTAAAGGGTACTTTCTGTGGAAATGTACTCAAACAAGAAACAAGTCAATACTTGTAAACTGTCCATAATATATACATTTATTTACCTTCAGTGGGGAATCTCATGCTTTATAGAATAGAATAGGAGTTGATTGTCTTTGGCGCCAACGATGGAGCCAGAATAGAACACAACTACATCCAGTGGTTGCTGAGCGTAATGTGCTCAGGTCTACAACACTTTGGTCCAGTTGAGTGCTTATAGTCGTCAAAAAAAATGTCAAAGAAGCTCAAGGCATAAGAAGGTCAAGATCAAAATTGGTGACAAAAGTAGGAAGAACAGGTGGATGAGGGGAGCTGAGGGAAGTGGAGAAAATGTTAGACACTTAAGGTATGTGAAAGTCAGAGAAGTGGATGGGGGAGGGGGGATTAAAAGCTGAAGAAAAATTGGGGAGATGGGGAAGGTGATGAACACCTAAAAGGTGCTGAGCCTTTTATAGAGTGTTGGTTTTTTACAAGTGTTGGTTAAGCTCTCTGTGGGGATTCTGGGAACGCGAAGCCCGGGGCTTTTAGAAAACAGAGTGAAAGATAGGAAGAGAAGGAGGGAAATAAAGCAAACGAGTCGTGGACAAAGATAGGCACTTAGATCTAAAGGAATGGAGGATTTATAGAGCAATAAGCAGTCAGGAAGACGACCGATGCTTCAGGGCCTAAGGCACTTGATTTTTCTATATGGAGGTAAACTTCCCAAGTATAGGTTCAGATCCCTCGAGATGGCTGCAACTTCAGCTGATGATTTAATTCTCCTGGCCTAAGCTCACACAAATCTACTTTCCATTTAAGGCTCAATCTATATTTTAAGAACCGCTGCCTTTGAGCCATACAACAGTGAAATGCCTGGGGCAGGGATACGGATAGCCAGAGGTAAAGGCTGAGGGGAAAGGCAAAACAAAGACATAAAGATATTGGTCTAACAGCAGGAAAAATGCGTGGAGGGGGTAAATAAAAATAAGTAAATAGTAAATTCAATATTGTAAAATACAGAATACTTTGTATGGAGACTGGCTGTTTTATCTGGAGTTTGCTCTTTTGGCCACCGAAGGAACTGTGAGAGTAAAACTGTAGATAGATTGTGGCTGGAAATAATACTCTGCACCAATATTTCTAACATCGCTGTAACAAAACCTTACACCTGTGGGGAAAAGAATATATTGACATAAAACACCTCAATGTGCCGCCATCCACTAAAATTGAATTTTCACCCTGCTACCCATTCTGGCCTCAACCCAATTTGTCATGTAAAACAACACCACGGCATTAAATGGATAAAGAAGTGATGCAAGGTCACACCAGCCCTCTCCTCCTCTTCCTCCTCCTCCTCCTCTTCCTCCTCCTCCTCCAGCTTGCCTTGCCACTTGAGCAAAACTAATTTGTGTCAGCATAGATTCCATGGCAGCAAAAAAAACAAAAAAAAAAAACATTTTACGATATGGACAATGGGCAGTCGAGCTTCACTCCCTGCTGGTGAGCGAGCACCAATCATTGGGAAAAGCCTGCGCTCTGGTATCTCCGTCAAGCTGTTACTGCGGCATGGATGGATGAATGGAAGGACGGAGCCATGAACAGTCACTACCAGTTATGCTTGGCTATCTTACAATCTAAAAAAAGTTACAAGCCCAGACTTTCTTTGCTTCCGGCAGGGAGAGTGCAGTTTGAGACAGAGCCGGGGAGCACGGGAAGGAGAAAGGCCCAACATTGTGAAGTCAAATGCAGTGTGAAAGTGTCCAATCCTAAAGTTTGGTATTTTCTTTATTATTTGAAGGTGAAGTCAGGCAGGGGAGGGGGGAGTGAGGGAAGGAGAACAGGGGAACAGGGAGGCTCTGACAGACGACCAGGGAGTTACATAGGCTGAATCTCATTTGCAGATGTTTGATGTTTCCCTCGTTTGCCTGCACTCGGGGAAATCTCCTCTAATACCGGATGTGTTAACACCTCCTTCTGGACCGTCCATTTCATTTCCTCACAGTGTAGGGTTCATATTATAATGTTTTCCCATCCTTTGTTATACAGGCTTTTCTCAGGGCAGTGCAACAACTGATCTATTTAGATTCCCTGTAATTGTCTTCAAACGGCCTAAAAGCATCTGCATCATCTTGACCGGTCATAATATTGATAGAATGTTGTTTTCAGTGCATAAGGAAGTCACCTAACTGACTAAATTGCTTAAATACTTTACTCTTGTTAAGTTGTAAAGGACAAAATAGGTGATTTACATTTGAAAAATACTCTTTTGTTCTGCAGCCCCTACTACTGCATATAAAGTCATGTTCAAGTCAACCCCTTAGCTAAGGTAAGGGAAACACCAGTGCCATTGTCACTGCTAATGTTATGGTGATTCGTGTTCAGAGTTTAAAAGAAATAAGCCAGGTTGTAAGTAGGGTGTGAACGCCCGTCTCCAGTGTTGAAGTGACAGTCATTACACATGACACAGAGTCCGCTTCATAGAGTGGAATAACAGCTTGGACTTTACACACTCTCAAAATATGATTCAGCTCGAGAGAACCGCGAGCAAACAGGGGGAAACTGAGGGAGGTTTCAGATGAAAAGCCAAGGGAAGAGAGGGGGATGAGGGGAGAGCAAGCAGGGGAGAGAAGGAGTTGTGGTTTCTGAACACAGACAAAGTACCACATGAGCTGCTCGGCACATGCAGGTGAAATCCCTGCGTGCTGCTGGCTGCTACACTACATTAACTCGAGCTTTCGCTTTGAGCCAGGGACTCGGAGGATGGATGGGACAGGGGCTGAAATTGGGTAAAGGGACACGCAAAGAGAAGCACAATACAAAACTCGGGCTTGTTTTATGAGAAATTATGGAAACCATTCCAGTCGATGCAGTTTTCTACACAAAATGCCACTTCAGTCCAATACAGAAGGCAGTAATCAACAGTGGCATGCTGTGAGGTGGGACCTCCAGATGTGGACATTGTAATTCGCATGCGAATAAAAGCCTTTCATGTAAACTTATTTAAAAATTATGAAAATGCTAATTTCTTATCTGGAAATATGCATACATGTTACATGTTGAAAAGTACATTTTGTGTGAACATTTTCATTTATATGTAAAAGAAGTCAGTCAGTTGTAATAATGTCCAATTCACAGGTGACATTATTTTCTTTTCACAAGTTGAACTTTTAAGTTCACATGTGAAAACATTCAATTCACACCTGAAACTGCGACTGTCACAAGTGAAAAGGCAAGTACTTCGCCTGCGGCATTTTTGTAAGGGTCAGAGTTATACAGATGTTTGCGAAAAACCACTCTGGCGACAGCGAGAAGCATGGCAATGGAGATACAGTCATCTCTATTAGATGAGGATGAAAAGGCCTGGGACTGAGGGGATGCACAGTGTGTCTTTGCATGGGAGACTTGGGAGGAGCGCTTGAGTAAGATGACAGAGCTCGGGGAGAAAGCTGTTGAGGTGATGGGTGATCATGGTGTTAATGGACCGGTACTGTCTCCCAGAGGAATGTTTCTCAAACAGATGGTTGCCTGGGTTGGCAAGGTCGGCGGCAATTTTACCCGGCTTTCCATCCGCTATGGTGTCCTGAAGCTCCTTGATGGAGAGCAGCCGACAGCCAATGATCCGCTCAGCAGCGGGGAGCACATGCTCGAGCCTTGTCCTTTGAGCGGCAGGAGGCAGGAACTCAACCAAACTTTGATGGGTGGAATGAGGATGCTTTTGACCATTAATGTGTAAAATTGGACCAGGATGCATCCACTTTTGAAAGTCAATGGCTTTTTTTCTATTTTTTTTTTTTTTGAAGTGGTGGCCATAAAACGTTCCTACACTGAATATCTCACACATTGTTGCTGCCCCCGACGCTCTTGCTCCACTGTGGTTTTTTACTTGAATTTAATTTCTTCCGTGAGTTATGAGATTTAAATGTCTTCATGTGCTTGTGTGTCTTAGTCTTTAAATTGCCATGCCCGTGTTGCCTTTCTTCATGTGTGAGCTCACTCCGTAATTACAAACCAACAACACATGCTGCAACGTTTAGACATAGTACTAAAGGAGTACCTTAACTCCGGGCTGAAAAACAATGTTTTCCTGCTGTCTCTGGCTTAAAATTTTAACTGTGCTCAGCCAGCCCGCTCTCACTCCAAGTGCATTAAATACAGCAGCCTGGTCAATAGCCCTGGGCTTCTGAGTTGATGCTGTAGTTGCCCCTCCAGCGTCACTTCTTGAAGCAGTGCTCCAATGCATTATAAAAAGCATGAAAGTTTGAGTTGGTTGGTTGGGTTATTGATAAGACTTATCCTCCAGAGACTGGAGTTGATATCTGGTTTGTGAGAGTCAAAAGTGATTTTTTTTTTTTTTTTTTTTTTAATTTATTTATGTAACATAAGTCAGTGAACGTACTTAAGTGACTGAAGTGATGCCACGTCACTCGCGTTAGTAGACATAACTTATGTCAACTACATCACTTTGGACTAGCTTTAGATACTTCAATCCAATAATTATATGTTTACTTAATATAATGTCCAACTTAATATGATGGACGTTGGATATTACAGATTGTGTGAACTTGACCGCAGAGCCTCTACTTTGAAAGTGTAACCAGACATGACATAAAACGATTAGTGCTAACCGTAGAGCCCTTCACGTCCAAAACTAATGCTTGAGGAGTAGGGAGAGCATCATAATTTGAAGCTTTTGGCCGCCGACCAAGCTGCTGAATTTGAAGAGTTGGAACTGAAAATGTCCTGACTCAGCATCACAGACAGACTGGGTTGGGTGTGCTCAAGTGCAACCGACAGTGATGTCACAGGGTCGTGAAGCACACCTGTACATCACTCCGTCAAGCTGAGAAGTCAGGAGAACTTAAGCTGCTCTTTCATGACTGTTCAGCGCTGATATGCCTCTTAGCATTCTTAGCATTCGTCACCAAGCTAAATATTGTGGATGCACAAGTTATTCACAAATACGTCTGTGTTTAGTGTCGTGAATTTGAATGAGCTGTACAGAGTGAGACAGATGGGTTTTGTTTTTTAAGCTCCTCACGGAGTGGAGCAAGGAGAATGCATTAGACACACAACCTGTACTATGAGCCGGGGTAGAGAAAGGATTGATGATGGCAAATAGGCCAGAGAGAGTCAGTCAGCAGGCGGGCAGACAGTAAGATAGAGGTGGGCTGACAGGTACAAGGCGACAAAGAGGCCTATAATACAGCCACTAAAAACAGGCGGACTTGACATAAGGCGCAGACAAAGACGAAGTTTATAAACACACGGGTTGATCGGTAAGCGCGTGATTGCACACACCGGATTGTCATGAATTATTTTGTAATGTAAAACACGAGCAGGAAACACGCCTCACATGCATACAAGTATGCAACAAAGCATCGAGCAGCTCGGGTTGCCTACATTATTTAATTTCTTCTTCCTCTGTAGACAAAAGCTTTTTTGATTCCGTTGATTTACAGAGCTTTCTTACAGCAGAGAACATAAATCAGACGGCGGGGAAAAATGTTTATGTAGCTTGGCGCCATTGATTATAAATGGCAGTGGCCGTTCCATGACAAATATGGAGAGAACGAAGCTTAAATCTGCTTCGACTGGCATAAGTATAGAGCGTATGCGTGTGTGTTTGAACAATCGTAGATCTTTCTGACTGTACGCTCTGGTGTTTATCGACGAGGATGGGAAAGTGAATCAGATTTAGCTTTTTTTCTAGATGAAAGACAGAAGCATGATGAACTAAAAATAGACATCAGCATGTTGACAAACCCATATTACATGTTATCTTAAATTTGTATGCGCCCGTCTGTACAGTAATGTAGTGAACGGGGTGCTCAGTGTATCCGAGTTGTTTATGAAGTTAATTCACGTCATGTAGCTCATCAGGACTCCCAGCAGAAGTGATGATGATTGTGTTGCCGATGATAATATAGTTTAACAGCAATTACTACTACTAAGATAAATAATTATTTCTGCTAATTGACGATAGTAATTAGATTGTAATGCTTTCGTCGCTCCGTGCCCTCCCGACAGATAAGGGCGCTGTTAGTTTGCCATTAAAGATGCCATCTCGATGTCTCTGTTTGCCCAACCAACACATGTACACAGAGAGATTGACATTACACTTATTAGACAAAACCAGGAAGATTGACTTGGATAAACTGAAATGAAAGCTAAGATAACTCAGCAAGACACAGTAAAAGTGTGCAAATGTATGCACAAATGTAAAACTCCCTAAGCAGATTGGGTGCCCTGGTGTTGCCCTCTGGAGTTCTACATGTCTCGTGAGTGTCGGTTGTCTGTCTGTGCTGCTGTTTTTGTGTGCCGGAAAAGAAAGTGTGAAAGTATTTAAAGTTGCGAAAGAAAGAATTTAACTTTCCACCAAACTTTGATTGATTTTGCTGTCATGTTCTTCCTCACCATGACATACTGTTGTCGCTGAAAGACTGAAAACACTTCTTCCTAATCTGTCCGCCGTGGGAAAAGCCACGGTGTGATCTGACACGCACAAAAAAAGTTACAACTAAAGTCAAAAATGTCTCCCGCCACACTTCTCGACTCTCATCCCGCTCACTCAAATCAGTGTCATGTTCGTATGTGTGTTTCATGAATTAATTTTTTCTCTGAATCAGAACCGCTGCCTTGTGCATCTCCTCTTAATACACTGTTAAACCTTCTAAAAATTTGGCATTGATGCAATCACACCGTCTTCCCGGTCCTCTGGCCCTTAACAAGTCTAATCAATCCGGTTAATTGCTCCACCACGACAGGGGCAATGACGACGGTGTCATCCGTTTTCCATATCAGATACATCATTAGGTAGTTGCTTTACATAACCACACACACATCCTTTCGACATCATTAGCAGTGGTCTCAACCAAAGTGCCTTAATTAGTATTACCTTGACCTGCAATGTATCTCATTAAGTATAGGCCGGGCTGTTAATCCTGACACCGGCATCCGGGTTTATTTATCATACCAAAAAACCTCTTAATAGAGATAATTACAGTGGTTTGGTTCTCTCATCTCAAACTGTTAACAGTGTCATTAGTTAGTTTGTTCTCTTAGTGTCCCAGTAGGAGTAAAGAGTGTGTAGCGGTGTCAGCAGGATGGGACGCGTTTTGTTTAACTTGTCCTTGTTCTTGCAGCACAGTAGCTGGCAGATATTCAACACAACAACAAACCGCTTCCCTTATCAGACACACTTGACCTCCATGCCAAATGTCAGCCTCCTAGGGCAAGAACTGTGCGGAACTGCCACGGAAGGTGGGGGGGGGTCTTTGTGGAGCGATCGGCAGAGCGAACTTTAAAGCTGCTGGTCGCTTTCATCCCCTTAAATCTGTAAAGCTTACAGAAACCTCAATGTTGGTGCGCGTTTGTTGCTAATGAATGTGTAAATCATGATGAATCAAAACCACATACTTTTGTTTTCATTTCTGTGTGTGTGTGTGTGTGAGAGAGAGAGGGAGAGGGCATGTCTACATATTGCTTTGGTTATTCAAGTTTATAGAAGGAAGAAGGCATTTAATACTGACATATGTAGAGTGCTGGAAACAAAAGCTCCAGTTTAATACAAGGGATACAGTGACAAAGAATCACTGCCAGTAAGAGCTCCGGAATTGAGATATTTACCAAACCTATTCTCGTACGGAGAGAAAACTAATCAGCTACAGCAGAGGATATGGTATAGAATGCCCAGTGATGGTTTGAATATATATATGCCAAATCTGTGCGTATGAGCAGGTCTCTCTGTCTCTCTGCCCCGTCCTCTATATTGTCTTTTTCACTGTCTAACACTATCAATGGAATGCGTGTGTCCCTCCAGAACCAAACACATTCTCTATCACTGTCCTTTCTTCCTCCAGATATCCGTGGTATTGAGGATTTCCTAGACCGGACCTCCCAGCAGGGAATGGATGTATCCCTTCAGAAGGTGGAATCTAATATCAACATGATGATCACAAGTCTGTTCAGAACAATGCGAGTCGAAGAGCTGCATCGCTACAGGGACACACTGCGCAGAGCTGTGCTCTTCATGAGCCCAGCCACTGCAAAGGCTTTTATCACTGAGGTAAGGAGGGCGGTTTCTTTTCTTTTTTGCTTAGTAACAATTTCAGTAGAAAACATCAGTTACAGTATGGTAAGGGTTTCTCACCATCTGTGAGATACCTTTAACTTCATGGTACCCTCACAGCTCTATATATCAAGAGGCTAGCATGTCTCGTTGCTCTAAACGCTTTGATACAGACACAGGAAACAGTTGTGCAGGTTAGTGCAGCTCCTACTGGACCGGAATCAATCAGAATTGATTTCTTGGACAAACTTCATCCGAGTGAATACATCGGCTCTGCAGCCCATCTGGCAGAAGACATGCTGAAAGATTGTGCACTGTGTCGAGAGTGAGGCAGAGGCCTAACACTGATGCTGGAAACAGATCACATCCAGCAGGCGCACGTCTGGACCAGTGGTCCACTAAATGCTCGGACGTGTTAAGTCGGCTGCTGCTAGGTTGGCGAACTGGTCTTCCTCGGACTACAGCTAATCAGTACACTGATATATGTTTTACATATTGCATTTGAAACATGAATTAGGCAAGACAGTAAAAAAAATCTTGATTCATTTCGGATTAGCACTGCCACGTCTAACAGTTTGATATCTGTTTTGTGAGCCTGGTGTGACAAACTATTCTGCATAAAGTTGAGGTTTGAGTTGTGTTTATGCAAATATGATATGTATATGAGATATATACAATATTGTATGTTCACTACAGATAATACACATCGATACATTCATCTATTTTACCTGACAGTTGGTTACCAAGCATGTTTTCATGAGACTTCCTCTCATATGGCTCTATGTGTTTTAATCATGCTGCCGGGCTCAGGCGTGTTTCTCTGTCTCTTAGCTCTCTTACAACAATAACAACAGTCTAGATGTGTTTAAATGTGTGTATTTCCTTACACGTGTGTCTCGATGACGACCTTCCCAAACTCACATGTGTGCACCGAAATGCATGCATGCACCTCCCCCAACCCCTCCTATTGTGCTCTTTATCTCTGCAGAAGAAGACAATTAGGGGAGTTCCTTTTGCTCTTATACATAAATGATATGGAGGTCATGGTTGAAAGCAATAGGCTCTAGCATTAGTTATGAATTCATAATTTGAAGCGGTAGGATGGGGCTTAATCCCATGTGTCATGTTCTCATCTCAGTTTAATTAAAAGTGACCTCGGAAAGAGCAATCACAATCTAATTTGGTTGGAGGCGTGACAGGGAGGGGGTGAAAGATGGGGTGTTATTGTGTGTCTGTGAGGACTATGACAATGTGTCTCAAGGTTTTGCACTCTTGCAATGTGCTGCGGACAATTTTGAGTCTGCTTTAAGTGATATTTTTAACACTCGAGAGCAGAAACACTCCCACAAATAACTCAGAACAATGACCGTTTTGTGTACGAAGTAGTTTAGTTCTAACAGGTTATGTCCACCGGCTACTTACGTACCATTAGAAATGTAGCAACATGGATATTCCTTGGACTGTGTCATATTGTCTTGGTTTTAATTTGTATTAGTTATGTTAGTGTTCCAATGGCCAACTGGGTGCAAATCCACTGGTTTCACAACAAAGTCTGATTGTATGCTTATGAGAAAAAAAAACTCACTTTTCACTTGAGGTATTGCCACTGTAAATGTTTTTTTTCTAATGATTTTACAGTCTCAACCAAGGCTGCTTCAATTCAGCATGATATTCTTTTGTAATTTATGGTACCATTTAATATAAAACCATGAGGAAGGGTATGCTTTAGAGCCTGAAAAACACCTGAGAAATCTGATTGAATGTATCTGGAAAATTATGATTGAACGCATTCTTATAATCGCTCACCCGTTGGTTCTGTGAAATCGGATTTACAATAGGAGTGGAAAATTGCTTCAGCCATTATTCCATATGGAAGTGTCGGCCTCCATTTTAGCGTGTGAGTGGAACCCAAATTACTTTTCTGGAGTTTTCTCTCTCTCTCTCTCTCTCTGTCCGTCGGGAAGGTTGACAAAGCAGTCATTTAATCTAATTTAGTCGGACATCAAGTGGAGAGAGGTTTCTGAGATGAAGTGTCAGGAGATGGTAAAGATTAGTGGACAAGATTGATGATCGCATAGCTCTCTGTCTTCCTGACAAGATGGCAAGGAGGAGTAAAGGGAGAGAGAGGGAGCGGAGCAAGGACTGAGAGACAGACATGTGGAGGCAGAAAGAGATGATTGGGACCTTGTTTTTTTTTTCTCCAGCAGAGTTATTTGTGAGGTCATTTGTCACAGAGAGCACCTCCCATCCAGCTGCATTAGGCCCTGATGTTAGATGTGTTCTGGATGCTGTTCCAAAGCTACGACACTTTCCCAAAGGGTCGTGGGAGAGGAAGGGAGATGAGATCGCAGGCTTTAGGGAGTGATCAGAGGATGGATGACAATTAAGAGAGTATAAGGGTGGTGCCTAAATCCATCCTTTCCTAACTTTAAGTCAAAAGGCTTTTTGGTAGATTACCCATATGATCAAACATAGACCTGAAAAAGTGTGATCACCAAAGAGGCGGTGGATCAAAAAAAACAACAACAAAACAGTGATGTGTTTCAGAAAGCACTGACAAATAACCCAACCCGCTGCATTCAAGAGTCAGACTTTAATGGATTAATAGGTTGCCCGACTTTTGTTAGTCAATGGTTGCGCAAATCATGTGACCATATATGTAAAACTATAAATGTAATAAAGAATGGTTTCGAGCCAAACTGTGAAGGCAGATGAAAGTTATCATGGGCTCGCCGGCTCACCTGTTCCTTCGCTTGAGTATACTGTGAGTATCTGTCCTCGCTTTTTCTGTGATTTGTGGCTTTTTTGTCGCTGTTGTGATGTGAGCCCAGCAGGAAATACAGTTCATAATCTGCTGGATTCTCAACAGAATGTCTACCGCCATGCATATCCATGCATTTCACCACGCAAGCACACAGATATCCTCTCAGAACTCTCATGCTCATTCAATTTTCTGCATTATTTAACATTTTCTTGCTCTGTTGCTTTCTTTTTTTTTTTTTTTTTTTTTTGGTCTAGTTCATGGGGGTGAGTGTACCAGCCACTGCCAACAGGGCTTCTTGCTGGTACATACATCTCCCTGTTCCACCTACCTCATGTAGACAGAAGAGCAAAGAGGTTTTCTTGCCCCTGGGACCATTGTCTTATTAAAAATATTGCTTGTCATAACTAATGAACAGCTTTTTATGGAGTCATTCAGCTCATAAAAGGACCAGTAACACGATGAATTAAAGAAAATGAAAATCATTATGATTATTGCTGTGAGGTTTTTTCTCATTGCTTAAAAGTGTCTGAGATGCTTAACAACTTAAACACAGAGCACAAGAAAAACTGTATAAAATCTTATAACATCATACATATTTATAGTCGTATCATGAATTATGCACGAGAATTACTCATGGCGGCTGTGATCTTGCAGTAAAAGCAATGTATGGTAGAGTAGAAGCAATACCAATAACTCCAAAATACTGTGGTGGGAACAAGGATGTAAGTATTGTTTATTGCAACAAGATTTAAAGGGAGTTTTACCTGCAGAATTCCAAGGTTGAACTGAAGTGACTATGATTCTGTAGATGCAAAGCCTCGCTCTAGCCTTTTCTCACTTTTTAATTTGTAAGAAAACAGCAATCATTGGTATTTATTGGACGTTGTTTCCATCTCTGTTCAGTCAGCACTTTCTTTCTCCGCTCATCGTACACTTTCCTGGCAGAAGTAGCACGAAATAATGAGTGAGTGAATATTACAGTATATGAACAGTCAAGTGTTAGTTTTTTAGGGGGAAATTGGACAATGTTGCCTCGAGTCAGACTTTTCTCAGGCGGAATTAGTCTTCTGTTTCTCTCCGTCACACACACAAGCACAAGCACACCCACAGACTTCCTGTTAGATATGCAAAGAAGTGGAAAATATGAATTTTGCCATTTGATCTCAGGGCGTTAAATTTTAAAAACGTTGCCATTTTGGGACTATTTTCTCTTTAACTGACATTTCGTACTTGAAGGACCATCAAACGGGTTGGAGATGATTCCAGAGATGACAGATGATGCAAATGAAACATGAAGGAAAATATTCTGTGTGAGACATGTTGAATAATGTATTGACTGAATATAGCTGTATCCAGTGCAAAAGTTTGTTTTTTTTTTGTTTTTTTTTTGCTAAGTAAAGCCTGCTGCCATCACTGTCCACTGTCTTTCATGTCTGAAAGAACCAGAACACTGAATGATCACATTGTGTATACATCAGCAGAGCTCAGCGACGGCTCTGTATGACCCAGAGAAAATGCGCTCTACATATTGCATAATATGTGAAAACACCAGCATCTACGCGTCGATAAATCTCAGATCGCTGGCTTTTTTCCTCGCCTCGGCGCAGTCGCTTGATGAATTGGAATACCAACCTGGCACAGCTCTCTACTTATTTATGTTTTTTTGATCATACTTTCAGGTCTCTTTAATTCTTCTTTCGCTGACAGTTCCCCAAACTCAGACATAAAGGCCCTGTGATCTATGATCCTCTTCTCTCATGTCTTGAATAGCCCCGAAGAAAAGGCATTTGGAAGATAAGGGAACTTGGAAGTAATTTTTACTCAGTGGGTGGAATTGTGTTGTTACAGTGAGGGTGGGTGGGTCTGATGGGAGCAAGGAGCTTTTGAAAAAGTTGTCGAGTCTTTGTCATAGCTTCAGGATTGTACTTTTTTCTACCCTTTCTTTTTTTCTATCTCTTTATCTGGCGCGTCTTCCCTTGCTTGTTATTTTTTTTAATTGCTCTCATTTCAGATTGCACCACACCGCCCCACCTACATGCACTGAATAGTGAAGAAGTCGTCAAGTCAAAGTGATGAAAAAAATCTACTGAAGTGTTTGGAACTTTCAGCTAAAGATGTCTGCCTAGACTTTACAATACTTCTCAAAAAAAGTAACACCACCACCCAGAAGTAATTACAGTTTCAAAGTAAGAGAATTCAAGGAACGAATCCCGACATATGAACATTTAACAGCAGCACTCGCAGAATGTGTTGGCTTTGAATGACGTCTGTCAGTCAAAGGTTTAATACGCGAGTCGAGCAAACTCCAAACAGTTGTTAAAGCAATTATATTTGATTATAAATAATAACATGTGAGGCCAAAATAGGCAACACGATATCATCGTTCTGTTTACAATTAACTGATGTTATGAACTCAAACTGTTGGCAGTGCATAGGTGCGAGTGATACATCAGTCTTTCCCATGTAGAGTTTTCACAGGTGATACATATGTTTATTAATAATGACAGGAAGGCAGCCAGTCATTACGTGGTTACATGCTTTACACATTGGCTAAGACTCCATGCATCATTTGCAATGTGAGACAAAGAGACCCAGACAGTTACTAAGAAATATATTTATTAACCAACCCTTTATTTTAACAGGCCAGTTCCCATTCTCATTACAAGCACATACTGCCAGTGTCTGACGGTGCTTCAGCTGATTGATAATCCTCACAGGAATAATATGGGACCTGGCAATCTGACTTTAATTGACTTAAATATTCTCGGTCACTCAGTTAAGGAACCCATGTGACAAATCGGTCATTTCTCTTTTAAAAAACTGCGACCACAAAAATCATCACGGAAATGATGCATTCACTTTTAAATGATATAGAATAAAAGGTGCTGGTGGTGTAAAGATATTTTAATTATAGTGTTTACTGTTTCATTTTGTTTCTTTTTTGTGTAATTTAAGTAAGTTTACTCAAAGCCCAAATGTGTTTGTAATACTGTATGTTTAAGTGCAGGTCATGTTGACCATGATAAAGAAAAGTCATGCTATTCTGACAGCCATTGTAGCCTATCAGAAAGGCTGGAATATGGAATAGTTTTTGGCACGTGTTATATGTGTTTTACACTTTTACACAGTGAGTATGTATAAAGTTTGGAAAGACAAATGTGACCAGCAAATTATGTAACTTTTTAGGGTCTACTTGTCAACATGGTGCCCCTTGACAACTTCTCCTCAAACCACAATTGCATTATGTCTTTTATATAATTGTTATGTGGTGAGGTGGGATTCAACGAACGAGTGGTTAGAAAAAATATTTGCAATAGTTGTTCAAGGCTAATGTCATGGAATTCACTTGATACTGTATATCAGCATTGCACAGAGGGAAAATATGTCAGACAAATAAACAGTGCAAGAAATATTTACTGTTCTGTGAAGTAGTTACTAAGGTGGTGACAGAAATTCTGGATGCGTGGGGCTGTTGTGACGGACGTCCCTTTTCTTTGATGTAAACATGTACATTCTAAATTTTTACTGTGAGATGTGGAGCTTGATCAAACAAGATACCTTTGACAAACGGATCACTTCCTCTATCAGCCGCAGGGGATTGCTTCTTGATTACAGATTTCAGATCAGCACTAAATGAGCAATTCCTTCAATGTCAGTTCTGTTGATTTCGTCGTTTTCCCTCATTCTAATCAATTGTGATATCAGTGAAGGTGACGCACGTGAGTCAGGGAACTGACTACAATGCGTTTATGCCACTGATCGTGTCTAAACTCTGCACACTTTGTCATTCGCTCTGTAGGCCTGTATTACCGACAACATAACTCAAACCATGAACAAAATCTAATAATAAGCTGGTCACTAAAAGATGCTTATTTCATGCTGTAACTAAGATACTGTACATATTACCCTTAATCTTGACTATGGTGATTTGGATAGAAAATTCAAATTAAGGCTGGATCCTTGCCCACAGGTATTGCAAAGAAGCACCTTTAAAAACAGGCTCTCTTTATGTGTAAAATCCGCCTAAAGCCGAGCCATTTTCCTGGTCACGGACAATTTTCTCACGGATCTGATCGCCTCTTAAAAAACATTTTAATTCATTCTTGACAATCATCCCTGGGGGGGGGTCCGGATTAGGAGCCTTCTATTGCTAATGGAGCATTAATTCAGATGTTGTGATTCCGCCTTGCACCACTGCCATTGATGAATATGTATGTTCTTGTCAACACCCTGTGCATGAGTTTTCCACAATTTATAATGAATACCTCGGATTCATTTTGGTCCCAAGGGCCATGAAATGTATGCCCGTGAAAGACAATGTGGGCTGTCAATTACAGTCGAAACTGGATAACATTTACTGCACGACATATAATTATAACATTATATTGTATTACATGCCATTACATTGTATTGTATTTCAGTGAGATTTAGTATTAAAAGTATGTTTTTAAACTTTCAGTCTGACATATGAAAGACAAATTGATCTGAACATCACTATTTAATCTTCTCAACATTTATATGCATTATACGTCTTAGAATGAAGGGAAATGAGAGCAATCCCAGCACAGAGCTACTTGATATGATACTGTGGTTCGGTATGTTATAAATGTTCCCAGCCGTCTCTTTTGCGTTTGCTTAGTGATACGTGAAGGCCGCCGCTTCCCTTTTTCATTCAGAGTCAACTTTCGCTGAACTTCGTGAGGTTAACCACTCAGCTATGGAGGACGGTGGGTTGGCCGAGCATTGTCAGAAACAGATTGAAGGGTAGAAAATGAAAGTGATTAACATTGGTGAGTTTTGTAGGTTGTTTGATTGAATTATTTCGACTTTCAAGATTTTCTCCTTCTTGGTATTGCGCGCTCAGATTGCGTGTCATGCCTGTGACGTCTTTTATTACGGGACATGCAGGAGAGGATGTAAAAAAAAAAGGAGCGGAGGAGTTCTTGATGGATTGACAGACAGGGAGAAGGAGGACAGAAGGGTGCTGAAGTTCATTTTAAAAAGAGGAGGCTATGGAGCTAAGGAAGGCAGGGAGATAGGGAAAGAGTTTGAAGGATCAATTGAGGTACTAAAAATGACAGGGAGGCGTGGGACACAAAGAGGGGTAGGGCTTAACAAAGATTAAGGTGTCTTCAAAGGCATTTAAATTGATAAATTTGGTGACTCACTCCTACAAAACTTCAAAATCAAATGAACTCCCTATCAGCTGTAACGCAGATTGCGCCAGGCATTTGAGCTAATCTCCACTTAATACTCACATGCATGGCATAATGACTTTGAAATTTTGTATTTATTCCTTGATGGAGGTCAGTCGAAAAAGTGATTTAGAAGGGTACAGCGGAAAGGGGGGGGCAGATAAAGAGACATAAGTGGATGATGTAGAGTGTGAAGGATGAAACATGCGAAGAGCAGACGAGTAGAAAAGGTGAAGAGAAATGGGGATGGGGAAGAAGCTGAAGGATACACTTTACTAGAGAACAAAGAATCAATGGCAGATTGTGGACACACACACACACACACACACACGTCAGACGCAAATCTGTCTTTCAAAAATAAAGTCTGCCTGGTGGAGATTCGTGCTATCAGCATGCCAGTTGCACTCCGTCAAACCTTGTGACATCCATGGCAAGAGTGTACATTTAGAGTGGCCTTGATAGAGCCTGGCTGATATGGCAGTTGATATCGATAATGGTACTGATATGAAGCTGTTTTTTAAAGGTTATTATGCAGATGACTGATGTTATTTTAGACTGTTAAGTTTATTGTTAAACTGTAAAATGTTTTACAAATTTGCACAAAAGAAATTAGTTTCTTGGGTGCACAAAAATGGGAGCAAAAACAAAAGTTTTTTTTTTTTATTTCTATCCATGAGTGTATGAATCACTTTGTTGTCACTCCACAATGATGGTGGGCTCTGCCTTGTGTTTTTCCTAGTTAAGTGGATTGTGCAGCATACCAACAAATACCCAAAGGTGTAATTAATTGGTAATACAGTATGCTCCAAACAAAAGGGTGATATGAAAATGGAAAGAGATCTAATGAAAC
Source organism: Diplodus puntazzo (assembly GCA_963678695.2). Lineage (NCBI taxonomy): Eukaryota > Metazoa > Chordata > Actinopteri > Spariformes > Sparidae > Diplodus > Diplodus puntazzo. The sequence goes on along the minus strand of OZ023159.1, from coordinate 28,527,619 downwards.
ACAACACAACAATGCTTCTCTTTTGCTTCAGCCTGTTTGAAGTGGTGCCTCCAAGAGACAAACTGTTCAAAAGAAGCCAAAAGGAAATTCTGGTCCACTCACCTTTTGGTGGAAACATCACAGATGCTGCTTTAACTGTCACAATGTCACAATGCCTCTCATTTACCCATCCTCACACACATTCACACACCAGTGGCAGCACGCTACCATGTGAGGTATGACCTGACCATCCGGAGCATTCAGGAATCAGTCTTACTCAAGGACACTCAAGGTGACTGCTGTCTAGGTTTAGTGGGCAGTCGCTCCACCAGCACGGCCACAATTGCCCCTGTGCTGGACCATCATCAGGCTTGTGCTCTATGTTCTAACCTCAGCATAAGCAGACTATGACCCTAATGTTGATCTTTACATTATTCATTTTACTGTTGGGTCCACTAGCAGTTCATGGACCTTTCTGGCTGTGTCATCATACAGTGCATGCACTCCATGCAAACATACGCCTCCACGCAAAACAGACACAAATACACTCTAACCGAGAAAGAGAGACAAAGACGGCGTCTTCTGCCTTCCACTTTCCAGTGCGGTCCAAAGGGCACTTCAAGGGCTTGGCTCTAGTTCTCCCCTTGAACTTTATCACCAGACAGAGAGATGGCATTATGTCCTTATCGCAACAAACAGGGTGTGTGTTTGTGTATGTGTGTGTGTGTGCGTGGCACATGTGATGTGCGATGACATTAGGTTTTTATCTGTGCACATGGAGCTGGAAGGCGCAATGATTATAGAGCATTACTGCTAAAGGACTGAAAGGTTGGCTGTGTGTGTGTGTGTGTGTGTGTGTGTCTGTGTCTGTGTCTGTGTCTGTGTCTGTGTGCAAGGAGCACCAAAGGTTAGCGCTATTGACTGCCGCTAGTGCAGCCACTAATGGGGATGCCAGTAAGTACTTTAGAGATGATACAGATTTGTGTGTGTGTCTGTGTGTGTGTGTGTGTGTGTGTGTGTGTGTGTGTGTGTGTGTGAGAGAGAGAGGCTTGTCATCACACATTTCTTTCACTTTGGCAATGTGCTTATCTGCTGTGTCTTTCCCTCTCCCATCCTCTGTTTCCCTGCTATGTACTCAAACACTTAAATATGCGCAAACACACACACACACCCGCCCACGCTTTGCCTCACCCACGCACTCTTCATGGACTCCATGCCCTACAAGCATCCTTTTCGCTCCTCGCTCTTCCACCATCATGTTTCCATCTCTATTAGTTTACCTTGCCTTTATCAATTTGTCTCCATTTACTCTCATGAACAACAAAAAAAACATGCATGAGTCTCCACACACACCAGAGATCATTATATCAAATGATAGCGCCGCATGACAAAGCTAAACATTCTTCATTAGATGGGTGATGGAGGTGAGAATGTGGCGTTCAGGGAGACAATAAGTGGGAGAAAAAAGTTAAATGTGTTTCTTCAGCCCATCATCACCTCCCCATACTTCCACCGCTTCATTCATGGAACACGTTTACGGCCGCATCATCTGGTAATTCCCATGCTCGGCTCCTAATGGGATCCATGCTATTGAAGATGTAGTAGATGTGAAATTGGAATTGTCTTGGGTGAAAGAGAGGGAGATCGGTGACAGGAAGGAGAGCAGGAGAGAGATGAAGCACAGTGAAACCATAAATGAAAAAGGGGCATTTGGTGCGAGAGAAAAAATTAGGGCTTTGTGCAGTGAAGAACTACAAACTGGGAGATGATTGTGGATGGGAAACTCTGGGCAAAGACACAGAAAACAGATAAAAGCACTGAATGTTTTAATGGAGGCCATGGAGACGCTGTAAGTACAGTACCTTGCTAACAGCTGACAATAAAGCAAAAGGCTTTCTTTTCCTACAGTCTCTTACAGTGCATGGATGAATGGCCACAAACAACATGGGAGCTTTTAAGAGGAGCATCTGACAACTAGGCGAATGTTGAAATGCATTCTGTATGTTACTTTTTTTAGTTCTTGCAAAGAGGACAAATGTGTTCTCCAGCAGATACAGATATCTCAACAGTGACACAGACAAGGGGACCAGCTGAGCCTGTGTAACAGAAAGGCGCTGTCCTGTAATTACTATATGCATACATTTTTCTAGTATTCTGAGTACACAAGCTTTTATTATAGATGTATCACAGAATCCTTTGCAGTGACTCATGCATCACATTGTGTAAGTTCATGGAAGCTTGACAAGAAAGTGTCTCTGACTACTGTAATTTACTGAGCCTGGAGCGCTTAAGAACAGAGAATTGCAAATGTGCTTTTTTTTTAAAAAAAAAAAAGGTGCAGAGCCTTTACACTGTATGGCGCTGCATGTCGAGCGTTTGTTTTTTCTTTTATCACAGAGTGCGTAAACACAGAGCGTAAAAACAAGGCAAACCCAACATCTACAAAAGCAAAACACACAAAAAAAAGATTACTAGAGCCTGTGCCCACAGCCGAGTGCCAGAAGAAGGGAGGGATGAAATTTGGCCATGATGAATTTACTGTTCATCAGACCATAAATTAAACATGAATTAGCTAGCTAGCATGCTATGTCCTAACTGAGTGATCAGTGGTTGTCTTCTGTTAATGCGTTTTGTTTGTGTTAATTTATTTATTCCATTTTTATTTATTTTTTTGCAGTTGGTTTGCAAAAAAAGCAGGCAGTGGCGAAGCTGTTGTTTCCCTGGTAAACACACCGACTTACTCAGCTGCTGAAACTGCTGTGTCTCTGGGCTCAATAGGCAGCAGCAACCTGGCCTGTCCGCTCTACACAACGAGCCTAAAGACACAGCAAAAAGCAGCTCCGGAGGATTAGTGACTCCAAGAGGAGCAGCAGAAAACCTGGAAGGAGGCAGAAGAAGTCTGTGTGTTTACTGAAGATAACGACAGCTCATGTATCAGAACTGCAAGGAAAAACAAACAGAACCAGAGCCACTCTGTGACTTAACAGTTTGAGTCAAGCGTAAAGAATGCAACCAATTGGTCCACTAACTAATCAGAGGAGGAGTAGGGCAGATCTTGCAAGAAAACCACTGGTATCAACAATCCTGATTCAGGCAGGAATTATGTAATTAACCTAAAAATGTATTGGGGGGGAATGGGAATAAGAGGGAAGTGATTGTAGCACCTACATTTTTTACAGGAGGGGGTAGGAGTAGATGTTTGCCAAGTCTTTAACTTCTGCTCCAAAGACCGTGCTTTGCCCTGAAGTCACCGCATCAGCAGTCAGTTTGGATTTCCTTCTAACCATGAAAACAATCTCCAACCGAACACTTTTCATCGCTCACTTCGTTTTTGTACACGGTGTGTTTGATGGCCCAACTCACGCATCATACTGTATGATCCCCTTGAGTCTTGCTGACTTCAGCTGAAACTCTGAAAGTCTGCATCGTGATCAAAAGTGACAACTTTCCGCTGTGCTGTGTCAAGGAAAACACACACCACGCATACAGTCCAATTTCCAAGCACAGTGACCCGTGGAGACCCTCTGCTGTGTGCACACGTGTGTTTATTGTGTGCACAATTGAGGGATCGCTGGAACAAGTGGAGTAGCTTGAGTGGTGTGTATGTTTTTGCTGTAAGTCAAAGTTCATTCATTCTGTTACCTCTTGACTACACCATTTGTCACATGTGATATCTAAGCCACTATTTCAGCATTTTCAACACTGAGTCACTGAAAATCTGGTGCCACATTTGTTGCCGCCTTGTGGTTTTATTTTGTACCTCGTGCCCCTTTACTTTGCCTTGTTCACCTCAGCTTTTCTGTCATTTTCACTTTTCTCCTGATCCCATCATGTAATAATGTGTTCTCCTCAGACATGCTGGTGGTGCCCTAATAACGCTGTAGGCGCGTATTTTCTATATATGCTTTGGGATGTATCTCTCTGTATCTCTCTCGGATGCACAAAACAAACAAATTATACACTTGAAGTCCGGTGTGCCTGACTCACAGACTGTCATGCTATCTCCTTCTTTCTTGTCTCAGTAATAGGGTCAGGCTCAGGGTCAGATAGCCTCCTTTCAACAGGGTCCAGCAGGAAATGGAGGAATAAAAATGATTTGATAATTGAGGACCGAAGATGTTATCTGACTTCAGGGTCAGCTAATCTTTGCTTTGACTTTAGGGCGCAGTTCCCCCTTGCTAAGATTTTGCAGGGAGGCATTTTGTGTCGGAGTTATGTTTAATAACTTATTTATGAAGTGTCCCACTTGCTCTCAGCGAGGAGTACACATTCTCTTTTGTGAATGAGTGATATTGAAATTGCTGAAGACATCTCTGAGTTTGTCTCAGTAGGCATGATGTAGATTCAACCTAGCATTATTATGACAGGTGCGCTTACACCTGTGGAGGCTAAGCATAATTGTCTTGATGCCAAAATTGAGACATAACTCAATTGCATTTCATCAGTATTTAAAGTGCTTACACCAGTTAAATTCACTGCAGCAGCGTATCGGTAAGCTGTTTAGCCATCAAGCCACATTAGAAGCTTATCGTTTAAAATGAAGTGCGTACATGTGTGTCCATATGATTGGCCTCCTACCAGGAGCTAATTGCAGATGAGTACAGCTCTGCAGCTTTCCTAGATAGAGGAGATACGATACGTCCTTCTTAAAAGAGGTTGATTGAAAGCTTTTAATCAAATGAGAAGTTTGGAGCAGAAAGCAGAAAATTGGAGAAAACAAGTGTATGTTCATTTTAATTTTTAAGTGTGCCTTTTTAGAAATAGTGTATTGTGGAGAGATCCTTCCATTTTACAGAACAAACAGGGTCATGCAGACTGAAATATCATTGCCAAGATGCCAGTAACGAGCTAGTTATTTTAAATACTCCGATGTGTCCACTATGATCTTTAAAGTTACGCCATTATGATGCAATACAGCCCTGCTACTAATGTTACGCATTTATTTAAAATTAAAAACATAATTTTTCTGAAGAATGGCTTCTTAACGTCTCAGTAAATGCAAAAGTGATGCTGTGTAGGCCATTAACTGTGACTAAAGGAAGAAAGGCACATGTCATTTATCTCTGAAATATCAAAACCCTGTTAACAACACTATGTAGGAGGTTAATTATTGAATCAAGTATGTAATTATTAATTCAGTTTCACAGCAGAGATCCTTTCCCTTACAGTGTTTCCAATGCCAAGTTAAAATGGACTAATAACATTTTAATATAAAGCTGTTTTATCATTTAAAGCTTAAAGGAAAAGAAAAAAAAAATCAATCAAAGCTATTCAGAATGATGGAAATTGTCAGCCCCCAGAGTTACCTGTAAAACACGAGTGCACTGTGAGGTCAGCTCCTCTGGTTGATGACTTTAACATATGCTTCAACCCCTGGAGGCCAAATCAGATGTGTAATTGAGGGCCGTAACAGCTGGTTCTCTCCACCATATACAGCTGGTTATCCCCTTCATTGCTCACTCACTCAAACACTGACCCTTCGTACTGTGTACTGATATGACTCTCTTTTTTTTTCCCTAGTGAGAAGCTCTTTCTCTCATGTTGTATGGTTGTTATACTAACACTGATACATACTGTAAGAATATGACTTATAGTTACCCCATGTGCCAATGAATGTCATACTCTTGAATCCATCTTAGATGTTCTCAGAACAATTTTCGACAAAAACCAAGTCATAATTTCCATGAAATGATAACTTACGCATCCATGTTAGAAAGGTTTTAAAATGATGTATTGTACTGTTAATGGAAAAGTTTTTATGCGGCTGTCCAGTCAGTCTTGAAAGGAAATGCATTCAACTGAAAAAAAAAGAAAAGAAAAAGAAAATCATCATTGTGTGCTTTATTGACTGAAAAAGTCTGTTCTTCTTTGACACCAGTTATAATTGGCATGAAGAAAGAGAGGCATATCAGGGAAGAGCATTTTATTTCAGCTTGGACTTTCAGCCTCTGGGTTACCAGGGGTGTGTTGCTTTTCATAAAGAACACTAGCTACTTTTCCAACCGCATAAAAATGGCTTTTGGAAATGTGAGTGCAAAATATGTTATGGAAGAGGATGCATTTTTCGCACGCAAGGCATCTTTGTACATATATAGGCACTGCCGCAGCGAATCTACAGCAGGAGAGCCCAGTTTTCCAGAACTCATCCAAGATAAAACGTTGTCAACTTTTCCTCTAAATCGCAGCTGAAATTAGTAGACACAAGTTTTATTTTGACGCGGCTACGTTGACTTCTTCACTGCCTGACTCCACAGTTAACATAAAAAGGTCTGATGAAGCTCTCGACTCTGTATCATGATTGACACGTATGAAGATAAACCCACATCTGGTGCCATGAACACCTGAGGTGTACCTTTCATAGAGCGCGGCCAATGAGAGAGATGGACAGTTGGACTGACTGCAGATGGATGGGTGGATGAAAAAAGGCAGAGGAATCGTTTCGTATTGGGTCAAAGATTAGACAACGTGTTGAAGCAGAGCTGGCTCAGAGGAACACTTCGGCAGCACACAAACATCGACAAGATTTCTCTCCCCCTGTCAATTCGTCTCCATCTGCCTCAGTCTCACAGCCATACACAAACCTTTCAGCTAACCTTTCAATCCACTCGTCTGACCTCGCCTTAGGCAATTTTGGTTGGTATAGGTTCTGACATTTTGGGGCACGGGTTAATCTTCTATTTCACCTGTGTTCTGCTCTCTTCTGCCATGTTTTTCCCCCACACTGACATGACCTGTGATCAGCTTGGCCACTGAGCTAATACTGGGTATTACTTTTTTTTTGCAGCAGTTGTCATAAAGATGGTTTACAGAGTGCAATAAAAGCCTGTAATGTGAAGATGATTATCCGTTCTTTTGGCTCATATTCTATTTTTAAAGCTATAATGCTATCGCATTAGTATGAGTAAATAATAATATTTGTAATAACTGGCCTTCATTGATGCATAAAACATCTAAGGTGTACAGAGTCGCATTAAACATTTTACTATTGTAACTTCATTGGCCTGTTGTGAGTGCAGAATATTTATCAGGCAGTCTTCACAGAGAACAGTTGGATGTAGTTTGAGGTTATGGTGGCTCGGAAAGTAATCGCATGCAATGTCTTGGGTAAGTATTTCTAAACTTAATGTTTGTTCAGTTAAGTTATGAATTCAACCATAAGTGGTTAAAGGTTGAAGCTCATTAAACATTGATGTGACCTAGTCAATATTCTGAGTGGGTGAGCTGAAGACTAAATTGGGTAATAAGACTAAATTACATTTTTGAAAATTTCATTAAGAAAAATATAAAATTTTAATCATTTTTTTTCAGTCCAAAAAAAAAAAAAAAAGATCTCGATCTGGCTAGCGTGGGCTTTTGTTTTGAAAACCAGTGAAACAAAGCAGCAGTGTACTTTCAGTTATGCTATTCTGCCAGAAAACAAGGAAACAGTAGAAAGCAGTGGATCATATACCTCATCAGACTACATCCAGAAGACATTAAACTTGCTTTAAGAAGTCTTAATCAATACCATTCTCAATTAGACATTACACATTTGTTTTTTTTGCACAGTACCAGTCAGACAGCTGACAATGCTTGCGTCACAAGGCCGGGTAGAGACATGGAAGCAGTGGTTTTACGTTTGTCATATTTTTTTACTTCAGTCTTTATTTCAAATTCGACACTAACTGAATTATGTGTGCCGCTGCTTGAACAAAAACGGATGAAGAAGGATTACCAAGCCCGCAGACTTAACTTTAACACACATCTCAGTATCATGTCTGAAAAACAGCCAGAGTGAGTGTAATCCATCCAGCTGAATGTGTCATTTGATGCCGGAGTGAATGCTGATTATTTACCTTCATGTTACAGACAAAAGCCAAAATTGAACTTTTTAAATTGTATGGGTTTGAATGCAGAATACAAGCTTGTGACCTGAATCTACATCATTGTATAAGCCAGTTTTCCCACTATAACTGGTGGTTAGAAGGGTGTTTTATGTGTTACAGATGCTAAAGGTGTAACATAAAAAAAGTGATGGAAAAGCTTGAGTAAATTAAATTAAACAGCATACACACAAGCGTACACACACAAGCTCATACACACACACACACACACACACACACACACACACACACACACACACACATACACACACACACAGCAGTTTACCTAAGATCTATCAAGACCGCTTATTCTATTTGTTCCAGCCATTGATCTGTTCATATCTAAATGTCAGCTCGCATATCGTCATATTTGCTGGGGCTGGTCCTGGTGGATGTGTGCAACTGTGTGTGTGTGCTTGTGTGTGTGCATGCATGCGTGTGTGTGAGAGTGTGAGTGCAATTGTGTTATACATTGTCTCTGTGGATTTGGCTGCGCTGGTATCTGCGGACTGATCAATAAATTCAAAGGCCGACATTCGCGCACATGCAGACAAAGTCTTGTGTGCCTCAGCGTACTCACATAGATCCACACACACACACGCGCCTTTGAGGATGATAGATGTCTTGCATGTTGGCCCTTTTACCCTTTGCCATCACAGCGCATACGGTCACAGACTTCTGCTGTCCTGGCATTATATTATATGTCAGAGAGAGAGAGAAAGAGAGACCACGGACAGAGAAACGTGTAGCTGCTGAGGAATGTCCGCTGCTTATAGGACAAAGTGAATAACTCTGATGCTCTTTTTTTTCCTCTAGTTTTCATCAGAACGTGAGTGATTGATCAATAATGCCAATGGTGTGTGTGTGGTGGGTTGGTGAGCAGGGCGAGACCCTGTCAAGATGAGTTTTGGTGGCTTTTGTTGAGGGTGACAGGTCTCTGTTGGTATTTGTGTGTGTGTGTGTGTATGTATGTGTGTGGGTGAGAGAGAGATGGAGCTAGCGACCTCGTCAAGCAGGATTCGCGAAGAGACAACGTTCATGGACATTCACTATAAAACTCTCTCTCTCTGGCACACAAACACAGACGCAATCTGCTTTTTCAATATCTCAGTTTCTCTGCTGCACTAGCATACAAGTAAAACCTTTAGGGACTTTAAAGACTGCCGGTGTGTGACCACGGCTGGATCAGACTAATTAAACAGACAGTAATAGTTGTGATTTAGAGTCATTAGTTGTTGGGAGGAATCACAGAGGCCTCCGAAACCCCTCTGACTCATGTCATGGTGTGGTCCATTGCATCCGGGACCAAGACTTTATTACATTCTAACCCATCTCCACTTCCTTAAAGAAAAAAAAGACACTTTTTTACACAGCATTCATACAAAAGTCACATTTTTGTTATCACTCCCTTAGATTTCACACAAGATTCTTTCACTATGAGCACTTTTTTATGTCTGTATCGCCTACCCACAGAGAAAAATAAGACTTGTTCTTGTTCTTATCCTGGCTGCATAATCACCACATGCAATATGCTAATAGAATGGATTAAAAAATGTAGTCATGGCTACAACAAGGGAAAAAATATATAATTTTCGCCAGTCATTGAACCTTATCAGATAGCACCATCAGATGTGTAGTGAGGCTAGTGAAGTGATCTGCAGTGCATGGGCATTTAACCAGTGAACTTCAACTTTCTTTTTTATTATTATTATTTTTTTATGCTGTGTGACGGTAGCTGAAATGTTCATCATATGGCCATGAGATGCAAAAAAATAAGCTTCTAGGACGCGACTGTCACTGGTAAGAATTGAGACCTTACAATCATGGCTCTCTGCAGATAGAAGAAATTTATTATCAGTGTTCAGTGCGCTCAAAAAACTCCAAAGGAGACCTTTTTCATCCACTCGATATTTTTTTTATGGACAAAAACCTTTGTCAGCATATGCTTTAATCGATGTATTAATCATATGCCATTTGTCCACCTCAGTCACTGAACACTTTCATCAAAATGTGTGCCATTACTCTGCACTACCATGAGAATAGCTTTTATGTCTGAGTGGCCCCACTGTATTTTATTAGATTTATCGCTTACTTAAAGTTCCTTGAATCATTGCTTTCTCGTGGTCTGGTCTCACTTTTGCTACTGAAAATATTCTGACGCAATAAGAGCATAACCTGACAAGACAAGACACCCGGATGTCTTGAAAATAAAAGAACAATATTCAGTTTATTCTTGGCTGGTGTGTGTATTTGCTGTGTGTTAGCCAGCAGTCTCTGGGCAGGATGCCCTCCCCGTGGCTCGTGTAAAACTCTATCTAATGTGACAATTCACTGCTTCAGTCTTTGCTATCATGTCCAAGATATGTAGGTCCGTGAGTGTTGGCTGAGTTTGTGTCTCTACAGGTATCCTCTGTTTTCATGATTATGTATGCGAGTGTATGTGGTTCGTGGACTCACATTTGTGTTTGTTTATTCATGCAACATGGCAGCGGAAGAAACAAACAGGACGCTTGAGATTAGCAGTCTTAGCAGCTCGTGTGCTAACAGATGCACGCCAATGGAGTGCCTGCTTGTGCCTTTGTATATTGGTATTTCCCTGTTTGCATGCCATCAATCAGAGCACAGTGCTCCTCTGCCATGTATGGAAATCCATGGAGCAAAGGTTTGTCATAATGCGCCGCCCTCTGCCCAACACCATCTCTTTTTAACACACAAATAGGCGCGCACATACATAATACCAAAACACACACGCACATACGGCATCAGACATGCATGAGGCACACCGTGGGGGTAGCGTGACTGAGGCTTGTGACATTAAGCCTAAATGGCAGCATTGACATGAAGCAGTTATGATGTATCCGGGAGAAAATGCCGCAGTTAGCATGTGCTAAATACTCAATTCATAAACAGGGAGGGTTAAAGACGGGGGGGCTGAATGGGAGAGATGGGTTGAATGAAAATGAAGCGAGGGGGCGGGAGGGTAATCTCCTGTCCTTACTATGTGTAACGCCAGAGTGGTAATTTTTCATTGTGCTTTTCAACAGATTTCTCCGACATGCAAGTTAAACACAGGGGGAGGGTCGTGATTGAGTGAGAGACAGCAAGGGAATGAAAGAGGAAGATGCAAAGAGGTTACATAGCTCACTAATTGATGAAAGGGAGTGTTTAAGTGGGAATGTGTTAACCCCGAGTTGTATGTATGAGGTTGTCAAGAGCCTTTAAAAGGGGGAAAGGACTGACAGTGGGCATGCTTGAAGGAAGGCAGTGACGAAAGATGGGAAATGGCTGGACAGACCACCATATGTGGTAATAATTGAATTGGAAAAAGCTTTCACACGTGATTATGAGATGAATACGAGTGAGTAGAAACAAAATGTTACGTTAGCGCACTGTTTCTGTATAGGTACGTTGTTATCGTGACACTTTAGAATACAGTACACAAAAAAGAATTGCCCCGATAATTAATCAATTGTTAGTAAGAAACTTTAAATCGAGGATTAAAGTACATTGATTTAACACACATTGGCACTATTTGAAGAGTTGCCAGAGAACAGAGTGAGCCTTTTTCATTTCCCTTTGTGCGAAAAAGTCTACTCGAAGGAGTGTGCAAAAATACTATTCATGACACACTTCCCTTTAATTCAATCAAGCCAGCATCAAGTAAAACAGAATCAAATATGCCAGATCTGGATTTCTATTTGGATTCTCCCAAGATTTTACTCACTCACCTAATTATACGAGATATTTTTTTCATCAAAATATCCACGCATTATCCCCTGTCAAATTAACCAAAATGTTGAACAAACACATTTTCTCAATGTTGAAGAAGTTCCGAAAAAAGATTATGGAGCCGTCCCTTTATCTTGTTCAGCACCAAAAGTTCATGCGGCCCTCTTCTGGGCCGAGACCCATCCTCCGTCCAAGCTTTTTGTGGAAATCTGCTCAGTAGTTTTTGTGTATCTTGTTGACAAACCAACCAACCAACAGACAGATGTGAGCAGAAACAGAACCTCCTTGTTATAACACGTAAAGGCATTTTAATGACTAACCCATATTGTAACACTCTAGTTAAAGTCAAGAAAACTTCCTGTCACAATAATAACGGTATCATGACAGCTGATTACAGGTTATGTTGGTTGATGTCAAATCATCATAACAAAGACATCTCAGACATTTTCAAATGTACACCTTTCACCTAATGACACTTGAACACAACAGTCATGTGCGTTCATTAGGACACTTTCCTGTTCATGCCTGAAGTCGTGTCAGTCTGCATGCCCATTCAAATAAAGATTTACATCGAAGGGGCACATTTTACCTCTTCGTTACTTTATGATTGTAATGTAACTGCCATTATTAAATTGCCACTGAGTTTATACTGGGAAACTCATGATTAGTTTATTTATAAACTAACCAGAGTGAGCTGGATTCTCAGAACAAGAAAAAGTTATCTTCATTTTCAGACTGCATGCTGTATGTACTATTTACATCTATGGCATATTCCACAGCACTCTTTATCAAGTGTTACTGCTTCATCACTGGGAAATCAATAAAGACAGACATCACAGTGATTACTGATTGTAGTTTCTGGCGATCACACCACACAAAAGCTACCTCCCTCTTCTTCTTTTTTCTATTTGCAGATCCTCTCTATCCGTCTCTCCATACCTCTCTCGTCCGCGCACACTTTCCTCCCACCTCTGGGATGTTCTAGCTTCTCAGTATATTTGCCTTCCATCTTTGAGTGTTCAGTTGGATGGAAGGGTTTGGGATGATAACAGTAATCGTACCCGTCGACCTCAAGACCCAGACAGAGCCACCTTACCCCCCTCCCCCACGCACTTATGCAGACACAGACACAAAAATGAATTACAGTCATCTAAAAGCAGGCTTGGACAGACCAGGCTGATAGCATGGCCATTTTTTTCGTGGGCGCCAATGGATACATAACCACATAGTGCAGCAAGTAAAAGATGCTTTTTGTCTGGACAAATAAATCAGCAATGAGGGAACGCAGCGGTTGAAATAAGTCTGTGGAAGTGTGTGTTCTTGTGGTTTTTCTTTAGATGTTTGTCCTTGTGTTTAATTTTGTATGCGTCTCTGTACTTTCACAGCTTGTGCTCGCGTGTTTAAGTGTGAAGCTCGGATATTCCTGGTTTAGAGGCTGGCCTGTGGACTATTTGCTTGATTTGATCACAAATAGCGCATGAAATTAAATTATACAACTAATTTTCAATTTAGAGCACTTTATTCAATAGCAACGCCCACTCGGCCTCTTCATGCTTCCCCCACAATGTACTTAGGCGATATCTGCTTTTGCATTAACATTTCTTACTCTCTCACGCAGAAACAAAGCAGCCATATATACTGTATACTCTACATACACGTTTTGTGTTTATTGTGCTTGTGTGTAAGCATGCAGTGTGTGCAGGCTGTTTCTTTAGGTGTTGGGACTAAAATATGTTGAAGCTTTAATACCCTACATGGCTGCATACTAGGTGTCATTCTTATTTATTGTATCTTATCTATTTTGACTGTATTTGATGGAATAACAGTTACACAGAAAGGACCCAAACATAAGACATGCAGGCATGTAAGCAAGCAAGCTTTAATGAGCTGAAAATCCAGAAGCCGAATTATAAAAAGTCAGGCAAAGAAAAATACAAAAATAGCGAAGAAAATCACAGGAACAAATCAGGAGCACAGGAAATACACCAGGACAGGGGAACAGGCACAGGAGCACAGGCGAACCAAACGAAGAGTGAAGGAACTACACAGGCTTTAAAACAAACTAAACTAACGAGGGGATGAGGTGCAGGTGGAAACACTGGGAACATTTCAGGTGGCAGTGTTGAGGCTGCCGATGTGAGACAGGTGTGGTGGGAAATCAAGAGGCACAAAGGGAACACAGGTGACAACAAGACCACAAAATTAAACAGGAAATAACTAACCATCAAAGTAAAACATATATTTTTTAATGCTCTCTGCTCTGTGTCTGAGGCTCCTCTCTCAAGCTTCAGTAGCTTACCAGGGTGTTCCATTTCACATAACTCAAATATGTCTCATATGAACGTAACCGTGCTCCGACTTGCTTTGTGACTAGAGCGAAACTGAGGTCAGGCCTTGGTATGAGCAGCAGACCTCCGTGTCAGCCGGCAGTGGTCTGAATCGATGGCCGTCTCTTTGTTGGACTCATTCCGGAGTGACATGTGGGTGGAGGGTCACCGCGGGAACAAAATGGTGTTTAGCTGCATCATGGCCACTCTCTGAAACACATACGAGTCCAGGGTGCACGGTGGTATGGTATCGCAGATCCCCGTCTGTCTGCTTTTTTTTTTTTTTTTTTCTCAGTCTTTGCGAAAAAGACTTACTTATATTGACACCGAGTGATTGGATTTGTGCCGAACTGCAGAGCCAGTGTTTGTTTGAGCCCTCTGACTTCAGGAGAGTGAGAAGTGAGTAGGAATGAAGCCTTTGTGTAGCTGGTCAGAGAGGTCAGAAGGATCTCGGCGGTGGCATTAAGTGACTCCTACTTGCCATGTAGGCATCGAGTTGTTCCAGAGGCCACGGTAGTTTGTTAGTCTGCGTTTGTGTGTGTGTGTGTGAACAATCACGAATGCACATGCACATAAACAAGGCAGTACTGGATGTTGGCAGCAGCTTTTGTGTGTGTGTACTTAGGAGAGACAGTGAGATAGAGAGAGAGGGAATGGTAGAGTGAGTGTATTGAACAGATCCAACCCCTCAGGAATCACGTCAAGTGTTAGGAGTCTGCCCTTTCGCTAATTAGCTTGAAACATCTGTCCAGACGGCTGCCGGAGGAAAGTTATAATGGGAGAGAAGTGGATAACTTGCATGCACCAAACGCCGGCTGAACAACATCAACATATACTTATTTACATTATTTTTACATAACCCGCTCACACTCACAAATTAAGTTGCAAACACTCATTTTCGCATTACGGTGTTTAGAAAAGTCAGTGTTGCCCACAATCCCGTGAGAACATTGTCTAAGTGCCAACAGGAAGGAAGGAAGGAAGGAGGGAGGGTAAGACAAACGGGCAGAGAAACTGGGAACAAAAGAAGCACTTGCCAAACTCCTCATTCTCTCTTTTTCCTCATTCTCCTTTCTCCGTCCTTCACCGCTCCTTGCATCTGCTCTCACAGTGATCACAATAGAAAGAGACAGTAACAGCATGAGAAGGCACAAAAGATTAATAACCTCCGGTATTCTGATGATTCTCATTGTTTTGTTTTACTATGTTCCTATGAAGGAGGAAGAAGAAGTGGGGAGACAAATGGAGTTGCAGACGGGGAAGAGAAATGATGGCAAAAGAAATCTTGTTTTGCGTCTCCCTCTCTGTCTCCCTGGTCGGTGTCGCAACAGTGTTTCCTGTAGACAGAGTGTTTTACGGCAGCCGTCGGTGTTATAATGATGAAGTTTTATGGAGACTCTGTGGGAGATTAAACCACTATTAGCCACGCTCCGTCACCCTCTCCAGCTGTTGCCTTTTGTTTACGGGTAAAAGTGTTTTATGACACACGGCACTATAGTCACCTAGACAATTATAGCTAATGATATACGAGTGGCACTGTATTTTTACACCGGTGGAGTGGAGGGTGGCGGGGCGGGTTGCACGGAGAGGGGAAAAGCAAGGAGCGGGTGCAGTCGGGGAGTGAGAAGTGAGCAATTAAAGGAGAGCAGAGATGATGGGATGAGAAGTGAGGCAGGAGCAGAGATAAGAGGGCAAAACTAAAGGCTCAGGTAGGATCTGAAGGGAGAAGGGTGAGAGACGAAAAAGAGGTGAGACGCAGAAACAAATGTTTCCGACAAAGGAAAGTCAAAATCAAAGGAAAAGACTGAAGCTTCATCCCCGTTGAAAAGTAAATGATACACATGGGCTGATATTACTTGAAATGGCTATGCAAAGTGAGAGGTGGGTGGAGGTTACGAGACAGGATGATAGACAGGAGGCTGTGGATAATAGATGACAGTGTTTGGTTTGAGGGAGCAGAGGAAGATCTGTTTTTTGCTTCAGTATATTTATTTTAGTAGGTTCTTAAATTTATTTCAACAGGTAAAGAGGAGTGAGAAACAACCTTGCGGTCACAAGGCCAATAAGAATGGATTGGTTATAATCTGCCATATAACCATCAAGGGTGAAATGAAGTCATATTGATGCAGAAACAACCTTTCAGTCACAAGGCAGGAGCTGCAATCTTTTTTTGGCTGGTGAAATGCTGTCTTTTATGAGCTGTATTGGCTCTTTTAAAGGTATTTCAACCGATAAAAAGGAGTGAACAGGCTGTAATCTGTTAAATGTAACCATCAAGAGTGAAATCAAGTCATCGTGATGCAGAAAAAACCTTTCAGTCACATGGTAGGAACTGTAATGACTTTTTTTTCAGGTGATTGCTGCCTTTTTTGAGTTATTTAAGGAAGAGAAGAGTTACTGCAGAGCTTCTCCCATCTGGTCAAGTGAGGAATCGAAGGACAATGGTGTAGAAGACAGGAAGTCTGCGAACACAGACAGATCGGAGGCCATCTTACGAGTTTTACACAAACAATCTAGAATACATTCCTTTTCTGTGAACTTCCATCAGATAGATTTTCAGCAGCGATGGTTGTTCGACAATAAAAACGGCGACTCCCGCGATCCCACGCAAGTTCTCAAACCTCCCTATTTTGTCTTCTCTTGTTTTGATCGGGAGACCTGCTGGTGGCAGAAAAAATAAATAAAAAATTACATACGGCATGTTTAATCACACCCTTGCTGTGTGCGCGAAGGGGAGTCATTTGAAGGAGTAGCTGTTCCCATAATGCGCGCTCCACTTATGTATTTATGTTGTGGGGGAGACATATGGAGAGGGGTGGGAGCGACTGAAGAGATGTCACCCTCATGCTTGTCAGATAAATGATTGAGAAGGGGTGTTAGACGCCGACAGAGTTCACGGATCACGGGGGGGGACGCAGGCAGACGGTGACCTGAGAGAAAGTATAAAAGGGATGACGTAACAGAAATGAAGGTGTAGGTTCGTCTGGAGCTCTCTGTCTAGGCAGCACCGTTTCCTTGTGTCCTTCCTGCAGTGTTTAACAATCGCGTAGCTACTGGTTAAGACTTGACACGTTTAAATATTTAAGTTCGCGCCATTAACAATTCATAGCAAAAGGTTTTCTTTCTTCCTTGTGCGGACAAGTACTATTTTAAGGCGGCGTATTTGTGGCCAAGTGTGCGACTCGGAGACAGACAGGAAGGGAGTGAAGTGAGTCTCCTCAGAAGTTTGTCTAATCTGTTTTTAAATTAGCGGGGAAGGCTGTAATGTTGAGATGTAAGTGTCTGTTAGTGTGTGTGTGTGTGTGTGTGAGTGTTCTGTCACGCAGGCGTTGCCTTATTTGCATGTTTTTGAAAAGATTTCTGAATGATACCTTGAGCACCTTTTGATACAAGTTTTCTCAAATCACTTATGCCGAAGCTCCACACTGGGTTCCAGCCTCGCACATTTCCATAATGTTCTTTTTCCATAATATTCACACTTCAGTCGCCGCGAATCGCATTATCGGAGCCGGAAAATATCTTTATAGGGCGACAGGAATTTATTTTTCTTTAAAACAAAAAGTCTCATTATTTTTCCCCTACAGAACTTCTTTCCCCTCTTTCGAGCAGTCGTATATGTCCAAATCCTGCTTGTGTCTACCAAGTGTAGTCTGTTTTTTCTCTATTCTGAATGCAATGTTTTTTTTTTTTCTGTTGTGTTGCAGGTGGTGGAGACCAACCTGGTGGCGTTCGATTGTCACTGGATCCTGATTAATGAGGTGAGTGCCGTGGAAATGATTTATGGATCCTGTGCCTGGGTGGTGCCTTCAGTTCACCTCGTTGCTTCAGTTATCCTGGAAATGTTTATGGGTTTAGATCCAGAACTTTCTTATCCGACTTTATCATTTTAGAAAGAGGAGAGCTTAAAAAAGTTTTTGACTTCTTTTGTTTTACATCAGTTTATCCAATAAATAAGACACAAAACTTTATGCCCAAGGACAATTTAGTTTATTTCAGTGAGTGCTCTCGCTCCTGTGCACCAACAGAACAATAAAGATTTTATATTTTTACGCTCAGCGCTTATTTAAGATAGAGCCATAGTATACAAACAAAGGTATCATTGCCGATAAAGGTGACCTTGGTCAGAATTCCTCTGGATGAGTATATCCCTGGTTCAGATTCAGTATTACCACTGAAATCTTAAGGGCTTTTTTGGATTAACAACAGCAGACAAGCAGTGACAGTCAACAAAGTCATTCTCCTCAATGTGTACAACTCTAATCCTGTCATTTTTCTATTTTCTGTCGGTCACAAGAGAAACATAATTAAACTTTAAGAGTGACTATAATTTATATGCATTTTGAATAGGAAACACATCTTTGATCTCGCTTCATGGGAAGAGCCTTTTACAAAACCAGCAGGCTCAGCTAAAGTCTCTGTGTGCACTGAGTGTGTGTGTGAGTGTGTGTGTGTGTGTGTGTGTGTGTGTGTGTGTGTGTGTGCGTGCACTTTTAGCTTAAGCACTGTGTCTTGGTAGCCTTGGGCATTGCAGTGAACTTGCTGGACACAGCAGGGGGTCCAGGCTGACACACAAGCACACACAAACACACACGCGCACACACACACACACACACACACACACACACACACACACACACACACACACACACACACCCACACAAACACAAGTGCCAGAACTCAACCGTAGACACAAGCGGCTGCACTGGCAGAACAAAACAACATGAACTGCAGGAACAATGCAAAACCTAAATTGGTACACGATGCTTTCATATAATGTGGTTTCTCACTCTCTCTGTTTCGTTTTCAAGTCATAACCAGCGATGCTGCCGAATGCTACGAGGCTCGGCAGTCCCATTACTTGCTTAGTTATGCGAAGAAAGTATTTCTGTGTGAACTAAATGTTAGTATGCATGACATCCATTAATGCTTCCGGGAAAGCCAATCATTATTTTGTGATGTTCGCTTTTAGAATGTCAGTCTTGCCATATGGAGCCTCTTATTTTGTTCATATTTAATATGGGCGAGGAGCCGCAGTAACACTGTTACAATCCCCGCAAGTGCCTCAGACAACCTCTCAGTATTGTTTTTGCATTTTTCTCAAATGCTAATACTTCTGGGGAGTGAGGGAAAAGAATGAGCCTCGCCCCTGCACTTTAATGAGGATGGCAGACTTGTCGGAGGCAAAAAGAGAAATGTGGATGAATCTGCTCTGAACAACCCCTCTGTATTAGTTACTGACTTCACAGAGGGACTGCTCTGCTGCTTAAATGTGTCTCCTCTGCTAATTGAAACCAATGACACACCATAATGTGTGTTTCATAATGTATCTCGAGAGACTTTTCCCACTCACCAACACTTGCGCTTTCCTGAGAGACCGTCTCCGCACACTTCGTTTGGCAGATGGCAATGTCAAGCAGCCTACCGAGCAGTCTACCATTACGCGGCTGCCCGATAGGCTAAACTCACAAGTCGTTGTCTGACAAACTGCCTTCGTATCGCTTTGCATCCCGGCTAAGCATCTGGCAATGTCAGGCTCCCTCGCAGACACTTGTGCTTTACTTTAGCATTTCTGGCAGGTTTAACGTGTCACTCCACGGCCTGCGTGTTTGTCGACCAGCACGTCGCCCTGTAACACTTTGTACCTGCCGCCTCTGAGTAATCAGTGGTAGAATGCAGTCTGACGGGCCAATGTCATGAGTTTCAAGACAGAATACTACTGAAGTGTGTGTTCTTACTTTTACCGCAGTTTTAGATAAAAAGGGATGCAAAATGTAAAGACGTTCCAAGCAGCGTACCACTGATTCAACATGTTACGTGAGCGTTTCTCTCTTCAGACTTAGTTATAATACAGCACATATACAGTGAGGCTGTGCATTATAATGGCAATGGATTAAGAGGAGAACTATGTAAGAAAAGCAAATTAAATGGCTAAGGGAAAAACAGAATTGCCAGAAAAAGTTTCTGATTCAGATTGCTCGACCAATGTGGGGAAAAAAAATCTGGAGAGGAGAAGTGTCACACTCGCCTAAAAAACAAGACACAAACTATCCAACAGCTCCAAGAGAGCCGCTTGGCACAACAGTAGGTTTAGATGGCTGCAGTGGTACTGGGCCACTTCCACTCGTTAAGTTGTTCTGCATTTCTTATAATGGCATGTAGCTGCTCTGGCTCATGGCGATCACATGATACGCTCTCTCTTGAGAGTTGCCGGCGACTGACCACTTCTGCTCAGGGAACAAAAGTCTGCAAGGTGACAGTAGAAGCTGCTTGTGTTAATCCTCCAAGAGTTGTTAAAGTCAAATCAATTAGTGCGTCTCTTTACACATACATTCTCAAGCGTCCCGCCATCTCACACATGCGGTCCCTTTTCACTGAAGTGCTGACAACTCTCATGTTTCAGACATTCCGCAGGCTCTGTCTCACGCTCGCTTGCCCCCTCAAAAAAAAATGTAAAAAATGTCACGCCACGGTTTAAGTTGTCATTGAAAATATAGTTAAGCAAAGTGAGTGTGATGGGAGGAGACCAGACTGGGTCAGAGGCAGAACAGAAAAAGAGGCTAAACTCTCTCACGTCTCTCCTTCCGTGCTGCTGCTGCTGTGGGACTTTTTCTGAAAAAGTGTTTTTGATGCGTTTCTCGCCTCAGATGGCGTCCGAGTCGAGTAAGACTGTCGCGTGAGCTTCAAATGCAAACAAACACTGCCAAATTATCCCAAACATAAATAGATAGCTCGCCGGTGATATTCAAACCGGCTGCTTTTAACATAAACGTCGTGGGCAGGATTTTTTGGTCATCTCGTCCAAAATAGTTTGGACAGGAGAGATGGTTGGAATAGCAGCAGTCAATACATTGGCAGCGAGGAGGAGAAAGAAGATGGAGATAGAAGAAAGAGCAGAAGTGAAGGAAGGAGAAGAGAGTGGTGTTGGTTGAAGTGGAGTGAAACAGGATGAAGTTCTTTGGAAAACGTACTACTTCATGAAGTTTTTGGAAATAAGATTTGTGTTGTATTTAATAGTAAGGGATCTCAATGAACCAAAAACAGTCAGTCCACGATACTGACAAATGGACAATGGGATGGTTCAACAGAGAAACATGCTAAAGTCAAGTTGGATCACATATGCATGTTCATGCTAAGCCAGGTAAGGGATTCGTGAGAAAGCCACGCTTGATCAGGCTCCTTCTTTTTCCTTTTGCATCTTGCTTTTTACTCGAAACTGTGCTCAAATTCACAGATGCCGTCAAATGACTCAAAACAAAGCTTTACACTCCCTGTTTTTAACCATACAACGTCCTAAATCTGCTTATCGAGATTGAAACGTGGTCACGTGCTGTTGTAGACACAATCGTCCCACCTCGGGCTGTGTGAAGTCCTCCGGCAGGGTGTTTAAAATGGATGAGCGGCTGCAACATTTTGTCATACGCAATGTCTCCTCGCACTGGTTCTTTGGAGAATGAATATTCCTGTGTGCGAAAGAAGCTCTCCCTCCCCGTGGTTTATTATGGATGAAGGGGCACTGTATGGTTGTCATAACTCTGCTTTATCTACAGCCAGCAGTCAGACAGCCCCACTGAGGGGGAGTTCACAGTTCATAATTGATCATCCTTCCTCTCCCCATCTCCTTCGTTCTGCTCAGGATGAGAGGATGAGGATGAGGAGGAGGGGATATAATAAGGGACACTCATGGCTTCTCTTCTCCCTTCTCTGTCTGTCCCTTAAGTTCACTAGGATAACTCCAGTGCTCCCTTCTGCATTGCACGACGCTCTTTTTTCTTTCTCTGTCATGCTATCGTTCTTGATCACGCTCGCTTCTTCACGATTCTCTTTCTCTCTCCGTTTTTATTTCTGCCTCTTTTGTCTCTCAAGGGGAACGGGTGTACGGTAATGAGATGAGAGGAGATTAGGGCCTTTCTGAAATTATTGGCTCTTAATACATCATCACAGGGTGGATACTCTGTGAAAGCCATGTAACTGAAATTTCGGGGATTTTGAATTTGCCGAATAGGACTGAAGGTATTATACGGTCGTCTGCGGTCTAAGAACATTACACAAAACTTTGGTTAATGAAACACTTTTTAAAGGGCATCTATCACGCTTTTTCACCTTTTTTTTTTCTTTCCTCTATTATGTTGGATATGTTATTGTGCATTTAAAAAGGTCTTTAGTGTTAAAAAAAAAAAAAATCCCAAAGTCAGTCAGCGGAAGCTCCTCTCTCCTGCAGAAAACACTTTTCTTGAAGTGCCTGAAACGCCTCGTCAGTAGTAACGCCTTTAACAACATGATTTATAAAAGTCAGTATGTCACATTTGCGACAACCCGACCGGATACACGGAAAGCGCTGCCGGCTGAGGCGCGTGTGAGCTGACCTCTCAGAGCAGCCTTGATATTTGTGAGGGGGGCCTTAAAGAGAAACTGGGCACCTCAGACAGAGGGACAATTAGCAAAATGTGTCTCCTTTTAAACCCAAAATAAATAAACTAAATGTGTGTTGTTTAGTGTCATTTATTGTTCTTGGAAACATGCTGCAGGTACACAGTGACACCATTTTGTAGGCCTCAATCTTAGCTAACTCGAAGAACGTTCTTATTTACAGATACAGAAGTGCCTGCAGAGGCAGAACGAGCTAACAGTTGTGCACACTCTGTGCACAGCTGGAAGTGGCCCAGTATGACTGCAGCCATCTAAACCTACTGTTGTGCTCAGAGGCTCTCTTGGAGCTGTTCAGATTCTTCCCACATTGGTCAAGGTTGTTATTACATTAGCTCTTCCAGTTCATTTAAATGTTTTCAATAGCCACAACGAAGATTTCATTCGCTTTTTTCTACACAGTCCTCCACATAATCCATTGCCATATAATGTACAGTATGTATGTACTCACTGCATGCACTAATTAGCTTTAACATTTCATGGGATTGCACTCAAAACACTTCCCCTCCTTCTATCCCTCCCCTCCACTCGGAAGTAAATGAGGATCAGAGGACACACCCTGCCTGGGAATTTGAATTAAAAACAGATTCCCTGGTCCATAATCGTCCTAAACATGGGTGGAAAGACACAGAAATTAGAGGGTGACCGAGTCGAAGTCTGATAAACAAAATGAGGCGTGATTCTTCCAGATTTGTTTTGTTTTTCACAACTTTGAACCTTTTGAATGTGAGCAAAAAAAGAGGGAACTGATCTGAGCAGTAAGGAAAAAGGTCTGCAGGGTGGAAAACACCGACTTTTTTCCCCCACTCATCCAGATAGGAAGGAAGAAGAAGGGATTTGGTGAGAAGCAGAGAAAAGTGAGGCGTTGAGGAGAGAGAGGGCGGAGGGTGAAGTGTCGGGGGTCAGGGGAGAAGCGGCAAGAAGAATTTGGGATGAGGGATGTGTTGTTGTTTTTGACTCTCAACTTCAAAAAAAAAAAAAAAACACTAAAGGGAGTATTTGGCGCTCTTGGGTAATGGAGGGAAGGACAGAGAGGCGATGGGTGGAGGTTGATGGGGATGCCTGCGGACCCGAAAACTTCAAGTTTATTGAGTAAACAACTCGTGATTCACTGTGGATGCGAGCTGTTTTTCTTGGTCCCAACTTCACAAAAGCTTGTGGTTTCGGGCAGACTCATGCATCCTCGGTACTAAATTATTCCGTGATCGATTGTTCAGCTTGGAAAAAAAGGTGGATAAACTCACACTTTGATGCTAAAATGCTGACGAGGACCGAATGATTGAATAGGTCACTGAAAACTAGACGGATACGAGGCCTGCTAAGTGTGATGATAGATTTTCTGGAGCTACTAATAACGCAATCAGTGGTAATTATCGCATACTTGTTGTGAAGGTCGAACAAAATGATTTCCGACGATTTTTTTTTATTTATTTTTTTTATGTATTAAAATTGACCAGATTAGACTCAAAGAGAGAGTTCTCATGTTTTTTTATTATGGCCCCCTTTGATTGAAAAGGCCAATGAAAGGTTGACAGGAAGTGGCCTGAGGGGAAGTCGGGCGAAAAAAAGAGCAGTCTGATAACGTGAAGAGAATGTCAACCCCGCGGCGGCCTCGTCTCCCTCCCAGGACCCTGCCAGTACGTGAGAGCGTGTGTGACTCCGTGTGTTTCTCCATGTCAGTATGTGCATGTATGTGACACATTCAGTTAGTCTCAGCTGTTACAAAAAAACAAGTCTAACAGCTTTGAGAGCGCGCCACCACTGAAAGTCACACCGGGTGAAGTCTGTTGTATCCGTCCCCCCGAGACGGAGGGACTAGCGGAAAGGATAAAAACAAAGGATGAAAGATGGGCAAAAAAAAAACAAAAAAAAAAACGCAGATGACAGGTCGGATCTCAAAACGATCTTTTCTGTTTAAGTGTGTTTTTTTGTGTGTGCATCGGTGGAGCGGTGGTATTAGCTGGAGCTGGATCTTTTGAGTGGGGTACTCTGCATGCCCTTGACTGCCCGCTGTGAATCTTAATTCTCTTTTGGCCCACAGATCTGCCTTTTTAGCAATTTTCAGCATTTTCCCTCTGTCCTGCATCTTTTTTTTGTTGGCTTTGTAAGTCAGTTCCCTTCAGGGTTTTTATGTAAGCAACTGTTTGGGATTTTTGCCACGTTTTACCCCCAGATGCCAGCGAATAGGCTCCTTACTTGAACTGTTTGGAAAAATAGGTCCTTCAGAGCACAGGGCATTCATACAAGGTTAAACCTGCGAAAAAGAATTTAGTACTTCCTCAAGGGATCATCTCTTTTTACAATAATTTTGATGCATTGTAGATTAAGAACTCACTATTTTAAGAAAATCAATACATTTGACATCACGGGGGGAGAAAGTGTGAAAGAATCATTGTTAAATTTTCTTCAAAATGTGCATTTTGTATATCGAATCTGACACGCCTGCTTTAAAATGTCCAAGACAGCGTCAGTTTGATTTAAAAGGCTTATGCATATTTGTGCATATAGCGCGAGAGGCTATACATCAACCTAATTAAAGCATATGAGGACAGCTATAGCAATGATGCCGGTATAATACTACCTCTAATCGCCATTGATCACATCCCACGAGGATTCACAGGTCTTAATGAACATTAATTACACTCAAATAAAATCCATTGAGATTAGTCAATGAGCCGGCGGTACCTATAATATTACCCCTCACTAATATAAAGTGCCTATGATGACTTCTTTATGCATGTGCATGCTCTGCAGGCGGAGTCGCATCCATCCCGTCAAGTGCAAGCTGCCATGTGCCAATGAAAGGGAATCAAAAGGTTTTTTTTGTGTGTGTGTGTGTGTGTGATCGTGGGGCTTAAAAAATAATCTCATAAAAACATATGCACACACACACACATGAACCCACACAAACACCGGCAATCACTGCACACTTATGGAAAGGGAGCAAAGGCTGCCTCGGTTGGTGGCAGTGTTACCTCCACCAGGGACGATAAACGTCAGTTCTCATCTCGTCACCACATGACCCTCTGCACTCGCGGAGGATGGATGGAGATCCACGGACGGAGCGAGGGAGAGAGAGAGATTGTGTCCTAGGGCTAAAATTAGCAATGATTCCTCCCCAAGGTTTTGCAAGGACATGCAGAGTACGTGGAAAAACACATGCATGCACACAAGCACACACATGCAGACACACATGCTCAGACATGCTTTTACTCTCCCCTCTCCCTCCCTCCATCTGCTGACATGCACCTTTCACAACTAGTAGCTATTTTTGCAGATGATGTAGACAGTCTTTTTTTCCCCTGCATTCTGTGGTAATAATGGGAAGAGTCAAGCGTACAAAACAAGTTGTTTCTTTTTTTTTTTTTTAATTTTAAATCGGTAACATTTTCTTTTTACAGGGACTTGTATGAGCTTTGTATCCAACCAATTTTGTTTGCTGTGGTTGCTTGTCTTTGTTTTTTTTTCTTGTCAAAACTGTTGGCTGCAAGTCTTCTGCAGCAATAAATGACAAAATGGAGTTCCTCACATTGATTTTTTTTCTCTTCTCTCCGTGACCCATTTCTCCACCTACCCCCCTACCACTCCCCCATCACCTCTTCCCGCCCTCTCAGGAGATCTCCGACTACGACTTGCAGGAGTTAGTCATGAAGTCAATCGGCCGGCTGACGCTGGTGCGCCAGACGTTTCCCATGCCGCAGAACACAACTCAGCGCTGTGTCAAGCACAACCACAGGATAAACAATTCCCTCTGTGACCCCAAAAATCCAAAATCTCAGCAGCTGGAGGTGAGTCGGTTTGGTGACTTATCCATGGGCTGAGGCTGAACAGGCTGAAGTGTCAAAAGTAACCACTTCTGTTATTGGCAGACATTAGCACTTTTGTGGAAAAGAAGAAAAGGCTCCTCTAGAGTCAGTGTTCAGTCTGTCTTTTCTGGGATACTGTAGAAATATGTCGGTGCAACACGGGGAACACGGGTAATATCCAAAACTTTGTCTTTCAATCTCTCTATGTCAGATCCACATATTTGAATCGACAGTTCTTGGGTGTCAATGTGCTTATTCGCTTTGAAAAGTTGAAAGTGTACATTTATCGCTGTGAGCTGGAAAGCTGCTTAGCGTTGCCCCCCTAAAAAAGCTTCAATCAATAACATCAGTGCCGTCCAAATAGCCAAAGCGCCACCAGGGGATTGTCGTTGGCCTGGTCGTTGGCATTCTGTCCCCTCGGCAGTTTAATTAACATGAAGGATGATCAGAAAAAACAAAATGATCCCAGTCTAAATCAAGACCGCCGAAGATCAAGACATCATTTAATTAGGTTCAGCCATTGCTTTTACTTGAAGTAGAGAGAGATTGTCCAGTGGGAATACAGTCAATTGATGGCCGACTGCTTTAGTGGACAACTTTGCCCCCTGTAAAAAAAAAAAAAAAACCTTCATCATCAGCACAACACAGTTTTACTTAAGAAGAAACAGTCGGGCTTGGTATTGGTAGTCACCTGCATGAGTGTAGGTATTTTTCTTCCAACCCGTCACCTGGATAAAATGTTAGCAATTAACGTTTCTGAAACGGAGAGATATGTGTCAAATTTGTACACGTCAGACGTTGCCTGCCATATTGATATGTCTAACAAAAGTATCACGTGCACAGTACAAGTTCATAATTTGACTTCCGTGTCGGAAGATGGAGGGGATGGTGGGGGAGTTAGAGGGAACAAGGCTGTGTCAGCATTTCTAAGTGTGACACCCCTGGATATTTGTGAACAAGGGGCCATTGCATCTTAACATTTGTAAGCCTAACATCACTGGATATTTTTAACAAGATATTGGGACAACTCCAGTAGTGTTTGTGGCAACTCAACTTACCTGAAACATGACATTCTCCTAACACTAAACAAGTGTTTTTTTTGTTCACCTAAACGTAACCAGAGCATGAGCACTGTAACCACTGTGCCAAGAAAACAAATGTAGTGAAAACTGAACCTAAAGAAAAGTCTTTACTGTGTTTTTTCAGAAACATACTTTGCCAACAGTTACTCCGATGATTGGGTTTGCTTCTTTTTAACACGTCTCATTTTGGTGACTGATTGTCTGTCACTGTGAAGGCTCATTTAGATGCAGTGACTCCAAACAATCCTTATATGAGCCCTTACTCCTCCCCCTGTAGGACTCATTGGTGATGAATATGCAACACAACAAAGCAAAAAAAAAAAAATCCAAGAACCAGAACAACAAACAATTCATCTCATGGTATGGCCATAGGAAAAAATAAAAAAAACACAGTTTGTTTACTTCCGCACTATCACATTTTCACAACTTATGACGTGCTTTTTTTCCCCCTCCTGTTGTCTTTTTTGTTTGTTTTAATATGTCCCCCGGGGTGGCAATATGTATGCAATTATTATCTCTTTTTGCATGTATGAGAGTCATCACGCTGCCATCAAATAGCGTGGAGAAAAAAGGGAACACACTCTTATTTATGTGTCAAGACAAAAATATGAAATTGAATTAATGTGTTGTTGATTTATGTGGATGCATAAGACCCCGAGGGGGAGCACATTTGATGAAGGTTGGGAAATGCATTGAAAACGGGAACGTGGTCTTAATGTTTATGTGGATATCTCCCCTTTTAAGTCCTGAGACAGTTCTGCTCGCGGCTTTCACGCGCTGTAATCAGTGAATGGATGTAATAAGTGTTTATGAGTTTTTTAATGAAATAAAATAATAAAATAAAAACAAACAGGAAAAAAATGCCTAAAAGGGTTAAAATCAGTCAAATACATAAATGTTTTTTTATTTAATTTTATTTGGGGGGGATATCTAGGAAGTTGATTGAGGCCCATGTTTAGTTTAAGCCTTATGGAATGCAAAACATGCAAAATGCATACATTGTTAACTCCCGCAGGGCCCCAACGCCTCGAATAACGTACGTAAATAAAACTTGCCCTGCGTGTGCTAATAGGAATCAAGTACTTCTCAAGTGTGAAAAGCTATTATCAAGAATCAGGCCCTTCCAAAGGATTCATATTCGTTTGAGTCCGGTAGTGTGTGCTCATTCTGCTGTCGAGGGGCCCGGAGCATGAATGCGTTAATGTATGTGCATGTGTGTGTGCGAGTCTTTCACTCAAGGACAATGTGTTTTTGTGCAGCCGACAAAGAAGAGCGAGAGCATAAAACATTGTGCACGCCTGGTTTAAAACACGCCATACACATGTTCAGCTCGACGTGTGGGTGTGTGGGTGTGTGGGTGTGGGTGTGTGTGTGCAGGTTGAATTTGAGAGAGAGAGGAAACAAGGGATGGAAGAGAACGACAGACAGACAGAGAGAGAGAGAGAGACAGAGGAAGCAGATCAGCTCAGCGGTCAGAGAGTGGCCCAGAAGCCCAATTTCACACTGCAGTGAAGCATATCAACTCAGGCTGACCACACAAGCACTCCCACACACACACATATATATAATGCTCGCTCGGAGTGCAGCATCCACTGATCATTCTAGCTCCCCGTAGAGTAGTAGATTTTCCCTTTAATTTTCTGAGAAACAGCACAGACGCAGCAAGAATGACAGAAGAAGAAAGCTATTGAAGGACCGAGACATAAATGTGAGGATACTTGGAAAGAAAGCGAGAGAAAGCGAGATGCGAGACCTTTTTTCTTTCGTCTTTTCTGTCTGTTGGCCAACTATTTGACGACGAACCATAAAGCGACATCATGTATGAATTGCCATTTTATGTGTTTTGTTGCCCCACCCCCAGCTGTCAATTGCCACACCACTGTCGTACAGAAAAATCCCAGGTTTCTGTAACAATAATATACACATGAGCTAACCAGCTAGTCGCAGGTACAGTTAGCTGCAGTTTGCGGTTACTATAGCGAAAATTAAGCTCCCAATAAAAGACAGTGTGCCGTCAAAATGATTTTGAATCTGTTTCAAGGTGCATATTGCTTAACTTCAAGGCTCAGGGTTAGAGCCCGCATCTTGCTGGTTCGATTCCCCTTGTCTGCGTGTTTCAGTGTCCTTGGGCAAGATACTGAACCCCAAACTGCTCCTGTCGTACTGGTCGTCACCTTGCACGGCAGCCACCGCCATCAGCGTATGAATGTATGTTTGAATTACTGTTAGTAGATTTAGACAAAAGCTTCTGCTGAATGCCCTAAAACGTAAATGTTAAAGGTCACGTGTGCAAGTCCTGACCCTCCCTCATGGTGGCTGCTGAAAGAAAAAAGGACTGGTGTTTGGTCTGTCCTTTCTCAGCTACTGTAGAAACATGGCGGATCTGTAGAAGAGAACCATCAGTGTGTTATGGACCCCGGTACTAGGGCGTTGTTGAGTCTTGCTTCCGATGTGGTGCCTCTGGCCATGGATTCATAGTCCCCCCCCCCCCCATCCAAATAAAATTGCATACATCAATTAGTCACTGTGACGGGGGGATAATTAGTTTCTTCCTCTGTATTAAAATGGCAATATGTTTTCTTTCACATTGAACATTCTTTCACATTTTTCATCTCAAGATTTTCTTATGTTTATCACTGAAGGTTGATCAATAAATCACGGCTTTTTGAGCTGAATTGGAACGAGGCCAGTAGAAATGTTTGTTTTCACGGCGAAGACGCAGACTAACCTTTGTCATTAACTAACTTGTCGGTAGAAATGCCAGGATTATTATTTTATAGTAAATACAATGCATTCGGTGCAAGTGTGTATGCGTCAGTGCCTGTGTCTGAAGTGAGTGTGTAGGCCCTGCTTCTTTTTGATGTATGGAAGGCATTGTTACTGAGCTAATGGCTTCTGCTCCCCTGGAATTATTCCACTCTTGCGCGCGTTAATGCGAGTGGGTGCGTGTCACCTGCTGTTTGTGCGCGCACGTGTGTGTTTGTGTTTGTGTTTGTGTGCGCACGGAATCATCATGTAGTCAATCAATTTATTATACTCTCATTAACATGGAGACGAGAGGATCAGTAAATCACACAGCGATCGATCACAGACTGAATAAACTCCGCTCCTTATCTCTCTTCCCCCCTCTCTGTCTTATTCCGCGGTGCCAAGGACCTATCGATATATTTTAATTAATGTCATCCTCAAAGCTTTTCTTCTGTGCGAGCGCACATGTGCAAATATGCCAAATGAGGGCCATGTTTGAAGTAAAATTACCAGTGTAATACACTACAGGTGCAGGGAACACTGCATACTGTTGGTTCTGAGAGAGCTGGGCAGACGGCGGAGGGGGAGATTGGAAGCTCAACTTTTTTCTTCTTTTTTTGATCAAAGTGCTGATGGATATGAATGCAAGAGAGACATTTAACTTGATAGAGTCCAACATTTGGCCTATTTCTACCACTTACCGCCAACATATGCGTGGACCATCTTTCCAAGCCGCATGATCAAGTAAAAATAAAAACTGGACTCTCAAACTGAAGCACATTGGTCATTTGGACCTTTATAAATCTATAGTATCAGTTTCTTGTCATAAATTGTATTACGGCAACTGAAAAATGTCACTTACAGAGCTTTTTCAGCGCGAGCAAAGGGAGGTGGAGGGGATTCTGTCATTGTCTCATCGCCTTTCCGTCTTTCCCTTTTTTCCCACAGATCACCAACCGCTACATTTATGACACCGTGCTGCTGCTGGCCAACACCTTCCACAGAAAGCTGGAGGACAGGAAGTGGCACAGCATGGCCAGTCTGAGCTGCATCAGGAAGAACTCCAAGCCGTGGCAGGGAGGCAAGAGCATGCTGGATACTGTCAAAAAGGTACGAAAATGCAGAACGAAACACGCACGCTTCTCCCCTCAAGTCATTCAAGCATACATACTGGCACACACTTTACATATGCGTGGACAAGAAGTAAGATGCTGCTCTTAGACGCAGGCTGTCTGAGATTTGGCGAGATGCCAATTTTTAGAACATGATGTTAATGTAAAAGCTCTGTTAAGCATCATTATTCATATATGTATGTGTACGCAGACACCCATGTGCAAACCTTTTCTATTTCTTAGAGAGCAGAATACTAAGAGGTATGCAGGGTATTTATAATTCAGTGACGCTTTCTCTTTCACCATACAGAAACTCTGTAGATTGATAGATAGATCTCTCAATATCTCTCATAGGCACTGTGTAAACACGCATTAAAGACTGCAAGAGAGGGCAAAAAAAAACGGCTCTTCGTTTTCCCTGATTTAAATCTGAGATGTTGATATCTCAGCGACCCGAAGTCACCTGACCCTAATCTCAGTTTGATGACCGTCCATCTGTTTCATCAGCCTCCTGCGGCGTCCTACCGCTGCGTGCCGCTTGTACATGTAGCTGTGCGCCGTGCCAGTTTGAAAATAGCTCATAAATACTTTGTCCATGAATAAGACAAAAAAAAAAGTAATTCTAAAAATTGTTCTCAGCCAAAAACGAAGACCTCATTCACAGCAGAAACATCTTTGTGTGACTTTGAAGTGTTGTGTCGATTCTTGATTACTACAGCTGAAAAACAAATGCCCATCCTCTCACCTAACTACAAAACACAAGCGCAATTTCAGATCTCTTCCTATTCTAAGATGCATCTCGTGTATTCTTTAGCGATGGGAAAGCGCATTTCTTGCACTTTTCATCGTGATATGTATTTGCATTTCAAAACATTGTGCTCATTACGTGAAGTTTTAGAGACCAGGCTCGACTATTGTTCGTCAGCTGAGACACTCTAGTTGAAAGGCAGAATGCAGTCACTGCAAAATTCATTTATATAATAACATCTCTTTGT
The DNA here is from genome assembly GCA_963678695.2 of Diplodus puntazzo. Lineage (NCBI taxonomy): Eukaryota > Metazoa > Chordata > Actinopteri > Spariformes > Sparidae > Diplodus > Diplodus puntazzo. Next base: position 28,495,555 of record OZ023159.1, on the reverse strand, counting down.
ATAGCTTAAAATCCCCTCCAGGGATGAAGAATGAGTAAGTCAAATGTTTTTTTTTGTATTGTTCTTATCACACGGAAATCCAATCTTCGTTCATTACTTCGACCGAAAGATTCCTGTCTGAGCTCAGTAGACTTCATGACCCAAGAGCTCATGAATTCAAAGGGACGCATATATTAGAAGAACTCCGAACGCATCAATCAACAAGTTTTGCACGGTTCCTAAACACTTGACTTTTTGGGAGGAATTCATCCTGCAGCTGTGCTTTTATGAATCTCCGCGTTTCACCTTGAGTTCAGGCTGGAGTTTGTCAACACTTTCATCACTGTTAAATCCATTTGGATCGAAGCCCTCTGTTTTGATATCAGCAATAAAAAAAAATAGAAAAATAAATAAAAAACTCCTTCAGGAATGGCAGTTTGACTGAGTGATGAAGCCAAATGAAATGCTAATTTAGGATTAGTGTCAGACAATAATAAATGCGGCGCACTGGCTTTCATATCTATCTCTGCATTTCACCTGGAGATCAGGCTGAGGGTTTGGCTACGCTTTCATCAGCCAACTCCGGCTGTTGCACCAAGTCGGATGTCTGTCTCACCGGAGCCGCGTTAAAGAGCCCTAAGCACTAATAGAGTCGAGTTCAACAGCCTGGCATCGGTTCCACTTTTACAGTGTATCAGCAGTGTGCTTTACTTACCGAGCGTGCCTTTGTGTTTTAATCAGCGTTTTGGTATGCAGGGCCATTATGGTAATGATAAATACTAATTTGCAGCTGTTGATGAGGAGCTCGATTGATGTTGTTGTTCAGTGTTCATTGACAAAATCAGAGCGGAGAATCAAAATGCAGCAGGTGAAACTTCTGTCACACTCATCAGCCGGTGTCTCATGTGAGGGGCTGTTTGAAGACTACACGTCACTAAACTGTCCATGTTCTGCTTTTTATCATCCTTTGAGTATCTGCGACCGAAGCACTTGTATTTAGGATTTCATTACCAAAGTTATTGATCTCCGTTAAAGCAAATGAACTCCTGCAATGCAGCTCGAGATCTCCAGCTGGTGCCCAAGAGCCTTTTTTTCAAAGTCTAATCTTAACTCTTCCTGATTAATTATTGCTGTTATTTTAAAACCCAGAGCCGTTCACTTTCATCTTTTTTTTTTATTTATTTATATTTTTTTTAAGGGAGCTTTGAAACATCAAAAAAAATATATATCTTTCAAGTTTTCTTTCTTGTTTGTGTCTCTCGTTTTGTTTTGCTTGGTCCCACGGGCCCAGTGGCTTCTTATTTTCTTTCTTGAAATTTTTATATCAGGTGCAATTAAAAGTACGATAATTGTTGTGAATGAATTGTGCCAATATGGAGCTGCCAACACCAATTAACTGAATAATTATGAAAGGCAGTGAACAGTATCCGAGCGGGCTTCACCCTCGGCCCGAGCTTGCGATTAAAGCAAATAAACAGGAACTTTATTGGGGGTGGCGGCGTGTGCGTACGTGCGTGTGCGTTTGGTTGACCGCGAGGAATGAAATTATGAAATTGGATTACAATAAATGACATAATGAAACATTAACAGCATTTGTGAGCTGTATCATAGATTCGTCATGCTAATGCAACCACTTTCTAAACACACGTACATAACACTATCTACAGTACACTCTTTTAGCTTACGTGCCGAATTGCTGTTTTTATCATACGTAACAAATGATTGTACACCGATCAGGCATGACATTATGACCACCTGCCAAATATTGTGTTGGCCACCCATATGATGTTAAAGAAAACGTGATTCATTAGACCAGGCAACCTTCTTCCACTGCCCTGTGGTCCAGGTCTGATGCTCACGTGCCCATTGTTGGGCAATGCACTGTGTATTCTGACACCTTTCTATCAGAACCAGCAGTAACTGCTTCAGCTATTTCAGTAAAAGTAGCTCGTCTGTTGGATCCTTGGACCACTTTTGATAGATACTGACCACTGCAGATCGGGAACACCCCACAAGAGCTGCAGTTCTGGAGATGCTCTGACCCAGTCGTCTAGCCATCATAATCTGGCCCTTGTCAAACTCGCTCAAATCCTTACGCTTGCCCATTTTTCCTGCTTCTAACACATCAGCTTTGAGGACAACATGTTCACTTGCTGCCTAATATATCCCACGACAGGTGCCAGGATGAAGAGATAATCAGTGTTATTCACTTCACCTGTCAGCGGTCATAATGTTACGCCTGATCGGTGTGTATAAGGTTGAAAAAAGAACATAACGTAGCCGAACCCTGCTTTACTGCACATTTATTTTTTATCATGCTGTGTTCAACAGATGGTTAATTTCTGTGTTCTGATGATGAATGCACGACGATATATGTGAATATAATGGCTTGAAGGTGTGTGTTATTTACGCCTGTATATTTATGTGTCCATTCGTGCGAGTACATCACCCCACACTCATACACACAGGTGAAAACACACAAACACACACACGAGTATGATTCATAGTAAAGGAAACTAACACCTCCCCTTCCCCCGAAGCAGGCGCAGTGTCATTTTCACTGACAGGTCACACTACCAGGAGGCAGGGTAAAGGTTAGGGACTGACACCGCAAGTGTGTGTGTATATGTGGATCTTTATATGGGGAAAATGTACCTCTCCATACAGGACATTGCACGCGCCTAGAGCAAAAAATGTCCAACGACTTCAAACACACCATCGCTTCCCCAAGCCTGCTACTTCCATAACAACATTGCAACTAAATTGGGATTTTTCCACCAAGGGCACAGCATATCCCCCTAATGTTTCCTCTCCAGCACACAGAAAAACACAAAAATACACGTATTTTCATCTCTCCGGAACATTCACCTACTCAGTGCCTGTACTTACTGATGATAATCACTTCATAAGGGACGGACAGATGATTCATGTCTCAGTTTGGCTATGAGCAGCTGTCACCTCTCATCTTGGCAAAGGATAAAAACACAATTTGATGTCGAATTTTACAGGGAGAATTATTGATGAGGTCTTTTTTTAAAGCCAGACGAATAGCACAGCATTGATTGGAACTGACATGATCACAGTGATTAGGGATCAATCATGACTAAGATCACCACGGTTTTACCAGCGACGGTGAAATGAACGGTCGTATTAAAACGTTCCATCTTCTCCTTGCAGTTCGGAGTGAGCGGCCTCACCAGTTTCCTGGAGTTCACCGACAACGGCACAAACCCCAACATCTTCTTTGAAATCCTGGGAACAAATTACGGCGAAGACAGGGGACGCGGAGTCAGTAGGGTAAGTAGTTAAAACAGAACCCCTGTGTGGTGTACTTCTGCGGGTTAAGGGGGAATGATTTCTGCTCCAACGAGCGGAGTAGATTTACATAATTCCTGGATTTACCAGGAAATTTCACCGCACCTGCTCTCTACATTATTTTCGCCTCATATTTATTCAGGGTATGTCTTTCCTTGTGGCTGTCGCCCCTGTGTAGCAGGGAAAAGCCCTGCTGCCTCTCTGTATTCACTTCTGGATTTCTTGTCTGAACCTTCTATATATGTGGCGAAAACAAACGCGAGAAGCAGTTAAAGCCTCTTTACATTATCATCTCTTTGCATTCACAGTCCTCTTCTTTGTTTTCCTGTGTTTGGTTTCTTGTTCATTTTAGTTTTGTTTTTTTCTCCTGTGCACCAGTACGACACAGCGTCAGCCCGGCAACCTGCCTTCCCATCAATGAAGCGTGCAGCTAATTGGATTAATTAGCTGCATTTTCAAGTGGTATTTGCTAATGATGCATGCATAATGAATTTGAACTGGTCTCATGAAAGACATCCCTTCACTTATAGACATATTCATTACACTGTCTGGTTATTGATTATGTGTGTGCTTGTGTGTATGTGTGTGGGTGTTTTATTCAGTTGGTTCTGCAAACTCAAATCTGGGATGTGAATTTTTATATTTCCTGTACCACTAATTCTGTCGATATATGCAGTTCATTGTTCAGCTCAACATAGCACATATCCTGACACACTCCTCTCCACTCATAAATGTATGTTTAGATGAGCACTTTTTTTGAATATAGTGATATCTTTTCATGAAGGACAGAAAAGACTCCTGGGAACGGAGCGGTACAGAGCAAATTAGTACACTTACTCAAGTCAGTTGTATTTATACAGCACCAGTTTACAACAGACGTGATCTCATGATGCTTTTCAGTTGGAGCAGGTCGAGACCACACACTTTAATTTACAGACACCCAAACACAAACAATCAACCTCCAAAAAAAATGCCTTTTACCAGGCAGAAACCTCGGAGCACACCCGTGCTTAAGGTTGTCTAGGTACAATTCTGATGTACTTTACTTTACTCAGCTGCATTTCAATGATAATTTGTACATTTTTACTCCACTACATCAAAAAAGTTTAGTTACAAGTTACTTTGCAGGTTCATATTATCAATACAAAATACAATCAAGCAAACACATGACAATGCATTTTTTATAGACTATCCAGCAGTATGCAAAGTAATAAAAATCAACTTCACTAACATCTACAACATTAAAGTGATCATTACACATGAATCCATCAATAATTCTTACCTAGTAATATGATCTCTATTATCCTGAAACTGACCTGCGTAATAAGTACTTGTATTTTAGTACACTTTGATGCAAATACCACATTGTTAATGTTGTTTAATAGACTAAACTGTGGCTACTTGTACTTTAGAGCAGGATCTTACTAGTTCTTCCACAACTACTGACGTCACTGACTGCTCAACACACGCACGCACGCACGCACACACACACACACACACACACACACACACAGTGAGAGATAGAGAGGGGCTGTCCTCCATACCAGGGGGATCTCTACACGAGTACAGTGGAGATAGTGAGCAGTGATTATGGATAATGTGGTGAGACACCAACATAACGCAGCATGCCATCACCGACAAAATTAATCTTTAAAGCAACGCATAATTACATTTAGGCACAATTCCCTAATCAGAGAGCATAATTACTTCTGAGGGAATTAAGGCACTTGTTATACACTATTCCTGCCACAGTCTCCCTTAATACTCTGAACATTTGTTGGTCTTTCTTTGGGATTCAATTAAATTCATACATGGAACGGAATGACTAAAGAATGGCTAATATTCCACTCGCAGTGCCTGCATATTATCCTTCTCTTTGTCGCTGATTAGTGCCTCTCCAAATTGTTGTTGTTGTGCGTCTAACCTGCTGTAAAAGCATGGCAAATCTATGTCAAGCTGGGACAAATGGGGAGCTCAATAACATTAAGAAAAGCATGCAAAAACAAAAACAAAGCTAACTGTGAAGATTAAAAATTTGTCTCAGATAAAACCGATTTTTTTTTTTTTTGCTGTGATGGACAAGAAATATAACTGCTATGTATACAGAACTATTCCTTTTTTTCACCCCCATAGTGTGAGGAAGAAACGACGGGTTGGAAGTGAATAGAGACCTCGATGTAAATTGATGATTATGAAAAGAAGCCCCTGTCTCTCTCAACCCAGGGTAACCTCTCCCCTCATGTGATGATACTTACTTCTCAGGTTAATTACGCTGTAGGAGTCACCGCTGTGCAGTTAAAATGGCTCTTTTTATTATAATGTAGCCAAAGATATAGTCCAACATGGCCGTGCACTTGGAAGTTACCAGGAATGTAAAAACCTGTGCAAGCATTTAAAATGAAAAGAAGTCTGACATATTCTCATGTGATTTATTATTTTTGAAAAACAAATAAATCTTGACCTTGGTGTGACAGCTCCGCTTTTTGTGTTGATCAAAAAGAACAAAATCAAAAAAAATACCCTGTAGAAATTTTTAATAAAACATACTGACTGAAATAGATGTTAGGTCGAGTGTGTCATAGAAACAGTGAGAAGGCGATCTTATACTTCATGAATCAACTTCCAATTACAATCAGCAACATAAAGCAATCAGCAGCAGCAATTGTTTTAATTGAATAACATGATGGAGGTGCATTTTATCCTTTCTTTCCTTCATTCTTTCTTTCTGCATTTCTTTCTATTTTTTCCCTGTCTCTTTCTTTCTTTCTTTCTTTCTTTCTTTCTTTCTTTCTTTCTTTCTTTCTTTCTTTCTTTTTTCAGTTTTTTCTCTCTTTCTTTCTTTCTTTCTTTCTTTCTTTCTTTCTTTCTTTCTTTCTTTCCTTCCTTCCTTCCTTCCTTCCTTCCTTCCTTCCTTCCTTCCTTCCTTCCTTCCTTCCTTCCTTCCTTCCTTCCTTCCTTCCTGTGATAGCAGCCACTGGTCAGGGAAGCTATCAGACAGAGCTACACACATCTCTTAGTTCATGGTAACAGATTGCAGGAATAGTTCCTGATCGATTTGGGAGCACTTGCGTTTCAATCACACACAGAGAGAACAGGGAGTCATTGTAGCAGCTGCTGTTTTAGCTTCCTCATGCATCTACTTGAGGAAATTCTCCTGGAAATATCTCTAGACGTAAGTATTATGTTCGGCGATGCAACATTTTAACATTGGCGTGTGTTTAACATTCCCCTCAGCCCACATGGCGGAGGGGCTTATCCGCTAAATATTTCATCCCCGCAATTTGCAAACCTTCCTTAGAGCAACCTTCGTTCTATTATTTAGCCTTTACTCTGTGGTGATTTTGTGTCTTTTAACAGCTGTGGCCAGCTGACAATGACCTTCCCTGGAAAGAACACATCTTACCTCTTGAACCAATTTCAATCACCCCTGGTGATATTTCTGAATAAATTATAGATCGTCTCCCTCATGTGCACTCTCCCTGTTTCACATCTTGACACCATTTGCGTTTACTTTCATACCATATGCAGTCAAATGTATTTCTCTTGTACCCGACTGCTTCTAGGACACCAATGTGTCTTGTGAAAAATATGGATAATGGCTGCATCCCCATGCATTTTATATAGACAAGCCATTCAGTGCTCGCATTTAAGATTTGTGAATTATTGACTGCAGGCCTCACAGAGCCGAGCTACTCAGCACTGCACCGCACAACCGCATGGATATGGTGATATAAACTGAGCGCGCGTCTGCCTGAACACCATTAACAGTATGCATACTCCTCTAATTACGGTATTAACTCCACATTCTGTTGAGAATACCACTTAACCTGAGCTTTCATTCAAATCCTCCCTCACTGTTCTCTCTCCTTTTTCAGTCGTCTGTCTCATCCCTGTTGAGAGTCTCATTAGCGACGGGCCTGCATTCCAGCTTCTTTTTCTTTTTTTTGTTTTTCCTATCTTACCTTAATTAAGTTATTTATCTATGGACCTCTCTGTTTCCCTTTTGCCTTCATATTTTCCATCACTCCCTCTCTCCTGCCTGCCATTTCATGTCTTTTCCGCCTCTCACCGATCTGCTCTCACCTCATTCAATCCTCGATCCCCTCTTACGACATTTACCCCGATCATACTTCACACATATGCATACAGTTGCGTAGTCATAATGATAATAGCGGACACCTGAGATTGCTGTAATTATTACCGCTGCACTGTGGCAGAATTGGCTTTCTGCTCCATTACCTTCAACCGGCGATACACAGGAGCCTAATTCTTCCTCGCTATACATCCAGAGCCATGCCAGGCTCCACTGCTCTCTCATATAGAGGCGACATGTCTGCCATGTGTAATTGCTTCGTTAGCTATCTGTGACATCTTCAATGACTTCACAGAGGAAAAAAATGGCATCAGATTTATACTTTAGAAGCAGCTCAATACGAAACGGGTGGTGGCAAAGAAGGGGGGGTGGACAGGGACAGGGAGGTGACAAGTGAACGGAGAAAGACTGATACGTTACTAGGATTAGTTAAAGGGGTAGATGTTAGGAACAGAAAGGTAAAAATGAAACAGGCAAGAGGAGCTAGAGAGACAGCTAGAGATAGATGGCCTAATCCCTATAGATCCTGTATAAGAGATAGAAACGGCAGCGCGGGTCATGATAGAGTCACAATCATTACACTCTGACTCTCTCACACGTGCTCGTGCTCTCGTTTCTCTCTCGCATCAGCACATATTCTCCGTCTTTCGGAGGGGAGGCGGAAATATCCTTTCTCTTCGCAAAGAACCAATTGCCTTGCAAACTGCGGTGCTCTTAAAAATTGAGGTCACCTTCAATTATCGTCTCCACTCCTGTCTGACATATGTGGTAAATTACGCTAAGTGACTTCGCACACACACGGGACCTCTGACGCCTCCCCTCACAAGCCCTGTCATCCCGCGTGACACATTTCTTCCATTACATGTTTTGAACGATTGAAAGACATCTTTTAAAAGACGTAATGGCTTAGTGTGACCGCGTATTCAAACACACGTAATAGCCGGCAGTTCATTCGGGAACACACGCTGCATTTGCATAAATCATCTGACGTGTTTGGAAATGCTAAGCTAACCCTTTTGGCTTTGCACGACAATTAATGTCAGTCTGCATGACCGTCAGCGCGCAGCGCAGAGAGAAGCAGTGGGGTTTTCTCCGCTTTCGACTAAGCACACACACATGCACGCAGAGAGGATTTGCTATCAAACATTACCCATTTCCACTGAGTTCCAAACAGAGTTAATGATTGTTGACACGGTTTCTTTCATAAGGCTAAGCTTTAGTGACACGCAGAGCTGTTTTATTCCTTTTTCATCAAATATAATAGAGAATAGATTTACGCCACAGACTCTTGTATTAACCTATGGATAAGGAGCAGGAGCATAATCTGAATCCGGCTTCTCTGCAGTTTGTCTCCTCCTGGCAAGAATAGTAGTGAATTTTATTTTGCCAGCGCCTGTCCAAGAACACAGAGATTCATCTTTTATTTAACTCGTTCCAACTCTTTTTCATTTACAGTACACATCTGCTTTTTTTTAAATATCTCTTAATTTTTTATGATTAGTGTCACAGAAGGAAATTAGTTTTACTCTTTAAAGTGCTTTTCTTTGACATTGTAGTCTATGGGGACAATCTGCCTGTCCCCAAGACATGTGGATGGTAGCTTCCTGTTGTTTTTGGCTCCTGCCCAAACACTCACCTTTTATTGGCTTACAGACTAATATCCTGTCGCTGGTCTCTGTTCAGATGATACTTACATCTGCTCTCAGTGCAGGAGTACAACAGGACACATCCAGATATCAGCAGTTGAAATCAAACATGTCTGAGTGCAATGGCTTTTTCCTGGATTGGGAGCCCAAACCAATGTTGACTCTGTGGAACCCTAAAGCCCCTTCCACTGAAAAATGGGTTTTTTGTTCTTAGCTACGGTGTGCAGAGTGATGTATGTGTTGAGTTTGACGTTAGACAATGGATCCACATTCATCTGCTGAAAGTGTCAATACTTGAGTAAGTGAAGTAGTTAAACATTTTAATGTACACATATGTACATAATCATAGAATCAGGCTACTTCAACAGCGGAGGAGTTGATATACTGTCAAGATATAAACAATATGACACCATGTTCACCAACGTACTTCAAGGATGTAAGGATGATGGGAAAGCTATTGTATTTCAGGCATTCGCTGTTATATCAGAGCAGGCGAATTACATTTTTGACCTTATGATGGTGTTACATGAAAAGTCACTCACTTTATCCCCAGCCCCTCAGATTGTGCAAATTATGGGCTCAACCTCCAGCGCATTCACTTAACTTGAACTGGCGTTATCCATGGTAACAGGACGCTAATCTCTGACCTCCCCATGGGTATATGATTCTTCCTGATAGAGGTAGACCAAATCCATGGCGTCATTCAAAAGAGAATTAACATAAGACCACAAATGTTAACATCACAGTGGAGCTAGACAACAAGGTCAAGAGATCACATAGTTATAGGGAACATCCTCAGTAAACCTTGACAGTCTGTTGAACATGATGTGCCAACCCTTTGAGTAGATGTTGAATTATTTCAAGAGATAAGTAAAAGCTTTGACCAGCTTGTGGAGCTAGATGACATCAGTTTACATCGTCTTTGTGTGTCATCCACCCAATACTCGTTGAGAAACTTCCGTCTCGACCAAAGAGATGAACTAACCCTAAACATCCTCATCGGCCCGCATGGCAAATCTGTTCTGATCCAAACTGAAATGTGTGTGCGTGAGTGCACTTCAGGTAATGTGATTTCCATGACTACATGCATATAGCAGGATTTGACTCAAACAGTCTGAAGTCTATAAACAGGCTGAGCAAACTTCTTAAACTGTTCAACAGTGACACTGAGCTGAATAAGACTTGAAGGCTGGATAAACAATTCTGATAAAATCTAATATGCCACGGTTACTAACAAGGGAGTGGGCATAATAAGGTGTTAAACAAATTGAGATTTTCACGCACAGCATGGAGCTTGTGTACAACGGCTCCTCACACACACACACTCCGATCATGAAACAAACAGCGATGATGCGGCTGTAAAGGGCAAGCTAACCGGCGCTATTTTAGGGAGGTTAGATGAGGGGCATCACCACACTGCAGCTGATTATTACAATTATGTAAAAAAGCCCTGCGGGGTGAGATACAGAGGCTGATGTGAGAAGAGAGGGAGGTTAGAGAGGAGGTACCGATGAGTCACACAGAAAAAGGCAGAAAGAGAGATGGGCATTATGTGAGTCAGAAAACAAAACACGGATGGTAAGTTAGACAAGCGGGAAAGCGAAATAAATAAAGAAATAAGAGGGGAGAGAAAAAAGCAAATCTGGGTGACAGCGCAGTGAAGGGGGCGGAAAGATAGTGACAGAGAAAAATATCTCCAAAGGGGATAGATCCCTATTTCCCTCCAATTTTCCGTCCTATTAGGTAGATTTGCATGTATCTTTATTCAGCATGTCTCCCCCACCTCCAGGGCAGGTGGAAGATTGCAGAAAGAATGGAGGGGAGTAGGGCAGGAAGTGGGCGACATGGTAAAAGACGCGTGGGTGAAAGGGAAGATGGGGGGAAAAAAAGGGAAAAGAAACAGGAGCAGAGAGTTTGGGAAGAGAGGACGACATTGATTTGTCCTGCTTCACAGATTCTTTCCCCTCCACTGCATTCCTTCTCGGTCATCTCACCTGATAGTACTGTGTGTGTGTGTGTGTGTGTGTGTGTCTGTGTGTGTGTCTGTGTCTGTGTCTGTGTGTCTGTGTGTGACAGAATGCTTTCAAGCTGTTTTTATGACTTACCAGAGGTTAAAATCATCAGAAAAATCTCTCCCATACACACATACAGACACTTTCTTGCCCATCGGTTCAAAGAGCCCATTAAGCAAGTCTCTTTGTCCTTTCCCCTACTTTACCCTCTGTCTTTTATTCCATTTTATTTACCTCTAGTATTGGATTGTCCTTGCAAAATGAAATACATCCTGGAGAAGAACATTGTTAAAAGGAAAAACAGCTGTATGTCATTTATTTTGTGTTTTATTGTTAAGTTGTAATTCCGGTCTTGATGTTTGGCCCGAGCCACTGACCCTAAGCGTAAATGACGGCTTGAGAATGAGACGCAACGATTAGCCACCGTCCTCCGGATTCCCTTTCTGCAGCTTTAACTTTGTTCTCAGACATTTCCATTTTTAGGTGAGAACTTCGAGTGACAATGTTAGGCTTCCAAACTTTTCATGTCTTATCTTCAATGTCTTAGAATACCCTAAATGTAGTATTGGGGATTTTCATCATACCAAATTTTGAAAGCTAAGTTTAAAACTTGTAATTAAAGAACAAAGAAATACAGTTTAAAATGTGCCAGCTTAAACCCTGTCAATCAAGATCATGACACGATCCCAAACAGACCTTAAAGGACACCTATTATGACTTTTTTCTTTTTTCCTTTAGTCTTTTAAAAATGTGCTTGCACATTAAAACGATTTTGAAAGTTGATAAGGTTGAAAATGGCACCAACAGAAGCTTCTCTCTCCCACAGAAACCTCTGCTCCTGAACTACTCCTCAGTACTCCCGCCTTTACATTTGTATAATATATAAATCATATATATTCCTTGTGGCAAGTTTGGCATGTAAGAATTGATTTAACACAGCTGCCCTGTTGTTGTTAGCAGTGCTGGGTCAGGCATGTGTGAGCTGACCAATCAGAGGAAGCTGAGTATTCAGGAGGAGGGGCCTTAAAGAGACAGGAGCTGAAACAGAGCGTTAGTACAGCAATGGACGATGTATGAGAAAACTGATGCATTTTGCTATTTAGCTTAAAAGAACATGTAAACATATTCTAGTAGTAACCAAAAATAAAATAATGAACCTGAAAAATACCACAATATGTATCTAAAAATCTCGATACGATGTCATTGATTCAAATTCCCCCAAAATATTGGATTGGTATTCCAAGAGAAGCTGTAGGTTTTTCATTTACTTCAATACAGCTACACCTGGATTCTGCAACACTTAGCTGTAGTTCTGTTCTGCTTGCCATGGAAAGCCTTTAGTCATTTGCATTTAAACTGCTGCCAACTAACACGAACCTCTGCAGAGTAAAACATACAAAGTGATTTTTTTTTTTATACAAAGCTTATCTCACAGCAAAGGTTCGATGAGTGGTGACTAAGCCTGTCAAACAAAATTGTGTCTGTCACGTGTTTGTCTTAATAAATATTGATATTAATTCCATCTCTCTGCGTTCAGGACCAAAAAAAAATGACATGTTCGAGACATGTGCAGCCAGTCTGGCATAAACAACAGTGGAGCCGCTTGTCGAGCTCCGTCAAAGGTACTCTCAACAAACTCTGTATTAATCCACGCAGAGAAAAAAAAAAATCATTGCGTTTTAACAAGCAGTTAGCTTATCCAGTCAGGCCTACTGGAAACACACAGAGTCTCATTAGTCCTCTTCTCGTTCTGAAGTTGCAGGCTTTTCATGCCGTCAAAACTCAGAACAAAACCCAGGTGACGCTTGGATGTATTGGCAGCGAGATATATTGTTTTTCGTATTACAAAGTTTGTCTCATCGTTTAACTCGCAGTCACAAACAATCGTATTCCTTTGAAGGCTTCATTCCCCGTTCGTTTCTTCTGTCCTTCTCTGAAGTGTGATTAAGACAGGAGGACTAAATAGCTATCGATGCAACCCCTGAGATAACTGCTTTTACCTCTGTGAACTCATGAATACGCGACTATTTGTTGGCTTCTTCCGTGGCTTGATTGATGTCAACGATTTGTTTTAGCCGGAAGGTCGTGTCAATCATGAGCGAGCACACACGCACTGACCAGCGAGTTGTATTCCGGGTGACCACAGCGCGGCGGACACCGGACGCTGATTGAAGCTGACAAACTGCCTCTGGTGTCCTTGGATCAGCTAAGAGTGGGAGCGCACGTGAATTTTTTGTGCCGCGTGTGTCTCCACGAGAGGGAAGAGAGATGTCAAAAAAAAAGCTCAGAGAGAAGTGGGGGCAGAGCGAGTAAGAGGGAAGTAAGGCGAGCGAGCAAGTGAAGCTGACAAAAAAAAACAAAAAGTGGAGTGGGAGACAGCATTTTTTAACTATTACCTGCTGTCACACAAACCCCGCCGGGAAAGTCGTTGTGGCGCCAAACAAAAACACCCGTTATGTAAACAGTAAGGGTAGCACCAAACGCTCGCCCGGCAGCCACTCGTCTGCTTTCAGTTTGTCGAGACAAGCCAGGAGAAGTTTTATCCCCCAGATGCTCCACTGTCACTCCCGCCTCGTGTCTCAGCCAAGAAGGAGTCTTCTGCAGCGACATAAGGGAAACTCGCCTAAGAAAGCTGATTTATTTTTTAGAAAATGCTTGTTACTGTATAGGTGGAGGCAAATAATATGCTTCTGCTGTATGTTATCATGGAAGGAATTCAGCAGCCGGTGTGCTGTAACTGCTCCCAGGGTCTCGTGGAGAGAAAGAAAGAAGGCAGGGATAAATGAATAGCTGTGCAGCTGTGTGCCTGTACAAAAGTTTGCATTTGACTCCCCTACCTGCTTCTGAGATACTGTCGGCAGAGTCGTCTGGATAAACCCGGTGCCTGAAGAGAAAAGCATACAGAGGACTGCTTAGGAAGCTGGCATTATAAATCTCGGATGTGAAACCACTCCACCAACCCCCGACCTTGCTGACTTACTCTGTGCTGCAGTGAAGTTTGACATTCCCCGTCTGCATTTTAACAGGAACAGGGCTTTTTGAAAAGAAAAAAAAGGAAAAACTGCAGGGTACTGAAGGAACGTTGATTTATGCAGACATGCAGACAGATACTGTATGTCTAAGTTTGTACCTGGCATGTGTTATGTACCTTACAGACATGTTTGTTAAAAGACATTAACATCGAGAGGTGGAGGGGATGGCGATGCATTTACATGTAAGGAGGCTGCTAAACAGGCAACCATAGTTTGAATCTGCATTGCAACATTTGTAAGGGTGACACCAATGGATATTTTCAAAGAGACGTTGGGACCAAATATTTTCTATGGGAAGTGGCAACAAAAGTGGGGGACACCTCGGGACAATGTTTGTGGAGACCAAATCCAGAATCTTTTCACAGTAAGCTGGGCCATCTCCAGCTGAGTTTGAGGCAACAAAACCTGAAGTTCTGAAAGAGATCTTGGGACCTTTCCATACGTGTTTGCAGACATTGTTTAAGGGAAGTTGGGCTGTTTCCAGTCGTGTGTGGTGTCCAAACTGGGTGTTTCTAAGTAGACCTCGGGGCAAATTCCAGCTGTGTTTGTGGTGGCCAAAACCAGATCACTTTCAAAGGAGGTCAGGCCATCTCCAGCCGTGTCTGTGGTGACAGAACTGGGTGTTACCGAGGAAGAGGTGTTTTAAGACGAACCATGATGTTTTCCTGACTATACCTACGTGGCCTTCTGGTCAGAGCATAACCGCAGCGTTGCAACAAGAAAGAAATTGAAAACTGAAGCTAAACAAACCTAAAGTTGCAAAGTAAAGAGAAATCTTGAACTACATTTTGCAGAAACGTACTTAGCTGACATTTATTCTGGTGATTAGGTTGCATTCATGCAGGGAGAAGAAATCTGCACAAGCTCTTTCTCTGATGTTTAATGTTATTACATTACTTTGGGTCATGGTCGAGAGAAAAGTAAGATGGGCATGTCTGGGTTGATGGAAGAATAAAGGTTCAGCTGAGATTAAAAAGAAGGTGGTGGGGTGGAGGAGCTAATCTGAGTTCTGTGTGAAATGATGGGAGTGGAGGAGGAAGGATTCAGTGAGGGAGGAGAGAAAAAAAATGAAGGAGCAGCCGTGTGTCAGCCCTCAAGCTAATGTTTTTACTTAAGTCAAATCAGAGCGATGTATGGACGGGTGAGTGCAGAGGTGAGTGATGGATGGACAGTGGGGGGCAAAAAAAAGAGGAATAGGCAAATGAGGTGGGCTGTCAGGCCTTGGGTTAATGTTTGCTGTGTGGTGGAGGGATGGATTGATGGATGGACGGATGCATGGATTGACAGGAAGCAAGGATGTGAAGGAGAGATAAGGGGGAGGCCTAATTGCCTGTGACCTGGTAGTAAACATAGAACTACTAAGGTGGCAGCAGAGACTGAAGGAGGGATCACTGGAAAAGAAATGAGAGTGAAGGAGCAGTGGCGTCTGACAACAAGGTTGCGTCCTCGCGTTTAACACACCACGGCTTTGTGAAGCAGAGCAGACTAGCGGCCTGCAGAGAGAAGAGGGCAGGAGGACCTGAGCCATAACGTCGAAGCAGGACAGGTGCATTTCAGGGGCACGGGAGGATTGGTCAAGGATTACAGAACAAGAGTGAGATTAAGTGAGGTGAATAATAAAAATGGGAGAGGAAAGAAAAGCAAGTGTTCGCGGACACACATGTCCCACTGGGGCAGACCGGTTTGAATGTGTTAGTACCGATGTTCTAGCAAGAAACAAAGAGGTTTGGGAAGTCATAAGAGTTGTTTTATTCAGGAATGAGATCTTGCTTCTTTCCGGGAAAGCGACATCAGGCCAAAGTTGAGTCCTTTTGAAATGCTGCCCCGCAGGAACATCACACCACGTGTTGACTGAAGAATACAACAGAGATGGACAGGCAGACAAACAGGTAGACAGGAGCACGTGTAGACTAGAAACAATGTGAAGAGACAGATCGAGCCAATCACGGGAATAAATGTTGGCAGTTTTTAATTTATGTTGTTACGATTATGGTCAGATAAGGTTTAGCTCAATAAAACACTTGCTTAGGGTTAGGGAAAGATCATAATTTGGATTACATAGTTCTGTCACCACAAACAACAGCTGGGAATGGTCCTGACATCTCATTACAAATATCCTGTTTTGAGCTCACAAAGGTTGAAACACAGTCTTGAACAGTGGTCTCTTGCAGCCATCCCACCACTATCAGAACACCACCATCCCCTCAACCTCATGACAGTAAGGTCAGCTCTTTTAGATTTAATGTGATTGTGATATGACATGTATTGTGGACATGTATGACACATACAAATATGATCGTATTCGTGGTTTGAGGAAAGATGAAACGCCAGCATTTTAATCTGGGAGAAAGGTATAAAGACAAAAAAAACGATGAATGTTCAAAAGCAAGATTGAGGTTGTCAGCCCCTTTCTCATTTTCACAGGCAGTTTTCCACACCCACCTCAAAAGTGGAGAAATTGGACCAATGAGTCAAAAACTAGAGCAGGGCTGCAAAGACTCCCATGCTCGTGTCGACACTGGTGTGACCAGAAATGAAACGCTCAAATCTGACAAATTGCGGATTTATGAATTTAAAGAGACCAGCAAAAGGTAAGTGTGCGTAGACGAAACTGAGCTGTGTGAGGAGAACCTCTTTCTCTGTGGCATAGCTGACAGGTGTCTCCGCTCAGGTGAATAGCATTACCTGACATTACATTACTTTCTTATGAAATTGGCAAATATCCCATAACTTTCCACTTTTTTTTTTCTTTTTTTCTTCTTCGAGCTAAATCCATGCCGGCTCTTTGACAGTTATTCCCATCTGTACCAGCAGAAACGAAGGGGCTGCTGCAAATGATGGAACTGCTGAAGAGGCTGTGTGAATTGATGGGACACATCTCGGTGCCGCACTGTCCCGGATTCAACATGCTGTCCTTAACTCCGTTTTATTAGCAGACACATAATCCTCCAGTCTAAAAATGAGCAGCAGGGTATGACTGAGGGCTTAGTCACTAATTCATCGGCAAAGCCCTGCCTTCTCACCACTCAAAAGACACTCAGCCACAACAACTAGCACAATTTCCTGTATGAGAAAAAGTCTTGACTTGATGTTCAGGCTCCAGAAAATGCTTGCTTTACTGTATTTCTGCCCCTGTATATGAAGAAAAATGCCATTGTACAAACAGTTTCTTTTTCACAAGCAGTTTCTGTGGCGCAAAAAGTGCAAAGTGAGCAGAAAAACGGCTCTTATAAGTGTTGACATGAATTTAGAGACACTTAAAAAGAGGGTGAGAGAAGCAAAGAGTGGCTGCACGACATCAGTTCTGAGGTGTAATCCTGCCTCTAGAGGCCAATCACGGCCTCGTCACTCTTCCACTGGATAATCAGTAAATATTGGCCCAAAGCTATTAAGAACACCAGCCAATTATGCCCCTCATAATTAGCAAGACCTCATTTTCAGAGGGAAGTTTTTTCATCACACATGCACTAACCATCGTAAAAGTTTCCCCGGGCAGCAGTTAAACCCCCGAGGAGCCACTTTTACTGAGAAAATATCAGTAAGGAAAGAACATTTTCTTTGCCATGTTATAGTTCAAGATATGGGGCAGGGAGCACCATCCGCCCACAACCCTAAAATCTGCTCCTTATTAAAGCTGCAACCTTTACTGAGACCAGAGCACATGAGCAGAATTGCCCGTGTAAACACATATTACCAGGAACCTGTTCTTGGTAGTTTCCCTGCCTTCTCACCAGAGTATCCTGAGATAACAGGTGGCCCCAATGACCCGAAAGAAGATTAATGAATTAGACCTGAACCTAAAAACTGAACTCACGCTATCTACTAATCAAAATGTGGTGTTGCTGCTGCATCACCTTGTCCTTGAACTAAAACCTTAGACCTGAGAACGCCTTTCCGTTCCACTGAAGGGTTTTAATCATGTTTTTTGTCAAAATGTCACCGAAGGTGCTTTTCATCTGTTTGTGTTGAATTGAAAAAAGTAAGGAAATTATTTTTTTTCTTTATCTATTAACTGCTCATATTATTTGCCGCCCCTTGGTATTTCTTCCTAATTCCCTGACACACACACTTACAGTCACACCACAGCCTATCAGAGTCCATCAGGGGACTGGAGACCAAACAATCATATCATGGAATAATCTACGAGTGAATCACCACATGCCTACAGAAGATTTTCTCATAGGCTTAATAAGCATAGGCAAGAAGGATTTGCGGATTTTCCTGTGTGTGTGTGTGTGTGTGTGTGTGTGTGTGTGTGTGTGTGTGTGTGTGTGTGTGTGTGTGTGTGTGTGTGTGTGTGTGTGTGTGTGTGTGTGTGTGTGTGTGTGTGTGTGTGTGTGTGTGTGTGTGTGTTCGGTTACACATATTAAAGTGATTACAGTAGGGGGAACAGATTTGCATTGGTTTGATATGCCATCCATCTTTCCCTCCCTCTTCTTCCACCTCTTGTCAGCCCTCCCTCTCTCATTTCATTTCCACTCCTCTCATCTCCTTTCCTGTCATCTCATTCTGCGCCTCTCTCTCTCTCTTTCGCAATCGTCCCTTTTAGGACCAAAAAAAAAAAAAAACAGCTGAATTATATTAAAGGTGTGACTATCTACGCCATGCCTTTGGTCTCTGTCTATCTGTGTCTTAATTCTCTAGCCCCGGACCATGTCCACACTAATCCTGGTGTGGACACACTCTCCTTTTTATTTTTTCCTTCTCTACTATTCTGTGTTTAGCTTTGCCATTCGTAACAAGTCAGCAGTTTCCACTCCTGAAAATTGGCTCTCGGAAAAGGCTCTTTTAAGTGGATGAAACTTAAAAGTGCCAGTTTGAGGCTGGAAAGAGTGAATGATGGAAAACTAAGGTCTTTGAAAACACAAACCTATTATTGTCAGCTTGTTAGCCTTCGAAACAATATGGCCCTAAGTGCTTTAATGTAGCAGTAATGTCAAATATCGGTCCATTTGTTGATTAGTTGGTCGGTTGGTTTATCAACAGATTTCCACAAAACTCCATTAACTTTATTTAACGTTGTAAGATAGTAAATTATTTTTTATTATTATTAATTTCTCAGGGAATAATACATGTATCTAGATGGAAAAAAAACAGCTGTATTTAGGTGGATGGAATCTACGAGTGACTACAATTTGATGCAGATCCAAATTAAAATCTAGAACTAATGGATGTAATTATGTTTAATGTGGTGTTGCATTAAGTATGATTTAATTAAAGCAGACTTTCGGGCCCGGGTGGAGGTATGGGCTCTACTGGGTGCAAATGTGGTTTACTTTTCATTTAATTGACATCATTAAACTAATGTTACTGCTGTAAGTGTATCTTAAAAATGTGAAAGTTACTTTGGGGAAAAAATGCCAAGTGAATGCATTAATATGCAATTGCTTATATTGTAACATGGAATGAGGTTCAAGGTTACAAAGAATCCAGGCCAGACAGAACAGAGGTTTCCAACAAATGCATGTGAACACTGGACGGGTCAATAAGCCACAAAGTAGCTCTTGCATCCCAATATCTCTTGAAATCCAGACAAAAAAAAATAACCTACTTGGACTGAAATGTAGAAATAGTCACTCTTACATCTGAGTTTCTATCAGTTTAATTCTAGTCTCCCATGTCTGCCCTTCCCGTAGCTCCTCTCTCGACTCCTCTATAATGTCCTTCCTTCGCTCTCTTTCTCTCTCTCTACATCTCTCTCTCTCTCTCTCTGCCAGCTAGGCCTGCAGGCTTTCAGCAGCATTACAGCGTGTAAACCTCGGATTACAGCAGCCAGAGTCTGCCTCGCACTGCATGCCTCTGTGGATCACAAATACACAAAGTGTGCAGACACACACCCACCCACACGCCACTTATACATGCACGTCATGCGAGATATTTACATAGCCGCGGACACACATGACGCTCACACTAGTGTACACAGCACACATTCACATGCTGTGTACACAAACGCTATGAGCGCACACACTGAGTATACACGCGCGGACACACAAGTTTACACACCGTCACCGTTCGACTCCGTCTAAAGTTCCTTAGCTCCCTCTTCACTCCCCATGTCGCTACCGCGGCTAACTCGCCGGAGGATTAGCTCCCTCTCCCTGTGTGTGTTTACCTAACTTCTCTCCTGATTACGGCTGCTGTTTACCTCAGCGGTCCTCCCGGTACTCGCTGACTGCCTCCCGTCCACTCCGCTCAAGTTCTGAAGGACACGTGTAAGGATAACACATTTGTTAGGGCTCTCTCAACATCCCCTGCTGGGTTGCCCTTGAGAACGGTATCTAAAACGATTTACCCAAGGTTTCTAATGAGAACATCTGCCCAGCTGCAACACACTGATCAAACACTGCCTGTAAAACATTGTCTGACAGTGTATTTCATTTATTTACCATTTTCTCTCTTGAAATACAGTTTCCGCTCATAGCAATTAAAAGACAAAGTGGTTGCGTCAGGGCATTCACTCATTTAAGAAAAGATTGAAAATTAAATATTGAAAAAGGCCAGCAAAGACTTGGCGAAGGAGAGTAGGTTTACATTATGAATATTTCATCTAAAATCACAATCTTTTCTGAACATTAACCAAAGTGTTTTTGTTGCCTGAACAAAACCAAATGTGGATTCACTCTGTGAACCCCAGTCGTTGGCGGCGGCCTTGTGAAAAAAAGATTACCTGTAAACATAATCCTTGTTTCACATAAAATTAATTTCTGGAGGACGGGTTTGCTTAACATTGGTTTCTCTAATGGAACTGCACAATAATCTTGATCATACAGCTGTCACATATAAAATTGTGAAATTATGTGAATACGAATATCTTCTGTGGTCAGTTGAAGGCTAAATAAGTGGTCAAGCACTTAAAAACTGAAACCTGAGCACAATATGCCTTTGTCGTCCTAAATGTGCAATATGTAGGAACTGGCCATCTGTCGAATTCACACTCAAAACAAACTGGGGGCAGCACATCACCGGGGGTAGCTGCTAACTGTTGCTAAATTTGGCTACCCATAGCTAGTTAGCTCAGTTAGCCATTCATCTAGCTGTCTGCCCTGGGAGCTCGGAGCACCAAGGGAGTGTTGGTGTTTACACAGTAAATACAGGTAGCACAGGAGCTTTGGACTTGGATAAGCTGCGGCTAATTGTTTAGCATGCTAGCTTGAGTTGATGTCCCTGCAATACAATACACAGACAACAACTTCAAAAGAGTTATTTCTTCACTGACTGTTGGTAATTTGAGTTATTTTTTGAATGTTTTAAACTGAAATTACACAAAAAAAAATTAACACACTTGAGTCATAATAATATAGTCTGTCATTATGGTATTTTATATGTATGTAGATATGTATGATAACACTCTTGTTTTAGGCTGAGTTGAACACTGTGTACGATCCTAAGTAGCTCAGTGGGTCAAACCATGACACATTCATCGTTTTTTTTGGAATCCACTGTGGTGTCTGTTGCAAAGGTGATGGAGCTTTTTTTTTTTATTCAATGACAGCCTTTTCATATTAAAATTTTCATTTGTGTCACAGAAAGTATTTCTCAAACCTCTCCCGCTTTAACATTTGATATTCTGAGGGCGTACAAGTTGCCCTTCCCTGGGCAGAGCACCTCCAAATATATATATATATATGAGTTTTTCTGGGCAGGAACGCCGTCAGCAGGGGATGGCGGAGAACAAAGAGAAGAGCATGATGTGTCCTGAATTTAATTCTGATTCTGTTTTGATGTGAAAAGGTGGATCCCTTAATACCACATCAGTTCAACTTTATCGTCTTCTAGCTGCCTTATAATGGTAATACGGCTGTTGCAAGCGGCTTTAACCTTATTTTGTTGACCGTCTTATGATCTTACCCTCACGCCTCAGTGCATGTGTGCGTATGTGTCTGCTGTGCTATGGAATATGTCATGACATCACGCTAACCATCTATCCATGTACTCATTCTCGCCCCCGCCCAACCTCCCAGTCTCTGCTCGCTGTTCCTTCGTGCCAGTTGTCTTTTCCTGCTCGAGGAAAGTATTAGGTTAACCGGAGAGGTCAAGAGACGTGCTAATGCAACAAAACGACTGCTTTTGGACATACTGAACTCAGAGACAGGCCCTCGGTGAACAGCGGGAATCAGAGTGACGGGTGACATGATTGAGTGTGTGTGCGCGTGTGTGTATGTGTGTGTGTGTTTGAGAAAGTGAGAGTGAGTGTTAGACAGCTGAGAAGTGAAGGGCACCAAGTGTATCCCCCTGCCAGATGGCTGCAAACAGCACCTAACTGTTCACACGTACAACATACACACACACACACACACACAATACAGTTTTACAGACCAAATATGTCACTGTCTGTTTCTTCAGAGGTTCAGTACATGACATCCAGCAGTCAGCTGTCCACCAGACTTGTCGACGTTTTAACAACCGATTCCCACTTACTCACAGGCTGAGTGACCAGCTTACTGGCTAGCTGACTGACTTGTCCACAGCGCTGACTGAGCTGACTGGCCGTCAGACTGACTGACACACTGGTTAACTGTCTGAGTGCAGCTGATGTTGTGTACATGGACTTGCTGGGTGTCATTTTCTCTTCCTCAGCATGATACAGAAGTCAGCGAAGGAAGCAAATGATAAGCATTTAGATGTAGAGATACAAATCCACTGCGATTTCAGGTTTTATGACGAGCACCGTGTGTGTCATGGAGGCAAAAATGTCAAGAATCAATTTGATATTCAATCGCAATTAATTACATTAAATCATTTTAAAAACCTTAAAAAATTGTTTCTTTACTTTTTTTTCTGATTATTTTACAGATTTCCCTGTACTTTTGAAATAGCCACACAATTACAAAAATAGATTGTAAAGTTATATGTCTAATGTAAAATAACGTGAAAAATCTGTAACTGTGAATATCAATAAAACTTGTTATTATCGTTAATTAAACATTAAATGGTCAAAAAAATTAGCATGATTTATCTTGAAATAAAAGCTAAAAGCTGTATTAAAATTCTAGGGAACATATATTTTTTACACACACACACACACACACACACACACACACACACACACACACACACACACACACACAAAAAATGTTTTAACAGCCTGTGCAATACCAAAGAATTTTGTGTATGAAATGTTTATTTCGATGGAAGAATTGTCTCAGCAGTGGATGTCCTTTTTTTTTTCTTTTTAAATCTCTTTACTGCTTTTTGTAGCAGCCTTCACATACCCAATCAACTGGTGGTGCTGCAATGCAAGGTAGAAGAAGAACATGAAATGTAACACAGTAAAACTTGGCCTGGTGCTGTCTTACTTATAAAACAGAGATGTGTTGTTGAGCTTTATGTCAAGTTTCTGCACAGTCATGGCTCTCTGCCTCTCTAAGATAGTGATTCACAAAGCTTTAGTTGTGATCCAGGTGCCTTCATTTTTCTGAAGAGTTCCTACAAATCGCCTACTACAAATAGTCTGAATGAAAGCCCGACCATGTCGATGAATTAGTCGTCAGTTCCTTCTGATACCACCACATCACGCATCTGATTTGAAAAAGGTTACGCAGACAAAAGTAAATCCATGTCGTGCATATCGCCTCTTTGATCTGACGCTCAAAAACCAGGATTCTGAGCGATATCTTACATCCATGTTATTGTGACATCTCCCTGCGTATGTGCATAATTTCTACCCCCACACATATGTGGCATGTATTATGTATAACCCAGTGGTATTTAATAGCTTAAACCTATTCCTGCTGTGCTTAACTTCACTTACCACTCCCCGTGGATTTACTTCTTCATCTGTACATGCCTTTCATTGCGGTTTGTGTGTGCATGCACGTGCGTGTGTGTGAGTGTGTGTGTGTGTGTTTGTGGTGTGGGCTGGATGCATGATTAAGTTTAAATATATTTTTCAGCCGTGTGTATCTCTGTGTGCTTCTGCAGCCGTATGTGTGTGAAGCCATGCTAAACAGATATAACCAGAAGGGAAACGGCACTCACCAAGCCACAGGTGTGGATATTATGCACACTATAACATGCCAGAGTATGGTAGCCATTAAAAGAGCGGAGAGAGACATAATTATACCTATATGCATGCTGAATCCCAAACTCCAGTGAGACAGACATGGAGAGATGGAAGGAATAGGACAGGAGAGAGGCAAAAAGACAGAAAGTGGAGAAGACGTGATTCAAATAAAGTTCTTCTCCTTCCCATTAGCACTATTGAGGAAGTTTGCAGGTAACCCCCCTCTATCAGGTCACACTCGTATTCCCCGCTGGATACTCAACCTTTCAGCAGTCTTCCATCAGCCTCCTCATCCATACACTACACTGTCTGACATCTCTCTCCTCATTTTCCTGTGGGGAGAGAGAAAGCAGTGACAGGGAACATTTTTTTTTTTTTAAATGACTTTGCCCTGTATTTTACTTTTTGTTCACCCCTGACACTCTCTGCTTTTACTTTCTGTCTGCTCTCTCCTGTTGTTTGGTTTCTGTAAGCCTCTTTCTTCCTCTGTCTTTTTTCTATAAAACCATAAACACAAAGAGATAAACACACAAATTATGTCAAAACGTTATCAATTTGTTATGCACTTTTGTTTTTCCGATGAAATGCCCGTGGAGCTCTTTTATGTAGCTTAGTTTCTACACAGACAAACACGCGCTGATTTGCCAAACATATCTCAAACACAGAGGTTAATTGATTTGAAAGAGATGTTCCAGGAACACCGCGGAGGCAATTAATAAAATATTGTCTTCTTATTCAATTAAAAGCTGACAGAAAATACATTAAATGATAATGCACTTCAATTATTTAGTCATTTAATCATTTGAAGCTTGATATTTACAAGCATGTTGAAGCAACAAAGTTTGAATTGTGTTTGCACGCGACAAAACGCCATCCAGCCCACCCTGATGCACACGCACACGCACACGCACACACACACACCGACACACAAACATTTTCCCAACAATTCAAGCGAGCAATAAAACAGCTTGCAGCTCATCTGGGAAATCAGAACAGAGCTCGATGTTGTAGCTATCGTAATGATCAGTTTGTATAGACTGCCGCTGTGTGTGTGTGTGTGTGTGTGTGTGTGTGTGAGAGAGAGAGAGAGAGAGAGAGAGAGGAAGAGAGAGGACGAAAGCATATGAGTGATCCTACAGAACCAATTGTACCGTTTATTACCTCAGGTCCTCAACAGATCATCTACCATCAATACACCCCCAGCGATCGCTCTTCTCTTTCTTTTTTATCCCTCTCTCAGTTATTCACAAAGGTCTCCGGTCAATCCAGAAACCGATTTAAAGTCATTGTTATGCCCCTTTCCTTGCAGAACCAAAGTCGGTGTACATGAATCCCGGGAATTACTGGAAAATATCCACCAATTTTGTATAAAGCTATCCTAGTGACCCGCGCTGTGTCAGGATGTGCAGAGGCACTTGGAAAACATCTCAAGTCTCTGTCCTCCTGCTGTCTGGCAAAGTTGAATTGTAATGAGCCAACATAGCACAGAATATAATTACTTGACGGGCTGGACAATAATGAGCTGAAATATCACTCGTTGTGTCAACTTTAGAAATGTCACTGCGCCATCAGCCGGTCATTTGAGGTCATCGAGGTGCCGAATACACAAAAACAAATGTGGAGGATTAAAATATGTGCACAATCATTCAAACACTGACATTTGTGTTCTCTGTCAGTGCAATGACCAGTACTTCAAAATAAGCTTCTTCAAAATATCTTATTTACTTATTTTACTATAACTTGTCAAACATTATAAGAATGTGTTACAGCAAGAGTACTACATGTACTTCAGAATGTTTACGTGATGTTTTATCGTAATGATTTTCTAAAACCAAGTTTGAATTTAACTATATTTACATTTCCAATATTGTTTTTGTGAGCTTTCATTATTCAAATAAGGGTGAATGCTGTTAAGTCAAAAGTGGAGACATGAAAATATAAATGTGTATTTCTTTTCTCTTTATCAATAGACAATCACTGTTACCAAGGATTTAAAGGTCAAATTGTAAGACTGGTTATCGAGTCTCATTTCTAAAACACTCTCAAACACTGATGCTTTGGGTTGGTAGGTCGGGCTGGCAACCATCCCAAAGCATCAGTGTTAGACACGTTGGGAATTAGACTCAACAATCAACTATCTCACACATTGGACCTTTAAACCGGAACGTGTGCTAATGTAATCTGCAAACAATGTTCAAATACAACACCAGTGCCGAGCTTCTTGAGACCCTTTTAGTATACTGTACACTGCTCATAATTGCATTCATATGAACCAGTCCAGTCAGAAGACCTACAGAATATCAGCAATGCTCTACAGTTAGGCCGTACAAGAGAAAAATCAAATCCTTTCTTCCTTGGTGAGCCCCTCCAAAGACAGTCAAAAGATTGAATGACAGACCAATAGTAGTTTTCTGGAGGCCATAACTGTCCAGAATTAAAATGAAACATACCCAAAGCTTTAGTTAAGATACAGCAGCACTTATACACAGAGGCTGTGTGTTCTCTGAATGCTCAAACAGGAAACTGACATGAAAACAGTGTTGGGTATCACAGTTTGTGAGGTGACTGGGTTCTTTCAAGAGACAAAAGGTCTGAGCGTTTTAAAATTGCTGTCTGTCTTTTGTTTTTTAAGAGAAGATAATGCAACCCTGAAAAAATGATGGACCATTTTTCCATTTACATTATTAGTTTACATATTACACAATTTATCAGTAATTTGCCAGTAATATTTATTTTGCTATTGTAATTGTTTTCCCGAAATCCAATTCTATTAGGGAAGTGTGCAGCTGGGCAGAACTTTGCCTAAGTGGCTTTTTCAAATATAATTGCTTTCCAGGTAGCAGTCTCATTATCAAAGACACTGTGATTGTAATAGGGGCATACTTTTCTATATTTTGTAATTCCATCATAACAATTTAGAACAAACTGTATCACATAAAACAAACGAGTGGAAAAGGGCAGGACTTAAGAGAATCGAGTTTTTTCAATTATTGCAGACATGCATATTGAGATGAAGAAACTGTGTGGGCGCACATTTAGCCAGCATAATAGAACAGAATCAGACAGAACAGAGTGGAATGGGTTTACAAGGGAACTACTTTTCTCCGAGGGAGCAGGATGGATGAGCACACAGACTATATGGTTGAGATTAGGCAGCCGGTGGTGCAGAGCACGATACTAATGCAGCCTGGACTGCTTGCTGCAACAAGCTGTCCCTTCTCTGTTAGAAGATGGAGACAGAGAGAGGGAGGCAGGGTACTGACACAGAGAGGGCGGCAGAGAAGGGGTCTGTGGGCCGAAGAGAATTGGAAGAGGAATCGAAGGAAAGGAAGAGAGGGGAGAGGACAGAAGGAAGGCTTGGTGTGCAAGCTGTTTGGAGACTGCACCGACACACATGTTACCCATCAGCGGGGGAGAAAGGGAGGGTTTTCTTTTTGGGGGGAGCACAGGAGGAGAGAGAGGGAGACAGGAGTAGTGAAACTGCTCAGCAGCTTGTCTGCGTCTGTGCCTGGCTACTGTCTCTTTACTGCAATGGCAGACAGACATATGAATGTCTGGCAGGGACGACAGAAGGAGTGTTAGAGAGCTGCAGAGGCTGGAAGCAACACACCAGTGTTTGGCAGATGAAACAAGTTTAGCACGGAGAAAAACAGATAGTTTATGAATGGAGGGATAAAAACTCATATTGTATTTCCTTAGCTGTTTGTTGAAGGGTAAGCAGATAAACTACAAGGAGATAAGAGCCGTCTGCGCTAACAATTCAATATTGCGCTACATTAGAAAAGCCCAGAATCAAATCTCTCCGGCTCGCTTCACTGGTGAAGCTGATGATGTGGGGTGAGAGGAAGTGCGGTGGCTAATACAGCAATTGCCCGGGTCCAATTTCATGGGGAGTTGCCTTTTTTTGTCTACCGGCAGTAATTTGCGGCAGTGCAGGACAGATCTTTGACAACATTATTCACACTTTTCTGATAGTTTTTACTTCTTACAACTTCCGGTGCACATTGATCTTGTCGCAGCTGCTTATCTCTGTCGGCGCTGTATACACCGCTCCCAGCCCCGTTGCTTCCAAATGTCACCCCCTATCGATTGCATTTTTCGAGCCGCTACAAGTCATGTATGTAACAATCAGACCGAAAGCCACAGTTTGTTGCACAGCATCCCTTTGATGCGCTTGCAGCAGAGAGAGAACGCTAGAGACACATGAAGCCCCCAAAAATGATCCTCAGTGGTTCTGAGATGCCATTTAAGCAGGACAACACCTACGTACTGTGTGATTGTGTGTCCAGACATGTGTGGTTTGTGTCCGTCTTAAGTGTGTGTGTGTGTGTGTGTGTGTGTGTGCGATTGGTTGGTGAGTTCTGTAAAGTGAAGGGGTTTGTTGTCACAGTAAATGACTCTGCTGGCCCCCACGCAGCACCGGTCGATGGTCCAATTACTTTTAAATGTGTGTGGTTTCACATCCCTGAAAGCGCCCCGAGGTTTGTTTTGGTCCGCGTGCATGTAAGTGTCAGGTGGTCACTATGACGGCTGAGGCAGGAAGCGTGTCTCCTTTTTTCTGTATAATGCTATATTAATGTAGGCTGCATGTCAGGGCACCGAGGGGTCGAACAGCGCTGACATATAACAAGCTGGTCACTGTGTCTGTGTGTGTTCGATATCATAATCTGTCCATACTTTTTTTGTTTTTTCACAATAACAAGTAGCATTATTGATTGTTTTGTTTAATTAAGAACATTATTTGATGTCCGCACACACACAAAAAAAGAAATGTGGAAACGTTACCTCTCTGGAACGAGCCAATGTTCCCTTAGTTCCCCAAAGTAAACAAAAAATAAAAAGAGGGGAAAAAAGTAAAAAAGAAACATGAATCTTAACTGCAAAGTTGCAAGAAAAAAAAAGGAAAGGGGTAAAGCAAATGGAAATGAATGACTAGAGGATACAATGAGCAACGTGAACTACCATCAAGGCCGTGATGAAAAACATAACGCCCTGCTGTGAGAGTCTACGGAATCTCACTTATCACTTCGGCAAAATGACAACATCTGCTGCTCGTGAGAGTGATATGAATAAATCAACACTTGGATATCTGTTTGTTCTTACAGATGCAACAATGATTGCCCCTGAGAACCACAAAAAAAAACATTAGAGCTACAATTTACCAATGCTCCATGTTGTATTGTTGTTTTTCAGTTTATTGCCATCACATTAGTTGTGATGGTTCTAATGACTGCGAAAAAGGAACCAATGATGATTCTCGTAAAAACATTTTGAGAGCCAAGCATATTTCTTGATGGCTTCACAGACATTAATATTAATCGAATTCTAGCTTTGAGAGGGGTTTGTTTTATTCACTGAACTGTGCTAATTTCTTCATGCAAATTATTTTCTTGATGGTAGACTGGTAGCAGTAAATATCCTATAGAAGCTAGCAACACAAGCTCAGTGTTAAGTTAGGTCTTTGCTGAATTGCGTTGTAAGGGAACAGTAGTGCAAGCTATCTACTGTCTGTTTATTTGCCATGTATCTTTTGTGATTGTGTGAAGCATTTGTTTTGGTTGTTATAGCTGTACAGTACACTACTGTTCAGTGGTTGTGGTTAATGAAACTAATTCCCTCCATCAAGGAGGTTGTGTTTTTTTTACTCATGTCTGTTGGTTGGTTGGATGGTTGGTTTGTCTTTCAGCCAAGATTCAGATAACGGGACGGATCCAGGAGTGTTTTTCTCACTTTCTTTGACATTGCGTGATGAAGTGTTTTTTTGAGCCTTGTAGAAGGTATGCGCTCTACTGAGTGGCGTTAGCATTAGCTCAGCTTGCTGGCTAACACCTACCACAGCTCCCTCTAGTGTTACATGGAAGACGTGTGTTTTTTTTAAAATGACATAAGTTCACTGGAAAATAGTGATATGAAAAATCATAGAATCTCTGTATGCTGAAATGTTATCTTTTCCAAATAAAGATACAATCAGAAAAAAAGTAAATGACATAAGTTCATAGTTATTACAATAAAAGTACTGTGGAATTACTACTGAAATGTAATTCAAAAGAAGTTTAGTCTCTTCTGTAATATTTTAGTTTCACGTTCATGCTTGTCACACGTACATTACTTCATCCAAGCTTAACACAAACTGTGATGGCAAGATTGTACTCAAAGGTACAATGAACACCACAAAAAAATGGCTCCAAACAACTTTGGGTAGGGGAAGTGCAGAGGAAGGGAACATTCCAAGCGTGTTGAAACTGAAGTTGATGACGTGGCTACTTTAGCAGCGCTGTCGAAGCCCACAGCACCTGCCAACCTTAACACTGAACGGTGCTAAGCTATAAATTAAGCTGAATGGAGTAGGCCAACGCTCCTGTATTTTTAACGTTAGCCATGGTCGAGGAGAGCCTAATGTTTTCTGAGGTGGTGTATGGTGTAGAAAGTTTGAGAAACACTGGTTCATCTCAATTGGGTGTAAAGCTTAGGGGGGGTTGTGCTAGCAAGCTAGATAGCTGGCTTTAGAATAGCCTAGTCATAGATAAGGTTTGCCAGTGGCTACCAAATAAGTTCCTCTCCTATCTCAATCCTACTCTCCCACATGTTTAATCTAATTATGAGGCCAAGCTAAAGGTCCTAGAGGTGGGCTCAGAGTTCTGCACCTATCTATATGTGTTTGCTTGGAGCGTGCATGCAAGAGAATGTATGTCAGTCCGATTTCGGTGCTGAAATTAGAAAATGTTGTTGCAGGGGAAGACAGTGGTAAGATGACGGACCTGTACAGGTTCACAGAAACGGGGAGAAAGGATGCATTTTTTTGTCAAAAGTGAAAGGAAAGACTGAACAGAGAGCAGCGAATGAGCGATAGAGGGAAATGAAAAAGGAGATAGTGCTTGATTAATGAGAAGAAAAGCATTGTGGGATGCTAATGGTGGTGTTTTGATGCCTGAGTCTACATGGTAACGGTTTAAGCACAGTGGGTCATTCACTTGATGCACAAACACACACACACACACACACACACACACACACACACACACACACAGGCACATTTATTTCATACTGTCAAGGGGGAAATGAGCCCTTATCTGGAGCTGTGGAGATAAGCGGAGGCAGTGGGGCACTCTGCTAGCCTGGCTGCCATTTTAGCTCCCGACTCGCGTGTGCACGTCCACACACGCATGCAAAGACTGCCATCACAACTCCCCTGGTATATAAGATTCAGAACAATATAAATGTAGAGTGGAAATATTGATATTCAGATAATGTAGCATCACCAATTTTCCTTGTAATACTGCAGCGAGGTACTCACTTTTCTCTCAGTCTCTGCGCCTTACTTTTCCGCTCCCTCATCCTGTTTGCAAGCCCGTCTGTGAAAGGGAAAAAATATATCAGATAAATATGTTAAAGGGAATTAAAGGATTTACAGCTTTTATTAACATCTAGCAGCCACCGAGAAATTGCTGCAGCGTTGACAGGCCTTCTGCACAAGTTAGGCTATGGTAGCGTATAATGTGGCCTATAAAAGTTGCCTTTTAAAATGATCTGCGTGCTCACTGAAAAAGAAGTACAGTTGACCCAACAAGATGCTTTTCAGCTTACAGCAGTTGGTTAGAAAGAACAATTTGGATAATAATCTTAACACTCACCTTCCTCATTACAGATACTGGTCTTAAATGATTAATCAAGGCATCCGCAATGCATCGTGGTTAATCCTTAGTGAGTAGGAGAGTAAAATTTAATGCATGATGTGCGTGTTTGTGTCTGTCTGTTAGTAAATGAAGTCACATGTGGCTGCAAACAAAGCCCTCCCCGCCTTATGATTGATAGCCTCTGTAATAATTACCACGGTGCACCACTGATTAATGTGTTTCCCCGCAACTTATTGACTTCTGCTTAAACGCTGTGGAAAACGCAGCTTAAACCTCATTCATTACGGGCCATTTCAGGATATTCATCGTAGAATCTCCTTTAATATTCATCGTATTCTCTTTTCACAGTTTCAAATTGCAGTCTTAACTCAATACTGAACACTGTGGCTAAGGGATTTAGCTAAAACTGCTTTTTCTTTTTTTTTTGTAACTGATAGCTCGAGCAACAGGCATACAGGGGCCAACATAGTTTTCAAAGCAGTCTTTTATAGGCCCCTATATTAATGCAGTCCAAAGGAGCCAGTATTCAGAAAACTTGAATAAAACAGACCACAGTTTTGTTCTAATTTTGTAACTCCGTGGTTAGCTGTAAATCATATCCCAGTACATTTACTCTGACTTTAAATATAAGGGTTGGGGACTCACTGCCATTCAGCTGAGCAGCTGGGAATACACTGTGCTGTGGCAGGTGTGTTTGCCAAGGTCCACTTACTTACTGGATATTTGTCTGCTTCCTCCGGGCTTTGCCTCAAACAAGCCACACTCTAAAAAGACCAGGTCAGGGTGTCAGGAAGTAAGAAACGGAAGTGGCTGATAGGGGAGCACACACCGTTTCAGTTTGCATTTGTCGTGCTTTTTTTTTTTTATCCTCCCTTCCCCCGGTTCTGCTCAAAACGTCCAGGTTTCACAACTGATCCCCTGTAGCCCAACTAAACTGATCTGTAAAAGATAGCAGCAGAGGGGCTAAGTTTTCTTCTGAACCTGTTCTGCCCGCACAGCAGGTTCTGAAAAAGACACAGACCTTCCTTTTTAAATGCAGTGCGGCATCCATACCACGTCTGAAGGGCAAACAAGAGGCAACACATGCATATTGTATGTGTGAGTGTGTTGGACCCATGTCCTTGCCTGTGTGGCTTGTTTTTGTGTGCCCGCTACGGAGCTTTTACGTACACATGCGCTGGCTTGACTTTGAAATGCAGGGATTTGCATTTCCATTACAACAAGGTTTTGCCCGCTTGAAAGTGTGTCTTTGACTAATCGTGTGCTTGTCTTGAGTAGCGGTCAATGGAGCAGCTGTTAGTACTCATATCATACTTTAGCCACTCTGCTAATTCGTTACTAAACACATGTCATATCCGAAAATGTCTTCACAATAAAACTCCCCTGTTGGTTATATAAAAGCTTTTATTGTGGAACTGCAAAACCAGGAAATGTTTGGTGTTCACCCGCAGTAACGTAACAAGACCTCTGACACGGCTGAAAGCGAACATGATGAAACTGTGAAATAAAGTAGATCTCTGAAAGTACAAGCAGGGACTCGGGAGAGAAGCTAAACTCCAGGCATCAGAGATTCAGTGAAAGGTACTGAGAGCTGAACACACAGAGACTTTCAAAAGTGCCTTTCTCTGTAGTCTCCTGCACAGACATGAGTCGGAATCACAACACAGGCTTAGTTGAGGGGGAGAAGGGGATTTTCACGGGTTTGGCCGCAGTCGCAAGACATCACGGCAACCTGTTTGGAGGCGGAGTGGGCATGCTTTGCCCCCCCCTCCGGAGAAAGTCCATCTCGGGCGCAGCTTGGCTCAGCGTGGCGCAGTAAAACTGGTAATGGAAAAGCAAATCAACGCGGCACAGTTTGACTGTGTTGCCAAAAGTGCCAATGGAACAGCCCCATTAGCTTACCATGTGTAGGTGTGTGTGTGCGAGTGGGTGAGCGTCTGCGATAACAAGCAATCCCCATTTTTGTAAATTGTGTTCACCTGTTCCTGTTGAGCTTGTGTCAGCGTATTAATGTGAAAATAAACACCAGTTAGAACCTCTCAGCTCCATGAGACGGTTGGTGATGATAGTTCCTGAAAAATGAATTTGCTTAATGACATAGTCTTCATCATTCCGTCTACTTGGCTTACATGTCAGTTCCTACAGGTGTTTGCAAGTCTGTGCGACGGACATGGCAGGATTTTTTTCTTGCAGGCACGTTCAAATATGAATTTGAAGCCTTGGATGCGTTTGGCTGCACCGCTGATGTCATATTGATTGCGCCCGCTCTCGTTTTTTACGTTCCTCGCCTCACATCAGTGTCTTGTTTTTCTGTCATCCACATCTCTTCCTGTCTCTCTTTTTGTCTTCCTAAATGTTTTTTTTTTTTTTTTATGTTCAGATCTTACTCATTGTGTGTCTTTTGTATCCCCTTCACCTTACGTCCACCCCCATTTGGGTATTTGTAGGTTTACAACTGTTGGCAAACACATACACAGAACGTTCTGTACGTACACTTGTGAAGGGTAACACGCTGCATCTGTGAGTAGAGAGCAGGTTGTACACACACATTCACACACACTCACACAAAGACTAGGCTGACATCGGGATTGTCATGAGAATAATACAGCAGCAGTTCTCTGTGTTAGAAAATAAAGGTTTGTTGGCTCATCTTCATAGAGACAGAAGATTACAAGTGCCTCTGATTTCTGCATGTTGTAAAATAGAGAAATAACTAAAATAGGGAATTCAGATTTTGTGTGTGGGTGAGGAGTCAGACTCAGAATCCAGCTCCACATCTCCCCCTCCAGGCTGAATGAGGGAAAAAAAAATGAGGACATGAGGAGGATGTGTAATATAATCTACCTGGATTTGTCAGTGTGAATAACATGAATGCTGACAGAAAAGCAGCGTTTTCTAAATCAGAGCAATGTTTTTAATGATGATAAGAAAAAAAAACAACACATAATAAGGAATAACAGGATACATAGTAGAGTTACCAGCTGAGTGCTGCAAAGGCAGAAGAATGGTCACAGAGATTTGGCCACTCAATCCTGAGAAGTGAAAACATCCATGTGAGCGGTCCACGGCTCTGCAGGGAAAAGACTCGAGGAAACAATGCCCTGCTCAGAACACACCCTTCTTAAGGCACTGCACGTCCACTCTGCTGTTTTCTGTTAAGGCCGATACGATTCCCCAGCTGAAGTTTTGGCAGGGAAAGTGCTTAAAGTTGTCCTACCTCAAGAGATGCAACAGGAGGGTTAGAGAGATGTCAATCAAGCACATCCATACAAACCCATAATAGAGAGATCAGGTGGAACTGAGAGTAGTTGATTACAAGCTGCGTAATCCTACCAGAGGACCTATACTGTTGCCATTTATTCTGGCAGCAATACTTTAAACGGGATATAAAATGTTAACCAGTGGCAGGGCGAAAATAAAGTAACCGGTTGAGCTAAGCTTTATTGTAACTTTTGGTCTCAAAAGGGAATTGATCAGAACTGGCAGAGAACCCCAAGTTCAACAGTAACTTCAGGCTTTAGAAAAATGGATTATCCCTTATTTCCCTCCCTGCAGTAGGCCCTCTGCTTCTCCAGTGTGTTTGAGTTTTCTTTTAAGTACAAATCACGCCCTGCTATTGTGTGTGTGTGTGTGTGTGTCTCTCACAGTATGAGTGTGTGGTTGTGTGTTTGTCTTTGGAAAGCAGACAGCTAAATCACTTTTTTTTCCCTACTGCCACTCTCTCTACAGGGAAACCAGCCTGGTTTGATCTTTGAAGCTGAAAAGCAATATTTTATTGAAAGCAGAGGGCAGCGCGAAGATGAAGAAAATATGGTTAGGGACTGAAAAGAATGTAATCAGGGGAAAAAGACTGGAAGTAAATGATAGAATTTGATAAACCCAGGCGCCAGATTGATGAATCACATTTGAATTAAAGAAATGTCATTTATCACTCCAATGGTATGTAGTGCACCAGGGAAAACACCAGAGAAACCTTTGGGTTTTCATGTGCAATCATTTGTGATGTATGTACAATATGTGCATTAGGACATAATAGAAAGTAGCAAATTGAATGATAAAGTAGTCAGATAGATATTTGTGTTGTGCATTTATCAGGTCACTGCCCTTTAACACTTAAACTGATTGAATTTTATTGACTGTGTAACTACTTTTCATTGGATTGTGGAAGTAAACTGAACAGATGACACATGAGTATGCAAAGATATTAAGAGATACAGACAATTAAAGTAAGAAATACATTTCATAATGATAGCAACAACAACACAGAAAAAAGTCGGACTGGCGCGGGGATAATTGTTATAATAATCCCAGAAAGGCTGCCGTGCCTTGTGGTGTTTTTTAATAGAGCCTTGGCTACCGTACCACAGCTTTTATACTTTTAAGTGTGCTGTTACATCCTTGACCCAAGGGGCGTATGAGGTCCTTCCACAGAAGAATTAGACAGCGGGATCCCTTCCCAGGAGGGATGTTAATGCTAGAGAGTTTGATTGGCTATTTGAAAGGGACACCTCTTCTGGGGCTCATCCAAACACAGCTATTATGAGGTTTTGGTGGAATGTTTTGCCCAAAATTTTGCAAATGTAGAGGACCAAAATGGGTGGATTGATTGACAGGATAAAACATGTAATATATCTGGTGCGCCATCACACCCCTGGCAGGTGGTATCCGCATCTTGCACTGTACAGTTCATCTAGGGAGGGGAGAGAGCAGCCAGTGATCTTCTTGGCGGTGGTGGTGAAGCTCTGGAGTGCTTTCCTCTCTGCTGCTGTGCAGCTGACATACCACACACACATGCAGTATGTCAACACACTCTCTTTTGAGCAGCGATAGAATGACACAAGCAGTTTTTGTGACAGGTGGTTCTTTCTGAGGAGTCTCAGAAAGTAAAGTCTCTGCTGTGCCTTCTTGATGATCACTGAGGTGTTCGCACTCCATGACAGGTCCTCCTCAATCTGGATGCCCAGGAACCTGAAGTCAGAGACCCTCTCCACATAGTCCCCACTGATGCACAGTGGTTGGATGTTTTCTGTTGTCTTCCTCCGGAAGTCCGCGATCAGCTCCTTCGTCTTGGTGGTGTTAAGGACCAGGTTATTTTCCCTGCACCACCCAGTCATCTGCTCCACCTCCTCCCCCTCATAAATGAGTCCCACTACTGTGGTGTCGTCTGCAAACTTGATAGTGATGTTGCTGGAGTGGGCAGGGGTGTAGTCATGAGTGTAGAGGGTGTAGAGTAAGGGGCTCAGCACACAGCCCTGTGGGGAGCCGGTGCTGATGCTGATGGATGCTGAGAGGTGGGAGCCTACTCTCACCCTCTGAGAGCGACCCCTCATACTTTTGACCTGCTAGAAATGCCTTATGAAGCAGAGGAATTTTCTTGTTCCAGATGAATTTGGAAATATGTTTGTGCAACTCCAACACGATTCCAGGAGAAAAAAACTGGAATGGTATGAAATCAACATTAATTCGTTGGATTGTATCAAATGCAGGTGGAATCGGCCTTAGCTGATCTGAGCAGTACAGAAGGAGATCATCTGCATACAGAGTGATTTCATGCACATGGCCTCTATGTCAAATTAGAGGGGGTACAAGGAGCTGTGGACTGTTGGAGTAGGAAAAATGTTTTGGAATGACATTATTAGTGAGCACTACTGCTTGTGGTGCTGAGTAAAGGACTTTTATCCAGGAGATAAAGCCAGTGCAAAAGCCAAACTTTCAGAGCTGTGTAAGTAGCAAATCCGATGTGGTCAAATGCTTGTATGCATCCAAAGAGATGTATTTTATCTTTTGAAGGTGCTGAAGGTTCTCAAAGGACTGTCTACCTTTTATAAAGCCGGTTTGGTCCGGATGGGGGATTTTGTTCAAAACAGTCTCCAGGCACAGGGCTAAAGCTTTGGAGAGTATTTTGTTATCACAGCAGACTAGACTTGCTGTCCTATACAGGGCTGTGATATCAGTTAAGGTGGACTGATATCACAGCCTGAGATAGGGTAGGAGGCAGTCACCCATGTTGAAATGCCGCTGAGGCTGCATAAGTGTTGGTACGGCACAAGTGCTAGTTTTCCGGTAAATTATTTATCTAAAATTCAATATGTACACTGCCAGGCCTGGGGCTTTACCACTCTTCATGGCTTTGATTACCTGATCAATTTCTTCCCCTTCTAAAAATAAGACATCATCAGAGTCCAGTGTTGTGTGCTTGAGGTCTTTGGAAAAAGTTTGAGTCTGAGTGTGTTTTGATATTTATTTTCTGCTCTGACTTTGTGTGTGTTTAATAAGCCTTCCTCCTGGATTTGTGTGTTTTTATTTGTTTAAGTCTTGTGCATGGATTTTAAGTGCAGTTGCACCTTTTCAACTTTTTCTTTAAGTAGTTTATCGCTTGGTGAACCCATCATGGTGTCCACACTGTCTGCAAATCTAACTGTTTTGTTTGTTTGTGCAGCTGGCAACGTGGGACCCAGTCCACGGCTTGAACGGCACGCTGACAGACAGAAAATTGGAAAATAACATGAGAGGCGTGGTGCTACGAGTCGTCACTGTTCTGGTGAGTATACCCCTTTTGTTTTGTTTCTAATCCTGCAATCAAAAAGATCTGTTTCACATTCTCATTTGACAATTGTCCTGCAGTTCACCCAGAAGTATCAAAGACAGACCGTGGTGACTATTACATGTCAGCCTTCAACCTTCTGCTCTGCCGTAAATCTGTCCTTTCATGTAGTTTCAGCTCGTCATTCAGCTGTCTCTTCGCTAATGTAGAGAGGGACAGGCTGAGAGCTCCTTTGAGTGAATGAAAGTGTCAGACAAACATTTTACGAGACAAAGTGCTGAAAGGAAAGGGAAAAGTCGTAAAAGGTGAAACACAAACCAAACGCATCGAGGTGAGCTTTGTAATGGACCAAGCTGTAATCATTTCATTAGCTTCTATTTTGACATTTGACCGCTGGATGATGGAGACAGTTGAATTCTTGATGATAGTAAGTCTTCAGCTCTGTCTGTCTTGCCTGCAGCATCGATTTGAGTACATCCCATGAGTGCTTTAAAGATTCACTGCAGTAAATTCTTCATATCCCTTCTTTGAAGTAAGAAGCAGAGAAGAAAGAGATAATGCTAGACATCTTTGTGGCTATCCCTTCTTCTTTCCTATGTTTTTTTTTTCTCTCTTTTTTCCCCCAGTCTTTGATTTTTCATCCTTATAGGGGAAAAGGGATATGTTATGTGATTTTGAATATCAGCCTTTTCCCCTTCATCAGTGTAGGGTTGCTCCTGTATGTTTAATGCATGTTCGCATTAATGTTCTGTGGTCTATTGTTCTCCTTCCCCTTCATGTTCTGCAACTCTGGTTGTGACTGATGCCTAAAGAGAGAAGTAGATAGAAATAGTGTGAAATGTCCAGGGTGCTGCCCGGGTGCACTGTTTTTCGTTTCATGTGAGGATGGTTGAAAGACACATCCTGATTGTGAGTGTGTGTGTGTAAGTGTGTGTGCATGATACGAAGTTTCTGAAGGGACCTTTGGAACAGATTGTTCTGTGTTGCCCTGAGCTGTTTCTCCTCTGATATAACTTTTTTTATGTCTTTACGGAGCAATGGTCTGACACAGTACAATGCAGAGGTGCTCTCACCCTGCACACACACACACTAATGTGTAAATTCATTCAATTAAACCAGCCACACTGTCTTATCATTATCGATCACTTAATTGGCGATGAGATCATACCACTATTAGGGCCAATGACTCAATCAATACTATTGATTGGCTTGGAATGTATTGATTATTAAATGGATGTTGCCGTGGAATGGTTACATCACTATAATTACGTGTTCATGTTCCTCTACAGGGCTCAGTTGTGTAACCATTCTGGTCACAAATGTGATCGAAATTGATATTTTACAACTGGGGATTTAATTTGCACTCCTCAAACAGTCACATTAAAATGATGTGTTCAAGGTGGGAACATGATTTTCTTTGGATGTGAGACTCCGAAGGTGCGAAATCAGAGGGGCCTATAAATAACCACCCTCTGCCTCTCATACTGTACGTTCCCAATTTAGTTTGATTCATCTCAGCAGCTGAGTTTTCATCTTTTGCTGATTTTCGTCTGTGCTCCTTAATTTGCCAAGGTTGCGCCCACATTTCTACTCTAGGCTGTGAACCTAGGTACTGCTGCCCAAATAATACAAAGGCAGTCCCTTTTTTCACATTTTTGGAGATAATGACAGAGTGCTTTTCAACCACTTATTTAATTACAGACACATTTGTGCCATATTTCAGTGTCATAATGATGATGATGATGATGATGATGATTAATTAGATTCCGTTCAAGAAACAATTACCTATAATAAAGGCCACTCGGCATAACCAAAGTAAGATGGTGAAACTCTGGCACAAATTTATTAACATAATAAAAAATCTAAACGCACGCAATAGAAGAGCAGTGGAAAGTAAAAAATTACATACAAGGAGAGGCTTTCAATATAAAACAGGGAAAAATACATCATTTTGTTCATCTTCCAAATCTATTGCAGTCTAAACTGTGCTGCATCTCACAGAGAGATCAACATGATACTTGGAAGATTTAATCCTGGAAAAAAGACTGAGGAATAGAGAATTGTCACAAAGGTCTTAGGGACATTGTGGTTCATGAACTGTCTTAACCCGATGTCCCGATGATGCCCTGAAAGCTCCTATCTTACCAGTGTGGGCATACAGGTCACGACAGGGACAAGAAATGCTGGACCTGTTGAACTCTCAGAAGAACAATGACGGGAAAAATATGTGGTGCAGCAATCTACATAAATCATGAGTCACAAAGTTTAAGATTTAGCTGTTGAGTAACCAATCCACACAGCCCCTCTGTTATTTAGTGAGACATATCTTCCATCTTTATCAAGCACAGACTGGGAGGAAATTCATTTTAAAACAATATGAAATCTAATCTTCTGCAGAGACTCGCAGAGCTTTCCAAAATACATTTTACACCAATTTCGCAGACAAAGCCAAAGAGTGTTTTTGAAAAACGCTCGCTGCTGCAAATCACCACATGACTCATGTCATTCCCAGCATTCCCTCTGAGGACTTTTTAAATGCCATTTTTTTTTTTTTTTTTTTAGTCTTTGTGGAAAATTGCTGTTTCTCATCCCAGTCATGTCTCCAAAAACACCCGAGCAGCACTGAGACCACTTCCAGTCAAGAGTAGACGGAG
This sequence comes from Diplodus puntazzo, assembly GCA_963678695.2. Classification (NCBI taxonomy): domain Eukaryota; kingdom Metazoa; phylum Chordata; class Actinopteri; order Spariformes; family Sparidae; genus Diplodus; species Diplodus puntazzo. Next base: position 28,454,643 of record OZ023159.1, on the reverse strand, counting down.
AATGAACTTGTTCAATTAGCACAGAAGAAAGAGAGGAGGAGGAGGGAAAAGAGAGATTCCCATCAGAGAGACGGAGAAGTATAAAACAAGCTGCTAGGGAGATGTTAGATGACATTGCAAGAATAACAAGTGTTGTAGCCTCGATGGACAGATGGAAGGATAGGTGGGTGGATGGATGGAGGGAGAGAAAGATGGTGTCATATGTTTGGGGAAAGTGGGAGATGTTGTGTGAGCAAAGATAGCCAAATGGTGTTTTATCTCAGCTGATGAGTGGCTGAGGGAAGGAAGAGAATGCAAAATACCAACAGAGGGAGAAAAGAGATCATAGAGACGGACTAGAGTCACAAAGCCGGGTTACACCTCACATGGTGATATTCTTGTTCCAAGATTTTTGTCTTGAAACCATCGACCGATCATTGATTGAGCCCGGCGGCTCAAAGCCTGACCAACCAGTGAGCTATTGGAAGAGTTCAGATCATTACATGACTCGTTGCCTCTCAGAAGTCAAAACTCCTGAAAACCCTGATTTATAGATTTAAGCATTTGTCAGCGATTGTAAGGCCTGTTGCTTTTACTTAACAGTTCTTTTTTTTTTTTTTTTTTAATTATGTCGCTGGATGGTTTCAAATGGGTTGGACAATGCTTTCCCAAAAGTCACCATGTTTTACAAGCTAAAAGGTGAAAGACCCGTGGCGGTCCAGCAAGTGGAGCGTTCATCTAGTCAGGTGCAGGAACGGTTCATGTCTATGTCCAAGTGAAGGAGGGAACTGTCGTGTAATGTACAGCCAACTTGAAATGACATCTGTGTCAAACAACCTGTGCCCTTTTCCACAGAACCGCGAGCTCAGCTAAAACTCGTGGGCTGGCACTAGAGACCCGAGGTGCTTTTATATATTCTGCTCTACCAGTCCTTTACACCAAACATGCTTTCAGACAGTACTTTTCAAACACTTCCACTCCCACACACACACACACCTACACAGAGCTGCACATGAACAGTTTCTTGCGGTGTATTGATTTGCTGCTGCTATTGGTTTGTGTGTTAAATGGTTCGCTGTTGAGCTTGCGTGGGTGGGCAGGTGTGTATGCATGTGTTACAGTATGGTTATGTGTGTGTGTGTGTGTGTGTGTGTGTGTATGCGTGTCTTTACACTATACCATCGAGCGTGTTTACTGGAATACCAACTGGGAAGCAATCAATGCACATGAGCGAAAATATATTTGATAAACATGGAGAGCAAATGGAAATGATGAAAGAAGGATATAAACGTTAAATGCGTTTTGGAATGAGAATCTGTCCCATTTGTTTCAGGGACGTCTCAATTTTTCAGTCAGTATGCTGTCACGCCGAGTGCAACCAATACATATTTATAACTCTCTTCCATTGCTTGGTAAATAAATAGCACGCACCTAGCTTGTGTGACAGTTACCTTACTCATCAGGGTACTGCCCGTTTCGCTACCCTTTTCGATCTAGAAGATCCAGTGAAGGGGTGCATGAATAGACCCATGAAACTCTCCATGAGCCAGCCTCATGTGTATGCTGGCTAAAGCAGCTGATCATGAAACCTTTATATCTAAATTCCCCGCTGTATTCACAGGGCCAATTAAATTTGAAAAATGCCATTATAGCTATGTAATGCATGATTTACTTTGGAAATGAGCTTCCAGTGTGAACACTTGGAATAAGGCCTGGGGAAATGGTCCACTGTCGTTGTTCCCCAGTTCAACAGGATCGGCGGTGTTTTTTTTCTTCTTCCCACCTTGTTTATGTTTGTTTATTAAGGTAGACCACATAGGGAAGCAGTCAGAGGTAAATGGGGAGTAATTCAGTATATATGGGTTTATGTGTTAGTGGGTGTTCCTGCTTTGATTGATGGACGCTTGCGGTGAGAGAGGGACTTGGCATGCATGTCCACTCACTGCCTAATAGCTTATTGAACAGCAGCAGCTAGCAAAGGATTAGAAACTGGCAAGTTAATGCGCGGCGTAGCCCTGCATGTGTCTGTATGTGTGTGCTTAATGTGCAGCCAGTGTCCAGTCAATAACACAGAGGCCCTCATAAATCTGCGAGACATATTGGCCTAAAACATTTCGCCCATCAATAGGGATTTATTAAAGAAGAGAGAAAAAGAGGGGTGGGGACTTCGACGAGAGCCGGGGAGAAAACTCCTCGTTGACACGCTCGATTCGAGCACAGTAAATAACATCCAACCAGCTTGCTGCTTGCCTGGTTTAAAAAAAAAAAACTACCTTGTTTCTCTTTGCACCATGTTCTCTTAATTGCCTTAAAAATGTCAGCATTGCTGGGTGTCACTTAACCTCAACGGGAGGCTGCCCTTTTGGTGCGACGACGATATCAATAAACAAGAGGTTCAGCCGTCCCAGTGCATTTAAAAATGAACCAATAAAAAAAAAAAATCTGCTGAATTGCATGGTGCGATTATTGATTTCCAACATTTTAATTTGCTTGAAAATATTAAATAGGGGTTATGTTTTTAATAAATTATGAAACACGGTCCCCTCTGTGAATAGAAAAGAAAGCTGAGTAGGGAACTTTGGGAGCCGAGCCAACACAAGATGGGGGGGGTTTCTCCTAGAATCCCAAATAGACGGTCAAAAAAAGAAAGTGCTTAGCGTAGCTTGGAATTTAAAGCAGAGACAGATAGTAAGTGAGTCGTTGCATCTATATTGATATACTGTCAGCATCTGGTTGCCTTCACAGCAGCAGAGGGTGCTTTTTTACCATATTGCTTATAAGAAAAATGTGTGACCAGTGTTTTTGTTTTTTTGTTTTTTTCCAGTTTACAACTAGTGTAAATTGCTCATTCAATGTACCCTGTGGAGTTTCTGACCACTAAAGCACTCTGGAGTAATGTCTCATATTGTACCAGGGAATGAGAATACCCACGCATGCCACAAGAGAGGCTGATGCGATCCACGTTTTAACCACGGAGGGGGGGGAGAAATACCCCGGTTGTGACATTCAACATGTCAGTGGGGTGTCCCATTTGCACCCAACTCCTCAGGATGGTAATTCATATTGAGTGACTGAGAGCTGAATGTTAAACATGCAGGTCTTAAGACAAAGACAGCTGGTTGCAAACATACCTGCATTTACACTTGTAGTGTATATAAATATGTGTTGAAATCAACTTTTTTGGACTGGATGTGTAATGTAGGCGCTCACATACGTTCACTCCAAACCATCAGGGTGAGCATCATAGTGGTATAATGGCCACTCGGGTAATTGGGTGATTTAATGCTTGAACGACTGGCGTATCGATCGGCTGCTTGACTGACTTACTGACATGCTGATTGATCTTCGCCTTCCAGGAGGAGCCGTTCGTCATGGTGTCGGAGAACGTTCTGGGAAAACCGAAAAAGTACCAGGGCTATTCGATCGACGTGCTGGATGCGCTGTCCAACTACCTCGGCTTCAAATACGAGATCTACGTTGCTCCGGACCACAAATACGGCAGCTTGCAGCCTGACGGACAGTGGAACGGACTGATGGGCGAATTGGTCTTCAAGGTGAGGAGAAATGTACACGTGTGCGCACACACAAACATATTCCAAACACACTTACAAAACAAGGACAATACAGCTGGAGAACAATGACACGGGCTGGATAAATGGGGATTTAACCTGTGAAAAGCATACGCAATGGGGCATTCGTTGCCAATTCATGCGCAAGGAGGAGAAGCACACATGCAGGCAGAAACATGTGCCATAGACAATTTTAGGTCTATACAGCATTATCCCTGCTTGCATCGTCGACGTGGTTACCTATAACTTTTAGTAGTAAGGTCATTTTTACTTCTCTGCAAAGCTTTACATACACTAACTGCCTCATATATCAGCAAGTGCCTCTCGTCCCATGTCCCAGCAAGAAGTCTTAAATCTTCTAATCCTTTTCTTTTTAGAAGATCCTAAAGTGTCCCACAAGGAATCTGGTGAGGCGGCTCTCTGTTTTTATGGCCCTGAACTGTTGAACCAATTCCCCTTAGATCCTAGAACAGCTAACTCACTCGGATTTTTTAAAACAGGGAAGTAAAGACCTGTCCTTTTCACTTGACTCTTAATCTGGGTGAATTTCGTCAGTGTCATTGTTAAAGTTTTAGAGACTGTTAACACTTTTGATTTGTTTGCTTCTTTTGCTGGCATTTCTCTCAGTCATTGCTTTTGCTATCATTATTATTGATGTTATTTTTCTATTTATTTGTATTGTTCAATTTAGTCTGATCTTGCAAAAATGCAACCCTTTAATTTAATCTGAGCTTAACTTCTTGAAACTGGAGATACAAGTTCAGACACTCGATTGCTAACGACAGCAGCATGTAGCCTGAAGTGGTCTTTAGTGGGGCTGACCTCAGATACCAGATATGTGATGTTCAAATTGGTGAAAACACGGCAGCTTTTTAATAAATTGGCTGGCCTCGAGGGTCTTCAAGTACTTTATGCATAACTACCAACAGGCACTTGAACTTCATCAGTGGAAAGGGGGAAAACAGGCGATGATGTTGGATTTCACAAAGACGAAGTGGCCTTTAGTTTGAGGGCATGAAATTGCGGCAGTTGGATGATAACTACTTTGACCATTAGCACAAAAGCCCACCATTTTCACTGCTGCTTCACAAAACTTTTGCAAATCAATCTCTTGCGCTGCCAGGCTGATTGCCCTCAATTTAGATGCCCAATCTCATTGTTGTAGAACATGCAAGTTTCCAGCGCAGACATGGACAGCCATTTTCTGTCGCCATCGCCAAACAGTATTGATATTTAAGATCATTTTGTCAAAGTACTGAACATAGTGACATTAAAATCGATCCATTCATCGTTGACAATTTCCTGCAGAAACAAAGTTAGTAGCAGAAAAAAAAGATGCTGTGACTAATGTAATTACTTGATTACTCATGTAATTCACAGTCTCTTTTTTTTCTTTTTCAAATGTTTTTTGGATCGGTGTCTCCAGGAATGGTCGAAGAAGTCCCAACACATGCAGGCACTCCTGTTCACTCTTCATTCTTCTCTGCAGAAAACAGCGGCACACATGTTTATTGTGCTATCGAGCATTGTGCCTGGCAAACACTTTGGAAACATCACAAGAAGCGTCTGAATATACCAAATAGCTCATGTTTTTTTTCTCAGACGTTCCCTGTTCCTCTCCTGGATCTTGAACCCTTAAAACATTCATCGGGTGTTGTCATGAGGAGGCCTGCCAACAAAGAGCTTTGAGCTCACCTCAGCTGCTCAGAGTCACGTCATTCCTTTGTCCCCCGAAATAATTTATGGAATGCTAAAATGGGACGCGACATGAACAGGGCAGCGACAGCAACAATGACCTTTTTTCCCTCTGATACCAGTAGAGGCTAGACTGAATTCCTATTTAGCTAGGTGTAACACTGTCACCATTGAAAGTTGACGCTGCTAATCTAATTTATAATCCATGATAGAAACTACAACCACCACAGCAACTCGGGTATTCTTTGGAATTTTATATAGTCATATAAGGAGAGGAAACAAAACGTCTTGCATCTGAATCGCTCACAGACAATGCTGCTGAAACAGAGCATACAGTAGGATATTTACAGCAATTCAACCATCCCCATCCAGTTTTATACAATATCCATAAAGCTGGTGTTTAATTACCATTTCCCATTGTGTGGATGTGTTTGTGCAAGTGCCTGCTGCGATCTGCATGTGTGTATTTGCCCTTTGATTTCCTCCTGGAGCTGTAACAATGCTACTGCACGTTTTGCTTAGTCTCCATAGGTCAAGGATGTTTTTATATTCTCAGCAATGTTTTCCCAGAAGTTTCCCATGCTTTTAATTCATTATTTTCTCGTGGCTGTTTATCGGGCTTAAACCTTTTTTTTTTCTTTTTCTTTTTAAAGACTGCTCTCCTTCCCCTGACCTTGTATGCTGTGTGCGTGTATTCAGCCGTTGTATTCTCCCCCCCAAAGCAACAAACTCAGAAAAATTGATAGAGAAACGCTTTTGACCATGATGCATATTTATGTGTACACAGACAGGCATGAGGCCGCGAAATCAACTGAACATGCAAATCATTTTGTTTTCCCCATCAGTCAGCAACACGGTTTATCTCTGCAAAAAACCCAATTATACCAGATAATTATTACCCAGAGTGCCCTCTGGAAGTTTCTATGTTGACTGACCACAGCAGTCAGCATGGCAATTCATCTCCGCTCTATGCACACGCACACACACACACACACAGACACACACACACACACACACACACACACAAACACACACGCACACGTACTTGCATGCATATCATAGTGTTGTCTCAACCAACAGGCATCCTGCAGGGTTTATCCCAATTCTTCTTATGCAGTGTAAGTGACAATTTCTGCACATTTAAGCATTTTGTTTCCTCACTCGACTGTGAAATTAGCAGATTTTTTTTTGCCCACAGTGGATTAAAAATTTTGTTTGTTTTTGTGTGTGTGCAAGTGTGTGTTTAAGTGTGTCATCAGCATGTGCGCGTGTTGCGTGTGTGTGTGCATTTGCCTACAGATACACCTAACTTGTTACTGTTAGTTTTTAACAGCAACAAAGGAAAATCTCATTATTAAACCGGTTTTATAATATCTGCAATCTCTCGCACGAGTATATATTTCAAATACATAAGCACGCACTCACAGCAGCAACTTAAATCCTTGTTATGGAACAAGCAGATGTCTACAGCTGCTCACAGAGCACTGGGGACGCAAGACATTTTAATTAGCCATCATTGTTTTTTGCATTTAAGCTGAGCTTAGCCATTTTTTCTTTCTTGGCAGACAGCTTTCTTTTTTCTTTTTTTTTTCAACTTAAAAGTCTTTACACGTAAATAATTAAAGCAGTCATTAGCTGCCTCTTAAATATTCCAAGAATTCCAAGTGATAAGAAAGCCTTTATTGTTTGTGGAGGCATACTGACACAGAAGTAAATCAATTGAGTCATGAATGAATGATTCAAAAGTCATACATCAAATGATGGCCAGTTCACGCTGGGCGCATAATGAGCCTCGTAATACGGCACGCGCATACTTATGTATAGTCCAGAGTCAAAACGGAGCCCAGTGCACCTAATGAAGATGTCCATGTTAACTTTTGGCTATCCTCCTTTTTCTGACCTTTGTTTTGTCTTTTTATGGTTATCTTATCCATTTACTCAAAAAGTAGCAAACTTTAAGATGTAAGATACCTTTAAGATCATTGTCTATCTGTTTCACGAGAAATATGTTATCTGTATTCAGAGAAATTGCTTTATGCAGGAGTCATTTTTTTGTATTGTTTTGTTTTGTTTTGTTTTACTTTATCTCCTACACATCTGTCTGTACACAGGTGTGCCAAGACCACGTTCTTTGTAAGTTTTGAAAAAAAAATAACAAAACACTTCTGCCTACTGGGGTTTCTCTTTAATTAGGAGAAAGAGCTATACATACTGTCTACTGTCAACAAAAGCTGTACTCTATGAAAAACTATACTGTTTAACTACCAACAGCCCACATGTTTTCCAAGTCATTATAAAGTTTCTTAGCACTTAGTATTTAATGCATCCATTTAGATGGTGGGATTCAAAGCACGTACCTACCTCAGGGTACAAAGGGCCACATTTTTGAAGCTGTGCTCCTCACCTACACATTTTCACAGTGTTAATACTTCAAATTCTTCTTCTCTCACCCTCCGCCTCTCTCAGCGAGCCGACGTGGGACTCTCTGCCCTGACCATCACGCCTGAGCGAGAGAGCGTCGTGGACTTTACCACACGCTACATGGATTATTCCGTGGGCGTTCTGCTGCGCAAGGCCGAACGCACGGTGGACATGTTTGCCTGCCTGGCGCCCTTCGACCTGTCACTGTGGGCGTGCATCGCGGGCACCGTGCTCCTCATTGGCATCCTGGTGTACCTGCTCAACTGGCTCAACCCACCCCGGCTACCGATGGGATCCGTTTCCTCGACAACACTGTACAACTCCATGTGGTTTGTGTACGGCTCCTTTGTCCAACAAGGTAAGGAAGGACACCGGATGGAGGGAGGGGGAAGCATGAGACGCAAAGCAAAAGACGAATGTCAAAGAATGACTGAATGAATGTTTGGATGGTTGGATCAGACTTGAAAAGGTGATTGAGGTTTGATGGATACATACAGCAGATGCAGTGGAACAGTAAATACTGGCTGTAGTATAAGCATGTAGGCTTGTTTCCTTATGCCTTAACACCATTCCATTACTTTTAGGCAGGACGGGAAAGACTTGTATGTATAATGGAAAGCCAAAAGTGATCTTGAACTAAAGACAGGATAGGATGTTCGGATGGTTATCTGAATAGATGAGCTATGATATTTTATTAATTGATAGCATCTTTGTTTCACTGAGATTATAAAGTGGATAATTATGTAAAATGTAGATGTATGAACAGATTAAGTAATGAACATTTTAGATTAAGAATAATCGTATATTGGGACATGTCCTGTTTGATTCTCTGTGCCTATAAGATGTGAGGACAACCTAACATTAATGGATCATTGTTCTGGGGAGGTCATGATCAACACCTGACAGGTGAAGTTAACCTTCCTGCATCTGTGACATCTGCATCTGTAGTACATGGCGATATATAAGACAATCTGAAAGCCTGGAGAGTCTTTGCTTGGGTCCTCTCTCCATTCCTCGTGCATTAAAAAGGTCGATTTCATTGCTGTAATTCTTCAGAGAATTAACAACTCTCAGACTTTAACAAGGAACATTCCCCTTACACATGGTTATGGATTGAGTGAAGCCAGCATACTGTTCACTCTCACCTTTTTAATGAAGTAAGTCCAGCTCTATAATTCTGGAAACCCCAGAGTTACTTGTAGATTTTTTTTTATAGTTTATGATTCTTACCCCAGCTGGCAACCACAAGGTGCAGCGTTGTGTTGTTTAATATTTTGCTGTAGGCATATTGACTTTTACAACACACTTTATTTGCACGGCCCATCACAAAGGGAAAAGATAGAGGGATAATGGGAGGGGAGGGCATGGAAGAAAGTGTGTGATTGCCAAAGCAATCTAATGTAAAAAAAAAAGTTGAATTTTGAATTTAATAGCTGTCCTCTGGGTGCCATAAGTGTAAATTGACCTTTCGTGTATGAGCGCAATAGTCAAATGAGAACAAAAGGGAGGAGAGGTTTTGTTCCAGATGGATTGAGTGGAGGATAATAACCTCATCCTGGTTATCTACACAAAGATTTTCCAGAATCCAGCAGGCTCACACTCAGGTGTGTCGATCAGACAATCGACACCGAGGGAAAAGATTTAAATTGCATCAGTGGAGGAACAGAGCCATGACGTGGAGAGGAAAGGGCAACGGGAACAGGGGGGGGAATCAGGTTGCATAAATGTATCCGTGTGTTATGACGGTTTTCCAACAAGTCTGTGTATTTACTTGAGTTCCCATATGTCTGTTGAGTAAAGTATGATAGAGAGACACCAAATATCTCCGTATTCAGTCTTGTGTTTGCATCCATGCACATGTATGTGTGGCTGGTAGCATGATAAATAAGTCACTGCTATCTCCCAACGAGCACAGTTTGCTCTTGCTATAAAGCTCTGAGTCTGGCAATAGTTAATTTTTTAAGCCACATTAATTATGCAAATTTGAGGAGTACAGATATTTTTTTTTTTTTTTCTTTTTTTATGCTGCCTTTCAGGCCCTGAATAAGCAACTGATGAGCATTCCACCGTTTGGTAAATAATCCTCCATCTTGTGCTGCAGCTAATGGTGGTAATGATGATGATGATGATACATGCTAATTGCTGTTTGATATTCGCAATCGTTTCTCTTTTTAGCTGTAATTAACATTTTAGTCATGGCATCATTAGGGAGAAAAAAAGGAGAGGGAGAGAAAAAGGATCTAATTCTTCAAGAGCGGGTTTGTCCTTTGCGTGCGTATACCGTTGGTGTGTGTCAGTAATAAACTGGTCCCAAAGTGTGTGTGTGTGTGTGTGTGTTCCTCATGTGAGAAGAGCTGCACTTTAACCACAGGTAATTCGTTTTTCTGATTTGGCTGGCCAGAAATATCCTTCACAAAATTAACTGAGCATGAACAGACTACTGCCACAAGGCTAAGTAGGCTGACCTTCCACGGCTTTAAAGTCACCCGGTATGTGCTTTACTTCCATCCCAGCGACCATTTTGTAAAGCAGAGATGTCAACCTCCAGGCACACGATAAGTTCAAGTCTTGCATCAGGGCCCCGTGCCTTTATACATGACAGACGCAGCCACTTGTCATTATAAACCAAGCACACCGCTTCTTCACTTCACCCCAGCAACACAAAGGGCAGTCTGGTGAGACATCTCATTCATGCTATATTGTCAGACAAGCTTATCTCCATGACTGACTGCCAACCCTCCTCACGCAGAAGTGTGTGGATTATCCAGGTCCACCAAGGAGCCCACACACATCACGTAACGGAGGCTCGATGCTGAACCTTGGAAATGAGAAGCGCGACAACCAGCAAGCTGTAGCTGATATGCTGGACAGGGCCCAAGAGGTTGCAAGACCTCTTGTAGAATGTACCTGCAACCCAGCCGGGTCCTGTAGGCCTTTGTTACACATAAATTGCAAAGCGCAAACTTTGCACAAAATAAGAAAAACCTGACTCGTCCACTGCTGAGCAAGCATTTGATCACCTTTGGGATGAAAGCATTAGTCTTCAAGGTCACCCCCGAGGGTTCCTAGGGATGAGCCGCACGCAGTCAGAAAGTGTGAATATCACTCACAGATAAAGTGAGGCAGTGGCTAAAGACAAAGCAAGGCCACCTTTAGAGGTAGCATTTTCATGTATATGTGTCGGCATAAGCCTGAAACAGATGGCTGGTGCGGGCCTCCAGAACTACAGTCAAATCCCCATCCCTGGACTTGCACCTTTCATACAGTGACCAACAAGGGAACACCGGCCTGTCGTTTTACCTTCAAACCTAAAAGCCAGAAATAGCAGCCAAGTGCACCCTGATAGAAGAAAATGACTTAGTTTTGTCAATTCAGTCCAGCATCACGGACAGAATTGAACTAAGTGAACACTGAAAGGGGATTTCCTGCTCCAAGCCAGGCCCACAGGGCGAGCTGCAGGGAAAGAAAGTCCTGTTCACCTGGGCAGAGAGGAGGTGAGCATCGCTCCAGAATATCTCATTGCGTGCCGGAGAGTGTAGCTGTCAGAATGTAGATATCCCTGTCGGTTGTTACAGACCGCCATGGTCGTATTGTCTGATGTTTGTTACACTCCAGTAAAGGGCAGTGTTTTTTATAAACGTTGTGTTTGTTTTTTCCTAATGAAAAATTGTACCCACTGCACCCTCGGCTGTGTGCCTGGATGCGTCAGTGAACAAACATTTACTTCCACAAAATGTTTGTGAGTGGTTTTTGAGACTTGGAGTGTGGCATTGAAAAGACCAACACTTGAACTGAGCCTCTTCAGCACTTGGCTAGAATGCACACACTGAGCTCGAAGCCCACGCGTCGCCGAGCGCGAAGGGGTGGTACTTGAGGTGTCCGTTCCATTCTGAGTTCTGTCAGCTGGTGGGCTTGGCTTGAATGACAAGTGATATTTGAAGGTGGATGGCCTTGACACATGTGTCATGACTGCCAGCATCTTCAGGCTACCTTAATGGAATAAATGCTTCTTTGAATACTCAGGGGGGCTAATCCCATAGTGAGGTGAAAGGGAACACACACACTCACACACAAACTACACGTACACTGAATATTCATACAGCAGTCTTCTTGCAGCAGCACCTGTATGATGTCCCAGACCTTTGTGCTTCACCCTGAAATATTCCCTGTGGGGAAAATTGATTCAGATGCAAACACACACATTCCCACAGCAGGAGGGAGCGAGGGATGAGTGATGGGAGAGAATGCTCAAACATGACGCCGAAACTTTGCTTTTGGCTGGAACACTTTGAGACTGTGAAAAGGAGAACGAGGGAGGTGCAAAGGGATTACACCGAAGTCTCTCCTCCCTTTTCTATCTCCTTTCTCTACCTTTGACAATTTCTTTCTATCCACTTCACTTTCTTACACTTCCATTTTTCTCCCTTTCATCTCTTGTTTTGTGTCCTTTTGTCCTTTCTCTTAACCATCCCTTTCTCCATCCTCTATTTATCCTTCTCCCTTACTTTCTGTCTGAGTACACCCCACTTTCCTTTTCCTACCTACACACTTCTTTCCTCTTGCTCATCAGGGCCAAAGTACCAGCCAGTTTACATCTGTTTACATCTCTGTGTGCAGATGTGTGTGATTGATTGCGGTAATATCAGTATTACAGAGATATGTTTAAGTAGTCATGCTATCAAAGTTATTAACAACTTTAGAAAGAAAATCCCTTTAGTAAACAAACAATCATTAGGTGAAAGAACGGGCACAGACAGCTCCAATGCAGTATATGGAAGTCCACTCTTTGATAAGTAGATGTCGCTGGCAATTTCTTTAAAAACGCTAAGAGAACACATCTGAAGTAACATTGTGGGAAAAGACCTTAAAAGAAGCTTTGCTATTCTACTTTGTTTTTTTTTTTTCAAAATGACCAGATACAGTGGCCCTCGCTTACATAGTGGAGAAATATAATGCCCTGTTGGCAGTATGAATAAATGAACGTGTGTGTGTTGGGTGTGTGTTGGGTGGGTGTGTGGGGGTGTGTGTGTGTGGGGGTGGTTGTTGTGCCAGTGGAGGGAGGGTCACATAAAGGAAGCAAGAGAGGGAACGGGAATAGTGGGAAAATGTCTGCACTCCTTGTACTCCATAAATTATGTGTAATTGGTCTCAAGGAGAGCGAGAGAGACAAACAGAGGCAGGAAGGGAGGTTAGAAGATAAAGAGACACAAAGGGAAGAACTTCATCTGACAGGGTTTGCTGGTTGGTTCTGTATTTTGTGAACTGCTACATCAAAGCCAGAGTACAAATGTATTTTATTATTCAACAGTTATACAATACCTCATCAAACAGAAGCACCTCAAAGAGCAACTTTGACCGCAAAAGAAAAAATATCACAGAGTTGATCCAATAAAAATTTCGAGGATCTGTATCAGTAATAAATAAAAAGTCAAAAGTCCCACATGCACACTTAGTAACCTTATATTGACAAAATGCTCTGATTATATACCTCCAATCTTTGACAAAGTGGCAGAAGAGGAGATTGAACATAAATTATACCGCTCTAACTTTACAAGCAACCATCAGGTAAAGGATGTGAAAGATGGATATACAGCCCACTCCGTCAGAACGAGGTCACGCAGCACGTCACCCGCTGTGAAAAAAAAGTTGTCCGCCCTTGAGGAGCAATAAACCACACAGAGGGAGAGAAGTGTAGGGTCAAGTTGTCTTTGGTGCGAAGTATGAATAAACAAGCGATGGAAAATCAAATGTAGCACTTACCTGTAGCAGACGCTGTTCCTGCTGTGTAGAACCAACCAAGTAGCAACCACCAGGAGAAAAAGAAAGCAAGGAAGCCAACAAAACCAGAAAGTGCCATTTGAGGCGAGCTCTAAAAGTGATATAAACAATGATATACGTGTTTAGAGCCTGGGTCAAAAAGTGATTTTGGTTTCTGGGGCGTGAATATACATATAACTCACTTGCACAAACTGTCTAAAATACAGTATCAGGCTTAAAGTTATGCATTAGTTGAAGGCATGAGCGCTTTGAGCCACTGCACTTAGCTTCACAATGACTCTTCAGAAACCTATCGGTGATGTCGCTGGGACCACACCACATGTGTTATGCAGTCTTTGATAGCGACTGCAGAACTTTGACTCACACGCATGCGGATGAGGTGGAAAATGGGACAGACCGTGTAGTAGCACACATCTGTCCTGGTTGTTGTTCAGACCTTGATTGCGGTTTTTGGTTTTCTTTCGAAAGCAGACAGCGTCTCTCCGTTGATGCCGACACACATTTGATGTGGGTAAATCCGCAGTTAACCCAGACAGTCAGAGAATACGGGGAACATGTTGTGCAGTTGATCACACAAGAGTTTAAATAAGGGCCGGAGACAGGATGAGGTGTGTAAGTAGTGTGTGCAGAGGGGAACGGTGAGTGGATGTGATTTAAAGAGGATATGAAATGTTTCCTAAGGAGATTAATTTTCAGCTGCAGTTGGTTACACTTTGGCCCCGGCTGAGGTGAGAAGGTCATTCCAATATTTTTCGGAGCCAGGAGGGGAGGAGAGTCGAGGCTGGGATGAGTGATTACCAGGTCACGTTATTAGGAGAGCCAAGCACACAACATTATCAAAGTGCAGGGCATTGACTGGGCTGGTATGGAGAGCCTGGACAGACCGTGGCCTGGAGGGGATGGGAATGCGCACTCATTTGCAGCCTCGTACGGCAGGTTTGTGGATTTGAAATGAGCCACCTCAGGGCTGTCAGCGGGGGTGAGGGTGCCACGCAAGGAGCCCAGGAAGAAGGAAAACAAGACCTGCAGCAGTTGTAGGGAGTACAGTCTGGAGAAAGTTGCAGTACCTCAGACGCAAGTTTCAACGAGCTTGAGCAGCAGTAAAAGCAGAATATGCTTGAAAGCAAAAAAGAAGCCTTCAGACGACAGACACATTCATACATGGCGCGGCATGAAAGTGTTTTTCATCGCGGAGGACGATAATGCTGTTCAAATTAGAGTCCGTAAAGTGGATTAAACATAATTTTCTATGGATATTGGAGACAGAACAAAAAAACCAAAGGCAAATTAAAGTGACCATTTTGTTACTGCGTTTGAGTCGTCTGGAGGATTCCATTGAACGTCCAAAGCAAATGTAGTAATGATGCAATTAATTTCTGATCCATTTCATTAAAAGAAAACCTCAAAGTGCTGGGGGAAAGAAAAAAAAAAAACTAATTCCGAGAAAGAAGAAAGAAAGACCGATAAAACACCGAGAAGTCAAGAAATAGTAAAAAAAAAAAGCAGTTCAAAGATAATTTAGCGGTCGGGCTGCAGGGGAGGTTTTGGGGCCAGTTTAAAACGGGAACCTCCGGATCTGAAGTGCCCTCAGGTGTTGCTTGGGTGGTTAGGTTGTGCCGCCCGGGAGCATCTGCAACAGATTATATTTGGACACTATCTGTGAAACTCCTTTCTTGGTGTTTCTAGAAATGTATTCATTTATTTTATTTGTGTTGCAAAGCCACAGTCTCCGAGCGAGGAGAAAGCTGAAGTGGTCACAGTTATCAGACAGACTGTGAACTCGGCTGTAATTGAAATGTTCAAACGGCCGACAGAAGCTGGCATCTGAAGAAGGCGTCTCTGCCGATGTGCAACCTGTGTAGGAGTGAGGACGGTGCTGTTGTGCAAGTTGGAGGGCAAAATTAAACTAGGAGAGACAGAGTGTAAGGGCGGACGCGTTACCCTCTTCCTTCATCACAATTCCTGTATTGATACCTGGCCGTCTCCCTTCATCCATCTCGCCGTCTCTTTACTTCCTCCGCCTTCCCGTTCCGACTCCCTAAGTTCTGCCAGCCGACGTTTTGAGCCAAAGCAGAGCAGTCAAAAGCAAAACTCTGGTGTCACGCTGAATATTTGTCTTTCCAAAAAATCCCTCTCGGAGCCGACTCTTTTTCTGTCTTTCTGGTGTTCTCCCCTAATTAATGTCCCAACCGGTGGGGGAGAGGGAAGACACCGCGGAGAAACAGACTGTGATTTCACGGCTGTGTGTGTGTGCTCACAATGTGTGTGTTATCTTAGCGTGCAGCCCCACAGTCAGCGTGAGTGCTGCCGTCTCTCAATTAGAGCAAACTTTGTGGGAAATGCACACACAGTCGCACGCACACTGTGAATGAGCTGTTTTCACTGTATGAGAGAATCTCGCAGACAGACCAACACAAACACACAGGGAGGGCCATAGGCCATAATCAACACTTTCATTTCTCCATCTGCTGCGCCGAATATCTCTCTCCCTCTCTCTTCCCCTTTCTTTTATTTCCCTCTCACACACTCTGCGCCTCCCTTTTTGCCCCTTGCTGTGCGTCTATCCGCCTATATGGGTGAGCAAATGTTTGTTTTCCTTTTCACAGCCGTGTTTGAGCACCGTATAGAAAACCCCAGATTGTTTCTCTGTTGCCTTCCTCTCCCCTCCTCCTCTTGTGTTTCATCCCTCCTTCCCTCCATCTCTCCAGTTCTTTTCTACTTACCGCTGAGTTTTCTCGATGTGAGGTGCGTTCACATTCAGCACTCCCCGTTCTGTCTCTCTCTCTCTCTCTCTCTCTCTCTCTCTCACTGGCGCTTCCCTCTACGCGCCTCTCCCTCCATCATTATCTCTGTTTCTGCTGCGCCGTGCTGCTGGGAATCCAACGTTATCATCATTTTCGTGCTATCTTCTTCTCTTTTTTCCCCCTCTCTTCGCCTCCGTGTGACTTCCTCTAATCCATTATCCCTCTCTAACGACTCTGTTCTGCCGCTGTGAAGTGGACCCAACTTTAGGACGCGCGTCCCTCCTGACTGTGCCCCTCCATCTCTCCATCTATCCTCCCTCCTTTCTTCTTCTCTCCCCCTCACACAGTCTCACCGAGGGCTATAGAGAGATGTGCCACAGCGAAAAGAGACCGTCCCTCAGTAGCTCCATTAAACGTGCTTCTCTCTTCCACTGTGTGCGTTCTTGTTTGTGTCACAGTTGCCTCCTCTCCTCTCCCTGCCTTCGCCACTTGCGCTCCCTCCGTCCACTACTTTGTTACGGCTCGCACGTAATGAGGTCCAGCTGTTTTCTAGTTCAGCAACATCCGCATTCAAAACTGCTCTCATCCCATTCAGCCCTCCATGCAAACTGTCCATCCAGCCACCGTAACCCCATTGCTAAGTAAAACACACGCAGCACGTTCTGTAAGTACACATTGTAACATATAATTTACATGTATTAAGCGTTCTTACGGCTTGAACAACTGAGCAATATATTCATGAAGCAGATACACTTGGCCACATCTCAACCAGCTACAAAATGAATGCCGCTGACATAAATATAATATGATATAATATAATATTAGTAAAGACTTTCTGCTTAATGAGATCTTTCAACACCTACGCTAAGTGCTTTTTGCTGAAAAAAGCCTCTGCATTTCATTTAAAATGAACCAGAATTTTGTACTTTATTTAATGTACTTGTATTTAATCTTGCCCTAACTGTTTCTTGAGGGGCAGCTGCCACAAGCAGACAACAAAACAATGACCTTTAAGTTAATTGGGAGAAACTGTTAGCAAACCTTGCTGTATTTACACATCCATCCTGCAGAAACGGTTAGCATTCATTTGGAATCATGTTTGTGTCCTCCTGGTTTAAAGTAGTGCTTCACTGCTGGAATTATTTTTTTTTTAAGTTGGTGCGACATGACAAGAGAAAACATGGGAAAAGGGCTGTGGTATTCCCAACAGCCCAGAATACACAGTGTTGCACCAGACCTGTAAACACTCCCGCTAACGGGTGACATATTGCGAGTTGGATGGTGCTTTGTTTTACCTCTGAGTTTTTTTTAACCTGGTCGTTTTTTTTTTTTTACCAGGAAACGGCATGGCAGCCAGCTTGTAAAAAATCAGCACTGTCGAGTTTTTCCAGCCCACTTCTGGCTCACAATCTTTCACTTTTGCAGCGAAACAGTCTGCTAAAAGATGTTCCCCTAAAGATTTTAGGTGAGAAATTGGCAGCAAAGTACCAAAACTACTTCTTCTATATTTTATCGGCAGTGCCAAGTTTCGACAGTTTGACTCTTTGTGCATTTTGCATCATCTGGCAGACAACACCGGCAAAAGAGTGGTGGAGCTCTGGGTGCAGGCAAAATGCAGAGAATTCTAACATCTTTCATTTGTATATACTACCAACATTGTGGCGATACAAAAGCTGGTTGAAAATCAGCAACGTTCCCATTTAAGTCTAATTTCCAGTCTCCTTTTAGCTCAGCGTAGGTCTTCACCACTTCCTGAGGGAAACGTTTGCTTTTCACCTGCTAAACGCTCAGTGTTTGTGCTCAAACCAGACAAAAAGACTAAATATATTCGTCTGGCACTTAGTATTATGCAGTTAAGCATATGTAGGGTTTATTTCAAGCTATTTGCCAAAAACAGCTTCCTGCTGTGGCAGAAAATTATGCTATGATATCTGTGAAAGGGAAGCAAAGCAGTTATGTTGTGGGCCAAAGAATTTGTTAAAATGCTGCTATAGAGGAGGGAGGGTTAGGGTGATCATTTGTCGCTGCGAGCAACGCCTTTCAGGTATTTCACTGTTAATACAGGAATGCAGGTTACACCCCTCTAAGGAAAGGATCTGAATACTCCATCCGCTTCTGCCCCCCCAATAACCGCAGTCCATAATTTGTCTGCAAAATTGTCAAAAATGATCCTAAATTGGAGAGGATGTGAATATTTGAGACTCAAAGGTTGGGTTTTGGGTGCTTTCAACACATCTCTGCGCCAGCTAGTATATATAACAGTGAACATTATGGATTCAAAACGCATGACAAAGTGATATTCAACAGTCCCAGTTATTGCACAAAGACGCACGTTCAGCAGTAAATGGAAATGCGCCTCCTGTCTGCGTTTTTTCATTGTCGTCATGTGGGGCAAAAGATTTGGCCTTCAGCTTTAATTGCCCGGCCTCTCCCCCGCTGGTGGAGCCGGGAAGCTGCAGCCACCAGCTGAAATACGTGTTTCATATTTACCCAGCATGCATGCGTTATGCATGTCGGGGTGTAATGTATGTGTTGACACTCACATGCTGTTAGCGCTCTCTCTCACACTTTCTCGCTCTATCTACATCGAATGTTTTAATCATGCTGGTTACGTTGCCTGGGCAAAACATCTCCCGCTGTTCCTCATTCAAGTAAATGTCATATTCATCCTGACACCACAAACAGAGACCTACGCGGCAAACATTAGAAACATATATAACATATTGTTGCCTGCGTTTCAACTGAACAGATTGTAGTAATGCCACGACCAAAGATTTATACCTCCTATAAAATACAGATCTGTCAAAGCGGCTCCGGAAGCACACTTGAAATTGGCTGGTCTCTTTCCACCAAGATTCTTTCACCGGGGAGTCGGACAGTAATGAGAAGGGGCGGCTTAATTGTAATACAAGCATATTTATTTTGGACTCTGTTGTTAACAGCCTCGGATAAACTGACCGAGTGAATTACGTTTATTTCCCTGTGAATGTGCGATAAAGGTCAGGCTCTGAGGAGAATGCAGCTGGAATAAACAACAGATTGAATTGTCTCCTGATAGATGTTGTGCTCACTGTAACTTTTTCTAATAGTTTTAAGTTAATGTACATATTGTTTTGGGCATATCCGTCAAGAGCAGACCTGAAAGAATGTAAAAAAAACATTTGTAATGTAATGAAAACTCAATTCAAGTCATTGGAGTTCTGCTGACTCAGGATCGATAATACAAGGAGAAAGATGCAACTAGTTTTCGTCAAAAGACAGTAAGACAAAAGATAGATTTACTGGTTCCTTTTGTTCAACCGCAAAAAGCCACGGCAGCGAACGAGGCCCTGATTTCCCTCAATAACCCTCAGTGAATCCAGATAATTGCGAGATTTATGTGATCATTTATGTTAACAAGGCAATCCCCGGCTCTGCCAACCCCCAGCAAAACTCCCAAACAGCTCAGCCAGATGGAAGAAGAAAGCAAAAAAAGGAGGAATAGTAGATAAGTCAGTCAAAAGAGATAAAACAGTGGGAGAGCGGAGTGCTGCACACCTTGTTAGACACCTTGTTAGTGCTCTGTCAGTCATTATAGCGACTGCTGAGGCAGGACTATAATAATACAGAAGGCTGTAACGTAGCTCAAGCTTTCACAGTGGCCAAAGTAACATGTTAGCCGGTGTTATGACTGGAAATAAATACACTACAAGCTAGAGAGAGGACAAAGGAGGCAGTGAGGTGGAAATAGAGGTCAGGAAACAATGTTGTGGGCCGGAATAAACCAGAACACAAGAAAAAACATTCTGTTGAATCTCATTATATCGTTGTTGTGGGGTTCAGAGGGGTCACACTGACAGACGCAACATGTGATTCAAATGCAAATAAGGAATAACATCACTTGCCTCCCACCTGACGAGCCTGAATGGGATCAGAGAGTTGCAGCTGGCTTTGTGTGAAAGTCAGTCCGTGCGATGTGCAGAGACAGGATGTTTCTGTTGTCAAAGTGTGTCTCCATCTTGAGTGAGATTAGGTTGGTATCTGTAAATCCAAATGCCAAAGTTGCCCGAGAAGGTGCAGGACAAGTCCGCTCCATGGAGGCCCCGTCATGAATTCGACTTATCTCTGAGTTATCGAGGCATAGACACGGGTCCTCTGGGAGTGCCCTGTGTGTCTGGCATCAGGGCTTTGGCAGTGGATCCTTTGAGTCCTGCGGGTTGTGAGGTGGGGCCTCCGTGGATAGGACTTGTTCTGCCACATCCCTTGTCTGATCATATTGAGATTCGGGCAATTTGGATGCCAAATGTACACCTAAAGGGCTTTCTCAGGTTCCTCCAGCAGTTTTTTAGTTGGCAGGGAGCCGAGACCTACGGCGTGTGCGCTGCCATCGGTGAGTTTTTTTTTCTCCAGAGAGGTTTACTTGATCTAAAACAACTGTGTTGCAGTAGGTGCTCCGTGTCAAAGTGACATCCAAAGCAATTCAGTCTGCCACCTGGCACAAACTCTCCTGGGAAAATGAAGGCTGAGTAGCAACACGTCAGCAGCCTGGCACCATTTGTATCTGCTTTCATGCCTCCATTTTAGACTAAAAGAATAAACACATATTGTTCTATGTTGTTGTAATCGATACTCTGAAGGAAATGGAAAGGATGTAGTTGACTTTGCAACAGGAGTGCCACTTCAAAGTGCGCCTATAGAACTGTATTTCTTGTGTTTAACAGTCTTATCTTCTCATCTAGCCGACATATCTGTATACAGCTGGTTGTATTCGCTTGAAATGATAGATCACTGTATTTCGCTCAGCCTCTGTGTGTGACAGGATGTTTTTCTTTCTGATTATAGGAGGGATAAAATAAGAATATCCAATCATAACCTAATTCAAAGAAGAGTTTTATCTTCAGCCAACTAATTTTGTTATGGTGTTGTTGAATAAAAAACTTTGTGCTCTACTCGCACTAGATCTGCTGCTAGACTACATGAAGTTTGTAATCACGATAATTAAAGTAAAGTCATTCGCATGGCTTTGCTCATATTACCGCGGCGACTAACTAAAGTGCAAGATAATAAACAGCTTTATTTTACTATTTTTCCTGCAGGGCTAAAAGGAACAAATTAGATTTTGAGGGGAAAGCGATGAAATATAATGAACAGAATGTTTTCCCAGTCGAATTCAAGGTAAAAGTAAACTTTGTCTCAGAGCCGTGAAACAGTGTTATTTGTGGTTGTGTGATTATTTCTCTGTGGTGTGTGTGTGTATGTGTGTGACGCTAATGCCACTTTTCCACAAATATTAGCAGGTCTACAGAGGTGTTTTAAAATGCTGGTTACGCTGCTAAAAATCGCCTGTTGACCCGGTTCAAACTTCCCGCCAGCACAGGAGCCTGCCTATGATTTTTATCTGAAGCATTACGTTGTACTTCACTGACATTTCAGTAGACCGCTTCCCAGATGACTTCTTTATTTATGCGCCACCACCGGATGTTGATAACGAGGCATCAATTTGCGCAGTTGAATTTAGCGCGTTTACCCGGGTCTTACGTTTAGATCGAAGCTGGGCCGAGCCCAGATGATAAAATCCAGTATCTACTGCAGAGTCAGTTGACGCGTGTGCCCATTCCCATTGCACAAAACCCTCCATCTTAGCTTGTTGAGAGTGGGATTTAATCATTGGAAAGGGGTTATAACAATGTGCAGCACCATGCAAAAGAGTGTGTGTGCGCTCACCAGCAACAAGTTGCATTTGTTTCAGGGGAAGCATCAGTTTGCGTGTTATTGATCCGCAGTAAAATAACTAAATACACAACGTGAACTAAGATTAAAAATAGTGTTTTAGAAGCGTGGGATTTACAAGAAGAGAGAGCAACAGAGAGAGCACCTGTTCAAACTATTCTCTGAGGTCTTGCCCAGCTACATTTTTTTTCACATTTACCTCTGTGTTCTCTGGAGATGAGGACCACTTCACAGCCTAATCAAATGAGGCAAAATGCAATTATGCACTCAAAAGCAACCTGGGTCACTTTTAGCCGATCTGAACATTAATTGCCGAGTTTCCATAATCAATACCATTAAAGCTGTGCACATAATTCATATCTGACAAAACTATTCAGTGTCATAACGGCAGTGAAACAGAAGCAAATTCAGTGAGCGGAACGTCAAATTTAACCAATAAAAGATGTTTAGCTTACCATTTTTCAGGAGTTCACAACTTGTATCCCACAAGTGAACAAAGTAAGAGGTGGTCATTGGGGAAAGACGACAATGCTCAATGTAAACTTTGCGACACCATCTTGAAATTCAGCTCCAGTAAAAAGTCAACGTTGTACCACCTGGAAAGTCACCACCTGACTGTTTCAGTGCATGTCTAAAACACGGTCCTCAAACCATCATAATGGTATTAGATAAATCATGGAGGTACAGTTACTAGAAACATTGACAAGTGGTAACATACTTTGCAAATAAAAGAGCCATGTTGTTTTATTAATCTGTTTATTTGAATTATCTTAATGAATTCATGTTTCACATAACTATTGTGTCATTAGGATTGTTTAAATAATACTTAGACTGAGCAAAAAACGCGCATTTCCTCTCTTATTAATGATTAATCCATCATCCACTGCTACAATCTGTTAAGAAAAATGGGGAAAAAAAGGTGACGTGTCACAAGCTTTGTTGAAACAGAAAGAAGTCAACTTATGTGGATGACTTGTCAAGAAATACGTCATACATTCATTGCTTTGCCTGTTGTAGTAAACAGGAGATACGAACCCAAAAACTATACAGGGTACCTTTTAAAAGATCTGTAAACTTACACCCTGACCTAAAGACACAGGACCAGCTCGAATGCCCTTTCTCTGAAAGATTTTTCCGCTCGTCTGTGTTTTTCCAGTGAAAGTAAAAAGACACAAACAAACCAAAGGTTTTGGACAAACGCAGCAGATGCACGCAATCTGGCGTCTGAGTCTTAATGGTTAATTAAAGGAGAAACTGAGAGGTTGCAGATCTGCTTGAATTTCCACAGTGAGTGCGGACGAGCTGCCCTTGAGAAAAGTGGGGGGGAGAGCAAGACGAGCTAGTGGAGAGGAGTGACGGAGGGGGGAGTGTAGGTCGGCGAGGTGTGAAATATTGAGAATGACAGTGTTAAAATTGAATATGAGCAACTCAAACGCAATCACTATCAAGCGAAAGAGCTTAGAAAATACACGCGCACTTGGAGACTTGAGTGTGTGTGCACGGGAAGATGCACACACAGATTGCCCTAGTCAAGGGAAAATTGCTGAGAGAGCCATCTGTCAGAAGTTGCACTCAGAGAGGCAGCCGCCGTCTTATTGGTTTGATAGAACAAGACACAGTATGCATACAGTCACCTTAAGTGATACCACGGTGCTGTAGCTGCTAGCTGAATTCACTGCTAGTGTGTGTGTGTGTGAATGTGTGTGTGTATGCGGTGGACACACACACATGCGCCACTGTGTGGGGTTTCTGGTGAGAAAATGGAAGAGAGATCAGAGAGCCCCGGATCAAATCTGACTGGCTCTGTGTTGTCTCTTGTTTTTGTTTGCTGCAGTATGTGTGAGTTTTTAATAAGGAAGCTTCGTCGCCACTGCAGGTTTCAGACACCCACAACAATTGGAATAGCTTTTGTCTAACTTGTTTTTATTTATTTTATACAACTTTTAAAAAAAAATAGATTTGTAAAGGCGCGTGCCTTACAGAACCGACCGTAACTGAAAATCCAACACATAGTTTACCGTTACAAATGTTTCCCATTCTACCGTGAAGACTATTAGGGTGAAATATTAATAAATAACTTCATCCATCACCACTTTTCTAACAACCTTCGGCTATTATGGATTGGCTGCACACTGGTGTGTGAAATTCTCTCTCTTTCTGCAAGAAAAAGCCCTTACTTTTGCCCTTTTTAGAAATAAGCATGCAGAAATACAAAAGTGCCAAATACACATGAATCCGAACACGCTCGCACAAGGCCTTGACTTCCCGTTGGCTGTTGTAACCCTTATACTATACACAGATTGTATTGATCCGTATATAGGAGGCGAGCAAGGAAACACAGCCTGTAAATAAGCTCAAAGAAATTTTTGCTGACTCCAACGTTTTTATGTTCCTTTCAACTGTGAACAGGAGGCAAAAGTGCTGATGAGGCTTGTAGAAATGGAGGAGAGAAGAGGAGGAACGAGTGTTTCTGTAATAAGTCCAATGTCAAGCAATTTCTGCATATGGCACACGCGCTCAGCCTCACACTGACGCACACATTCAAAGCAGCACTCTTACCCAAGCTATTCTGGGGGGGGCATTAGGGAGTTACCACACTAAGCCATGTGCACACACACACACACACACACACACACACAGACAAACAAACAGAAAAAGGCCGGGTTTATCACCGGTCTCCACACTTTGCCCGGTGCAGTCTGGAACTTCTGCTCTAACTTCATTCATTCCAAGGAATGGGGAAAAGCTCTCGAAGGCCAAAAGGCAGCTGGTTTTAATGAATGTTTACAAGCGATGATGCAGCAAGTTGGCCAGAGTGTCCCTAAAGGGCAGATGCACAAGCACACAAGGAAGTGTGTGTGTGTGTGTGTGTGTGTGTGTGTGTGCGTGTGTGTGTGTGTGTGTGTGTGTGTGTGTGTGTGTGTGTGTGTGTGAGAGAGAGAGAGAGTGTGGTTGAGTTTTTTGGGAAAAAATAAATAAAAAATGTGTCGAATGACCAAAAATTGAGTAAAACTTTAGAAAATACTGTTGTGATTTTCTTTTATTTAGCAATCCTTCTTTAATGGTCCCATATTGTTGAAAATAACTTTTTTTGATTATCAAGCAGGTTTCGGTGCTTTATACATGCTGCTAAAGTTGCTAAATCAAAATGCTCCAGAGAAATGTGTTGCCCGTATTCAGAAACAAGCCACCAGGACCTCCGTGTCGGTAACTATACAGTCACCGCTCTCAACAACACCCCTGGCTCAGCCATGGTTACAAAAACAACAGAGTTGATGTGGAAACGCAATGGGCGGTGCCTGCTCAGGTCTGTGAAAGCTGACCAGTCAGAGCAGACTGGGCTTTTTGGGAGGAGGGCCTTAAAGAGACAGGCACTAAAACATGTGTGTATATATATATATATATATATATATATATATATATATATATATATATATATATATATATATATATATATATATATATATATATATATATATATATATATATATATATGGCAACAGCTTGGCACCCAGATAGCAATCAAATCAGCTTATAATGGCCGTTAGGGCATTCCTCTTGGGCTCCATGTTTGGCCACGACTCCCCACAAATGGCTGCCAACCACCAGCACAAGACACTGTAGCATCTCTCAAAAGGAAACCTGGTGAACGCGTCAAACCTAATTTCAGTATCAAATTTAACTGTGACAGGAGACACTGGATTGTCTTTGTTTCTGAGTGAAGTCACTCAGTTGTCTAATTAGTTCAAATACTGGAGGGAGTTTGTGGTTAGAAGATGAGTAAGAGTGGTTGTTCGGGCCCGGTATGCTGCTGTCTGTGCACCAGTGACTCTCACCATGTAGTTCTTTTTATCCAAAATACCATCATTACAAGCAAGATTTCAAAGCACACAGGAGACGGCAGGAGAGAGAAAAGCGGCAGAGAGAGGGAGACCCAAACTGTCACATTTATGGAGTTGGCCTTTTGCAATTAAAATTTTCAGTGACGAAAAACAAGAGCTGTAATATCTTCCATAGGCACAACAAGGTTGAAATGTAAAAATAGAATAGAAATAGAAATATGTAAATGTTATCTCTTTCCCCTGAACACGCAGACACACATACAATGTGTAGACGTAAGCACAAAGAGTCTCTCCCGACTCTGCTCACACGCAGACATGGCTGATATCTGCATGGCGAGCACGCACCGGAGCGTGGCTAAGTAGGGAATCATTTGCATTTCAATCTTTTAATTTGCTCCCTTTTTTTGAAATTGAGTCGACTTCCACATGCTAGCCGTACTGAAGACAGAATCCCATTCCAGCGTCCCCCCCTGAGGGCGATTCTGTACAATCTTTTTTTTTTCTCAGTTGGATTCATGTTGAAACTCATCTTCATATTACACATGTTGAACTCTTGTGTTCATGTTCTGAACATGTCAACGCTGCAAAGATTAGAGTTCAAGACTTATTATGCAAAAAAAATCCAGAAAGGAAGTCGTCCTCTGCTCTCTTGAGTGATGGGAGAGAAGAAACCGAACAAGTTTTCTACAAAATACTGTATTTGTCGGTTGTGGCGTACTGTTAATCTTCCAAACTCCACTGTTGTGCTCGAGGTAACTTTTGCCAAGACAGCAGCAAAGACAAATACAAAAGTATTAAATATAAAGTTCTGCACTGAAACAATCAGGGTTTCATTTAGATTTTTAATTACCAAAAAGAAAGTCACAACAGAGTAAAATTGTTACTTTTCCAACTTTTACAATTACTGTTATCTTCCATTTCATATCATAAGCACTCTGTGTAATGGAACTGTTTTGGTTAGTTGGTAGTAGTTTTTCATTTCGAACTCCAACTTTAAATTTTTTGATTACTTCTGATTCTCATTACATTCATGTAAACAGATGATATCAGGATGTTATATTTTTATTTCCCCAAATATTTTCCTGAATCCAAAGAAAGTGCATCTCGAACCACGTCACCATTTGCTGTTTTTCTCACCCTTTCTGAGATTGATGACCGATGTAGTCCCTCATAAAGATGCATGTGTGCACACACAAGCTGGCCTGGTCGTGTTCGCAGACATTCAGCTTGTGCATGTTCAGTGTGGTAGTTTGAGAGAGCGTCCAGAGGGCACAGGTGACTGACAGATTGGACAAGGGTTCTTCCGAGAAGTGTAACATCTGTGTCCTGCAGTAATGATGTGGCATGTTTACCCAGCATAAAACCAGATCAAACACTTGGATATCTCCACACACACACACACACACACACACACACACACACACACACACACACACACACACACACACACACACACACACACACACACACACACACACACACACACACACAGGCCTTATTTAAATCTATCTAGATGATCTCTGGCTTGGTCTCTGCACCACTTTGGCTGTTTCTCTCTGACCCTCTTCCTCCCCCACACTCATTCCGGCTCTTTTTTTTTCTCTGATCTCCTCCTGTTTTCCATTCCCAGGGTACTTTATACGCATGAAACAAATTAAAATGATTATTCAAATTACAGGTATGTAGCCATCAGTAGTAGATGCCTGCTTATTTGTAGCATAACGTTTATAAGTCTATAAATATGTAATATGGTTATAGATTCTAACATTTATACAGTTATATGTCAAATGAGGGTAAACAGGGTCTACATATAAATCTACCACGGTACTGTGAAACTTTCCCCCCCGATCTTTATTCGAATGTCACGAGATGTAAATATTTAAAGCGTCTGTCAGTGTGCATGCACATGTATTTGTCAATGTCTGCGCGAGTGTTTGTGCGTCTCTGTATAAATGCTTTCTAATCACATGTTACTGTGTTGTGGCTGTTACTGGCTACCACTGCCAATCGGTGTCTGCATGTAGCGTTCATGTCAATAAGGACCGGGCCCAGAGCAATTTGTCGACATCAGAGGTGAATCATTGCCCATATGAAATATTAATACATCATTCATGAATATTAATAACTTTATTGAAGCAATTACCATAATACCAACACTCCTCAAGCACATGTTACACTTACTACTAAAGGGGAATGAATTATACACTATGTAATATGGATTTATTCTCTTTATGTGCACACACAGAGAAATTAAACTGCTCGCCTGTGAGCGGCGCGTCGAGCTCCGCGTCGCTCAGAGACCACACAGGAGAATTAGCTGCAGTATATCTAGCACAATATACAGAATATATATTGCGCATTGTCCCTGACAAATGACAAAAATGAAATAGATATGTAAATAAAATGTGTTTTATATGAGACCTGTGTGCATTCGCGGGAAACCTAAGTGCTGCGTCAGCTGAAAAAAATCAATATGTAAAAATGAAAAAAAAAATAAACAAATAGCCTGAGATGAGTTGATTTGAAATCTTGTTGCCAAGTTACTGATTGCAATTTGTTATGCCGAGCGTAATCAAGATGTCTCCTGTCACAATCAAAATTTTGGATGACATTCATGAAACAATTAGTCGAACTTTATCGAGGTCCTTTTGCAGTTGGAGAGATAGATGCAATTAGCTGAGGACTAACTTTCACATGATCATAATAAAAACCTCCCATCGACTTTCAGAGTAGGTAGACTATATATTATAGAGCATATAATTAACTGTCTAATGAATATTAAATGTTGAGAAATGTTGGCAAACAAAACCTGAATGGGGTTATGTGAACATTACTGCGCCGTTACGTTTCCTCATTACCCTTTTGCCTCCACACTTAATTCTATCTTCCGGACATAAATCTTCCATATGTTGTTTGTTTACCACCCGGCTGTTTGTCAGAACCGCATTCCATCATTTTTTGATGATAGTCTGAGGTTTCTTATAGGCAATCAGACGGCATGCTGGGAAGTGAGATACCATTAGGGCCCATTCCCGATTCGTAAACCTCACGCATCTCAGCTCCAAATCCGCCACATTACGGGCCTGCTGCATCCTCATAATGGCCTGCGCTGGCTTGAAAAAAAACTGCTAACCACATGGAAAATCCCTCCTCGCTTTGGCTGATAGCCAGGGGCATTAGAGGTGGCACACGTACAAAGGAGAGATTGAAGAGCAAGAAGGCAGGAGAGGTGCTGGAGGGAGGGGTGCGTGCATTCTGTCACCCTCCGCATCCCCTCTCCCATTCTCTCACTTTTTCTTCCGCCTCCACCCTGGCCCCAACGCCTTAATGCGTCTTCCCCAAGTTGTTTGTAATCACTGGGACACCATCGGTCGAGGGTGATTGAGGTGCTGGAGAAGAAATGGATGGTAAAAAAAAGAAGAAAAAAAAACGATTCCTGCAAGTCATCAGACGGCAGAGGGGTATAATCTGAGGCAGTGGATGGGCCTGCTCAGTGGTGGAGATTTGAAGCTTTACAAGAAATCCACATACATATAAAAACCCCTCCTGGATGTGCCCACCGCTCGGCTGGTTTCAAAGCTGCACTCGTCTGGAGCTACCTTTAACCGCAGCATGTCAACAAGGATGGAGGGAGGGGGAGGAAGAGGAGTGGAGGAGAGAAGTGAGAGGTGCAGAGAGGCAAGGAGGCAAAGTGAGAGAGACAGACAGGCAGACGAACACGGTGAATGTGTTTGATGCAGATGAGTTGGCTTATAAAATAATGTAGTGCGCCAAAACCTGCTGGATAGAACGGCTCCTGCGTCTGACTTATTTTTTCATCCCTGTTTCCGGCCGGCCCTGTTATTCCACTCAAAACAAATGAACGAGCGGGTGTAGACATACTGTATGGCTGTTGGGATTTTGCCAAGTGCATGTGTTTGGCTTTGTTGTTTTGTTGCCTTTGTGATGCTTCTGAATTTGTAGAGTCAAACAAACTACGGCCTATAGTTTGACCAACCAAAGTTCTTTGATCGTCAGATAATCAAGACTGTTTCCATTACAGTCAAAACTCAAAGATTCTTGGTACCCTGAGTCCTAAAATGTAAAATCATCGGTACTCCTGTATTACCAGCCGCTTCTCATTGGCAGGGCATCAAATACATGTACGGGCATTTTAGCCACGTCACTGGGAGTCTCATCCAGATGTAGAAAATACCTTTTAGCATCTGTATGTCCTGAGCACACAGAAGTCCTGGTTGTATGTCCAGTGTAAAACCAAATTCAACAATCTTTTTCCAAAACCAAACAACCAAGCTGGGATGAGAAATTTCTATTTATTCTCCAAAACTTGGGAGCTTGAATGAGTTCAGAAACCTGCTTATCGCTAACAGTGTCATATAATCAGCGCCATGCATAAACACTTATAATCAAGCATATTATGTTGCCTGGAGATGCTGGAAAGTGTTAATTACATTACACTCGTAATTGCTGATACCAGAGATTAATGCATTTGCCAAAGCACAGATAACGAGCTCCTGTTTTGATTTTCGATTGGAAAATGAAAACTTGTTTTTCTCAACCTGATGTGGCTTCACCAGAACAACTTCAAAGTTTTACGTATTCCGTCTATTTTTCTTTCTGCATTCCGTCACTCAAAGTTGTCAAAGTAGCACAACATGTGATTGAGTCATGGAGCGTGAGTGATGATTTTTATCTGTAATGTTTGATGGAACCTTTCGCGTTTTGATAATGAAGAAGTGGTTTCTTTAACGAGGTGCTGTTGCTTCTTTCGAACGGCTTCCTGTCTTGAGTTTGAGAGACGTCTTTATCTTGTTTTGAAGCTGTGAGAGAAAAATAATAAAAAATCATCTTTGCAGAACTCTGTGACATGAAAAGCCGCATTCAGTGTTTTAGAAAAAAAGACTTGCTGTTCTTATAAACTGCATGATTGGCAAAGTACATTATGTGAGATTACTCCGACAGCAGAAGAAAGTCTAAAACTAGTCATGATGATTCAGAGGGGCTTATGTTTTCTGTTCGACGGTAATGGGAGATTCAAAGGTCCTCGGTGTACGAGCGCGTAGGACTCTTTTCTTTTGACAGCACAAAGACAAGTGAAAACACAACATGTTGGTATTCGGATGACCATGGAAAGCTGTTTGCCGGTCCTTTTTGGTACGTACGTGCGGGTAAGTGTGGATACTGAATAATGTAATTAAAGACTTTCTGATTCTGACGTAATACTCTCCATCAAATGCGTGAATTTAGACATTAAAATCAAATCCAATGTGTCTGTAGCAAGGCTGCCGCTGAAGGAAAGCAGTTTGCATTCAGCAGAAGAAGAATGAAAGAATCTCACCGGTGCTGACTCTGTCATCCACCACTGCTTTGGTCGCCAGTATGAAACCGCTTTCTAGGCTTTTTTTTTTCTTTTACTCTTCTAATTTTATTACAGCTCACAGTCAGTGGCTGTCAGTAACAGCTCTTGTGTGGATCAATGAGTTACAAAATAAAAAAAAAATGTGCAATATTACGCATGAAGAACAACATGATATGACAAGGAACAATATCTCAGGAAATGTAAATTCAGCATTAACTGAACAACACCTGACTTTGGCGGCACGTGTATCGCTTGTCTGAGCCTCCCGGGATACAGCAGGATTTTCTTACTTTGAAGAAGCCAGTGTGGTCAACCACAACTGTGATACCTCGTGTGTGGTACCGCTGTTAAAA
Organism: Diplodus puntazzo; assembly: GCA_963678695.2. Lineage (NCBI taxonomy): Eukaryota > Metazoa > Chordata > Actinopteri > Spariformes > Sparidae > Diplodus > Diplodus puntazzo. The sequence continues at coordinate 28,423,194 of OZ023159.1, read as the reverse complement.
CCACACACGAGGACGATCGCTGTGACTAAGAGGATAACGAATCATCTTACCAGGTTTTAATTGGAAAAGGTGTGCAAGTATAATAATCATTACACAATGTCAGGTACACCGATGCACAGCAGGCCCTGCCAAAGGAAGGCTCCCCTCCATGGCTTATAATTGATATTCCACTTCATTCAACTCCAGTTCCTACAGAAGCAATCACAAAGCTACTTTATATTTATACGTATATCAGTTATTGAAAAATGCCTATTTGATTCTTTCATATAAATACAGCACTTTATTTGACCTGTCGGGGCCACAAACTAGAGAAAATGACAGCTGGAGTTTAACCAAAGCGAGCAATTAGTCTGACAGCTGGTGAGATGTCGCTGTTGGGTAGAATTTGCTGTATCAGAGATGCCGGCAAATGAACGCAGCACATAACATAAGCGCAGCAGAAACATCAGATTGATCGACTGCAGAGCAAAAAAATCAAAGGCCAGTTGTCGACCCCAGATTGAAAGTTGTTGTCATGGCTACATCGTGGCGATTTGGACTTTATAGTGCTGCATCTCATGTTTATGAGGCATTTTCTGATTTAACTTTTAAAATGGGACCTGGATTTTGAGAAATAATGTGTTTTTTTTTTCTTTTTATCAAAAGAGAAGGGATAGATAAAGGATAAGTTTAAAAACTTCATGAATACTGTCCAGAGTACACTGGAGCGCACAGAAATAGAGCTACAAACTTTGACTAGCTTTTCAATGCCATGCGCATCTTCATCAGGGTCTTCGTCCGACTTGCAGAAGATCCTGACACTATTGATTTCCACTCCTGATTTGTACTTACTGTGTTAACATGTGATGCCAGCTGTGGTGTTCGGCTGCTGCTCACAGAGATCAACCTGTGAGTGGATCCTCACATGCCTGTTTGTTGTCAGTCTACTGTACTCTCCAGCCAAAATGTCCTGCAGCTAGACACCTTTGAAGGCTATGAGCGAATAAAATTGTTCAAATTGTAGTAGGAAAAAAAAAAAAAAAAAGTTACATCATTTTGTTGCAAGATTGCAGCATTTTCCAACTGGGAGCTGACATCAGCTGAACATATTCCAACTCTTCTTTCCTCATTTATAGAGCTCTAATGAACTGCTCCTGTCCTCTTTCATCCAAGAATGAGTGAGAGTGATGATGTAACTTTTCGAAGAGAAGTCTCAGAGTGGTTGGCAGCGGGATTGTACATTTTAATAAAGCGATTGGTGCGTTTGATAGAAGTGGATCCAGAATCCTGTGGACAGACGCTGTGAACTCCGCTCACTCTCTGAAGTGGGAGAAAGGAAAAGCAGAAAGAGAGATCGATTATTCAAACGTGTTGTTGCTGTCGTGCTGTGGGAGGAGATTACAGTTAGAAGTCTGCACAAGTGGACGCCGCAAGCACCTCTCACCGCATTTCAGCGCAATATACAGGACGGCACCGGTGACTGAAGGGGCTTGTTTACGCTGACAGTATAAAGTGAGGAGTATAGAGGCCGTTGTCTATATGCCGTGCACAATATCAGTGCTGCTGCTCAACACCAATTTGGCCAGACACATCTTCCTTTGTGCAGTGTTTACCTGAGAGGGGAAGATAAACCTCCACAGACACACAAAGTCTGCTCTTTTAAACTGAACAGGCGCGAACAGCCAGCAGTTACGTGACCAAGAGGCTTTTAGGCTTTGTAATGCTCGTGCAAGACACCTCCAAAGGTGGCATGTGAGCGGATTGAATTGTCACGTCTATTGACGGACAAACTTCATCACTGTTATACAATTCCTTAGAGTAAGAACCGAAATATTTGGAAACAGCAAATGTATTCTAAAGAAACAAGGGTTAAATGTTCTGTATACAATTTGACTAAAAAATATGATTTACTCAAATGTATATCTTTCCAATCTTCCCCCGTTCACACGCCATTTAAAAACAAAGTGAAAGGCCTTGAGTAATATTTATTTTTAAATTCATTCAGGTGCAATTTGACGGACAGTCGATTGGTGATTCTATTTCCCAGATGGAAAGCTGCAGCTTTGATCACCACTTCTTAAAAAGTTGAATCATTGCTAATAGCATTTATTTATTTATTTTAGCTTTATTTGCATAAAATCAATATAAAAACAAGAGAAAACTCAATATGTATCAGTTTGTTGCCACACTCTTCCTTTTTCCTTCCCAAAGTACCAGTGATCCACACATTATGATGAAGAACACAGTGAAAGACCACAAATGCAACACAATGATCGCATAAAACTAGTCGATTAAATCAATATGCTGGATTTTTAATTCCTCAAAGTATGATTAAAAAGTAATTAGCATGTCTTGTCCTCCGATTGCCTAAAAGTTTCAAAACACCTTGGCATCTGCCGCAGGATTCCTTCAACACTCTGTCAACCAAGTCCACGCTCGACTCAAAGACCAGCACGGCGTGACAAACTTGTGATTCATCTTCATGTCGTGGCTCAATAGAAAACATCGAACGGGGGGGGGCAGTTTGATAAGAAAGGTCTCACAAGCACCACTGCGAAGGCTCTGCATCGCGCCCCGTGACACTTTGTGGACAAAATGTCCTAGCCCTGGAAGCACCCCATCAGATTTACTGCACGCATACACACAGGATCAAGGACGTTTTTGCCCAATCATCTTTCCTCTTTGATTAGTTTGTCCTAAGACTGAGGGATGAGGGTGTCGTCTGGTGCTCTCATAAATCTGAGGACTTGATGTTCTCGTTAGATATTTCGGCAGCCTCCTAAATGAGCAGATTTGTCATGAACGCACAACTACACACAAACTATATGGGGGTGTACTGTGTGCGTGTGTGTTTGTGCGAAAGTGTGCTGAGGAATTATTCTGAATGAATTTGTCTTCTCCTGTACATTATTCCATTTGACACCCAACCAGAATGATCAGTTACTTACAAGAGAATTGAAAGTATTTCAGTTTTTATTTTCAATTCATTTATTCAATCAGAAAATAATTGTAGTACATATACAGTAAGATTTTAGTCAATGTAATCATGTTTGAGTCCATTAGTCCATCCATTACCTGTTTTAACCAGCCAAACCACTCAGCAGTCAAGAGTGGGAGACTGTGGGCTTTTACAGCACTACAGGGCTGCTCTCAGATTTTATACAAACTGTGTACTAATGTCAAACACAGCGTTATTCAAAATGCTTAATAAAAGGCTTTGCGACATGCTTCCATGGATGACTCAAATCAGATCATCTAATTATTGTTTTTTAAAAGGACTTTCAGAAGAAATAAACATAACTGAAAAAAAAAAATGAAATCCTCTGAAAAGATCATTGTCCATCTGTTCAGCCGATCAGAAAATAGGATGGCGAAGCTGGAGGAGTAGAAATAGCAGAACCATCACCACACGAGAAAGCTAGCCAGCTGAGCATCCAGAAACCCAGTGTCGCAGTCAATCAGAGAAAGTAGACAGAAAATAAGCCAGCAATTAGGTTCTTCTCACCAGTGGGGTGGCCAGCAGCCAGTCCAACGGGGACCTGGAAGTTGAGAAAAATACATAAAATATTAAACACGGCAAATTGATCTGCAAACTTTCAGCTGCAAACGAGCACATGTAATATTGATTTGGAATCCCATTTTGAGAGGAGCAGGAAGAAATAGAGGAATGCTTTTTTGCCCCACAGCTACGGGGAACATAACGCAGAATGAGAGGGGAGGCGAGGAGACGCGTGGTGGTAAGAATGGAGGGCTTTATCGAAAGGGACACAATAGGGTGCCTTTGAAGCCGCAGAGCTCGCATCCACAAAAAAGCTGTTTCATGCTAGCTACGCCTCCTCTGGAATTCATAAACATACACACATGCAAACGGATGCACGCATGCACTCACTTACCTTTTGATTTTCATCAGGATTGCAACCGTTGGAAAACTTAAAAGGTGCCTTGATGAGCACCTTGAAGAGTGGCTCCTTTATTCTAAGTCCAACAGTGAGCAGTCTCTGTACAGTTACCTGCACCAGGCGGCTTCACTGAGAGGACACATACAGAAGAGCACTTACCTTATTATCTGTACTGAGCAGCTGACCTGATCACCTTTTAGTCACAGCCAATCATATTTCTGAAAGCATGTTCTTTTCAGGAAGGCAAGGTCGCTGTTTAGTTGAATGTGAGTTCTATGTATTTGTACGTAGGCTGCAAGCAGCTTGACGTCCTTTGAATGGATTCCCAGTCATGTTCGTCTAAAATAAAGCGAGCATGTCCGTCTTGGGTTTTTTTAAGCTATATATAAAAAAAGGTATCTGCATCCCGTACACATCGACATGACACATGACTCAACTGCTCGCTAACTTGAGGGATTGGCTGACTGCCTATATTCCTCCTCGACGTCGACATCCATCTGAGCGTGTTCCCCTGTAAGAGAGATGGTTCTGATAGTGCACAGTACGAGAGATGCTTCCGATGATGCAGTGTACTGCGCTGTGAGAGATGGGCTGATAGCACAACACCCAGTTTATCCAGTTACCTAATAGTTCAGTGGCGTGTGACAGTCGGGGCTTGTGTTAAATGTGTTGCAATCGTAAGAACTGGACACGTGTCTGATTCTTACGCCAAACAAATAGGGGACGGCATGTCATATCAGAAAAACTGTGACTGCCATTAGCTCAGTTAGCTCCTTTAGCCATGATGATAGGATTCTGATTAGCGGGGATCTCAGACAGGAACTAGCTAGTTAGCATGCTAACTTCAGTAGATATCTCAACAGCCGATAAATTGATGTTTTCGACATTTGATCAAAACAGTTATTTCTCATTATATTAATATACAGGTATATATATATTTTTTATATATTTGCAACTTAAATTCTTTAACTTTAAAAAAAAGTTATAAATAAACAAGAAGTAATTCGTTTTTTGATCATTTTGCTGTTGGAAGAGCTTATAATGGACCACGAAGCATATTACGCACTGATCAATCAAGCCCCCTTCATGCTTTTGACTTTCAACTCTGAGGATTCAGGCTCTCTGTCATGTTGACTCTGCAGGGCTTAACTGGTCAACGGTAGTTATTAAAAGGAGAGAAGAAGAACTGCGCCATAAAACTGCGTTGGCTTCCCCTTAACAAACATGAGTGTAGACAGACACTGACAGCTCAACAGACACATACATTATTGTACACTTTACTATGTTAGCAGCATTTAAAGAGCTGATGTCTCGGTCCATAGTAAACTGATAAAGAAGTTTCTGACATTTGGGCACCTTTTAAAAATCAATGCCAGACCGGTCTTCAGATAAATCATATTAAGGGCCTTTTCAACCCACTTCTCAATGTTCACTTACTTTTATTGAGCTTCATAAATCCAAGTTTATACAGTATCTTACAAAGATGTCACCACTCTCTCTCCTTGTGTCTCTCTCTCGCACACACACACACACACACAAAATGACCTTTTCAAAAAGTCTGCTGTGGTTGATTTGATTTAGACATCGTCCAGGGACTGAGAGAACTATAAAACATCTAAAAGAACCTGACAAAAGTCTGCCCCCTTCAAATTTTGGGACGTCCAGACGCCGGACCTCAGCGGAGTCATTTTCCCAACCATATTAAATACTTTATTAAAGTAACTTGTGCAGCTAGAAATCAACATGAAATTGTTCTGAGACTTGACAATAGGTTGTTTTTTTTTTCTTCTTTTCTTTCTGGTAACTAAATCGGTCCTCCGTGGATATTGCCAGTATGAAGCCAGAAAATCCCAAAATACCTTCTGCTAGGTGGAATGATTCACAAAGGTCATGTTTTAGAAGCTATTGAAGTCCAAGATACTGCAGTCACGGTCTGACATATATTTGGACATTTTGGCAGCCCACGTTGTGCGAAAAGGCATCTGTGCCTGCTGGTTGGATTCATCCTTGGAAAAGATTCAATTCATCTTCCCACTGCAGTAATTTCCTCATGAATAGTTAACCGCATGAACTTTATCAAAAATGTTATTTTTACATATTTATTATGTTGTAACTGATGAGCTTGTGTAGCCGGTTTCCTTTCTCTGAGAACAATTTGATGCCAAGGCAGATACTTACAGTTTTTTTTCTATGTGTACAGACACGTTCTTAAAGACTGAATGACATTTTCAGAATGAGAAATCCGGAGGGAAAAGGTGAAATGAGTCAGATGAGACAGACGGCGTCAATCTTTGCTAAGTCATTGCCGTTTCTGATATTTGCCTTTTTGCATCTTTTACTCGCACGGATTTGACTTTAATCTTAATCATTTTCTGTTCTGTCTTCAAAAAAGAGAGAGTCAGTGTCAGTCAGCATACCTAATGAAATATAAAAAAAAGATTAAACGAAAAAGGATTGATTTCATAACCACCGGGCTCTGCATGTGAGTTTTTATGCAAGAAAAAATACTCATTAAAGATCAACACTTTTTTTGTTGTTGTTTTTTTTTAAAAAAAAAACACACACCAGAACCCGGGTTGTCACCTGATTTAGCAGAAAGGCATACGGCATAACAGGATAGACGTGTGGCAGAATGAGACGCAGGCGAAGATGCGCGGGGATTATTTGAACTGAATGTAGAGTACAGTACCGCCACACATTATTCTGCCTAAGGGCCTGTGGTGAAACCTCATGTCAACAGCAAAATACATTGCCTGAGAAAGTAAACCCGCAGAGAGGGAGGGAGAGAGAGAGAGATAACAAATTTGAATTAAATCAAATGCTATAAGCGATGAAGGGAGAAAAAAAAAAGATGGGGCCTGAAAGGAAGATGGAGAAAAGGCGAGAATACAGTGGAGAAAGAGGGGCGGAGATAAAGGGAACATGGGATTACGTGGGTGTCGCATACATTATTGAGTCTGGGCTGGAGGAAGTGAGAGCGAGGGAGAGCGCCCGTTGGTCGGCGTCGTGGTGATCCCCTGCCACAAGGATGAATGAGGCTGATTTCTAACAGGCTTCAATAAAAGGCAGCGGAGGAAGAAGAGCTCACTGGCTGCAAATCAATCATTTTACTCTGGGCAACTCTTTGTGTGTATGTGTGCATTACGTATGCATACCTAAATGTGTGTATGTGTGCTTAGGACAAGTGTGTATGAATGGAAACACAAAAAGTCCAAAGATGAATGTGTGTTATTTTCTCTTCAAGTTATTACACAGGATCTCCCTACACAGATCCTGCGTAGGGAGGGCAAGGGGTTAGAGTGACAGGCAGACAGGAATCCGCACCGGTCGGCTTTTTTTACTGCGGCATGATGAGATTTCAGAGGACAGGGCCAGAAAAAAAGCTGTTTACAATACGAGACACGGAGGATAAGGAGCTTTTTATATTTAAAGATGGACTTTTCATCGTAACGTCCTCCAAGCAGCATTGACGAGCGTTTACGCGTCCTGCTCAGATTTATCGCGCTGATAATTTATTGCGCTAGCAGTCTTTTTCCCCTTTTTTCTTTACTCCTGACCCAAACAGAGACATATTGAGAGGAAACCTTTACCTCCATATATAAATATTATCTCAAAGATGTAGCGAGAAGATGTGCTCCTCTGATGTCTCTCTGAAAAAGAAAAGTGATTCCGTTCCTCTGCAGTTTCTCCCCACACTTCCTGCTGCAACGTGTAGATCCCGATCTGTTAATCCAGACATAATCTTTCAGGATGTGCTCTGCTGTTCCAACAGCTTTTTTTTCTGTCTTTTCTTTTGCCTCTCACAGCGCGGAGTTGCCTCCGTGTGTTAATGTACCGGCTTATGTCTTCGACCGCGCGTTTGAACCCTCTCTTTGTTTCTTGGTCTGTTCCCCGCAGGTGGAGAGGTGCCCTACACCACCCTCGCCACCAGGATGATGATGGGCTTCTGGTGGATGTTCGCCCTCATCGTCATCTCCTCGTACACCGCCAACCTAGCGGCCTTCCTCACCATCACACGCATAGAGAACTCCATACAGTAAGTATATGATGACTTTTCTCCGTTGTCAGTGGCAACCGTGCTGGATTCAAGATCTGGTTTAATGCCTGTAATTTCAGAAAAACTAGGTTATTTTATACGAGTACTTACACACACACACACCTGCTGGGTCACGTATGTACCATAGAGTTTGTGTACAGCTTGGTCCTTCCCCTCCCGCCACCCCTGTCTCCTCCTCCTCCTTCTTCAACACTTCGCAGGATAGTAATTTCCTGTCTGCCTCAAGTTGGATCTATCATCGTGCATGCGTGCGTTCGTGTGTGTGTGTGTGTGTGTGTGTGTGTGTGTGTGTGTGTATGTGTGTGTGTGTGTGTGTGTATGTGTGTGAAAGAGTGTTTTCATTGATCAAGATAGGTAAGATAAGAAGAAACACAGAGAGAGAGACAGAGAGAATAACATATGGTGGGGAAGAGTGTTTTTGCATGTTCCCTCTCGGGTTGCAGGCAGAGAATGCACCGAAGCGACTAGCATAGCCTTCTACCCTCATTGTGCTTTCCCCGCACACACACACACACAGGCACACTCACAGACACACACACACACGCACGTTATTTCCCTAAGCTCTGTGCCCTCTGTTTATCTATCCTTGTGATAATATGTTTGCCTGCTTTCTCTCCTAGTGGCACTAGGAAACGCTCATCTCTCATTGGACTAATCAGCATGCCGAAGCATCCGCTATGCCCGGCAGTGCCACAGTTAATTGTGCTTGGCTCTGGAATAAACAACATTTATTTCTCTAAATCTCATCACTATCTGTCTCTTAATTTGTTTCTGTCAGGTTGTCTCCCCTTCACTCTCTCTACCCTTCTCTTTTTACGTCTCTGTCCTTTACTTCCACGTTGCCACGTTCACTTCCTGTTTCCTTTTTCCTCTACTTTCAGGTCCTCCTGTCTTGTCCCATGGAAGGTCTTTAGAAAGAATCACTTGTATTGCTTTCTCTGGCCTATCCGCACATTGTTTTGCCCAAAACTGCCCTCATTAATGAGTGCCTCCTCGTTTACCGCCTCACTCAGCATTCATTGAGCTAATTAAGGATTTCCATAAATTTTAATGCATTATCTTTCATGTGTCGACTCTTTAGGGGTCATTAGTGGCACAAACAGCCCCTAAACAGCTTCGCCCGTGTGGCCATGGGCCTCCCAAAGATGGGTGGCTGGGCAAGAGGTGAGAGGGGGCGCACCCACAGTAAACCGAAAGCAATTGTCAACCATAACAACACCTTAATGGAGACAGCAAAAAAAAAAAAAAAAAAGACTGGGATGTTGTGATTAGCGTGCACTATTATCTGATAAATGCTTGATTAACATGTTAGGCAGATGGAACAAGAGTGGATGGTTGATTGAGTGAGTGGAATTTGTTATTGTAAGTATGGAGAAGAGCAAGCAGGCAAGAGCACGGGCAGGACAGGAAAGGGAAGAGAAGGCCGGGGAAGGATGGAGGCATCGCTGTCTCAGTGAGCCGTCAGGACAGACAGGGTTTTTAAGTATTAATGCCCTTGTTTCATCCTGGAAATGAAATAACAAGTGAGCGTTCGGAACCCTCTCTGGACTATTTCACGCTTGGATGTTTTCCCTCAATTTCAGCGCGAATCCTTTAGGAAAACAGTGAGGGATGGCAGCGAGAGAGAGAGAGAGAGAGAGAGAGGCAAAGAGCGGGGAAGCGAGAGAGAGCGAGATACAAAGGGGAGAGACAAAACGGTATAAACATTATAAAGTGGAAATGAAGAGAGGGGAAGCGAGTGGAGGAAAAGATGAGACGGATTAAGGGAGAAAAAAAGAAGCAGCACAGAAAGAACCGAGAGAGCATAAAGGTTCGGATGGCGGCGATGAGTCAGAATGAGTAGGGGATTTCTGGAAAAACGTGAGGCACCTGTTGAGTGAGGAAGTAGACGGAGTGGAAGACAGATGGAGTGCTCCAGGATAAAAATCTTCCATTTGTGGCCCAAAGTCACACAGAATATATCACGTTGTGTGGTCGCTAAACACTGCCAATAAAGTCGATCAGTGCTTTTGTGTATGCGTACAGTAGTAGTGTGTATCTGAGCATCATGGCTGTCCGGTGGACCGTTCTGTATGTGTGCATGCATGTGGTCAGCCGAGTCAGCAGAGAGGTCCCACTGCTGAGCTTGGCAGCAGCTTCTTCGGTTATTTACAGTCACAGGAGACTTTGAGTAGAACCATGAAGTCACCATTTACTGTCACACACTGACCAGCCATGTCAGGGCAGATTTGTTTTTGATATTTCCGAATTAGGCCTCAATCTGAATGTAGCACTTTCTGATCAAGACGTGCAGGACATTAATGCTTCAGGAGACATGTACGCAGCACGTACAGAATATACATTTCACCAGTCTGTAGCGCTGGCTCAAAATAAAAATCTCCCAATTCCGGTTGGAAGGAGGAACACACATTCTGTTCAACTTTAAAAAGTACTTGGATATCAACAGATTTTTTGGCAACGCACAAATATCACATTTTTAGCCTTTTCAGGCGGGTAGATAAACCAAAATAAAAGGCTGTGTTCATTAACCAGCTGCATGTAAACAGGAATATTAGTGGAATGTTCATTTTCACCAAAGCTCAGTAGGAGTATTGTCTTTTTCTTTTCTTTTCTTTTTTTTTTGGAGTGAGGGCAGAAATCTGAATATTTTGTGCGGGGAAATGTATTCAGCGCCCCTTTATCGCCCTCTGTTGGTTAGGGATTGTAACAGTACTGGCCCTTTGCCAGCAGTAATGAAGAGGATAATGACATTTACACTATCACTGCACAGATGGAAGTGAGCACAAAATTAACAAAAAATCTGCACTGGATCACTTTAGAAAACAAAGCATACAATGGTGCTGCAGAATAACAAACAACAGCAGAAATGAAATAATAAAAACACCTGTATGTACATTAATTATATCAAAACAGGCATGTATTTAGCTTGCCTCCTGGAACAATAGAATTGCAGTGTAGTCAGTATAAATCAGTCTAAAATCACACTATAAATTGGTCTTATTTAAAAAAAAAAATGGATTATAAAATACCACATAAGGAGATACAGTGTTATTTAAAAAACTAAACTACCATAAGTATCCTAAATGGACAGTAAGAGCTTTGTTAATATCAATACAACCACCTGACAGAACCACACAATTCACCCTGTTGTGGTTCTGCCGTTATAAAATAAACCGTGTTTGGTTGTTTGTTCAAGGGGGGGAAAAAACAAGAGAAATGCTCTTTGTGTTTTGGCTTCAGTTCACACAGATTGTTGTTGTTCAAGGTTGCACAGCTGTCTGTGGCGCTTCAAAAGCCATTTGTTAGAAAGTTAATGAACTGATCAAGGCTCTACTGCCTTTACCCAAATTAATTTCCATACAAAATCACAGAGCGATGATCGCCTTTGCCCTTTAGCTTCTGAAAAAAAAGCCTGTGCTTTGACTTCCCTAAATACTAATGATTTGTCTGTTAACCTATTTGTAACACGTGTGGCCCGGCAACCCAAGACTTTCAAGCACAATAGAAAATAAATTAGAAATTAAAATTGGATCGAAACAGCCTCTGTTGTGAGCAGGATTCTCCTTTAGGTTCACAATACTTGTAGCTTTGCAAAGTTTGCTTCCCTCAAGGCATTTTTACAGCAATAGCTTTAAGGCAAGGACGACCAGATGACCACATATGCAGATATAAAGATACACACACACACACACACACACACACACACTAATTACCATGCAAGTAATCTCTCTGTATCCTCTCTCTCTCTCTCTCTCTCTATCACACACACACACACACACACACACACACACACACACACACTTGCTATTTGTCACAGGATACATTCAGCTGCTGTTCACTCCATTTACTTGCTCATTGAGCTGCTTAGGAGGAATATAATTGGTCGCAAAATGAGCGAACATACACACAGGGCAGAGGGACCTGTGTGTATGTGGGTGTGTGTGTGTGTGTGTTAGTGTGTGAATACAAAACATCCCAAAAACACAATTAAGCGCATAATTCATTTAGGTACATCCCAATGAGACAATAAACACACAGTCATAAATCTAGAGATGACCAATGTAAGTGTTTTTTTTTAATTAAAATCCAGACATTTGATATTGTTTGATTAAAATGAGTTATTGCACACACAGCTCTTTTGTTTTCATCCACTCCTTCTGTAAATACAATAATTCATGTGATTTACACGTCATACAGACGTTCTGTATTTAAGAGATATCAAAGGACGGATCTTCAGGTAGTGTTTTTCTTTTTTTTCTCCACATAGTTTATCTTGAACATTTTGGAAAGCCACTGCTCGATTTTCAAGGCCTTCAAGACATAATCCCCCTTTGAAATTTTTCGAATGTCTCGTCAAATTCTTTTACGGAGGTTTGCGCCGTCTCCTCAAACAGAGATGGAGATGGTTTTGCATCTTATTTTTCGACTTTTTCATCCTGCATGCACACTCCCCGCGCCCTCTCCTCCTGTCATCTCCTCGTCTTGTTCCATCGTTAGTGAAAAAAAGTCTTCTCGCATTAGCGCGTTAAGAGAATAAATGAATTCACTGTGAACCCAGTTTCCGTCCGCATTTTTTCTTTTTTGTCTCAGTAAAATCTGAATTTATCTTTAAAACATGCCATATCTCACCCTCTCCCCATCTCCCTATGCCTGCACACACACACACACACACCATTAAATAACAAGCTCAGAGTTACTGCCCAGTGAAACCGATTCACAAAGGGGGGGAATCATTGGTCAAAGACTTTGCTGACAGGCGTACGTATTCACGGGGGAGTGCTGTGGAGGGGAGATTATTAGGGCCAAAGATTAATTGACGGCAATAAAAGATTCATGTTCACAGCAAAGTTCATTAAAATTTTCAAAGCTGTTTTTTTTTTTTTCTTTTTCCGAGCGGGTCAGAGAGATAGTTGAGGAGGGCATGAGAGAGAGAGAGAGGAACCGCGAGATCTGTGACTTATCATTAAAACGGCAGAATGTGTTATTTCTCGTGTGTGTGTGTGTGTTGGCGTGCACAAGTGCGTTCCGTGCCGGAGCCTTGTAATAAAAAGTGAGCGGCACCTACTCACATGTGTGCCCATTGTTAAATCTGCTCTGTGGGTGGAAGTATTACAGCTGAATTAATGAAGTAAGATACTGTACACTTGTTGTTCTTCATTAAGCAGGACATGTTGAGTGTTTCCGCGTGCATGTTTTTGTTTCACAAATGTGTGTCTCTCAAATCCATGGGTGGTATGCAGCAGCCATTTAACAAACAAACAGTAATTAGTTCCTGTAATGGTTCTCCATTACATTTCTCAGCGGCCAAACTCTTTGAGAGGCAAACCCAAGCACTGTTGCGTTATAATTAACAATAGCTTGTGTATTCCCCCAGAGGTGGCAATTTATGGGTGAGGGCTGGAGCGAGAGAGAACAGAGGAGAGAGAGATAGAGAGAGAGAGAGAGGAAAAATCACAAGACAGACTGACTTGTGCTTTTTTCCCATTTTCAATTTTGTTGTTAGTGTCGTCCTTTCTCGGTATAATTCTAGTTATCAGCCGTGGGCAGCTAACAAAGCCATCTCTCCGCGCTGTGAACGGACTGAGGGCTGCTGACCGGCTCTCCACCGCCAGTTTCTCTCACACTTGTTGGTCCTGGTCAGAACCCCGTTTTTCTCTTTCCATTCCATGTCGATTGCATGTTGCTGGTGGCCCCGTGAGACTTCACATCGAAATCATTCATTTTTGGGAGGAGGGAACTGGTGTTTTCGCACCGTACAACTTCATGAATACTTCATGTATACTCCAGACCTGGTCAGCTATCAGCAGAACTTACCAAGACAAGGGCTTGAGCATTCATGTCCCCTGCTCTGTAAGCTCTGTGTCAAACAGTTTTCAGTTTTTTTGTTTGTTTTCGTGCTGAATCTTGTGCTTATTGACACCACAATATTGGTAAGAGCCATTATGTTATTTTTTTTATTTAATTTTATCCTTAAAAACTACAAGGTGATTATCAGATGCAGGTTTGTCATAGCCGTTTTATGACTGCGTTAGCGTCTTAGCATATCTGCATGCTTTAAATTGAACTGAAAACGTGATTTTTCCATTCGCAGTCAGTATGCAAACCTCTCACCTGTCGGATGAAGCCTTGGGTCAAGGCCACGAATTCACACCATTAGGCCAGAAAGATGAAGCCGTCGGTAGCTGTCAGCTAGCCTACCTTTAATTGGTGTCAACTTGGTGGCGACTGTCAGGTTAGCTAGTGCAATGGCATTCTCACCTCCCTGGATTTCACACCAGTACCCTTAAAGCTTCCACAGTCTACATGACAAGTAGTCTTAGTAGTGATGTGGAAACTAACTCTTTCTCTCTTTTCACCACTTGAAAAGAGGGCATTACTACGACCACAACCACCAAAGACCAGCTGAAAGATGGCAGCAGTGTCACCACAATAATATCCAAGGGACGAACTGAGCTCCATGCATAATGTGAAGCTGACCGTTCAGGCAGAGTCAGCATGGTGCTTACAAGGAATGGCTGGCTGGCAACAACCTCATACTAACTCTTTTCGCCCCTTCTCTCTCTCCAGGTCTCTCCAGGACCTATCCAAGCAGACAGAGCTGCCTTATGGTACAGTGTTGGACTCAGCGGTCTACGATCAGGTGCGCTCCAAGGCCATGAACCCTTTCGAGAGAGATCCGATGTACTCCCAGATGTGGCGCATGATCAATCGAACCGGGGGAGGAGAAAATAACGTTGAGGAGTCCAAAGAAGGCATCCGCAAGGTAGATCTTTACGTTTTCAATTAAACTGTCTGTGACAGACTCACACATGTAAAAACACTGTGGTCATATGACTACTGTGACGGTTTTTGAAGACGGGGATCAGGTGCAGAATGGCTGCAGCATCAATAGTAATTATTCTTTGCAGAGTGCAAAGCATTCACATTCAGGCCATCATTGGCCGACATTTGACCCTTGTCATTTTTGAGAACATTTTGATTTTGTTTGCGTTGTTATATGACAAAATTATATAAATCCCTGAGGTTTTCACCTCGCTGACATACAGTTTTAAATCTAACTTGTACTGAGTCTTTTGATATATGGGCAAAAAAGGAATATGATATTCATGATGTGTTCATGAATGCATAATCACCTGAAAATAAGAATCGTAACAGTAGAATGAGCTACTTTATGTCCGCAAAGACGCTGAGGTTCACTGTTTGCTTGACATAAACATTATGTGATAGTTTAAGGTGACATCAGCCCTGAAAACCTGAATGCATCTTGTGGTTTGATCACAAAGCAGGATTCATCCCACACCCCTCGCTCTCCCAAAGAGCAATTTCACTTGAGAGCATCGCTGCCCAGCATTATGCTAAATGTCCAAGCCAATCACAAAATGAGTCATGTGACAAAGCCACAAGTGCTGTTGTCACCGAATAATATAGGCAGCTGGTAAATAACATCACATTGCTTTGCACAGAGGGGCAATATAGCCATTATATTTGATGTAATGATACCAGTTGGGATGAGAACCAAAATGTCTCCTCAAATAAAAACACCCCGGACATTTATTTCTTCAGTTCTCAGTGCATTTGTTCCTGTTACATTCCAAAAGAGTAAAATACAAGTTTTACAAGAGATTCTTCTTTTTTTATTAGCTTAAATCAATTAAATTTTTAATCAGGAGTTTCTCTAACAATACAAGCCATCGTTCACATTGCACATTCTTATATTTGTATGATGTACAGTAAGTCCTTATTGCACACAGCTCAGTGTCAGTCCAGATTCCACATACAGCGGATGCTACACGGTCTGTGTTGATAGAGGATAAATCTATCCAAACGATGTTAATGATACACAGATAGCGCGCGCATGGTTAAATACTTAATTCCCTCAGTGATTACCCGGCATCATAAATACCTGACTTCTTGCATCTCATTTGCATGCATCCACATTTTCTGTTTGCATCGCCTGTTCTCTCATCCAGTGGAGGGTCTCGCTTCATTCCCCCCCCCCCCCCTCCTGAATATATTAGTCTTGAACTGTAGCCAGCGTTGGAAGTGTTGGGGAGGAGTGATTAAAGTGGCGGGCGGCGTTTTGAAAATGATGAGATAAACACGGCACATAACGGCATCTAAGCACACAACTATTAACACAACACATCGCTTGTTGGCAGAGGTGTTTATTGAGCACGTATAACTAATTAGTAGTGTGACCATAATCAGTCAGTCGGTAAGTCTTTAATCTCTGAACAGAGTGTGTGTGTGAAGGCAAAACATCTGTATCCTCGACTTGACTGAACACACACACGTTAGCCTCTGGTATGACTGAGTTAACATGCAATGTATGTCGTCATTTATTTACACAATGGATACTGAATACGTTTCACGTTAAGTCCTGCACAAAAATGTTGCTGTCTTTAATGCAGGCTGCACCAAATCCTATTTATATTTAAATGAAATTCACATTAACAAGAGTAGCATCAAGTGTCCAACACAGAGAAGTTAAAACAGTTGATGGTAGTATCAAACAATCAATAAATTAATCAAAATGAATTTATATAGTCCCTTTCAAACAACTCTAACGCAATTTAAAGTGATTGCAAAAATTATTGAATAAGAGAGCAATAAAAGATGTATAGTTAAAATGATAAAAGATAATGCCAACAATAAAGATAAAATAAAAATGAAATTATGAAGACCACACATAAAAATGGATTTTAATTGAAAACCAAAATGCTTTTAAAATGCAATAGAATACAATAAATGATAATGACCCACAGTAAAATGATGACAAAACAAAATCTTGATAAATGAATAGCTAAATAATACAGTGTGGCTTGGTTACAGTCACTACCTTACTTCTTTTACCTATGTTACCTAAGTCACCTCCACTACATACGTTATTTACATGATCAATGAAAGTCCTATACTCCTATAACCCAGCCATCCAATCTCCAACCTGACTTCCTCCTTTGCAGCTGTAATAATTACTACAGCCACTAGAGGTCGCTGTGTAACAACAAATGTGAATATGTGTTGGTTTTTTTTCTGATAAGGATTGGCTGAAAACATGTGAAAGCCAGGCTGAATAGATCTTTTATTTTTTTTGTTTATGTTTAAAAATATCAATATGTCCAACTTCTCTCATTCACTCACGGGAGTGGGAGTCACAGAGCGTAACGGCTAAAAGCTGCATCACAAAATGTTTTTGTTCTGCTTCAAGGTTCCAAAAGGTGTAAATAAAGGCTTTAAGTATCTGTGAAATTAATCTAAAGGGTAGCCACTTTGAGGCTTAAAGTAGAAGCGTGTAGACACACTGACCCATTGTGTGGGTGACAAAATTGCCCTTGAATGTTCTCAAGTAGTTTCAAAACCGTTTGAGGACTTAACAAAAAGTGAGGCACTGTGTGAGCATGGAGCCAGGTCATTATCATGGACTAGCACAGTGTTTCAGCATCCTTCGATAATGCTAGATAGGCTGCCCATTTCCAAACCCGTGTTAGAATGTGTTATTGCTGCAGAATACTAGATAGCGCTAGTGTTTTGTTATGATCTCTGCCACCTCAGTGGATGCGGGTATTTGGTGCCCAGAAAGCGTGGAAAAGACAAGTCATGATTATCTGGCTGTGCCAACAAGACCAGTCAAACTGTTTCCCACTGATTGGCTACGGGAAGTGATGGGGAAAATCAGTTACACCCCTGCGTGGACATCGGTATCACATCACTGCCACGGAACGGCAGCTGAAAGGACTGCAGTGTCACTACAGCACTACACTACACCAAACGTCCGTGTGATGTGGAACCAACCATTCAGAAAGAAGTCGCATAATAAGTGCATAGCCAGAGACACTGACAGACAAAACGCTGGTTAAATTTTAAGCCCCAGTCCCCTCTTCGCTAGTCCGCTTACATGGTCGTTGCAGCTTTGGGCCAGATAGAGGATGACCTGATGAAAAACGCAGTCAACGTACGCGAGGATGGTGATCAGAGTGTATCCTTAAGTGTCAGCAGAAATAATGATCCTATTAGTGATAGTGGCAGCGTTGTTGGAGTAGAACAACAGTCATCCAATAGCTACGTTGCATTCAATGTGTTACTAGCGATACCAGAGGCAGCGTCCACAGGAAGGTGGTTCTTTAAGCTACTGAGACTGAATGCTCTGCGACGGGAGAGTGTCGGTTTTCTGGCAACAGCAGGGTGTGAGGAGGCAGGAGTGACAGGAGACAGAAGTGGATGAAGAGGCTGGTTATAAGCAGGGTGGAGAGAGAGAGAGAGAGAGGAGGATCTGGTGTTCACGGATAAATTCAGCACGACAGCGGTGGCAGGAAGGCACTGCGCGCCGGCGACGACAGAGACGGCAAGAATGACGCAGACCTCCTCTTCTCTCTCTCCTCTGTCGATTCGACGTTTGTTCTCGTTTTTCCTCTCCTCTCTCTTTACTTTACTCTGCCCTTTCTGGTTTTTTGCTGTCGCGCCTCTTTCTCTGCACCGCTGCCTCTCCATGTGTCCCTAACTTTAGCCTCCTCTCTATAATCTTCCGCCTCTCTGTATATGCTCCCCTCTCTCTGCTCACCCCTCTTGTCTCTCCGTCAGCCTCTTGTTCGTCTACATCGTGTTAAAGGCTACAGGGTGCACTCTAGTGGTGCACTAATGCCGTCCCCTTCTCTCTCTCAGCTGCACCGACACATGCTGATGTATTCTGTCTGCTGCAGTGACCCTGTTGCCATGTTTGATTGTATATTCAAACTTCCAGTGAAGCTCGTATTATTTTCATTTAATGATCTCTAAACACAAAAGCACAATCGTAAAATATTAACGCACGTTTAATTTGAGTGTACTCGGTTAAACACAGGTTCTATCCTCTACATTTTGAGTACTTTGTGCCTAAGATTAATCTTCCTTTCAAAGACAATTACAGTATTAATTTTACCTTGGAGCTTTTCTCTTAGAGGAACACGGAGGTGTCAGAAGGCTAAATGGTCTCTTGTTCTCAGTTGCTGTTCACAACGTTTCCTAAAAAGGAGGTTTACTGTATTAAAAAGCCCGACTTTGCCGTACTCTCTAACGGCGAGGAAACAATCACCTCGACGATTCCTTCAAAGTGGAGTCTTTCAGATATATTTGGAGGCCAGAGAACAGTACCTAGAACAGTACTTTCAAGCCGGAGGCTATTCGGAAGGCCATGATGTTATTAACAGAAGTCCATGAGCCAGTCAGACTCAGGCATCTTTTATTCTCTGTCTCCGTTTGATTTATTCGGATGTGTTTGTCTTCTTCAATCCGGTCCCTCTGCTAGATTTGGTTCCTGTGAGGTTAAGAACTTGATATATTTTCCCCCTCAGTGTCGTGCTCTCTCTCTCCTTTTTTTTTTCTCCCCTCTCCCGCTCCCTCTCCCTCTCAGGCCTTTTCTCTTTCACAATAAACCTCTTACTCCTCTCTGTCACCGTTGTCTCCTGTGCACTATGGATTTTCTCCCTTTTCACTTTCGATTCCCTGCAGCAGAATATTATTATATGTCAGAACGGGTCAGTGTCTGAGCTGTCTCTGGTATCAGTCGCACACAAATGTGCACACACACACACAGACACAAACACACACACACACACACACACACACACACACACCTCCACGTACATGTTGAAACACACATATGCACACACAAACACATCTTGTCTTGTCCGGAAGCAGTTACGCTTTATACACATTCAACAATGCATTTGCTCGACGCACACACACACGTGTAAACAGTGCGAGTCCAGAGAAAGTGCTGCAGATTGAGCCCTGTCACCGGGTAATATACGTTTCTCTCCCATTTCGGTCAATGATCAAGGCGTTCAATAAACTAAGAGGTGTTGCACCTCAGACTTGATATCTCATTAACTTGGTGTCACATATATATCAAAGACGAGGGTGCAGTATATCTCCGTCTGACAGAACGGCGTCTCAGTTTGAGGGGACGCGTAAATTTGGTGTCTATTTTTTCTCGCGCAGCCTCAAGAGGGAAGAGAAAGTATATTTCCTCCCGGCCCCCTTCTCCTGTGTGTGTCTGTGTGTGTGTAATGATGTTAGGCCTTTTAGCCGAACAGCTCCTGACAACTCAGCATTTGACTGTTGTTGTGCTGACTTATGGAAGTAATGACTAAAATGAAGTGTCAATTACATAACTGTCTTAATTACTCAACCTGTGCCCCTTGACTGGAGCTTGTAAATCACTGACACAGACCGCAAGAGGTGAGTTGTGCGAATAATACGAGGCATCATATATTTTGGGTAAATGACATAAGAATACGCTCCCTTGCAGCCCTGCAGCAACCAGCACTATGCCACTTTATTCCATGTGCATTATACAGATATGTGTGTCACTATGTGTCCATTTTAAAGTGTTCTTATAATGTGATGTTTTTTTTTTTCTCCCCCATTCGCAAATGATTCCTGCCGATGTCACAGGAGAACGTGAAATATGAAGGAAATGGAAATGTTTGGAGTGGCTTTTAAGGCCCGACACTGCACAGCATGCACATATATATATATATATATATATATATATATTATATATATATATATATATATATATATATATATATATATATATATATATATATATATATATATATCGCCGTGCGGTATATAACACTCACACAGTTAAACGCACAGACCACTAAAGCCTTCACATTTGCATGTCTCAACACACACACACACACACACACACACACACCACACACACACACCACACGCAGGCACACACGCACCTGACTTGGTTGATGCAAGGGTCCCCGTGTGGATATATGACAGCTACTCTCTGTCAGGCCTCGAGAGTCTCTGATGACTGCTGAGTGATTTTAGAGTTGAGTGGATTGCCAGTTCGAATGATTTTCTGTCTGTGTGCCGCACTATGGGAAGGCTCCCACTTTAGAAAATGTGTCTTCTCCCACACGTCCTTGCACACCATATATTATCTTAAACCCCCCCCCCCCCCCAACCAACACTCATCTTGATGGCAGCTCCTTAAAGAAAAAAAACCTTCGCTGCAACATTAACCGAAATCAAGGCTGGGGGAGAAAGAAAGCGTGATAGAGGTCACTATCTTCAACAAAGACACGTAACACTTTGATGGCTAAATATGGCTGGCGTGAATTCACTGTACTCCCAGCCGAACCTTGAACTGAACAACTTTTTGAACAGGACAGTTAGGCCCTTTGGCAAAATGTGGCTCATTCAGCGTTTCATCCATGCACGGATCTAACTGCCAATCGAGGGTGAGGGGGGGTGGGGGGTGGGGGGGTCCAGCTGGTGTGTGTGAACTTAAATGCCTCATACATATGTACATATTCAGATTATACTGTATGGAGGACATTTACCTCAGCCGGACCACTTTCAGCATTTCCGCTGCCATTTGTAAAAAACTGCCTTTTCCGACGAAAAAAAAAAAAAAAGACATTTCTGGGATTTGAATTTCAAATGTGTTTTTGATGGATCTGACCTGCTTCTGGTGATTAGGTCACACCGATCAATAGAAGAACACAGAGTTCATTCACGCCATATTCAATCTATATAATTTTAGTTAATTTTCTGAAACTGCTCCTCGCGTTTATTGACGATGGCAAATTTCTTAACTTGTCTTACATATGCTTATCTCCGTTCCCGTAACAAGCCCATCACTTTATATCTCCCTATCACCATCTGCCCATTTGGCATAATGACTCCAGAAATTATGATAAAAATTACCATCATTTCTTCACCTCTGCTACATACATCTCGAGACCGCGAGGAAGGAGCTGTATAATGTAAGCCTATAAGCGTTCACCAATTTGCCATAACGACTGTGGTGATGATGATAAACATTGCGCCGATCCCTCCGACAGATAGAGCCGATGGTAAATCAAGCGAGCCCCGCTCGGATCCTTCAGCCCCTGCGAGAGGCCATCACAGCACTCAGGAGGACGATTGAGAGGAGGAGCAGAGGAGAGATGAAGGGAGGAGGGGGGAGATGATATGGATAGTGAACGGGTGCTCGGGGAGAAGGAAGGAGGAAATTGGGAGATTGAGGAAGGTGGAATGAGAGCGATAAGAGAGAAGTGAGGAACTAAAAGAGGGGTGGAGACTGGGGAGCTACCGCAGATGGAGCACGGAGAGAGAGGGAAGGATGGAGGGATGCGGAAGCAGAGAGAATTGGCAGACAGGGACGTGGATTGCAGTTAAAATGTCGGAACATGAGATGGAGGTATTGAGAACGAGGAAGATGAGCGAGACAAAGAGAGGAGGTTGAGGAGAACGAGCAGAGACGGACGGCGTGGGTGGATTAAAACGCCATGTTTTACAAATACATAAACTTTATTTTCCCGTTGCTTTAATGGACTCTTGGGTGCATTAATCAGTCAGACTAAAAGCCATCTAAAAAGAAAAAAAAGAAATGCAAAAAGCCGAGCCAGTTGAACATTGGAGAGAGGACTGGGAGGCAGTGTTTGTCTGACTATAAACGATGCCTCTCCTTCAATGACAACGATGCGTTAAGTGGCCCCGGTCATATTTATTCCTCACAGTAAAACTTCATTACTTGCAGCTTATATCATTATATTAAAATGAGAGAAATGTAAGTAAACATAAAGAGAGGGTGGACCGTGGATTGATGGATGGATGGATGGATGGAAGGAAGGAAGGAAGGAGAAGAATGGCTGATACAGGAAGTAGTCAGGGTGATAAAGGAAGGCAGATAGGGGAACAAGGAAAAGTAGGATGAGAAATGGGAAGACGGGTGAGAATGATAACAGAGGTGCGCGGAGAGGGAGATTAATGGATTGAGCAGTGGTTTGGAAGTAAACACAACCGAGAGGAAGAGCGAGCTTCGGGAAGACGGCGTGGGAGAGTGATGGTGAGCGCCCGCAGACCCCATCCTCTTCATCTTCCGTCCTCCTCCTCTCCCTACCTCTCTCTGTCCTCTCCCCCATCCCTCTCTCTTCCCTCCGGCTGTCGTCTCACCACCGTCCTCGCAAAAAAAACGAAAAACCACAGGTGAAGGGGAAGTCAGGTAGATGCATCTAAAGATCTCCCTCAGCAATGTTAAGCATGGATGGATGGGGAACGGGTGTTTAAACGGAGCATATCAATGAGCCCCACCCCAGATGTGTGTGTTTGTGTGTGTGTAGGTGTGCGCATTGTGTCGGTGCGCTCTCGACTCGGAGAGGCCTCTCTCACACCTGTTTACCCTCTCGAATCGCAGTCAACAACAGATCTGTAGGCCGCGGTGCTCTCTGAGTGTGTGTGTGTGTGTGTGTGTGTGTCAGTGTCACAGTTCTTTAAGGACCTCCCGCCAGCCAGCCATTGGCCGGGGAGTTGCCAAGGTTACCGAGCAGGGTGGCCCAGCTGTGTTGGGGTGACAGGACACAGACTCTGTGTTTGCGATTCCTCTCTCCCTCTCCGTCTGAGAGAGCGCGGTTGACTTTTCCCGAACAAAAGCTTTCAGGTCTCAGAAAGCCTGAAGCTGCGCGACTCGTATCTCTCACAGACGTGCGCTTGCGAAAAACACCCGTGATCCTCTCTGCGCTTCCTGTTGGTCGTCCTCTTTAATTCCCTGCCTTCGCCCCTTCCCTCCTCGCGTCTTTATGGTTTGTTTTCGTCCCGATCATGCTCGTTCGCTAAGAGTCAGCGGGGATAACTGGGGGAATTTTGACGTCTAAGCCGAAGCAATGGCGGGGAAAAGCCCATTTTCATTAGATTTTTAAAAATGAATGTCTTATTTATGTGTTTGTCATGTATTTTATTGGATTTGAATGAGATCTCTGCAGAGGCATAAGCTGCCTTGATATATATCTGTCACTGTGCCGGGATATGACTGCTGCAATATCCTCTGTAATAACCCAGCCTCTGCTAAGACCAGAAAATGGCCTTTTGGCTGCTGGAGCTCTCTCATTTTCTATTTTCTAGTAGTGCAAATCACCCTGACAGGAATAAGAGAAAGCTCTTTTCCTGCAGAGTCTGATAGCTCATTAGGATTCAACACAACGAGCCCAAACAGCAAACATATTTCCCTGCTGTTACAATTCTCTGCCTGTGTGATGACAGCGTTTCTGTGTTGTGACTCAGATTCAGGGGGAGCAGATGAAAAGAGCAATGTGGAAGAGCGAGAATTTACTCTTCGTATTACAGAAAAGGGGACGGGAAGGATTGAAAGAGACGTTTGGAATGAAGGAATGATAGACGCCCGATAGAAAAGTGCAGGGACGGAAAGATGGAAGACGCCCTTGGCAATTGTGCCGATTGATTAAAAAACTGGCATGTTTGCTTGAGATTTGATGAAGAGACGTGAGGGAGGAAAGAGGGGGCGGTGGGGGAAGGTGATATAAGTGTTTGCTTTAATAAGAGAACAAAGAAATGGAACGAGTAATGAACAAAATCTCTATTATTTGTTTCCATCTGTGTTTCTTTATCTCCTCATCTCTAATAATGAAGCCTAATTGCCTTTTTATCTGCTTCTCTCTCCTCTGCGAGCCACGACTCAAGAATCCGTCTTACACCTTCACGACCTTCTTACTTTTAATTTTGTCCTTTTTTCACTCCCTCTTCCTTTTTTTCTCTCTCTGCCTCTCTCAATATCTGTTTTTCTCTCCTTGCCTTTTCGTACCCGTTGCGTCTGTAATAATTACGGCAGCAAACAAGGAAATCAGTGAGAGTCGGCGGATGAAGGCGGCAATTAACACGATGCTTTAATGCCTGTGTGTGGAGGTCTTTGTATGTTGCATTTGTTTGTGTGAGCATGCGTATGCTATTGCCTGCACAAAGTAAAAAGACATGCCTGCACACAAAGGGGATGTCTGGAGACTTCGTATTAGAGTCTCACTTGTTTCACTTATTGTTAGCCTGTAGTCTCACTGAGATAAACGAAGATTATGGGATGGCATGCTGCTAAGGAGACATGCTGCTATTGCACTTGTTCAGAAGATCAAGAGAAATGACTACAGATACAGGTTTGAGGCCGCTTATAAAGACGGTAAAAGAAGAAGGCAAGGAAAGTGTGCAACACTTAAATGAACACTGCGACAACAGTATATAAGCTTCCAGGAAGGGTTAGGATTTCACGTTAACATTAATTATTATCCAATTCTCAGTAGGACAACCTATATCACCATCCTACGGACCCCCATCAAATATGAATTGTTACGTCATCAGTCTGCATTAAAACTTTTAAAGTGTTTTTCAAAGATCACGTAACAAATTTTAGTTGTTAGAGTTTTTAAGATAAGTTACCCCTTTTGGTCCACTGTCAGAGGCGAGAGCAAAATTCACCACACAGCTGGATGTATAACATAGATATATATCCTTTTATTGAAGATAAACATGAATTAAAACTATAACTTGACACCCTAAATGAAAAGGGCCCCCACAGGTGTCGACCCAAATAGGCCCAGATGATCACCCTTCATCCTTACAGCACTGCAGGGGAATTAGGATACACTTTACACACCAACACTGTACTCCAGTGTAAAGCAATCAGACCACAGTGCTCAATAATGGGACGGAATGCACATCAATAATTAAGGACCACACCGAACTGTAGGCGGGTCACTGCTGCCTATAGAGGGAGGCACAGGGCTCCCTTGACAGGGAATCGACACACTGTAAGATGATTATTAAGGTCTAAATCACATATAGACAACGACAATTGAACCCAGCAGGACGAAACATAAACATCAGGCATCAAAATAACTGACTTCCCTTGCTTGGTCTGGCGACGAGAGCCGCAAAGATAGAGTTTGCCGTGGTACCAGGATGCGCCAACAGCAACACTCCCTGCAGCTGGGATGGCAAGGCAGCGTGGCAGCAGACGGCCTGCTCGAGACGGCGTGACGGCATGAGGTGATGTGTGTTGTCACAGTGATAACAGCCCCGTGAGGCGCGGCAAAGGCACTAATTCTCCCCGGTTCCCCTCGCTAGCTAATGGTGATACCACAGGCACGGCTCCTCTACTTGACTTAACCGTCTTCACTGCCAGCAAAGTCGCTAACAGCACCCTCCCGACGAAAGCAGTTCGGTCTCTCTCACGAGCTGTTTCACCATTCAATGCATATACTTATCTCAGTGTGGTCCTCCCAACCACCCAACAAAAGGCGAGAGTTATCAGTTCATCAGGTACGCTGGATCTCTTCCCCACGAGTGTCCACAGGGAGATAAAGACCCTCCCTCACATTTCCTCGTGCTCTACAATTGTCTGTCACAAAAGCACTGTATCACTGCCATCTCCAGCTCAAAGTTTCCTCTGTTCGGTGTGATCAGTAGTGTCCTCTGTCGGGCTTTTCTCACCAGAACAGCTGGTTGATCATGAGAAAGTTTTTTGTAAATATGTCTACATGGACATGTCGGTTGCAACATCGGTGCACATACATTTGCGGCCCCTGCAGCAAACAGTCTTCCACTTTATTTGTCCCTGTGCTTGGTAGAGACAGGTTTAAAGACAAAGAGGAAAAACCGCCGTAGCTTTCCAGCCACTTTCACTTTCTTTACTTGATCTAGTGCTGAACAAAAAAAGGAGAAATGTCTCATTTTCAACTTCTACTTCTGCTGCTTAAAGTTTATTCATCGCTGCGCAGCTCAGACAAGCTCTTCAGAAAATCCTATCTCCAAACATAAAGGCCTGCTTTCGGGTTTGTCCTTGTGTTGTGCTTTAGCAAACCACGTCAAACTAAAGTTCTTTTAAACAAGGACACATTGATAATATACATACATTTAAAACGTTTTATAAAACGTTTTTTAAGTGTGTGATTTTGATTTAGTTGGGTTTTATTTTTCAGCTCGGCAGTGATGAGGCTCAGTCTGGCTCATTCATCAGACATTCAGTATGGTTTAAAAGCATAAGTTGTGCTCTGATTACATCTCTTTTCGAGTAAAAGACCTCCGATAATGAGCTCTGTGGTCTTAATAACATCTTTTACCCTTCACACCCTTAACGAGAGAACTCACCTTAATGAGCCGGTGACGAAAGAGGTGGCGGCGTATGGCTTACAAAAAAAAGCAGTCACATTCCAGAGACGTACGTAACACAGTTCTGATTTTAGAAGATACACAACACCCTAAATTGGGAGGAAGACCTCAATTCCAAACCAGCTGTTGGCCATGTAATTAAAATGTTTCATCCACTTTTTTTGTATTTATTTATTTATTTTTTTACAAGACAATTAAATTAAAGTTTTTATCACCGTCTGAGATCCTGTTTTTGTCTATTACCGAAGTCCGAGATACAAAGATACACATCATTAGTACATTTAGAGGCATGTAGGAGATTAAAATGCACTCACGGATGATATGGAGGAGAGACTACAAATGCAATTAGGCCAATAGAATCACAAAGAGCAAAGTCGCTAAAGTTAGACAACAGCATTAATCAAAGGGCCCGATGCCCCCGCTGAGAGAGAGATAGAGAGATACAGAGAGAGAGAGAGGGAGGGGAAGAAGAACTTTTTAAACACGTTTTTCATCCGCCTGGTCCGTGTCATGTCGAGCCATGTCTGAGACCCAGAGCTAACTGTTAGATAACATCTTAATTTCCAAGATAAAAAGGGCACGAAAAAAAAGAAGAAAAATGGAGGATGAATCGCCGTAACTCCCTCGCGTTTTGTTTCTGAGGAGGAAGCTGCAAGTTCAATTACTGGATTGTAGATAAATTAGGGGAGGACAAAGCAGGGGGTAGAGGGAGAAAAAGAAAGCATGATGTAAATGGCTCTGTGGCGGTGTATCTGGTTACAATTGACCTGTCCCTCTTATCCTCACGTAACCCTGAGCCCGATCCATTTCTCATTCTTTCCTCCTCCTCCTCCTCCTCCTCCTCCTACCTTTTTCCTGCCCTGCCTTCTTTTGTCACCCCTAAACTTACTCTCCGTGTCTTTTTCTAATTTTTTTTGCCTCTTTGTTATTTCACTCTCCTCTGTTTTGTTTCTTCTTCTTTTGTTGTCATCGTCCCCTTTTCTTCCTCCTGCTTCCCGTCCCTCCATTCCCATCTCTACCCCATTGCTCTCGGGCCTCTCGCCAGTATCAAGGTGTTTTCTCATCCATCCTCCCCTCTCTCCCTCTGTCCATCTCCCTCAGTCTCTCTCACTCTCCCCCCCATCCTCTCATTTTCATGCGGCTCACCAGGCAGCCATGCTCTGCATCTTTATCTCTGTCTGTGGGAGAGGAGGCGGCCTAGTGCCAGCGACTAATGGACTTTTGGAAAACACAGACAGCCATGCATCACAGTCCGGCAAACTAGGGAGAGAGGGAGGAAGGATTTGGAGTGAAGCCGAAGGGAGAGTGGTTTTAGAGAGAGACATACAAGGGACAGAGTGGTAGTGAAGGAAAATTAAAGTCAGAGGTTCCTCTAAAGAAACAGAGAAAAGAACGAGTGGGAGAGAAAAGTCCCAATGTCTGCAGAAGCTGTAATCAATAATGAGATCTGTAGCCTATTCTCGCTCGTTTAAAGATGGAACGCTTCCCATTATTTAGCTAGCCTCTGCATTTGTCGTGCAGTCTGAGAAATTGCTCCTGGACGTCGTAATATTCAGTCTTTCCTGTGTTTGGTTAAAAAGCAGGAAATGAATTCAGAGTAGTAGCAAGAAGAAGCTCAAAGAAATGACCAAGGCAGGAGAGAGTCGAAAAGAATTATCCCACAATTCAAAAGAACTGCAGACAGATTTCAGATCTAGAAGCCTACGAAACTGTGCTCTTTGCAGTATTTATGTAAATGATGTTGCAATTTCTGAGGTATCGTGCTGTTTTGAGGCTCCAATATAGTGTTTTGTTTTTTTTTTTTAGATATCTTTTACTTGTCTTTCTACTTGGACTTTTGAAATGGACTGTATTTACGTAGCACTTTTCTAGTCTTACCGACCACTCGAAGCACTTTACAACAGAAGTCAACTTTCACACACATGGTGGCGGAGGGGTGCCTGTCGCCACCTGCTCATCACGAGAAAAAACACGGATTAAAGAGCCACTGGGAGCAAATTGAGGTTCATTATCTTGCCCAAGGACACTTCGATGTGCTGCCAGGGGATGCAGGGATTGAACCACGGACCTTACGATTAATGGTCCGCCCACTCGGCCTCCTTTCGCCCCGGCTCTGGTGTTCATATGATTCTTTGAGTGTGCTCCTGACTGTCCAGCGGGTCAATTTCCAGTGACTCCCTCATGACTCCCGACAGGACTCCTGCAGCTTACCAGTGCTCGGCAAAATGGTTACCTTCGCAGTTTAGTTTAGGCAGGAAAACTACTTTTTTTAGGTTAGGTTAAGGAAAACATTAACTTTTGGTCACACAGTGGACATGAACAGCTGCCTCCTGGGTGAAGGCCCTGTGTTTCTTTTATCTAACGATCCATGCCCCGACCTCTCCTCTAGGCAGAATGTTTTTGCTTCCCATACTACTTCACCTGACTTCCTCCTTTGCTACTGTAATAATCAAAACAGCCACTAGAGGTCCCAGCCAAACAACATATGCTAATATGGGTTGAATAAGCTGCTTTCAAAGTCGGCCTTTCTGGTTGTTTTTTCTGATGAGGACGCATTGGACTGTCAACTGGACAAAGAGACACTGACACAGCCAACAACTGTGGCTTTGAGAGTCGGTCATTCATTCAGATATCTGATGTTACACTGTATCGGGCTACAATACCATTTCATGTAGTTTATATTTATTATTACTATTCTGACTCTGGAGTGAGAGCAACAAACCTTGAGGGGAGTCTGTGCCTCTTTCACTCATTCAGCAACAGCGGTAACAACTGTTCATGTCACCGTGCGTAAAAAAAAAAAAAAAGCCAGTTCAGCTGTGTGCTAAAGAGCTTACCAGTCAATAGAGTGCAGTAAAAAAACAGTGTGGTGCTTCAGTCTCTCAGCAGCCACAGAGCTGCAGTCTGGGAACAGTTTACTAATTCAGGCTTCATCATCACCATCTTGTTAATTTTTTTGCATGTAGCGAATAGATTTTGTTGAGATATTGCGTTGAGCCTAGTGAAGAGTTTATTTCTAAATCGTGGGAGGGTCAAAAGAAATTATTTGTAGGGATTTGCGAGAGTCTTGCTTTTGTTATGAAATCAAATATAATATCCCCTCCTCTCCACCACAATATTTTCAACTGTCCCTTATAAATAAATCATTTAGTCACCCCCGCTGTGCCATGTGCGTAACAATGCCCATTCTGAATGTGAATTTTGTTGTGGTGAGGTGACCACAGGTCTTGAATAAGGAATACTGAACAGATTATTCTGTGAGCCCATAAAACTAAACTCAACATACGCAAAGGTGCTTTGTAATGTTCAAGGGATCTGTGTGTGTGCGACTCACCAGCTGAAGCCACACAAGTTGCGGCTTTTAAGCTGTCATCTTTACGGCCCAATCTCAGAGATGGATCGCGTAAATAAAAATAAAAAAAAGCCCAATGTTTAAAGATTGCCCTGCGTATCGGAGTTCACCTCCACTGCTATTGTATTTTATTCATCAAGGAGCGACTTTGTGGCTTTGTTTGGGCGCCGAGGGAACCGGAGACGGAGCTTCAAAGCTGCCTCACGTGAAAAACGGCCTCAAAGTGAGAGTTTCGAAGGAATCCAATTTTAAATGTAAAGAAAAAAAATTGTTTCAGAAATTGCTGTGTACCATTGTGGCGGCAACGGGAGAAAATCATGGCCCAGTATATAAATTATGTGCTCAACATTTAAAACCTCTGCAAACTTCAGGCTCATGAGAGGCAAGAGTGAGACTCCTCTGATGGAACAAAGGATTACAGCTTTCCATTATTAACTGAACTGCCAGTGCTTGAATTATTATTTTTATGAATAATAATGAATTCATTGATTATTATTCTTAACTCTTTTTTTCATCGCCTGTGTGCTACAGCTTTGTTCTATACAACTCTGGACCTCCGTGGCACCAATGCTACATCCCCCCAAAAACTTGAAAGTAGCTTATGAAAAGAGAGAGATCCACCGGGGCGTAATCAAATTGGTGAATATTAAGAGAGGCGCGCCAAGAAATGAATGATTTGCAGTTAATGTGCCCTGAGAAGAAAAGAATAAAAAAATCCGTCTAGAGAGCCTAAATAGAACAGCTTTTTTGTCGAGTGAGACGATTCAGCTCTGCTCAAACTGTCACGTGTCGGCAAAACTTTTTTTTCTCAGAAGCCCACCTGACCTAAAATTCCCCGGTAACACAACCTCCGGCCATCTGAAGAGAACAGAATGCTTCTCGTGTTGATTTATCTCTGGAAATTGTAATTACCCAACTGTGTTAGTATAGTATGTCAAACTGCTAAAGGTGTGGTCCACCCATGTGTTTTTGATCAGTGCTCTCTCTGACTCTCCGAGTACCAAGCAGCTCTGTTTCATTTGAAAAGCTCCTGCAGAGAGGAGAAGAGGGGAAGAGAAGTCGGTTGTAGCTTTAGGCTTAGCAGGTGGAATAATCTCTACTGTCTAGGTCATATCTCAAATTGGGGAGAATCTGTAGCATGCATGTGTGCATAGGAATATTTTTACACACACACACACACAGAGGCAGGGTCTTACTAGCCCAGTAGTTGCAGCAGAGATCGTTTCCACACTGCACTCTCTCTCCCCTTCTTGGACTGCATGTACAGACTGAAATGTATCTGCAACCTCATTTTGCGGTGTCAATGTTAACATTCTTGGGCGCGACTTGAACCGAGAGGCAGGTTTCTGCAAACCGTACGCAGAGTTCTGGGAAATCTGATGTCTTATCTTCACTTTCCTTTCTGACAGGTGTTTGTTTTGACCGACCGAGTGAAAAGATTCTCCATCTGTCCCGCTGTTTACGCGCACAAGAGCGGCTGGCAAACCACTGAGGGGTCAGCGTTAACACCGGCACTCGGTGGTACGGACCGCGGCGAATAAAGGATGGTCAAGCAGCATTACAATGGCAGATGCTTGGAAATTCTTGACGAATTCATAGGGCCAATGGGACCGTATGATCTGGAAGATTCACTTTAGCAAACAGCAGCTGTTCATTAATTTTTGTGTGCGAGCGCAGCCGTGGAGCCACTCGCATTAACAGAACAGTTCTGAAATATTGGCACGGCACATCAGTCAGCCTGCTAACTGATAGCGAGGTCGTCTCCTCCGATTTCAGATCTTCAGTGTCGGGATTAGTGACGCTCATTTTGCTCGAACTGTGTTTTTAAGGTCCTACAGGTGGAACTCCTGCGGAAATTCAAATTATTCAGGGATAAATTGAAGTGTTGAGGAAAGAAGAAAAAAAGCTACTCCGTTTAATTACCCCCGGGAGTAGACGGAGCTGCAGTGACTGATGGTGTGAGAGCACTCGTGCACCTAAATCTGTTGCTGGAAAGGCATCTGAGTGTATCAGTCATCATTTTCTCTCCTTGCCTTTATAACTATTTCTTTCCCAGGGTTCCAATTAAAACTTCCCCAAATCAGTATTGCTTTGAAATTAGCATACGCGAGGCTTAAAAAAAATAAAAATACAAGTGATATGATATCTGGAAGCTTCAGTAGAAGTTCAGCCTAAAAAGGCGACTTTTGTTGCACGAGTAGAATCAGTCTGCAGAATGTGCCAGTGTTTTCCCTGGCAATTATTTCTTGGTGGTGTGGAGGGCTTGTGCTGAGACCATTTGGCGCCGAAAGGCACCACTGAAACCATTGCTAATGAACTTAATTTAGGAGGACTGGCAGCTCCTCAGCGGTGGGTCGAACACTGCGGTCTGCATTTAATCAGGCCTTTATTTTCAAGATGTTGAACAGGCAGAAGACATCCTGGATCCCGGCCCTTTCAACACAGCGACGCCGCATTGCCGGCGCAGCGAAGGCTCGCCCTTTCTCCGCCTTTGTTTGTTCACACTGAACCGAGCAGCTTACCATTCATACAGCATGTGTGGTTATTTTTCACTGTGTTTCCCCCGGTGTCCACCTGTTCACCTCAACATGTACCCGCTGACTGTTTCTAATCATATGGATGCTGTAATAACGTGTTGTGATTGAGATCCCTGACCCGCCACGCATCCTGGAAAGTGACAAAGTTAAGTTTTTCGATCTAAATTACATAATTACATAATCGCCATCAGTAAACAGGACACTGTCTGACTCTTACTCACGGGGAGGGATGCTGTTTTCTGTTCGGAAAGCTCACTGTAGTTGGTCAGGAGGGCTATGACTTAAGAAATTATACAATGTCGGGTAGTTTAATTGACCAAAATGCACCACATCACCACATTTGGAGAATCATTGTTTTTCCTCGACAGGAAGGCTATGAAAAATTGTTACATGATAGGTAACTACTAACAAAAGTTATCAGGCAAATGTAGAGGAGTAAAGAGCGATACTGTATTTGTCTGTGAGATGTAGTGCAATAGAAATAATGTACGAAGCTTCGTAAAATGGAAACACCCAAGTAAAGTGCAAGTTAGTACTCGTGCAGTATTTGAGTGAAGGTATTTAGTCGCATTCCGACACTGGCTTTTAGCTTCTCTTGGACGAGGGTCTCTGAGGAGCATTGTTTGTGATGTATTTGGGCTCAACACCATGCTGATCTTCCCCACAAGCGAGAGTGTAACTGTGCAATTCAACCCTTCGTAAGTTTAATTAGCGGTTCCACAAGGAGAGGAAGGGTTCACGTCAAGCGCACTGACCGCTGAGATGTGGCCGACACGTAGCAGTTAGGGGAGCTGCAAAGCACAAAAAGTTTTAATTGACTTGTTTTCTTTCCGATATTTGGAGAGTGATCTGACCGCGGACATGCCAAACGACGTCCCTCCGCAGGTTGTCCGGACTCGTTCAAACTGAGGAGCTCGGTAATCTGAGCCGACCTTGAAGCGAGGGCCAGACCCTCCACATCGAGAGGAGCAAAGGTGGCAGACGAAGTTCACACATTCAGCACATCCACTGGACTTGATTGAGTGGATGGGGACAGAGGGAGGCGAACCAGTTGAAGTGGGACCTACTCACCGGAGAGCGGATGGGAAAACGGATGGATGGACAGAGAACATTTTTTTCTGGGCTATTTTGTCCGTTTGACCTGAAAAGGGTCATTCGATGTGTCACTGCTTCTGGCACATTTTCTCCTCGTTATGCTGTGAATTGCTGATAACATATTCAGTGATGGAAAAAAAGCAATGTGGTTTTGTTTTTCCGCCTTAGCATCAAAACTGCACCAAACCATGGAAGCAAGGAAAAGGAATCAGAAAAACAGTCACATAGCCCTCACTTAGACTGTAAGGACTGTTGGGGAGAAAGAATACGGTGCCTGAGAGTATCTACTTTTTCGCACGGAGGAAAAAATAAGAGAGAAATCTCATAAAAGCACATTCATACAGTCACATATGAACTGGCAGCACAGTGAGGGGGGAGATGGAAAAGCTCTCTGGACCACTTTCATTTCTGTATTTCAGCCTGAAAGCAGTCACGTGTGCGGGCTGCATACAAATAGAGAGGCGCCGTGTTTTTTTGTTTTTTTTTTGGCTGTGCAGAGATTGTAGGCACTCTGGTTGTCCTCGTGTTTTATATTTCTCAAGGTCACTTCTTTTCTCGCTGTAATAATGCAGATTCTCCCAGGTGTTAGTAATGAACTCATCGGCGCGCGTACGACTCGGAGATGAAGCCGTACCGGAGGACTTGCGCATTCAGCTTTTCTCTCCGCTTCATCTGCAAGTCTCAACACACTTTGTGCATCTTTTTTTTTCTTCTTCAGAATCTAACTCGCACCCACGTCTGTCTCACTTTGTCAGCGTCTGTGCTCGTCATGGACAGATTTCACTTTTTTTTTTTCCGTCTGTCTCTTTCAAGCTGCTTCTGTTCCCAGTAGCTTTCCTCCGCTTGGCCGCCCCGCTGTGCAGCGATCTTGACGATGTTTATTCTTTTGTTTTTCTGTTTGTTTGGCTGTTTTTCTTTTTTTTTTTTTAAAAGAAAGATCAAAGACAAAGGAAATTAAATGCAAAATGAAAGTGCTTATTTTGCATGCGTTCGCTAACCTTGATATTTCAAAAGTTTTGCTCTTGTTTTGTTCATGTTTTCGGGGGTTTGTTGTACTTATAGCAGAAAAGACGAATTGAGTTAAATGGCAAGTGGGAGGTCGCAGAACACCTGTTTCTTCTCAGGCGGAGACGGTTTCACAAAGACCGTCTCAAACGCTTAACTTTTCCAGACAAAAGGAGAAAAAAAGCACAAAAGCTTACCGTGGACCTGAGTCATCGTCTATATGTAAAACACGCAAACTTTGACTTTGTGTTTCAGATTTAAATCCATCTTCAGCGGAAAATAATTGTTTTCAGAATTAAATGCTGGCATTTCTACACTTCTGAAAACCAAGGACACGTTCAAATTAGTAGATCTCATACATAATATCAACATTTCTATACCTGTCACATCACATTCACATTACACTTATATGAGATGCCTCATTTGGGGAGATGAAAAAAGGAAGGCGCTGCTATTGCAGCCGGTCGAGACGGCTGCAGAGCCAGAGACCACTGTTGAAGGCTGCTTTGATAAGGGACCAGTGTTTCAGTGTTTCAGACTTTGGAATCTTCAAACCACTGGATATTTTTTTATATGTCAGAAAAAAGTTTGTGGCAAGAAAAACAGGATATACAGCAAAGTAAAAAAGTGTGATGAGAATGTTTTAGCTGAGCACAAGCCAAAGTCCTTCTATTTTGCATTTGTTCGGAATGTAATACTACTTTTTTTCCATCAAAAATGATCAAATAAGCTTCATGATTCAAGTGAAAAGCTGAATCTTTGAAAAATGTCTATGAATTTCACAGTATTTTCTATGTCAGTATTAGTATTTTGTGGAACTGGCATGGACTTTGCAAGTTCGACCCGACAAACCCGATGGCTCACGTTATCCCAGCATTCTGCGACTAAACACAAGCAGCTTTTTGGAACACTGTCACATCGTGACGTCATCAGGCTTTGCAACGACAAGGTGACATACCAAAGATATTCTGAAAATCATTGACTGGAATGATGAAACTTTTCACCCAAACTGTTCAGGTGATATTTTCATTAATGATTTAAAAAATGCAAAACAGATCTATTCTGATCGGTGGTCTCATATTTTTTCAGCCTACGGTATTTGATGAGTCTTCAAGCAGGTTTGTGGTGACAAAACCTGGGAGGCCACATCTTTTAAACATAACCAAGTGTTTCTTTGTGCCTAAACATAACCACACTGCAAGCATTGTCGTTGTATGAAATTCAGAACTGAACCTAAGACGTTGTAACATAAACAAATGTAAACATATCCCTTGTGTGCAGAAATGTATGTTGCCAACATTTATTCGCACGATTTGGTTCAGGCTGTGACCGTCCAGTGTCGTGTTCATTCAGCAGAACGTTGCAGCGCAACATCCACCTATGGCTTTACTGCTCCAGTTCCCCTCCTCTGAGCAACAAACACTGGTTGCACATGACACAGCTGACTGACTTCAAACCAGCTCGCTCCTGAGGCCTTCCCTGGTGATCAGCTGCACCGATGTATTTTTAACCTTTCAGCCAGAAGAGGGCTGAATTGTTGCCCATCTTGATTGAAATGCGCTTTTTTTATATATAACGTGCCTGGGGTATGGCAACAATGCACATCAAATAAGCTGCTTCATGCAGAATAGATTGAGCTGAAATGTTATTGTCCTGTGGGAGGACTTTAGTTCACAAACAAGGTTTTCAATAAAAGCGTAAAATACTCGAAAAAAAAAGCAAATAAAAACAACATAAAAACATCTCATCACAACAAATGCTATTTTGATGATATTTTTCAGAACAAGAACAAAATTTGTAAGGCAATTAAATTCATCCTTGAAGTGCACAACACTGGGGAGCACTGCAACATAATTCTGTTTGCACTGGAAAATGGGATTGGAGGTACATTAAACCTGCTTCTTTAAATTGTTACTTCTGCTTCATTTTCAGCAGGCCTGCAAATACCAGTTAAACCCAATGAATTCTGGTGACTTTCTGTCCGATTTTAAATACGGCTCATGTGATCGCACCACCAGCCCGGCTCGAAAGCTACTTTTGCAATATGTTGAGTTCTCACATTGTTGCTGAAACATCATGAATGTTTTTTCTTATTTCAGTAACTTGCAGAAAATCGTTGCACGGTGATAAACAGCGCTTCAGGTTGTGTGAAGAAGAAGATTACAGTTAACATAATTGGTGTAATTAGTAGCCGTTACAAGCATTGTGTTGTCTTTATTGTGGGCTGTGTAGGTCCCACTGTTGGTCCCATGTTGCCGGGCAACAGGGCGCACGCGGGGCAGACGCTCAGGAAGTTGATGAACCCTCCTCGGTGTTGTGCACACACACACCATCTGTGTGCGCGCCAGAGAGCTGATTAAGAAAACAAGGGCACGAGACCGCTATGAAAAATAATTCAGATTTTTT
This sequence comes from Diplodus puntazzo, assembly GCA_963678695.2. NCBI lineage: Eukaryota > Metazoa > Chordata > Actinopteri > Spariformes > Sparidae > Diplodus > Diplodus puntazzo. The sequence goes on along the minus strand of OZ023159.1, from coordinate 28,385,907 downwards.
TTCGGAGGCGAGCAATTGTAACACAAGACTTTATTATGAAAAATACAGTTGAACAAAGGGAAGATGAAAAGGAAACAGAGAGAAATAATAATTTTTCTGCCAGATCCTATTAAGGGTGGCATCTTAGTTTTGGCTCACTGATCCGTCTCGGATGATCCGTCTCTCCAACATCTGTCTCCAATTACTCCTCTCTTATGCTATCACATCTTTCATCGGCTTAACGGGGTCTGAGCAAAGATCTGCATACAGCGTGGCAATAGGCGATTAATTTCTGCCTTTCTTTTTTTTTTTTTTTCTCCTTCCTCCTGGAGAAACAAAGAGGACTAATGACAGCTGAGGATAATTAAACAACAGAGAAAACAGAGGAGAGGCAGTGAAGAAGTTGTCATATTGCGTCTCGGGGGATGGAGACAAGTGTTGCCACTAGAGCAAGCAGTCGGACAGAACGCCTCATGAGGGATTGATGCCACCTGCGTGCCAGGCTTTCATCAACTGAGATCTGGCCATCAGCGTCTTTTATGTGCTTTTCTTTCTCGGGGGACAGAAATGATTGATCAGTGATTGTCAGAGAATGGCAAGTAACGCAAGTCTGACTGCGGGTGTGTGAGACAAAAGTGCTGCGCTCACACTGTACTGTTCACTAAATTAAAAGCGAAAAGTGTAAAGAACTGTACTGACGAGCAGCTGTAGCTCAGGACGTAGAGCAGGTTGTCTAGCAATCGGAAGGTCGCCGGTTCGCCCTTGAGCGAGATACTGAACCTCAAATTGCTCCTCATGAGCAGTTGGCACCTTGCATGGCTATTATTGTATGAATGTGTGTGTGAATGGGTGGATGTGACAAGTGTTTGGAGGTCAGTAGACTGGAAAAAGTGCAATAGAAATGCAAGTCCTTTTTATTGTAAGAGCTGGGATCGGTAAGTTCGAGGAAACCAGCAAGAGCGAGCTACATTTTGAAAGTATCCAACCAAAAAATCCCAGCCCCTCTCGTATGGCCTCCGTCCAAATACATAAAAAGCACCCTGCCTAACCATACTGAGTGCCCCGTAGCGCTCGCCGTCCAGCTGAGAGAGGTGAGCGAACGGCAAGCATACGGTCAACAAGCTGTCGTCATCCGCTTAGTCTATTAGATACATGAATAAACAACTCTGTTAAATGTCACAGTCATCCAAGCAAAGTCCAAAAAGGCTACCCGGCGCGACACTCCGAACAGGTCTGTCCCTGCTGTTTTTGTCAGAGCCTGTTATGTATTGATTATTATCTGGATGTTTAGAGATATTCAACAAATGTAACATTTTGTGAAAAGCATAAAAAAAAAAAAAGATAATCAACAATTTAAAGAAACAAAAAGCAAACTGGAAACTGCATGTTCAACTCAAAACTCTTTTGTGATATCGTTCCATTTATCCCATCAGTGTCATGACTGCTGTTAAAACACAGGATTTCACGAGGCTCCCACACTCTCCTTATACATTGCAATAGAAACTGTCCTGAAACAACCCCTCTGACGTACAGCGATACAGTCGATGCATGGAGGGGGAGGCGCCGTCTCGCTTCACTGTGCCTGTGATTGATTTGCCCTCACCTAATCTTATCTTTATTCAGATCTTCACATATCTGCAGAAAACCAGCTAACGCAGGCTGGAGGGAACATTTTGCAGGGAAACAGCCTCTCATTGTGACGCTCCCTGATTCGTCAAATGAGGCCCAAACAGGAAACACAAGCACAGAGCATGTAGGGGGAAAAAAGACAGAGAGTGAGACAGAGATCGTCGGCTTAAGGATAGACAAAACCATTTGCAGGTCTGCGAGGGCGTGGTGTGTGTGTGTGTGTGTGTGTGCGTGTGCGTGTGCGTGTGCGTGTGCGCGTGCGTGCGTGCGTGCGTGTGTGTGATAGAGAGAGAGAGAGAGACTATCAATCATGTTTAGAAATTGCGTAAAGGCCTAGATCCTCGGCGCTCGTGGCCTGAGATGAAAGTAGTAGAAGTAGATGTGAGTTTGTCCTCTGGGCTGTTGCTTTTTTCTCTCCGTGCATCTGTCTCACATCACCCTCTCTCTCGTTTCTAAAAAATCAAACAAGTCAAGGGAGAGTGATGCAAGAAAACACATGCAGAGGTATGCGGGGGGGGTTGAAGCGTGCAAGGAGACAGTTTAGAGCTGAAGGAAAAGTTTTTGTGCAGAGAGACGGACAAGAGAGATCGGACAGTGAAATATGAAGTTTAATGATGTCATTTCTGAATTGAAAAACCATCTGCGCATCTTAAAGCTTTCATCCCTAATTTTCAAACACTCGCTTCTACGTAAAAAGATGAATAACATTGCAGTGGTGGTCGAAGCGGTGGGGATTCGACAGGCTGTGTTCACCAGAAAAACTTATCTGTGCTTACATTTGTATGATGTACGGTCGGCAATCTACTGTTGCTATTAAGACGCTAACATGCTAGCCATCAGGGGCGTGCTAGAGTCATAAGAGCTCCTGGAGTTTTGTTCTGTGTTCTCCGTACTTTGCTGTTTACTTGGCATTGGTCCATCATTTCACTGAAAAACAAAAGTTAAATAAAGCGAGCAAAAAGTTGTTCCAGCTAACCTGCTCGCTAACTGATGAGCAGAGCCACGTCCAGAGACGCTTATCATATGCAATAACTAGAATTAATTTGTTGGTATGCCTTAGAGAAAAAAAAGGTCTTAACTATTCCGCTCTCCAGTTCGGATTAAAGCGGATTTCCCCTCTGTTTAAATCTTAATAATTTCCTGGGAGATTAAGAGAGTAATAAATATGGATTATGTTGTCCGCTGTAAGGATAAGGATGTGCAGCCACCACAAATCCATGCGGATAACATAACGCTCAATAACGAAATAATGCATGAATGAAAAAACTGGCAAAAACATATGTAGATGAAGGCCATGAGTTTCATCTGAAGTTTTTGTTGTGTTTTGCAGCCACTTCATCAGTGTATTCCCACCGGAGAGACCAAAGCCGAGCGTCCCATGTGTAAAACGTTCCATATTCATTGCTCCGAGGCTAAATACCGAACATTTAGGAAACTGACTTCACACCGGGGGGACGATTTGTTATGTGCCACTTTAAAAGTGTTTGTAATTTAAGACGTAATTTATGGATGAGGGGGGAAAAAAGACGTTGAAAGTTAAGAGCAAGATGAAGAATCTACTATTCCTTTTGCAAGTCGGGTGCCCTTGAAGGGATCTTTCTGAGAGAGTGGAGGGGAGAGAAAAAAGACAGAGAAGAGAGAGCAGACCCCGAAGTAGTTTGGCCGTTTTTGAAGTTTCAGCGTGGCTAGACTCTGAAGCAGCGCCGTTTGAACTATGGATGAGATAGACAGACCTCTTGAAACCTGTCCAGGCACTCATTGGTCATATAAACTGAAAAGCATCACATAGAGAGAGTTTTATAAGACGAGATGAGTTCACGTCGAGGACCATGACGATGTATAGGCTTTACACAGTTAAGAAAGTTCTCAAAGTTCAGCCGTCACCTTTTATTTATTCACACGTTTCTATTTCAGCTGGCTGATAAAGATGGAAGTGGACTGACCTCGTTTTGAGGTTGGTTTTTTTTTTTCATTTTTTTTTTATTTTCTGTTAGTCAGATTTCACCCAGAAAAAAAAACCCTGTTGATCCAAAGTTACTGCTGATAAAAGTTGTAAAGAATCCCAGAAAATAGTGAAGCTTAAATGAAAACTCTTCTGCAATTAGGTCATTTTAGTTCCCAGTTATTCACTTTAGCCTTTTAAATACTTATAATATACAAATACAAAATACAAATATTTTTGCCTTGATCCAACCAGATCATATCTAATTATGTTAACAGGTAAATTTACTTTGGCATATATGTTTTTACTTTTTGATTTTATAGTGGTGTTTTGTCAACTCAATGTATCTACTTAAACATCCCACGTACTAACTGAAACATTCTCACTTGAATACTACTGTAATGCCTCTTTATGACCGTCATGAGCAAACAAGACCATCAGTGAGAAGACGCCTGCCACTCAAAAAAAAATCTAAACTATTTTTCCACGATGGAGTGCTGAGGATGAAGTGAGGAGTCACACAACCTGAGATAAAAAGCTGCTCTGTAGTTTGGTGGTACGGCAGCGGAACAGCTGCCTTACTACTCAACATGTTATATTTGCTTTGCTCCTGCGTTCTATCTTGATGTCTGCGTACGTTGACGACATAAACAACAAGGGACGGTGTTGACAACTTCAGCTCAACAAAACGACTGTTACTCTGCAACTGAATCTATTTGCTGAAGGATCACATGTAAAATCCAGGTGTGTAAACAGCACTATAAGTTTAATTTGTTCCAATGTTGTCATATCACAGTTATGAATTTTACATAGCCACAAAAACATACATCTTGCATAACTTGTAGTACTTAAAGGAGAAAAATAGTATTGCTTATCTGACTCGAGGTGGCCTTGCTCATACTGCTTTGTCTCCGCAGGGCCTCAGAATGAACAAAAATGTAAGTTCCTTGTTTTAAAGGAATATTCCAGTGTAAATTTAATCCATGGTCTAACACACCGTGGTAATCGACTTGCAGGGGTTCCCCACAACAAGCTAGCTGCTGCAACAGAGTGGTGAGCTGTGTTCTCTTTTCAGTAGAAATCCGGCTAAGCTAGCAGTTGTTTTATGCCTCGAACTATGTGCTGGGACCCTTATTTACTGTTGCTGAAGTTTGGTGCTGTTCTGAGCATTATTTGTGGCTATGAGTGGTTTTTGATGGCGGTTTCTTGCTGGAGGCATAGACTGCAGTGTATTGTCAATGTGTGGTGTTTTCTGAGGTTGCTAAAACTACATAAGTTAGTGGTCGGAATAACTTGATCTCTCGAGGGGGGTCTTACTCCGTGTCACGGTGTGTTAGACCATGGATTAAATTTACACCGGAATATCCCTTTAAGTGAAGGAAAATACTGTTGTTAATGGAAGTAGACTCTTGTTTGAGGTGACTTGTAAATACTTGGTTAAGGTTAGGAAAGATGTAGCAAGTACTTGGTTGGATATTGAGAAAAAAAAGATCTGCTGATGTGAAGCATTATAATGTTAATGAGACAGGAGACAGGGTTTTGGTGAGCAGTTATTTAATCAGCACATTTAGATGTTCAAATGTCTTAGTTTTTTCCAAGATTTTAAAATTACAGCTCATTTAATCTAGACTAATTAATCTGGCATGCTCTCCTCCTTACGTTGGCTACAATTATTTGTTGCTTGGATCATTAACTTGATCGGCTCCTCTTTTCATAATGTCAGAACTGTTGTTTGCTTGTGTTTCCGCGCTCCACTCATTTCCGTATCATTTAGTCATCTAACTATATTTTTTCTTCTTCTTTTCAGTTAATCTAAAACATTTCCCTGTTGCGACTGCAATCAATTCAAACGATGTTCCACAACACGTTAACATTCGAGTCACAACCCGCTCTGTGTCTTGCTGGAATATTTATAACTAGTAATAGAAGAAAATTACGAATAATTGGTTTCTCTTTTACTATTCCCTGTTTCCTGTTTGTGGCTCCTTTTGCCCGGCAAAAAAAAAGGAATCCAAATCAGAGCTGCACTGAAAATAGCACAGGCTTGTGCTTCGGTGGTGTTATGGCTTCATTAAATGAGCTCCGCCATCACAAAAAAAAAAAAAAAAACCTTTAAAACTGATAAACAAGACACGTAGAACATAAACAATGAAGGAGCAACAGAATTAGGGTTATTTTGGGAATTAAACAGCGATGTGAGTGACAGAAAAACAGAGGAGGGAGAAGAAAGAGATGCCAGGACGGCTTTAATTCAGCGATTATGGATCTAAACAGGTTGTCCATGTCACATTCATGAGGGACCAAAACAAGAACCAATGCAATGATTAGGATTCATCGGTGGATGTTTGACGGTGTGCGGCTGAGGCGTGCTAATGCGCCTCAGTCGGCGTTTGCATGTGTGTTTGGGCGCGTGTGTGAGACTGCAACTGTTGCCAAAGTGTCTGTCGGTGTGTCTGAGGGAAAAACAGCTTCTGATAATTAACTTGGCTCAACTTGAGTCACAGCCCTAGACACGGAAGAAAAAAAATAAAAGGGTAAAAAGAGTGCACACGAGTACAGTGTCGGCGAGCTGTGTGAGGACGCACTTGAGATGCAGCAGTTAGCGCGCGAGCGAGTGAGGTGAGCGTCGCGTGCATATACATACTGCTCGTGCATGATAACCTAATCTCAGAAGCGCAGACGTTTTCGAGCAGGTGAAGACCCCGAAGTGAACTCACTTTGTGAAGAGTTCACTTGAGAAATGGCAGGCGAGTATAAGCAGTTATTATTGGCCCCGACTTAAAGATTTGATGGCAATGCTCAAATGCACCTGCGTAATGGAAGTGCAGGAAAGTTCTCTGGATGCTATCTAACGATAATGTGCAATGGAGTGCAACAATTTATCTCTTGTCCCCCATTTGTATGGTGATGTGAGGTCTTATGAAACTATGAAACGCTGCTTGAAAAAGGTTTTGTTTACCACCAAAAATACCTTATCAACACAGCCCACTGGTGAGCCGTATTCATGAAGAGTCTTTCTGGATTTTGTTGATGGAAGCTTTTGTTTGAGGGGCTGAGCGCCGAACATTACAGCGAGAGAGAGGCTGTTCTATCCTATTGTTGGACATCCCCTCCTCTGAGAAAAGAGCTACCCTTTTTAGATTTGATCAACGCACCAGAGGCAATAGCCAGCTATTGAGCAGCGGGGGGGGAAAAAAAAAAAAGACAGTTGTTTGAAAATCATTCATCTCAGCTGAGACAAAAGTTTTCAAGTGTGGTTTTTCTTTTGTGGGTTGACCTTAAGTAAACTCGGAGCGGGAACAAATAATAATGTTCCTGTGTATAGTCTCCTACAGCAGCCTACAAAGAAGCTTTTGTAATGTAATATACACAAATTACAACACGCTGAGTGGAACGTACTGTATGAATGAAATGAGTTGGAAAAAAATCCAACACGGCAAGGCAAAACCTTTATGAAAATGCACCTTGTTGGCTTGCTGGCTGATTTCGTCGGCGGTCCCTTCGTCTGATGTTAAAGGGCATCCCAAGGCTACTTCAGGATAATATAACATTGTGATAAAAAAATATATAATACTAATAAAGATAAATAACATGGGCAAACTCCATTATCAGATGACAGAGGTGGGCAAAAATAGCATCAGTGTTGGAATATTTGGGCGTCAACAGGCATTACACCACTGACGTGATGCTTTAGAAGCTGCGCCGATGTGTTATTCGTTCGACCTGTATGTGTGTACTGTATGTAATATTTCATGTATTGCAACGCTGATATTTACAGAAAAGCGTTGCTGTGTATATTTGTAGATAAACCAGCGTGGTGTTGATCTGTGACGATCAGTCCTCTTTCAACCACCAACCTCTAACGATCCATGAAATCTCTTTCACAGCTTTGCAAGCCCAAAATCACCAAGTCATTATCGGCCCTCTGCTGATGTGATAACCGGGGACGCCAGTGAAATGATAGTGAAATGATAGCAAAAACACTCCTCCACCCTCCTCCTGTTCTCCTACAGCTGTGTTTACCTCCGTCTTTTCATACCGCACCGGCAGCAAAACTCCCCGGAGTGAGTGCAGGAGTCTTGTGGTTTCCTCTGCAGTCAAATCTCAGCCACTATTTTAACATGTTCAGGAGGAACCTGGTTATGTATAGAGACGTATTGAAGCATGAATATTTTTGCCTCGCTTTAATGCTGCGCACAGAATTCAGGTCATACTGTGATCCAATATGTAACCTGTATCGCTGTAAGCTATAAACTCGTTGCCCTTTTACCCTCTGGCAAGCTAATCCCATCTGGAAAATGTTAAGATTCGATTTGAATTCTTAAGACAAATGTAATTTGTTGGCTATATTTGATTTTCAAAATAAAGTATTCCATTGGCATATTTCATAAATATTTATTTAACTATCTCTAGTCTCTGTTTGTTTTTTCACTCGGCTGTGATAAAAGTGAATTCTTGCCTCCGTGACTCCAGGCCAAGACAAAGTTGCAATGCTTATGTCTGTGCACCAGAGATTCTGAATGTGTTATCGCTATTTTGCTTTTGAGTTGTATTTTAAGAGGCCATAATAAAAGTATTAGGGGTTTGCCACTGTACACATGTGGTGTATGCATTGTTTTTCTTTTGTTTACCGGGACAATGTTCCGTACATCAGAGGTGTACAAGAATATTATTTCAAGTGGAAACACGGAGACTATCGCAGGGTGTCAAAGGTGCTTGTAAATGCTTTAACCTGGATTTCACCTTAATTGGAGCAAGGCCGATTGCCCACATGTGCTACGCATGCAAATGCGAAACATAAAAGCCTGCGGTGCCTAGATAATCCCGCTGAGTCCTCACCCAACCAGAGAGCTCATCCATCTTGTTCGCCGTTGACCTTACATTTCCTATAGCGACGGACGGAAGGTGGAGTTTCAGTCTCTCTCCCTCTGCTCTCCTCCACACTCTTCCCTTTTTTTCTTTTTTACTTTTTCGGATGTAGATGGGCTGCAGACCTCAGGGATATGAGCTGTGAGTGTCAGACACTTGGAGAGGAGAAGTATTGTTGATAAAGAAAACTGTTGTTGGAAAAGAAAAGAAATACGCCAGTTCATTTAACAGTCTTTGAGGCATGCTCACACTGCTCAGCCCAATATCACTGTTTTTCAGCTCCAAAGTTCTCATCAGTTGGAAAAAGTTTCAAACTTAAACAGAGAGCTGCTTAAACATTCACGATCACGGTTACAATCAGACATAGCGCAGCAACAGGGGCGAGCCGACCTTCAACACATCACTTTTATGGTACCTGATTATGATTGTGTCTGAAGTAATTAATCAGACTTGAGCCAATATTAAACAGCGTTCTTCTTCCGGTACATAAAACCAAGTGCTCCCTCTCACCAGATACATCGTCTCTGTTTATGTAACCAGGTTGCGGCTGCACGCGAGAACGGTTCCACTCACAGACCCCAGCGTCGTTTTCATCGTGGGAATTATTCCTTGCTACGTCATTGTATGGCTATGTTTTACGGAGTCCAGTTTAAATACATTAAAGTTAAAGGATGGCACACTGCGCTTGAAGACATAAACACCAGTGCATCTGAACGCACCTTAACAAAAACTGAGTGGCCCCATGTGAGGTCCCAGACCGGCAGCTGATAAACTATGTAATAGAAACTAATGTAGGATTAATCACTGACATGCTCAGTCTTTTCTCCCTCATAATCTCTTTTACCCCTTAGTCTTTTAGGCCAGAGGAGTTTATTATAATGTCGAGTACTCTCTCCTTCTCAGAGAGAATCAATTCCAATTCAAGGAATTCCAACTTCAAGCATGTTTTTGTGCCCTTTCACTTAAAATCAATCCATGATCCAAATGTAAGCACACGTCAAGCCTAAACACCAAGATTCCAAGGACAGAGCCGGAAGTTATTACTCTTTATCACTTTTTAACAACTAAATCTATGTTGTTGGTGTCTTTTTTTTCTTTTTTTGTTTTACTGATGCTGTCAAAGCGTTTTTGTAAACACAACAGCAGAATTGGCCTTTAATTTAGTACAACACTGAAAAGTTTGGACGTTGTGTTTAGCGTGAATGAAAACAGAGTGCAATTAGTCGCAAACACAGTGCGTTGACAGCAGCAGGTTTTGAGAAGTGTTCCCGAGACCATGTAGTAATATCGTTTATACAACCACGTGTTCCATCCATCATCAGATTGTGGTTTCAAGCTTTTCCCGATGCAGATAGTTTTGCAAGAAATGGCAGCCGCTTGTTTTTTCTTCTTTGTCTTCTAACTCGGTCATTTCCGGCAGCTTCCAGCTAAAATTAAAAATGCAAAAAAGGACGGATTTGTTCGTTCTGGGCGACTGTAAAAACATGGCGGTGCAACAAGGCGACCTCCGTGGAGGGAGACCCACTCACTGTGTAGATATAAGTTAATAAAAACACAACAACTTTTATTTTCTGGTGAATATACACTAATTAAAACTCATTCTGCTAGATGCCGCTACATATTACACACTGTACCTTTAAGAGCAAGAATTTATACATCAGAGATATATATATATATATATGTATGTATATATATATATGTATGTGTATATATATATATATATATGTATGTATATATATATATGTATATATATATATGTATATATATGTATATATATATATATATATATATATATATATATATATATATATATATATATATATATATATATATATATGTATATATATATATATATATATATATATATATATATATATATATATATATATATATATATATATGTATATATATATATATATATATATATATATATATATATATATATATATATATGTGTATATATATATATATATATGTATATATATGTATGTATATATATATATGTATATATGTATGTATATATATATATATATATATATATATATATATGTATATATATATATATATATATGTATATATATATATATATGTATATATATGTATGTATATATATATATGTATATATGTATGTATATATATATATATATATGTATATATATATATATAGTAATCCTAAAAAGCTATGCTACGCTCCTGATAAGCCAAGCTGCAGTTGTGTTTTCAGTGGGCTGACATCAGAGGTCATTGCATACACATTGTGCATAACAATACATTTCAGTCCTTCTCACCTAAATGTAGCGTGAAAAAAAAGTGTCCCTTAATGTTCAGTTGTAAGCTGTTGAAACAGATATTTTACTAATTTCCTTCCACAAAGCCCATAATCTTTTCAATTCAAAAGCAATAATGAAAAGCCATAAAATTATTCTTCAAAGTAATAAAGTGCTCATTCCACTCTTTTTAAGGTTGTAAAGAGCAGAATGAACCGTTTTGATGCCCTGCAGTGAATTACTGCGCGCGCACACACACACACAGGCAGACACACGCTCACATGCACGCACGCGAGCACACGTCGCACACACTACAGAGGTCCACAGACTGTGAAATTACCCAATCAGAGGGTCTTGTCAGTTCTTAGACATTAGTCATCACACATGGGCCTAACTTAGGTGATACGTGTGCACGCTCGCACGCGTGCACGCAAACACACACGGCAGAAGACAGAAGGGGCTTGAAAATTTCATAAAGCTCCATTAAAGTTAATGACACACCAAGTCCAAAATAATGTGTGAGGAAAAAAAAATGGGTGTGTTCTTGTGTGCGGGGGCGCGTGTGTGTGCCCGTTTTGAGTGAATCATCAGACGAGGTGTCAGGATGTGAGGATCGCAGCCAGGTTGTTTATTCTCCACGTTTCATTTTCTTGTGAAAATAAAGATTTATTGAATGTTAACAAGAATCTGTGTTATTAACCGGCACCTTCACTTCTGCAAAAACAATCCGCGGCTCTTAGCCTGAGTCGCTCTGACCCTCTGGTTCCTCTCATGAACAAGCTGCACAGAGCATATGTTTTACACACACCTACACTTTGCCCACACATGCCGACATAAAAACATGCCCACAAACATGTTAAACATATCCAACATATACCCATGGTGAAGAAGAGCCGCAAGCCATCTCCCTAGAGGGAATGTGAAGCGGTAAAGTTGCCGCAGCAGTTGGAGCAACACTACATTTTAAGGCTAACAATGCAGTGCTGACCGTCGCTGGGAATTATATCTGTGGTCTGTGTTCGGAGTTAGTCCTCCACAGTGTCTGAATGTACTCGACCATTATTCAGCTCATCTACAAAGACACATGAGTGGAGGAGTAGTAGCTTTATAAACATTTCCTTATTTATAGAGGATGAGCTAAGCTAAATTTGGAACTATTCTTAACCATTGCCAAAAAAATGCATTATAAAGAAATGGAAGTCTGATTGTGGGTCTCAGAAGTAGTTATTCTAGTAGTTGTTCTTAGTTACATTTTGATTGTAATGTTTACATCATTATTTTTTTTTATCGTCTGTTAAATATTGAGGCAACTTATGAACAAGGAGCGTTACTGTGTTGTCAGTGCGTGGCTGTATGTTTTGTTTTCCACTTACAAAATAAATACTCCAACAATAACTTTTCTTAACCATACCTCTCCTTCCCCTGTTCTTACAGATGTGATAGCCTCAACACTGACTCCAATATCCAATATGCAGATATACTGTTACTGTATGTATTATGTAATGCAAACAGCTAAATATAGTATAGGGGAGGGTACAGAAACGGGCTCTGTGAGTAGATACTTCACCAAGGGAAGAGCAATGAAAGGCACAAGGAATAGATATAAAACACTCCTGCAAGTAAAAGTCTGTGGAACACTGTTTCAACAAAGTGTTGCTCTACAGGCCGTGTAATCTCATGCCAACACAGAGATACAGGTCAATATGTAGTGATATATGCCTCCACTTACGTTTGCTTGAAAACTTGAATGACATGATTTTTAAATAGATCAAGGATCTGTTGGAGAAGCGGCTCAATAAATCCACGGATTTATGACCCGAGGTGAAGATGTAGCTTTCTGAACATAGTGAACTCTGTGTAAATGTTTATTTTTTTTTTCATCTTCAGGTGAAATACGGCCGTTTTGGTTTCGTGTGGGACGCAGCGGTGCTGGAGTACGTTGCTAATAATGATGAGGACTGCTCGTTCTACACCGTCAGCAACACCGCACCAGACCGTGGCTACGGCATCGCCATGCAGCACGGCAGCCCCTACAGGGACATCTTCTCCCAGAGGTAGGAGTCATAACAGCAGCTAGCATCCGGCAGCATCTCTGACTGCGTTTTATTTGTTATTTCAAGGACACGTGTCAGATGCACATTGATGGAAATGCCGGTTTAACTCCATGTTGTTCATGTCAGTCATGCTGTCTTCAGTGTGAGGTCGAGAAATATCCTCTATTTTGAGAAGACTTTTTGCAGAGAAATGCATAACTTGAGGAGAGGTCGTGAAAATCTTTACTGCTCCGAATTCATCTCAGCCAAATAAAAAACGGCCACTGCCATAAACTTTGCCCCTCTGCTTGTTTGAAAACTCTCCTCTGTAGGTCAGACGCCAAGTACATAGCAGATTAAACCACACATCTATCTCTCAGAGAAAATAGGCAAATGGCAATTTCACAACTGTTTTGTGCAGCGCCGTTGTTTAACCTTCCCGCATAAACCGCTGGTTCTCGCTGAGGTTAGGCAAGTCTGACAGCACAGCCTCACAAATAAGTCCAGAGCAGACAGTGAAGATGTATCCCAACTGATCCCGGCTGTTTATGTTGTTGCCAGAGCACCCGGGGTGGGGGTGGGGGTGGGGGTGGGTGATGTTTGTTCAAAGCATCTCACGGATCAGGAAAGGAACTGAAGTCATTCACTCATTCACTATTCATGTGGTCCCGTATGACTATTAGGAAGCTCGGTAACCACACAGAGGTCGCTCACTCATCTCCTGTCAGCCGCCGAGCAGCCGCCTGCACCCTGCTTTACAATGCTGAGTGTCCTTGTTTGTTTGTTTGCATTCATTTTTAATGCCACGCCTTGAGATATGAACCACATCACCAGACTGCAGGTTCGGTCGTGTGAGGTGAAGTGTCTCCGTGAAAGCCACGTAAGGGTTTTTGCTTGAATACCAGCGGAGTCGCACGTTGGCTTTATTTGTGAGCGGGCATGAGATGGTTTCAAGAGGAGGGGGGAAAAAATCAAGTCTGTTGCCTTCATTAAGCTGTCATAATTTATTTTATGTAAAATAGTGTGTCAGCGCGTGCGTGGTGAGAGATGGAAACACATTTTTTATGCGCTCGGGCCAGAATGTGTGAGCTTTACAGAGCGTGTGAGTGACTAGGCCTGTCTGTTTACAGCGCCATATCCGGTGGAGCGTTGCGCTTCAGAATATTGCCTATCATGGCTGTTATTAAAATAAACAGGCAATTAATTGACAGGCCATGTTTCCAATTCCTCCTATTATTTTTTTTTGGGGGGGGGGGCTATGTCACACTCCTGGGAAGACGGTTTCAGACAGTTTGCTCACTCTGGTCCCCGTGGCTCTAACAAAAACACACGCAGAAATTATCAGGAGAACGAAATAATCACAGGAGGTATAATTGTTTTGTTTTTCTTTGCTGTGTTTTTTTGGGGGGGATTTTTCATTCTGACACACTTTATTATACAGGTTAATGAAGCACAGAGAGGAGTTTTAATAGGAACTGTATTGGCAGTCCATGCTCTGATCGCACACGAAAGATATATTCATTCAGCTTCATTTTTCTTCGTTGGCCTGGTCATAATAAGTCTGGGGACTTGTTGATGAAAGTGTAACTCCATCTCTTCAAAATAAAACAGTAATTAATTGGTTACATGGTATTTTTTCCTCACAACTAACTTGACCAACCACAACTGCGTTCGAGCAGAACATGATCAACATTAATACCAGAGAATAAATTGGGTATTACATCTACATTTATACTGGATTCTGATTTTGTTGAACACGACTAGTCTTAGCTTCTACGGATAAGAGAGGATTTTGGTTTTAATTTTGACAGTAGCAGAAAAAAGTTGGAGTTTCTGAATTATTAAGCAGCCAATCATAATCTCTGTCCACAGCAACAAGCCCAGAATGCTGTGACGGCACCTTTCCAAAATACTGAGGGGGAAATGTTGTGAAACTAGTGTACAAGCCTGAGTGTTAAGTCTACCAGGCTGCAGCATCTACAGAAATGAGATGGGCATTCTCATCAGTGGATTGCTGTCTGGATCCCATTCACTCAAAGTGGATTTCTAAAGCATTAACGCACATTGCTGGGTGGACGGGGGGAAAAAAGCCATCCAAAAACCACTAGGGGTAATGGGAGGAATTATATCAGAAGCTAACATCTGCTTCGCTGGCCTAACCCTTCTCAGATGCCAGTACAGGCGCATGTGTCAGGCACCACCAGTTATAAAAATAGTTGCTTGTGCTCCTGTATGAGTATATTCTGTCAGGCATTTCTTTAGTCTTCTAAAAAATAGATTTTTTTATGTCTTGACATGACATGGCAGAAGAAAAATATTGACTTCAGCCTCAGGCTTTTTTTGTCTTTGTTTTAGAAGAACATGTTCTAGTGTATAGCAAGATTTGTGCAAGGCTTTTGTTTCTGTCCATCACAACCTTTTTTCAGATGAATTGCTTTCCATTGGTTTGGATTCCTCCCGCCCGTCCTCGCCACAAAAACTGCCAAATAGATCATATCTGCAAGCAGCAACTAGCTGTGGTAGTGATCATGACAGGCAGAAAGGAGGAGGTCAGGTGACGTACTATGAAATGGAAATTCTGCTAATGAAGGAAGTTGGGGTTGAGAGATAGGTCGGACAAACACAGGACTTTCACCCAGTACGCTGCTGGTCGTGATCTTTCTGAAACCAAAAGTCAAAAGTGAGTTATTTTAACTTACATACCTAACTGATGCCGACTGTCACATAACTAATGTACTTAAACTGAAAACATAATCTTTCTATTCATCTATCCAAGTAGTCTTTGTGCCTAAATCTAATCTAAGTGGCGACTACAGAGGTCCAGTATGTCATATGTCGCTGGTACTCTCTAACGGTAATAGTTCAGAAAAGTGTTAATGATAACAGATGACATTTGATAATAAAGTCGTGATGGAAAAATTCTTTGGCACTGAGACGCTACAGGGAGATTTTGTAATCAAGGTCCATCTGCCCTTAGCAGCAGCCAGAGGAGTGCAGACACTGGTGGTGGCGGTGGCTGATGGCTCTGCTGCGACCGAAGAGGCTGATGAGGCTGTAGAATGATTAGGCTGATGAATCTACGATGATAGGGGGGTGATGGGGAAGTGGATGGTGCGCAGGACGGCAGCATGACCCAATTTAAGGCAGGAGGAGAAACATTTAAAAAGGATCAGTAGCAAAATGGTAGGCTGAAGAAAAGAGAACAGCTGATGTCTCACTTAAAAGCCCTAGACAATGACAGCAATGACATGATGATATGAGAGACTACAGTCCAAGCACATAAGAACGGTACATGTCCTTTTGTGAGTAATGTCTATCGACCCATCTTATTACTGTTTTTAAAGCTTTGTGGCAGATTTTATCCTGTCCTTGCTATTGTTTTCAAATATAGCCCCATGAAGTACATAGAACGGTGTCCCACAAGGATCAGGATTGGGTTCCCATGTGTTTAGTCTCTATGTTCACAATAGCCATTTTCCAGCTGGCATTTATGCTGATGATGACATCTCCATCATGCACCAAGGTTTCCCCAAACTTGTTTTAAAGTGCAAATCAGCAAAACGATTACATTATAACACCTGTTGATTCACCCTCTCCTACCCATGCCCTCAGTGGTAATCTAGTTTATATAGTACAGCATTGTAAAGCAACAGGAAGTTGTTGCAATATTAGATTGTGCCACAATAACTCATGTGGAAATCATTGATCATAAGTGACAAATTCTAATCCTCCGTTTCCCTTTTGAAAACTGAGAAAGAAAACAAACACAAGCCATTTATGCCAAATAATGGGTTACATGCACCTCACTATCATACATTCTTCCAATTCAATTTGAAGTTAGAGTCCACTGTTCCTCTGAGGGACTTTAAAGATTTACTTGAGGATATGTTTTTTTGATTGTTTTAATCAGTGTTTTAATTAAATTTGTTTTAAGTCGCCTTTGTGAAAGAGATCTCAATCTCGATGAATTTTCCATTGCTCGATAATGAAAAGAAAAGAAAGACGAGACTTGGATTTAAGCTGTAATACTATAAAGAGAACACAAACATGTGAGATGATGCATTAATGTGGCGGCGATCGATAAAGATCTAAATACTCAGCGATGGTGTGGTGTAATTGGAGAGGGAATCTGCAACTTCTGAAGAGTACTATGTATTACGTGTGTGTGTGCAAGTGAGTGAGTGTGTGCATTCTGCATACTTAAGGAGTGTTTACTATCTGCAGGTCCCTTGAGGTAATGTGAGAGATAAAACTAATTTATTTGCTTTGACACTTTGGAGAGACACAGAGAAGGGCAGTATCTGTAGAAAAAGACAGACTGCTACAAATTCATCCTTCTTTTACCACTTTGTTTGTTATGAAGAAGCTGTCGCCGGAGCACAAGTGCAGCACCACTGCCTGTGTATGTATGTGTGTGTGTGTGTGTGTGTGTGTGCGGATCTGAGTCTATTTGTCGGCTCTGTCGAACAAATAATGTGCGGCTGTGTATGCGCTCGCGTGTGTGTGGGTGCTTGCTGTGCTGTGATTGATGGAGACAGCCTGCAGATTTACCAGAGTCAGAAAACAGTAGCGTAAAGGGCCAGTTCGCTAATTTAAACTGACAGCTACTGACAAGTTGTTTTGAAGTGCTGAAGGGGTAAGACTGTGGAGAAGAAGAAAAAAAATAAGCCCTCTCTCCCAGGCATATATTATTTTTGTCTGTTTGAGTCTGCAAGCATTGATGTGAAAATTTTCAAATAGAAGATTTAATCCATAGCAGATGGACATCTTGAGGGTGCTGCAGTCTAAGAAGATAAGCTGCGGGCCAGACATTTTATTGTGCATACTGAACGCGATTACGTCTTACATCTCGATTGCAAGATAGATGAGGTGCCTCTTTGTTAGCGATTATGGTCAGGGCTGCAGAATTTAAAGTGTGCAGTGTAGTGAGTGCAACAAATTCAATGGAAGTAGATGATAAATGTCAGTAGGAATAAACAGTTCAGAGGAAATGAATTATATGCTCATTAGTATGATTACACAGCACAGTGTTATTTAAATGATAATTCCACTCTTCAGTTTAGGCACACGTTGGGCGAGCAACAGCGCCACATTTTTACACGAGAATTGGATCATGGTCACAAAACTTGTTACATGAAACTCCAACCACAAAGATACATTCATTTTGTTGTTTTATTGCCTGGCTGCAGGCAAATGTGGCCTAAGGGCCAATAGTTGAGTGCTTCCAAAATAGGTCCGTGGTACGCAGTATTTCTGTGGGGACCGCGGCAGTGCGTGTTGTATAATACGCTTGAGGGCCCAAACGACGCACAAAAGAGCAACAAATCACTGCAGCAATCACAGACAAAATGACACCTCAAAGACAATGGGTTCCGATTGCTGTGCCCAGCGTACACCACAGGCTGGCTCCATTCTGGAGAAATGACATTAGATTGTTGGTTTGCGGCCTTGTCATTTCCTGCCCATTGCGTGAAAGTAACCACATTGAAAAAAAAAAATCCATCAGCTTTGATTTCCTTGGCAAATGAGCTATGATTTTGGACAGCAGAAAGGGATTTGGACCCAAGCGGTTTGTTTCATTTCTAATCTTGGAATAAGATGCATGTTTAAAATTGTGGTTCCTTGTCAAAAAAAAAAAACAGGATCAAAGAGGGGTTGATGAAGTTCATTACTGCTTTGGTGAGTATGGGTTTCATGTAAGTAAAGTGACAGTGTGTAAGGACCCCAGCTAATGTGTCTCTCTCAACACCATTTGTTTCAATACACGATAGAAGGTAGCAAGTTCATGGGGCATGCATATGTCTAAGTGATTACAGTGACATTATTTTTCTCTCCCTCCATCGAGATCATCGATACAGACTTTTTGCATTTATTCAGTCTTAAATCAATGCATCTTTCCTTCAGTGTTCCCTCTGCAGCCTTGCTGAGCTTTTGTGAGTTTATCTCATATCCTGTCCAAATGATAAATTCAAGTCAAACCATAGTCAGCAGTGTGTTTTTCCAACGTAAAAGTAGTCCTCCAATAAAAAAGTTGTTTTAAAGTGATATTAAAGTCGCCGTGAATGAAAAGGAAAACTGACTCATTGTTCGCTATGGTTTCCGTATTGATCTCGGCAACGCTCGTGACAATAAAATTGTCAGCGATAGTTTAGAAAACTGTTGATGAAGTTGAGCTGTGAAAGTTTGATTATTGCCAACCTCGAAGTGAAATTTAATGGATCATGTAGTGTGGAGTTTGCCATCAGAAATGTATATGATAGAGATAAACTAAGCGGCATCACTGAAGGACACATATAAACGGCTTTTAAAGCTGCCTATGTAAATCTTACATTTTAGTCCCCGCCCAAGGGTTGTAAACACAGGAGGGCTGAGGGTAATAGCTCTGCCACTGGATTTTTAAAAAACAATCACTTGATCACATTGGTGTTACTGTCGGCGAAATTGCCAGGAGCTGTATATTAAATATAATGATCTAACAGAAATGTCCCTCTTATTGTCCTGGTAATCAGCCAATGCAAGGACTCATTAAACTTTTTAAAAAATCAGGTCAGCTCTTCATAAGATGCTTTGCTTATTGCCTGTCAGTCACATGTGAAAACTCAATTTAATTGCTATACCTGCCAAGCTGATGGCAAAAATAGCAACCAGTTAGTCAATTGATATGACACTGATAAGCAGCTGTATTGATAATTGTTCGTTTCTAAAGCAAAACCTAGAACATTCTGTGATTCTGACATTTCTGAAAAGTGTTTATGCTTCCATTTGTTTTATATGTATTTACTATTACAATAATAATGTCACATTGTGGTCAAGGTAATCTTGATGAGCATTTTAAGTTGATCAATAAATTAATTAGCAGAAATGATAATGAAAATAAGTGCTGATTAGAATCAACCAGTGTTGATTAAATAAGGTGGCGGCTACACTTTGTGTGATAAATTAAACCTGTCTGTTATTT
The DNA here is from genome assembly GCA_963678695.2 of Diplodus puntazzo. Taxonomy (NCBI): domain Eukaryota; kingdom Metazoa; phylum Chordata; class Actinopteri; order Spariformes; family Sparidae; genus Diplodus; species Diplodus puntazzo. Next base: position 28,366,230 of record OZ023159.1, on the reverse strand, counting down.
GTACTGAGCAGCTTTGTGACTTTTACACTTCATCACATTTGCCCACTGATACAAGAGCATAGCAGCACTCTCATTGGTGGAGCCTGATAGCACACAGTTTGTGTAACACCTCTGTGAATGTTACTGCAGTGAATTTTACCGGCCCAAACAAAAGTTGCACAGAGCAGCTTTTGTTTGCCTGCTTAGTGGTTTATTACACCCTATTCTCTATTGAAAGAAAAACTCAAGTTTTGGAACATCGGGGAGTGGAAAAATACATTTTGCTGAAAACAATCTGGCTTGGTTTCTAATCCTCGAAGAGAAAACTGACTTTAGCCTCACTCGCTGTTCTGTTTTTGAGGGCCCTCCGAGGAACATAATATCCAGAGCATTGGCATTTTTTCAGGTTTTTTTTTCCCCCTTTCATCTCTCTCTCTCTCTGTCTCTCTCTCATTTTGTGAGTCATTGGCAATTGACTCTTCTTATTATTGTTTTTAAAGCTTTGTGGCAGATTTCAGACTGTCTTTACTATTGTGTTTAAATAAAGCCCCACAAAGAACTTAGAAAGGTGTCCCACAAGGCTCAATATTTGGTCCCCATGTGTTTACGCTCTTTATTTATGATAGTAATTTCCAGCTGGCATTTATGCTGATGATGTCATCTTGTATTGCACAAACTCCATTGTACACCAAGGCTTCCCCAACCTTGTTTTAAAGTCCAAATCAACAAAACGTTTTGCAGATCACACCTGTTGATTGACTCGGCCTTGGTTTCGAATCCTGGACAAGAAAACTGACTTCATCCTCACTTGCTGTTCTGGTTTTGAGTGCCCTCGAGAAATACTATATTACCCTGAGTATTGGCATTTAAAAAAAAAAATGTTCCCCCTTTACTTCTCTCTCCCTCTCTGTCTCACTCTCTTTACTATTATTTAATTCATTATATTGGCCATAATCCAGATTTCCATTTTCATCCCATCGGAAGGAAAGAAATCACCAGAATAAGAGCAGAGTGGGAAAAAGATGTAGAAGAAGTAAAAGATCACATCAATTCATTTGCATTCAATCAGCTCAATTCAAACAAGTTCTTAGAATTCATGTTTAAAACAACTGAGATTCATTTATTTTGAAAAAAAAAAAGACTAGGGTATTCTTTTTAAGGCTCTCTGTAGTGCCATTAAACCATGAACTTGCATAATCAAAAAATAAGGCTGCTGAACAAGCCAAAAGCAACTCATTTTATTCACCATCTCTCCCTCTCCATCATGCATACACACTCATTCACACAGTGAGCTCGAGTTTAGCTGGAGGCTCTGAAGCCTTCAATTTCCAATCCATGGAAATCACTATCCATGGGGGAAAGTAATACATTTTTTTCTGAGGGTGTTGAGCAATGAAAGGAAGGATCGTGCGTGGTGTGTGTGTGTGTGTGTGTGTGTGTGTGGGTACATATGCGTTCACGTGTGTGTATTAGTGTTTCTACAACAGTGACATTGTTCCAGATGACAAAAAATTGATTTAATGTCAAGTGTCAATCTACCGTTGCTCTCCGCTCCCTCCGTCTTTGTCTGAGCCCTCTCGCTCCAGAGCTGTCACTCTTCTACCAATCTATCACAGTAAAACTCCAGCCCACACACTTACTGCATTCATTAAATCTTTATTAATCACAATTAATGATGGGGATGTGGCTCTCTCTCTCTCTGTGTCTCTCTTCCTTTGTCTCTCCCTCACTCTCTCGATGTGTTAATGATGGTTAATGACTGTTTGACTTCTGTGCGTTGTTTATCATAGTTCAGCCTGATAATCTGTTCCAGTTCACCCACACACTGCGGCTTAACGACGCTTAATTGAAAACTTTGTTGACAAAGTGTATGACATTGAACCCTGAGAGCGCTAATTGGAATAATTAAGCTTTGCAAACTTTACTTGAGGGACCAAAGACTCATGGGTAAATGACCTCCCCTAACCCATCCCTTGAGCTTTGATATATGAAGACACAGATAATTAAAAGGGCAAGATGGTGGCTCGGCGATTAGCACTGTGTGACTCACAGTAGTAAGGTCTCACGGTGGCACGCTGACCACGCTTGTTTCCCTGCGGATGTCGGCCACACGTTCAGTTAATGCTGTATTTCCGTCGAACCCTTTTGGAAATGCAGGAATCCAGGGAAGTACAGGGAGTAGACAACGAGACTTCATGACTTCCCTTTCAAGACTATACACTTGATTCCCTGAGCGTAAGATATTCAGCAGAAGTGGATCACTGGTTCCACTAGTTTCTTGTTCTTACTGAAGTATTGCCACACATGATAAAACTCGTTGGTCCAGCTGTCACGCTGATAGTATGGAATAAGAGTTTGCCGTACTTCTGTCTGTGCACTTATTTGTCTGGTAAAGAAAAAAAGAACGCACCAATATCAGTGTGTTCTATTAGTAGGAAGTGGGGTTGAGTTGGAAAAGCCCAAATGTTGAAGTTCACACAGCTTGTTCTTTGTTTGTAGTTCGTGTTCTTTGTACAATAGATGTAATGGGATTTAGAGTCATCATTTATTCACCATGCATCATCATGCTGATGTTGTCAAAGGCCTGTCACAGCCCTCAAACCCTTAAATCAGTGAAGCAGATTATGCACTGAAAAATTTGGGCTGTTTAAAATTATTTACGATGTGTGAGACACCGCTCCTCTCCTGCTCTGCTTTTCTTTAATGGCCACCCAGTTTGAGAAATTCAGCAAAATTTTACTCAAAATCCAAGAACAGTCTCTGCGAGACGGAGGCGGGTGAGTTAACTCTAAAACTGAAATCAAGGCGTCGAAAATAGCCGGTCTACATCGATGGAAGGTCACTGAAGAGACCATGGTCCAGTCTTCTCATATTTGGTATCAAAATAACTCCCACTCAAAAGTGAACTCAAATATGCACCACCAGTGCTGGAACAATATTTTCTTCTATCTGGGGCGAGTCCAGCCGGCTGTGGTTGAATAAACAGACTTTCCAGACGCAGGGGTTATTGATGTGTGGCTGTTGGTCAGTGTGCTTCAGACTCAGCGTCTCTCGGTTTTATTTATTTATTTATTTATTTATTTATTTTTGCTAAGACACAGGGAGAGAATAATCAGGAGCAGGTGCACTTCGCTGACCGGGTCGATGCTGCTGAGTCTCTGCCCTCTTCACTGCCCTCCTCGCAGGAAAACAGATTAGGACAAATGAACTAAGTGACTGCAGCACGGGTCAGTTCGGAGCTCATCTTTTCGGTTCACTGTGATGTATTTTTGACAGGTTTCGCTTCTCGGCCGAGGCAGGTCACAGAGCAAAAAGCAGCATGATGTCATGATGACAATCTGATGCTTTATCGATTCTCCCCTCGCCTCAAAACACGGGTGTCAAAAATCAAGGTCGGCGCACGCCTTGGCTCGCTGTGATTCAGCATCTAAGGACACTTCACTGGGGTTGTTTGCTGACACGGGTGCTTGAGCTCAGCTCTCTAGCTTGAAGGCCAGCCTGCCTAATCACTATGTCACTCTCACCTACCCGGGGTAATTGAAATACCTGCCGCAGCGACGAGTCTTTCTCACTGTACTCGTTCCAGTGCACATATTTTCTCAGACTAGCTTGTACTCTGAGAGGGAAAAAAAACGTTTCTGACCCTGTGCTTGTGTAACTACTTTTAGATTATTATTTTTTTTACTGATTTAACTATAATATGAACATGTTTGTTTTTCTTGTTTTCCGGCGGGCCCAACGCCACGGAGGCAGCAAGAGCCCGCTGATGCTGCCAGCTCTGTGTTAAGCTAGTAACCGAGCTGTCAACCCACTGATCCTCTTCTTTAAGGAGGCGACAGCCAACGGTCGTCTCAGGGCAACAAACTCATTTTAGCATAACACCTCTGTCTCTCGTCTCCCTTCCCTCCCATCCCATCCTCCATCGCCACGCTGCTCATTCTGTTCTCTCATCTCGTTCTGTGTCCTCACTCTTCACCTTGCTCTCTCCTCCCATCTTGTCTCCCCTTACATTCTCTCTCACCTGCGGTCTCCTTTTCCACATTGTATTATTTCGTTGTCAGCCATCCATCCAGACTGAACACACTGCCAGGTTTTGTCTTTTTGTTCCCTTCTCATTTTCTCACACATTTTTCTAACATGTCCCCCCCCCCCTCCCCACTTCGTCTACACGTTCTCTCTACACCTCTAACTTCTCCGCAACCTCCACTTTTCACTGTCTGTTACTCGAAAAATGTGCACGCTGCAGAGGTGACAGGATGGGAATACTCGTTTCAAAGAGTGAGACTCTGATTGCTGCAGACACAGTCGGCCGTTCCTCAGACGGTGGCGTGTGCTCCGTGATGACACACCACGCCTGAACACCCCCTCTCAGAAACAGTTAAGAGGTCTATCTAGCCAGTTCTGCAATTCACTGAACTGTTTCACATTGTGCTTGATCATCTAACCCACACAGCTCTGCATTTCAACCAGCTAGAGCTGCAGTGGAAAAAAAAAAAAAAAAAGCTGCTGCTCCTGGGAAAGAGCAGCACGGGACATAACCTGCATTTATAGGGGGCCTTATGGATGGGCCCAGGGAAGACTGCAGAATCAACACAATATATGGAGTTACAGTGCATTTAAAAGGCCAATAAGTGAGATTTTTACTGCCCCATAGCAGAAAATAGCCATAATATATCTAGAGGGGGGTGATAGCCGAGGTTGATCAATACCAGTGACTCAACGATCAGTTTGCCAGGTGCTGAGATAACAGGCTTTCAAAACTCACTTTGTAGCCTGTGGTTCTGTTTCTGGAACCGCCCCGCCGTCCATCTGAGTCACAGAGTCACTCCCCTTACTCCGCCAGCAGTGCGGCAGCACAGTGGGAAATCTTTTAACAGTCCATTTTCACTCCAGTAAGGACATCATTTATAACCTCAGCGACTGCTCATTAAACTGCTGCAATTAGAGGTTTCTGTCAAATGAACTCCTAAGAGCCCACTTTTTAGGTACTAAAGGAACATATGTACTGGTTATAAATATTGAATTGTATTTCAGGGTTTTTGTTGGATGGGACTACACGGATTCAGCGTCACAAAAATGTTGGTACTGAATGTGTTTTGTGTTCCATCCAACTATGCAATCTGCCATTCCACTAGCCAGTCGTAGTGACTACGGCATTGACAACACTTGGTTAAGGTTAGACAAAGACCATGGTATGTTTTAATACAGAAAAAAGTCATCAATGTCTTCAGAAATAGAATGAATCGACCAAAATCATGTGCTTTTTTACCTGAACTTAACATCAGACTTGACTGTATGCAAACTCTGACCCGCGCAGACTCCGGGATAAAATGTTTGCGGTTATCACTTCTGCAAATCCCAGATACCTTCAAATTTGTACGTGTCATAGGCTACATGCTATATTAACTTGGCTATATACTTTATTGACATGTCTACAAAATGTTTCATATTGTGTTAACAATACGTGTTTATGTGTTTATGTCAGGAGGTGGAGGGGGTGGTGGTGGAGTTACAGGAGAGAAGGGTGCCAAGTAGAGCTTAGATCGGGCCCAAAATATCAAGCCCGACCCGACACGAGCCCGTGCACGTTGTGTCCGAGCCCGGCCCGGCCCGGCACATCAACTGTAATTATGAGCCCGAACCCGATTTAAACCCGACATTTTTTTAATACATGGGTTGTTATAACTGACGTTCTCAAACTCCATGTTGCACTAAAACTACACAATCAGTGACGCCGGTAACGCGTTCCTCTAATCTGACTACTCTTTTCAGTAATGAGTAATTTAACGCGGTAATATTTCCAAACCAGAAATCAGATTAAAGTATTCAAGTCACTGTGCGTTACTATTATTTTCGTCATTTTCCTTGTAAAAATATATATTTTGCTTTCTTCTTGCGTCTCGAGGAGTGACGTGACGTGCGGGAGAAGTCACATTTTCAGCACGAGGACAACTCACATGTAACACCACGCAGCGACACGAGCAACATGGAGGGAGGAGAGAGATGCGCGTTTTCTAGCTGGAAACACAGTCATTATTTAGAGTTATTAAAACATACACACACACACACACACACACACACACACACACACACACACACACACACACACACACAAATGCTTGATCAAGGGCCCGGCCCGGCCCGGCCCGGCCCGGCCCGGCCCAAGGAAAGTGACGGGAAATATCGGCCCTGTGTTTTCCAATTGTATTTGTGCTGACAATAGATGCATATCTGCCTCCAGTTTGCTGGGGGGGATTCTATCACCATGAGCAGGTGTACTTGGCCCGTGTTTGAATTGGTGGTGCATGCCAAGTGGCGTCCACATGAATGCCAGGAACGAAGGTTTCCCGGCAGAACACTGCATTGTAACCAGATGATCAGTGACTGATCTCGTCACTTTCACATTTCACGTCTGATCACGTCACTTTCTGCGGTGTTAATGTTGCGGCTGATCTGTGTGTGAGAGAGAGAGACAACAAGCACTCTTTGTTCACGTCCAGGTCTCCCCCGGCTTTTCCTTTCAGTGAACAGTCCTGATTTCTAGCTGGTGTGCGACTGTTCCTACATTTTTCATGTGATACTCAGTGAGTCACTTTCTCCCTCCTCCTCTCCCTCTCCCCCCTGTGTGTGATCTCAGTGTAATATTTTGCATTAAATGCATTTTGTCACCTGCCAGAATTCACAACATCGTCGCATTTCTTTTTGCGCTTCGCCCTCTCTTCCTTTCGTCAAGGCTTCTGTCCCTCGCTCCTTTATCCAAATCGCTATGGTGTGCTTCTTCTTTTTTTCGGCTTGAGCCGACTAATAACGTGTGATCATCCCACCATCAAGGCTGCTGCCATAGAGTTGCCATGGCAACATCTAGTCCACACAGTAACGGCCACTGCGGAGAGCGCGGGGAGGCAGAGACGCACACACATTTACAAACACACACACACACAACGGTTACCCTGCATCACACAGGCAACCCTTGCTCATTTGTTTTAACAGCCAGTGGGAGTGTTAAAGTCATTATAGATCTCCCCAGTCAAAGTCAACGATCTTAAAGCAAGGTGATGACTCATTACACACACACGGTGTTAATGCATCTCACAGCACACCAGCTGTTTCATGGGCACCCTCGCGCGGGACGATGCACGCAAGCGCACAGTATACCCTTATATGCTTAACGTATAATAATACACTGTTACAAAGACAAACACACATCCAGTCATGCTCTGCGCACACACAGAGGACAACTGTTGCACAGAAAAACGCCACAAGAGCCAGTGAGACATAATTAAATTCCACCTATCCCACACTCACTTCACTCCCCTCATGCATGTGGCTGACATTCACAATGAAATCCTCTCCCGAATTGTACATTGTTGTCGACAACAAGGCTTTTTAATTACATGTTAACATGCAGTCGACAATAATATAGCGATACGATGCAGTGCACGTCCTCAGACAGCATTCATATGAACTAGGTGCTATTTTTAGTGATTAAAGTGATCTATTTCCTGATACCTCCGGCAGCAGTGCGCTGACTGATGATGCCTTGAGCAGAAAACACTAACAGCCCCTGAAGGAAGAAAAAACATAGCACACATCTAAGTGTACACTCCCTCAGTTCAATATTCTACATATTCAGACTGAAATTAAAGCCAGAAAAGTTTTGGATAACTGTGCAGGGAAAAGCACACTGCTGTGCGGAAATAAATTAGTTGTCATATTTTCCTCTCCCGTGCTTTTCCACGAACTCCGTCAAACTCTGCATAATGTATTGGATATTTCATTGGGGGCATAAAGAGTGTGACACAAATACATACACTCTTTGATTAGCTACTCCTAGCTCTCATTATGTCAGTTTACCATTGTTTTCCAAAGAAGCCCTGCACTGCAGAATCAGTGTGTTTTGAGTGCGTGAATAAGCCTTCACACTTCTACCTGCGTCGCCACGTGTGTGTACGCAGGCAAATTTGGGCGCCTTTGTGTTTTTCGCGGGAAGATGATGTTTCTTTTGGTGAGACAGCAGCAGACAAATTAGAGATCTAAACAGATGGTATACTGCGGGGAACCTTTGACTCAAACCATGTTTTCGTCAAGCAGCTCACTGTGGCCTTTCATCCTGCCTGTCAGCCATATGATAGAGATAGTGGAAGAACAGTGTTAACCGCTTGTGTGTTTTAAAATGATGGCTTTTTCTCACAAAGTTAAGGCATTGCTAACTTGTGGCTGCCCCGAGTTAACAAAGACCTCTTATAGGTGTGTTGGTGATTTTACATGCTGTGGACTGATGCGTTTAAGCATTAGAACTTTATAGAATTATTAAGGCAAGATCATATTACATTTATAGTTTGGTGTATCTGCTGTAATGTTAAAGTTTCCTGTAGTGAACCATGTAAACATCTTCATATTCACTTTTAGTTCACACTGTCTGTCCAAAACAGCCACTGTATAGTGATTGAACAGAGTTTCCAGGTCTAAAAAGTGGAGCAAATGGGTAACTGTCTCAAACTGGCACTCTTTCTAATGGCCAGCAGGGGATGACTTTAATGGTTGCAAAAATAATCTGATTGTATGTAAGCTTATGAGAAAAAGACTGTACTTCTCATTTGGTTTATTACCCCAGAAAACAGTGTTCCAATGAGTTTATGATATAAATCGCAAGTTTCAGGTCTTCATTAAAACAGAATGATGTTACATTTGGAGTGAAATTAGACGGTACAACAGGGTACGCTTCAGGGTGTGCCTACCTTGTGATCGAGTCACTGCCAAAAAGTGACATTATGGAGGCTCAGTCCACTGTGATACAGGCTATGGTTCAAACTCAGGCATCATCCGGTGTTTTGATGTCAGGATTAAACATGACAGCAAGCAACGCGTAATATTACCAACATTACCGTCATGTCTATCCCCTCTCCCCGCGAGTATCCCGCTATCACAGAGTCAAATCACTGTATTTTCTCTCTATCTGTGGGCAGGATAAAGGCAGCTTAACCCCAATAAGCTACGGTAAAAGCTATTGTGTGTGTGTGTGTGTGTGTGTGTGTGTGTGTATGTGCGCGTGTGTGTTCCTGTGAGTGCATGTCAGTGTTAAGGGTTTGATTCAAGGGTCTATCGGGGAAGCAGCTTTTGCATAACTCTGATAGGCCAATTAGTGCAGAATGATAGATGATGAGCTCCTTGGGCAGACAGGGTCGTAATAGAGGGGAGAGAGAGAGCACTCCGTCCTGAATCTCAAATCTGCTCGGCTCCGTCCTCCCTCTAAGTTGGGTGCAGCTCAGTCACATCCTAATAATTCCTGTGATGAAAGTCTCTTTTTTGAAATGTTTGATCTGTTTGATCTTTGATCAAGTTGGAGGGAAAGCCTTTTAGTTCTCCTTTGTTGTTTTGTTTGGCATCCTTTTGATTGTGTAGGAGAAGACGGGGGAGCGTCGGCATTTAGCGAGTCTTTGAGCTTATTTTTTCAAAAAGGAAATTAAAAGTTGATCTCCAGCATGCAGCGGGATCATATGTGACGGCCTATAGGTGGGTTTGTCGGCTATATTCAGGTTTATAGCTATTTCTCTCCCTGCCAGGAAAAGAAAATGTTAATCACCTTTTCCGCTGTTTGTTTTCCCCACAAAGGTCAGCGGTAAATATCTTCTGTAGAACTTGTCACAAAGGCATTTACTGTGTATAGTAATCGCATTCACCAGTGTTAAAGTAGATGAAACAAGAAAATGCCACTGCTTATTGCCGCTCCTTAAGTGCCACGCAAAAAGCCCCCGTGACATGACATTTGTGACACATAATAGCAGTCATGAGCCGAGATAGCAGATGGCAGCTCCAAACATAAAGCTCGCCTCCTCTTTTTGACAGACATCAAAGTGACTTCAACTCAGACAAGAGAAATCTTCAGAAGTTGGCTGATTTCCAAGCGAGGAAATCATGATATATTTTGACAAAACATTGCCTGGCTTCTTTGATAGGTGGGATCGCTCTTATTTCTCATTTCTCATTAAGCCTGTGTGTAATCCGTCTTCCTCCGTTTTCATTTTTCTGCGATAGTGTCGTCAGATGAGGACAAACCAGCTGTTCAAATATCGATGGATGTCAAGTGTTTCTGTGCTATTGCTCTTGCAGCAAACAGCAGTCTAGCTGCTCTGTGTTGTACAGTACAATATCACAGTCCAAAAGTAACTCACTGAACATGTCTGAAAGAAAATGGAGCAGGGCCCACTGCACTACTAAAAACGAACAGCTGCAGGATTGATGTGAGAGGAGGGATGTCTACACTGACTGCCTCTCCTTCATGCCAGAGGAGTAATAACCAGGACACACAAGTAGGCCGGTTGCCTCCGTTCTATTACTACTTGCCCAACACTGTTGCAGATCTGTTTGATTTAATTTGTTTTGAGTCAATATTGCATATCATCTACACAAAGTCTTTTTTCTAATCTTGGCACTAATCTGCGCTGATCTGAGCCAAACAATCCCACATTCGAGCCGCAGTCGGTGGACATGATCTCTTATTGGAATCGGTGTTGGTGGATTTGCTGTTCAAATTACTCTTCTCTTCTCTTCTCTTCTCTTCTCTTCTCTTCTCTTCTCTTCTCTTCTCTTCTCTTCTTCTCTTCTCCTCTCTTCCCATCTCATCTCATCTCATTCTGTCATATCAATTACAAACGCAACTAGCGTTTTAACCATGTTGCTCCCAAGTTCCCAAGTCACACCAGCTCAGTAGAGCCCAGTTAGTGATAAGAGAGTGTCCCTAAATGGGAGTGACGTGGTTATAGGACGACGTGCTGGGTCTGTTTAGCTGATTTACATCGAAATGAGCCGTGTTTTCTCTGGCTTTTGTGGGTGAAATTAATTATGTAAACCGTCTGCAGGGCTCATTTGCATTTCCTGATTGATTTCAGTCCGTTCTGCATATTCCGTACGGGGGGGGGGGGGAGAAAAAATGAAGATGAGAGATGGGCACTGTCAGTCATGTCAGCATGTTCTTATTGAGATTTCAGGAGGGGTTAGCCCCCAGGAAGTTCTGCAAATAATTGCAAACATCTGTCTTCATGTACACATGTATGTGTTGCTTGGACATGCGTGCCATCAAGTTTGTGACTTTGTTCCCTAATGAATTAGCAGCTCCTAGATGTTGTCAATCAGTGGGGCTTTGTTTACCTATGAGGGATTACTTGCATCCATTTGTTTCCTGTCACAGTATGTTAATGCCTGTCAGGGAGGTATATATGTGTGCGCACCCACACATTTCCAGCCTGACTTTTTTTTCCTCTCCCCTTTCCATGTGCCCCTCACGCCTCCATGGCCAGACCGCCTGTTAGATACCCGGCCGAACGCTAACGGAGCCTCTGTCTGTCTGTCTGTGCGCAGCTCTCCTCCAAACCAAAACGAACGACCCAGTTAAATAATAAGCTGAAGGCTAACAGAGGGACCCCATCAACCTCTGAGCTGTATCCTCTCTGAAGCCATCAATCGTGGGACTAAAGCTCGGCTGCATAATGACATTGTGGCAGTGTACTCGCGCTGTGCTGCAAAACATATTAATGTTAGTCATAATGAGTTTGACAGCCCAATATGGTTGTCAGGGATCGGGGAGGGTTTTGAACTGGCAAACACTGCCCTCAAATGGAAGAGAGTGGTTATAGCAGCTGCAGTGAAAGCTGCAGTGTTCTCAGATTTCGTGCTGTTGACTTGTGAGAGTATCTTTTCCTTTCTCCGTGAGTGTTTTGAAGCATTTTGATTCTGTATTCATTACAATTGCACTAAGACTCCATCAGTGTCCATACCCAATAACTATGCTCATTCTGGACAGGGTTATTTTACTGTCCTGAATGTTGTTAGCTTGTTGCTCATTAATCTATACATTTATTCATGCTTACTTGTATTTCACCACCCTCAATTGCTGTAAACTGATTTTTTACTGAGATGTCGTCTAACGTGATTCTATGTTTGCGTGCCCGTTTCTCCTGCCTATGTCCTAGAATCCTGGAGCTCCAGCAGAACGGTGACATGGATATACTGAAACTCAAATGGTGGCCGAGGGACAGCCCCTGTGACCTCTATGGCTCAGTTCAGACACGACAGCGTGGCAACGCACTGGACATCCACAGCTTTGCCGGGGTTTTCTGCGTCCTAGCAGCCGGCGTGGTGCTCTCCTGCCTCATTGCCATGGTGGAGAGCTGGTGGTCGCGGAGGAAGGGATCCAGGGTCCCCTCCAAGGAGGTATGGGGATGGATGGGTGGCTGATAGAAGGAATCACGGTGATTAGAGAGGTATAGAGCCTCTAGGCTGCAATAGATCACAGCTTTTCTCTTATAATACATAGTTAAAAAGTAAAAGGAGGGATGAAAAATAAAGAGTGGACAGATGATGATGGGATGGGTGATGGGTTTAGCTGAGGCAAAGGGAGCAGGGTGTTGCGTTAAGAGATACAAAGTCCAAACTTTGTGGCCAAGGGTGCAGAGGTAAAAAAAAAATCAGAAGAGATGAGTCCTGTCTGCCAAGGAGTTGCAACACCGACGGTGTCTGGAACCTCTGAAAAACCTCCCATGTTCACAACATCAACAACACTATCCTGATACCACAGGCATTTACAACGATCTGTCAGAAAGAATCCTGGAGGTGCTATATTAGATCTCCAGTGATATCTGACATTGATCTTTTGCATAGGCTTGTGGATATAAATCTCTGGGTGTGTACGAAGGGAAAGAAAAAGGTCAAACACGACGGATTACAAACTACCCTGTCATGTCATTAATTCTAACAGTTTGCGTCATTAAAGTTGCCATAAAATTATCAAAGTGATTAACAAAAGAGATGTTTCTGGACTGGCTAATGGGTTTTCCCTCCAAGGCCTCAATAGTTGATCTGAAGTACAATTATTACTGGTGCCAATAAGATATCAAATATTAACTATGATGTAATATGATTATACACTGTGAATGAATTGATGTAGCTGTATGTCTTCGCAGATAAAACATTCAGCCCATCAGTAAAACAACATGTTTGCATTTGACACCCTAACAACACACAGTTCACAGTCCAGTTCCTCAATATGTATAATTCACCAGTGTTAGTCTGCATGTTTTTTTTTTTTTTTTAACTAGTACGTATTTACTCTGTCGGCCCCGTAATGGACTTTTTTTCTGAAAAGTTAATGTTTTCAAGTAACGATGACACTGGCAACGTTTTGAAGCCAAACACAAAAAAAACAGCCTGAGGGCCTCTGTTGGAAATGCTGCAGTGTGCCTTGACCACGACAGAGTCAGAAAACTCTGACTCACAGTATTTAACATGGATATTTATACCAGCGTTCGCTTCCAAAGCGGTGGCAACACTCCACCTTGTAAATTAGCAGCAGCGCCCTGTGAAATATCCAATCAGCCTATCTGCGGTTGATCACCTCAGCGGGGATATCGTTTGAGACAATCAAAGCGACTCCGGCAACACCTTCCCCCTTCGTAGAAACCCTGCTGTCTGATGGGAGCCTGGTTCTCTCCACCATAGACAAAGAAAGGTAACGTCTTCAAAGAAAATCCCAAATGGCAAAGCGTTTCGCTGGCCATGCCCTTCTCAACATGATATAACAGAGTTCTAGCCTTTCTTGCTAGCCTCCCTATTTAAGCCACTCTGTTATCCAAGGCTGCCAACTCAACTTCCAACCCCACCTAGTCCACCTGCAACACCCATTGGGATATTTACCAAAACACGGACGGGAGAAAATTGTCAAACAAAATGACTTTAATCAGCGCTGTGAAATATCAGCAAAGTGCGGCAAATTTGGTATGCAAAACATGCCACTGATGAACTGAAAGAAATGTAATTATGTGTGAAATAATATTTTCACTTTTGGTTTGGAGTTAATTATTTATGTGTTAGTAACAAATTAGACCGAGGCATGAAGCAGCGCAGATTAATTTTAGCAGAAAATGTTTTTTTTTGCCATCAGGTAAATTACTCCAGCTTCAAACAATTGCTTTTTCTAAATAGCTATTTGATAAAGGCAGGCCAAGGTTAATTTTGTGGATTATAATTTAGCAAATTAATGTAGCACAGTTTTGAAAACCCATCATTCAACTTTCCGTCACTGGAAGTATAAGACCAATTTACTGTCATTTAGACATTTGGTGGTTAAATTGGTCTGCCGTAATGTATTACAGATATTGTTGCCTGGTTACCAAAATGGGCTTCTTTTGGGGGGGGTGTGACCATTATACTAATTAGGACTGTCTAAGTGATGTCTCTGACTACCAGAACACTGCAAGAATCCTGTCCTGACTCCTTCATTTCTGGTGTCATGCTAATTTAAAGTTTCACTATGAATAAATTGGAAAAAAAAAAAGAAAAGGTGACAAAAAGGCAGGGATGGAAGCTTTGAATGTACCCAGGATGATTCAGTGTGAGTTCAGGTTAGTTTTCGTGATAAAACCAATTATCTGGAAAGTAATTAAGAGGAAAAGTTTCTACACGAAAAGTCGATGGACCACTGGTTTCAAATGATTACATGAGCCGCTCCTGGTCGAACGTTGATTCATCACCACAAATGATTGCATCACGACTAATTTCTAGCTTTTGGCGAAGATGTCTTGCACTTGTAAATTGTTCATTAGCTGTCCTTAAGGGATACTAATGATGTGCTTTTGACACGAAAGACAGAAATACATGTTAAGACAGTATACTTGCAAAACAAAACATTGGAAATTGGTGGCAAATAGGTGGTATGGGACTTGACTGATGTGCCTCATCATCAGCAGCAATTACTGTGGTGTGCACAGGCTCGTCTGACAAACTACTTGGAAGTTTCAAGCCGTTCTGTTTTCTGCATTTCAATACACCACCTTCAGTTGCTCGCAGCTGCTCAACGATGGCAAGTTATTGGCTGTATTTATCACTTGTCGTTTGGGCTGTTTTCTCATTGATTAATTTAATTGTTTAATTTTACTTTTGCACCCGTGCGAATTCCTCTTTCCTCTTTGGAAAAGGAATTAGTTTAAAGGCCAATACTTGCCCACACAGACTTCTACCACCTCGGCCAATTTGCCCTGTGCAAGGTCTCAATGCATCCGCCGTGACGTGCCATAAAAGTGGCTACAAGCTGCAGTGAGAATAGAACAACAGCAGGTTCAATACAGTTCAATGTGTGCAGGCTGATTTAGCTTATTCAATAACGTGGTATGTTTACTGCCACTTATCACGTAGAGATCCTATAGTACGACTAAACCACAGATTGCGTATCTCTCAGTTTGGTGTTTAAAAATTGAATAATACTAAAACATAGTCATCAGTTTATTGAGACTCAGTCAGGTGAAACCATGCCGCCCCACAGCCAGAGCCAGGTCTGTTAAACATGTTGGGCTGTGACCTGTTATTTGTAATCATTTCTCGGGGGTCCCACCTTATATGCTGCAACACTGGCACCCAACTGACATTTTGTCTTTGATCAGTCGGCGATATGTTTTTTTTTTCTTTAGCACACACACCGGCAGACACGCCATGTACCCCCTACCTCCAGCCCCCCTGCTCAGACACCAGCTTTAATCTGTCATTCAGATCAGTAGTTATGTCTGCAGCCCCCCAAAAAACAAAACAAAAAAAAACCTTCAGTTCAACCCAAAGTCGTGTTAAGCACAGTGTGCTTCCACTGCAACATGCACAAACACACACACGCCCCCCCTGCCATCTTCATTAGCTGCAGAGAGCAGCCAGTGGAATCAGCCCCTGACTGAGCGCCGGAGTAGAGTCGCAGCAGTGAACAGGAGGGACAGCAGGGATTTAAACGGTGATAGTCTTTGATTCTCCGCGTAGATATTGTTTAAGGTTTTGCATAACAAGAACACTGGGGAGTAACTGACATGTGGAAATCAGGGTTATTGATTTTGGAAGTTGCACACGGATGACAGCGTGCACTTGATTACAATTCATTTCAAATTAAAGGTATAACGTTTTCAGGTTATTTCATTTTCTATGCTCAGAGGACGGACTTACATCTTATCTGAAGACAAAACGGCATGTTGGGATAACAGTGAGGGCAAAGCAGCTAACAGTGCATCATTTGAATACCCCGGTCGCTGCTTCCATGGCGAAAATGACGTTGGCTCAGTCAGCCGTATTTGTTTTTGATAGTTGACCCCTGACATTGATCCCTCACCCTATCGTAGGGCTGACTTATTGATTTCTGTTGGTTTGGCTCAAGGTTAGCTCAGAGTAACCACTGAACCTGAAGGGCTCGGTATGCTTCAAACAACGTGCTCGTCAGATCATCAAACGGCATCTGATACCTCCTGCGCCTCCAACTGTGGGAGGCTACAATTAGTAGCGTTCGAGAGAATGCGCCCACTTCTCTCAGTGAGTGGCCGGGTGTGTGTAAGTGAAGAAGTTGGCAAGATTTGAACTTCTCTTTACACAAACACTAATATCATTGAAACAACGTGATACTGTTTTGCCTTCAGATCAACAGATGGCTACAAATTAATTTCTTTAAAGCATACCTACTGACAATTTCCTTTTAAAAGCTGCTGCAACTTAAAACTAGAACGCACCCCATCATTTGAAGTTGAGATACTACTGTCACAGTATATGTTAAAACAGTGGGAATAACACACTCGGATCTGAAACCATCTGTGCAGAATCTTTCCAAATGGGCGACCAGCTGCAAAGATGGTTGCTGAGAGGAGAACCGGAGAGGGAGTCAAGCTGGGACCACTGCAGCATGTCCTGACTCAGTGGAGGAAGGAAGACAAATTTAAGTCAACTTCAAAGCAGCTAATTAGATTAAATTGCATATGTTGCATTTTATCGACTAGGGAAAACCTCTGCCTCTGCATGCAATTTGGCCTTAGTCATGGCCAATGGAGTAAGTCTAGTGTGTTTAATGTCGCACCAACTTCCTCGACTCAAGTTAATAAAGTGAAGCAAACCATAAAGATGGTAATTAACTCCTCTAGACGGCTCGCTCTCTGTCAGTTTAAATGAAGAACTCCTCAACCTCTGGCTCGATGTCGCGGCGACTGTTAGCGCTGCTTGAGAACGTCGCGGCGAGCCAAGAGCACGCAGCTCCCTTTGCGTTTTTTGTAAGGTTCACATTAAATGGGAAAGCCAGGTGACCCAGTCTTTTAATGCGTGGGCCACGAAAACACTTGGCTAAGCAAGATACACTGGCACCAGGAATATGAACCGGGGGTGCAGACTTGGCACAGGGACTCTGCTTCCGATGCACAACTCCAACGCAGCGACTGTATATAGCCCGTCTGTATAGAGAATTCAGGGCTAATATCAGCCACACAGTGATTTACATGGTTGTCTGCACTTGTCTGAGTGTAATATTCTATTTGAGCCAACATGGCGATTACAGAGATTTTAAACAAAGTTACTTACAATTTAACTCTCCAGATTATTTTAATCTAAAAACAAGCACGTGCACAAATGTACAGGGATTATCAGATGGGTCAGATCACCTATCACAGACACCTGTGGATTGTCTTTCTATTCAAAAGCACCCTGATAAGCCCTTTTATTTGTCCTCCCTGAAGATGACAAACAACTTCCCCAATATGGCCGCCCTTGCAGCAACACAAACGCACCGATGCGCTCGCTCCCCGTCACGTGCATGAACACACGTCATCATTGCCTCGCATTTATCTCGCCATGTCAGGCTTGTGGCAAAACGACGAATGCTCAGACTTTGTTTCATATCATGAAGGCCATAAATGCTACCACAATGCACATTTTGCTCAGCTTTGTTTGAAAACATGCTTCATACGATGCTTCATATGATACCCCCACCTCCACCACCCCGTCGGTTTTCAGTTCATGCGCCCCCCCCTCACCTGGAGCAGTCAAGAATCAGATCTTCTACCACAAGATGGATGCCATTCACTCAAACTCATTAAAGACTCGGGGCAGATCATGACTCCATCCAGACTGTGCGGCCGAAAAACACCATCCCCACCTGCACACATGCTTCCTGCCTACATGAAAAACCCCACGATGCACTTTTCAAACTCTAATACAACTAAGCTTGTCTATGTGTCTCTGTGTCTTCTTATACATACTAAAACATTGCATACTTACATAATGTCTGTACACGCCTTTACGTTCATACTGTATGCTGTAACGCTGTGGTAACTGCTTTTGACTGTCGGCTTTATGTCAATGTTCGTGTCCGTGGTTCTGTGTTGTGTGGAATGGCTGACATCGTTAAATATGAGTGTGCTTCTTCGATGTGAATAGTTTCTCTACTGGGCTCGTACGCTCGAAGTGCTCACAAATGCACACACTTCCACAGAGCTGACTTATGTGGGTCACCGATGACAAGATATGTATAAAGATGGAGCACAAGGATGCGCACATATAACAAGGAGGGGTTGTGCAACTGTGTATAGACAGTCTACCTGCAAGTCATCCCTGCTATCATGAGATACTTCACATGTTAATTCAAGTAAATGGTTTCTACAATGCAGTAGAGTTCTTATATACATGATATATTTGACATTTTTGGAAGTTGGTCATCTTCCTTTGCATTGCTGCTGTGCTCAAAAGCATCTGAACTCATTTTGGGTCAGGTATGTTCGCAGTGATAGTGCTCTGTATCTAAAGAAAAATGGACCAAGGTGCCTTAAACAATGCTTTTGATGCTAGTCTAAATTTTGACAATCTTTTGAAAAGTCTATTTCACAGATGAGTGTCCGAGGCCCATCTCATTCATAACAGGGCGGCTGTATTGCTTTACCCTTTTTTGGCCTATATATGTTCTACCAGAGGTTTGTATGAAAGAGTTCTGCCAGTGGAATCAAAACATTCCAAACTGAGATCGACTAATGATGCCGCGTATTGACAAACGACAAATGGTGATCACTGGCAGAACTCTTCCATAATGGTAACATCTGTGTTTTTTTTGACCGTGTCTGATATTTCACATAATCCATAGATTTAGCGCGAGAAGAGCGGGCACTTCCCCCCAGTGTATCGTCATATCTGGTACACCAAAAGAAGAAAAAAAAAAATGGCTGACCTCCGGGAAGCTCTGTGGTTTTGGACAAGAACTGTCGCTCTCCTCGCTCTAACTCTATATAATGATCTGTGTCACTGTGGCTCAAAGCTCTCATATTGCCTTTTTTGTTTTGTTTTTGTAGATAAGTACTCTGTGTTGAGGGGTGTAGCGGGCGAGGGGGAGAGAGAGAGACAGAGAGAGAGAGCAATACAAAATGGCATTTAAACGTCTCCCCTTTCCAGGTATATAACGACTGTGTGAATGTCTCTCCGGGGACACGACACAGAACGACCTGCTTAACTGTGTGTGCTGACTGACTGCCATGTCTTTCTTCTCGCTCACCCCCCACCCGTCTGTCTCTCCAATTGACTTCTCTCTCTCCTCCACCTTACCATCCCTCCATCTGCCTGATCTTGTCCGTCACTCATCCCCTCTCTGTCTCCGCCACGTCTGACGTTTGTCTGCCTGTGTGTTTGCCTGTGTTCTATCTATTTGGCTTCTTTCTTTTTTTTTCTTTTTTTTTTTTCGTTTGTTTTTTTGGTTTGTTTGTTTTGGCTCGTTTGAATCTTCCCACCCGACTTGCATGCACGCAAACACACAAACACATTTATATGAATTACCCCGCGTCTCTTCTCCATCACCCTCTCGCTCTCTGTCTCTCTCCCCGTCCCTCTTGCTCACACACGTCACACACTCGCACCAGACGCAGGCAGATGGCCCATCTGCCAGGCAAGCTGCCGATCCGTGCCCTCACAGCCCCAACGAGCACCCCCTCGCCCTGGGCGGTCAGACCCAGAACCAGACCCCCAACACCGCCAACACCAATGTCCCCACCGCCACCCATTACCAGCCCCCAGCATGCTGCGACATACCCTGCGCCCTGATCGTGCAGCACTCCTACGAACCCACCAACCCCTCTGAGCTCGCCCCCAAAATGAGAATGACCACCTTCACCACCTCACCTCCCACCCCAAGGTTATACATACAATAGAGGATAAAAATAAATTATTGGTTAGTAATGCTCGAAGACAGATGCTATATGAAATGCCGTTACACATGAATGATGCATTAAGAGAAAACGATGGACGCCGAGGAGCAGGGTTATGGCAGAGCTCCCTGCTGGAACCAGATGTACCTCTTTTGAAGAATATTTATATAGCTGGCATGTCGCCACCTGGACATATGTGCAATGATGCCTTTCTGCCATTAGAGGGTGCTGTCCCTCCGTCTAAAGGAAAACAGATCCTCTTTGACCAGGCTGTCAGAGTAACATGCTCTGTAGAGTTATGCACGCAGGTATAAGCCTGCAAAAGTATTTATTTTTAACTAAACATAGAGATTTTTATAAAACCTCAAATTGTAAAATAAAGTCAGAAACCCTTCTGTGGTCTAGACTTTGACAAGAGATGTACGTTTAAATACATTTCAGACCTTTAGATTTCTATGTCACTATAGGTTATCATCTAGGTGATTTAGGATCTGTAGTGGTACAGTGGGCATTAGAAAGGAGGAAAACAGAGCACCTCCTTCCTAGTGACGCAAATACACTCAGGCCCTGCCACGTATTTCCGCAAAAACTGTCCACTTCTCCTCCCATTCATTCAGCCCTCCTAGTTACCCGTTAGTATCCTCTCACAGGCAACCGACTGACCATTTGTGATTCACTCTTCTCTTTCACTTCCCGTCATTTCTTTGATACCAACTTGTACCCTTTGGATACCCCCCCCCCCCCTTCCTTGCAAACCATCAGTGTGTATATGATAGTGTCACGGCAAACGTTAGCGCCCCCCCGTCCTCTCCCTCCTCCCACTGTCCCCTCCTTAGATGGCAACCGGGGGCCACCGCCGTTGGTCTCTTCTGTCCCTGAGCAACACACAGTAGGTGCAGAGCCCCCCTCCAGACCCCCCAGACCCGAAGGACACGGTCAGTAACTCTACTGGGACCCTCAAATAATGTGACTTCCTTCCTCACAAAAACCCTGTTTGATTTTTCCTCAAACGATACGTCCAAACACCGAAATGAGACACCCCACACCTCCCACCACCTGCCTCTGACACTCCACAAAGCTAGAGAAGCACATTGCCACCTGTGTGTGTGTGTGTGTGTGCGTGCGCGTGCGTGTGCGCGTGCGTGCGAAAAATGCAAAAAAAAAAAAATGTTTTGGAAACACCTTCCAGCACCTTCCACCTAAACCTTCTCCTCTCTATATCCGCACTTCATCCATCGCAAAACCCAGCTCCGTTGCACCACTGTCCACCCTCTCCTATCCAGTAAAAGCATGAAACACCTCTTACTGAGTGTCGCCATACTTTAGACTCTGTGGATAAGTTATTCATGTGTGAATAATACGTTTCATTGAACTTATATTGTTAAGTTAAAGTTGAAGCTTTAAGTTAATGTATGTGCTTTGTCTTTAGGTGAAATTGTTAAGACTGTTAAAGCTGTTTAAGGTGTTTGATAGAAAGTTAAGTCATCTACGTTCTGATTGATAAGCCATTAGGGTTGAATTGTATGTGGCCTGGAAAAAATTCACTTGAAAACGAGATGTCAATCTCAACGTGAATTTTTTTTGGCATGATGGCCAGAATGCAATACAGAAAGCGAGGAAAACAGAAAGCCTGTTTTTTTTTTTTTAATATATTTTTTATATACAATCAGCATAGACCTAGCACCCTGGAATCGCAGAGCACACAGCATGACGGCGGTGTGTTTTTTGTCCGTATGCATTCCAGATCCTCTGCACTCCCTTTTTAAAGAACCTTGTAGAAGTGTGTGTATGTTTCTCTCTTTCAATATCCTGACCACAGCTCAGAGTGTGCTTCTCTATCCTCCCCTCCATTTTTTCCTCCTCTCTTTCTGCTCTCCCTGCTTCCCGTCACATCCACGTTTCATCTGACCATCGAAACATCTTTCTGCTGCTCTTATTTACTCACTCCTATTCTCACACTTAACTTACGGCTATTACCTCAACTTGAATCTCATTTTTTTTAATGGTGCCAAAAAAACCTTTGTTTGGCCGCACGCGTGCCATCCTGCCTTCGTCATCTCATCATCTGCGTTGTCTCACACTCTTCTCCTGCTTTCACTATTGTCCTTGCTATCCATTTATACTGGTCGGATGGATGACATCACTGTTGCCGAATACAAATACACCCCATCCTTGTCCACTTCCTCTTTTTTTCAAAATATATCCTCTCCACACGTACTCTCCTCTGTACTCTTCCTCCGCTGTTCTCTCACTCCTTTTCCCTTACCTCCTCTCCTTCCTTTATCCATCTTCTCTCCATTCATCCCTCTTATCTTCCATCCTTCCTCCTGTTCCTTTCCCTCTTCCATTTTCCTCATCCCCTTCTCCCATCTTTAAACACTGTTCCCTGATCTTTCTCCCATCCTATTCCTTCTCATACTTCCTTTCCATCCCACACCTCATTTTCTTTTCTGACTGCCTTCCCTTCCCTCCTTACATTTACCATCACCGCTTCCTCTTCTCCGTCCGACTCCCACTCCTTCCCCTGCCCCTCCCCACCTGCAGGACGATAAGGAGATCGACCTGGAGCACCTACACCGCCGGGTTAACAGCTTGTGCACCGAGGATGAAAGCCCCCACAAGCAGTTCTCCACCTCTTCCGTCGATTTAACACCTCTTGACATGGACGCGCTGCCGGCCGCGCGCCAAGCACTCGAGCAGATCAGCGACTTCCGCAACACCCACATCACCACCACCACCTTTATCCCCGAGCAGATCCAGACCCTCAGCCGCAGCCTCTCTGCCAAAGCCGCTGCTGGATTTTCCGCTGGCTTCGGTGGCGGCGGCGGCAGCGTCCTCCAGGACCACCGGACTGGCGGGGTGGGCCCTTTCAGGCAGAGGGCCCCCAACGGTGGCTTCTTCCGCAGCCCCATTAAAACAATGTCCTCCATCCCCTACCAGCCCACAGGTCCAGGACCCAACTTTGGATATGGCAATGATCCAGACAGGGGCACCTCTATATGAGGAGTTGCTAAGGATACGGTTGGTTCAGGAGGAAGAGGAGGAGGTAGAGCAGAAGGAGCGAGGCGAGGTGGCGAGGGTCGGTCGGTCACGGGATGGTAGAACAAATACATTGTGGCTGAGCTAAAAAGTCAGAAGATAGAGATCCGTGTACATAGGAATCTTTATGTTTTCAGTTTCTGCTTGGGTGTTTCCAGGGGTGTCCATTATGTACGTGGAGAAGACGAAGGAGGTGGAGGTCTGTCGGGGGTTTCTATCCTCCTGCAAAAAATGCCGGTGAGGTGCAAAAAGGGAAGGGGGTAAGGGGTGGGGGGCCTGAATCTTTGCTTTATTGTTGTTGTTGTTGTTGTTGTGATTGTTTGGGGGATTATTTTGGGGGATATGTGTGAAAGGGGATCTCTTTTTTATTGTTTCTGTTTTACGATATGAAGACTGCCTCATATAAAGGAGATCTGCTGAAATGACCTGACTATTATTATCCGAGCCCCGAGTTGGAGGGTTTAGTTTATACCTACTCCAACCATGGGAAACACTTGGATGTTCCTGTGAGCACCAGGGCTGCCATTGATGGTGTATATAACCATCAAACTAGTCAAAGGGGCTCACAGTACTAAGCAATTAAGGGGCAGTTCTTTTGTGAAGGCATATTTAACAATAGTTTCGTCTGTAGCCCTGGGAACGCATACAGCAGCTCCTTGTAGTTTCGAAAAAGGTCTTATCTCAGTGGATAATGGAAGATTCCACTTCTCCAGTTTTACTCTGCCTTTTCACTATGTGGGAGTCCATACTGAGTTTTTCTGTTCTCTGGTGTTGTTCCACAAATATCTGGGGTTCTAAATGTCCAATCATCCCCCAAGATGGTGTCCACACAGTGGCCTGCCTAAGACCTAAGACTTCACAGCTGAACTCACGCTGACGCCATCACGGCACATCGGTCTGGAAACCGCTGAAATGCCATGACAGTGCAACAAAATGACACTGTAGAATCGCCAGTTTGGGTGCGTCGATCTTTAACTATTTCTGCCATTTTGGTGCATCAGCCTGAAACTGTTCTCACCATTTTGATGCACATTAAAGACTCTTTGTCGATCCCACTGCACTGTACCAGTGCCCACAGACCTGTAAGTGATTGTATGTAGATCTGACTTTTTTTTCTTTTCTCACCTGTACCGTGCTCTCTGCTTTTCAAGTCAAGGTGAGATCCTCCAATCAGACTCTCACAAGGATAGCAAAAAGGGATGATACGAAAAAAGACTTAAAGAAAAAAAAACATAAAAGACAAAGCCGAAAGACTTCAAAAAAGCTTATGCTTATTATATGTCTTTTATTGATTTTTTGTTTTTGAAAAAAAAATAGATTTTAATGCGTGGAATGTGTTTTGGTCAGGAAGTACAAAAAATAACATTGTTCTGAGCTGTCTACTTGTTTTCTTTCCTCTCAGCAAACTTTGAAAAACTGCTAAATGAGTGCTGTAGTCTCTGGTTTTGCATCATTAAGTCATTCAAACTTTCAATTTTGTTTTTGTTTATTTAATTTTTCTTTTGCTTAATTTAGTGCTGCCATGACCCGAGTGTTAAAAAGATAAAAGCTCATTCTGTAAGGTTGTGTCACAAATCACTTCTTATCAGGTTCAGGTGGTGAAATGGAGTTTATTTTGTCTTGAGGAGAAGCCATCGCAACAACATCTTCAGTACAGGCCTTATATGTCAACTTAGCTAGCTGTACCCTCCTGACTTCCGGTCGAACCCCGCAAAAACATCACTGCGGACTGGAAAACACTTTTAGAGCAGCGAAATCAATGGTTGTGCTTCAGGGCCATCGGAATGTGACGAAGAGTCAACGGCCATCGGAAAGAAAAAAACCCCAATGGCTGCCTTTTACGAGATGAGTCCGAAATATACTTCTATTTCATATCTGTAATGTTAAGGGTACTGTTTCTATAACTTGTTTTTTTGAAGTGCCAATTAATTAAAACGAGACCATTAAGGTGCATTTTGGGGTCGGGGGCACGGTGAAAGGATTCAGTGAGAGCATTAAAGGAATATTTTGTGGATTAGTGGGGGGGTGGCGTTGTTAAAATGGAACCAAATCTTTTTCACTAACACTGTATTAATAATTGATAATGTTAGTTGTTTAGAACAAGTTTTTCAGTTTGTTATCGTTAAGAACTAAAACTGCAAAATGTTGTGCGTAGAGAACTCAGTCGAGCCACAGTGTTTTTGAAGCAAGCATTCTTAGGCATTCTTTTTCTTATATTAGGCTACAGTATGGCTATTGAATGACAAATAGGACACAGATTAAAAGGTTTTATTTAGTATAAATGAAAGAGACATTATAAAAAAAATGTATATTTTACATGTTGATGCTATTTTTGTTTAACAAAAAAAAGAAAAAAGAGTATATCATGACGAGCTTTAGTGTTGAGTTTCGCATTCGCATTATTGCATTTGATTCTTTCCCTCGTTTCTGCCCACGGTCGACATCGAACACATCAGCGCAAAAACTCTCGCTTTTCTCACGTCATCCTGAGTTCATTTTATTATTTGCTGGCTAAATAACAAAGAGTTGGCAAGTTGATTAAAAAGAAAGCATGCACAAACTTGCTCTTGCGCTATCTGTTAACATTTTTAATTTCATACATAGAACTACAGGTTTTACTTGATAATTTTCAAAAATTTATGATGTACAGTATTTAATATAGGCCTATTTTGTTGTATGTGTTGCATATTATTCAAAAACTGAACAAACTGGGGCCTCTGTTACAAGTGGCAAAGCTTTCTGTGTATAATTTGTCTAATAAACAGGTTTTCTACAGTGGGATGTTATTTGTTGTTTTTTTGCTAATGTAGACAAACGGCGATCCAGTCGCTGGAATAAATGTTGGCAACGTATTTTTCTGCATACCATATGTTTTTTTCAAGCTTTTCATGTCTTTGTTTGCAGCTTTATGGTCAATTTTCACATATAGAGAAGCGACAAAATGGTGGTTGTGGTGTGGTGAGCTGAGGTGAAGGCACAGGCCACTCGGGGCAAGCAAAAGATGGATGTTATGGTTTACCACAAACGTGGCTGGAAGTCCAACACCTCGTTTAAATGATGCTGCTTTTCGTCTGCAAACTGAGCTTAATGTCACGTCAGAAATGTCCTGTTTAGTCGCCACTGACACTGCAAAACGCCCTGAAGTACTGCAACAGTTACAAATGTTGAAACTGCGGCATGAAAGTCAGCTAACACCCCTGTAATCAGAACGTGATATGACAACTGTTGTAGGAATGTTTATATGATACGTCTGAATTGTACAATATTAATTTATCTGTGGTTTGTATACAATGCCCGGCCTTTTATTCTGCCAACTGGGCTGATAAAATTGGTGCATTTCAGACATATAATGTTATTTATGTGATTTTTCAGCAATTTGTAAATGATGACTGTTCAGGATTCTGTGTGATGTAACACAGCAGTGGCTCTACAGAGTTAAGTTCTCCCCTTATGCCAAACTCGTTATGTCTTTTTTCTGTTCACTTTACACATCTGTGAATTCACTGAACAAAAACCTCCACTATTTGACCAAGCTTTTATGAAAGTAACATTTCAAAGTAAAGCACCAAGAAAGTGGGGATTTCTTTGGGTGATCAGAGTTCCAATAATCTAAAAAAGGGTCCTATGAGTAGCTTGTTTTCTTGACATCTGGCAAAGTTTTCCCTCTCCACAGCGTTCGATCGCCTTCTCTTCCATCAGCAGTGGTTACTGATTCTGCCACGTCTTACTGGTAAGTCGAACCGAGTATTGGTAAGTAGTCGCGCTTTCCTCAAGACGGTGTTGCTCTACCTGAAGAGTTTTATTCCTTATTTCCTCCGCCTCACTCTCTCTTTTATTTAATTATCATTTCTTAACAGCGTGTATAATTGGACAACATGGGGCATCTGATTTGTTTTTGTGAAAATAATTCAACGAAAGAGAAATGTTTCTCCCCCTTGAAAACTCCTTCGAAACCTGCAGTAATGACTAACCGTGCCCTGGGGGAGGTTTGTTGACTTGCATACTACAGTCTCATTTGGACCATTTTATTCAGGCCAACTGATCCAGAACAAATACAATTCAAATTGATTAATGCTGGCGAGGTGTCATTTAACTATGGATGAGAAGGGATTTCATCTTGTAGCACTTGTAGCTGCAGACGATTAAACCCGATAGGCTCAAGGAGGCAACGTAAGCGAAAGTTAAGGAGAAAATACACTCTTAAATGTGTATATTGGGTGGATTTAAATTATTTTAAGTGTGCAGTAGATTATGAGTTCAAACACGAGCAAAGCTTTTGTGTCTTTCACTTGAAATAAGTTATCCCTTCAAAGGCCTGTATGCTGCTGTTAACAGCTGGATAGACACGCTGCTGAGCATGACTGCTGTCAAGTTCAATGGAGCACTACGTGGCAGTTCTCAGTTTCAACCAGAGAGTGGTGCTGTTTAGCCCCCCCTTGTCAGAGATCTGACTGCATCTCTTCAGGCTTGACTCACAAGATATTAGCAAAATATTAGAAAATACATCTGAGAAATGAATTCATCAGATGCTGGTGGTGCTTTTGATTTGACTGGACGTGAGTTAGCCGAAGCAGAGGATGGATCAAAGTCAGCATCTTTACTTAAAAAAGTGTATTTTTTTCCATGTGCACTGCCTCAGGTCAAAAATCAGCCACATCAGGAGGACTGGGAATAAAAGTAAGCTCTAAGCCTGGACCTGAAAGAGGGAATGGAGCACTAACCTGTGCTGAATGTCACTCTGTCCTACTTTTTGTTTTAGCATCTGCCAGCATTTAAAATTTTTTTGAAAGTTTAATAGGAGAAGCAACATCGACTAAGCTGTTGACGGCACAGAAATATAAACAATCTAGTTCTTTTACTGAAGGAAAAAAGTGGCAATAACAGAATGTAGAGTGATCCATTGGAAGTAAAAGCCCATGAAGTGCATAAAGTATTGGGAGCATAATGTGCTTAGAGTATTACAAAAAGTGCTGTCCGACAAAAGGTTGCAGCTGATTGGGGTTATGTACATTTTTCTTTTTTTCTTCACTTTTTCAAGTAGCTTGCAACTAAATCAGTCAAATGAATATATGCATATTGCTTATTCATGCTGTAATATTTCTATTTATAGCTATTTTCCACGACTTCTCTCTAAAAAAATCAAATAAAATTTTATTTGTAAAGCCCAAAATCACAATCACGTTGCCTCATTGGGCTTTACGATCTGTACCGTCAGACATCCTGCGACCTCCTCTCTACCATGGTGACCTGGAGGAGGGCAGGCCACAAAAGATAATTAACAGTAAAATGCGGAAAACATCAGAATGAAGAGGCGTCACATTTTACAGAAACACGGCTATAAGGAGATGGTCAAACAGATCAGTGTAAAGTAAATGACACTTAAAAAACTTTGTGATTTTTCGATGGCAAAGAAACATTGGAGTCCCTCATGTTGCTGGTGAAAGCACGTTTAAAAACAACCTCCTGGACTCGGTGGGTTGAGGCGAGGCCTCGGTTCAGTTCTGAGGTCCCTGTCCGGCTCCCCTCACTCCAGTCTCGTGCCTGTCGCGCCCCGGTCTCCCAGGAGATGGGAATGAGAAGCGGCAGCACGCAGACTCCTCTCGCGCATCGGAATGGGATCCCCCCCTCCCCTCTTCCTCTCCTCCTCCTCTCCTCTCCCTCGAGGAGCCCCCCAGGCGTGACCAATGGAACATAGAGTCTCCATTGTGGCTGCGACACTTTAATAATCGCCAGCTACAATATCCAACCTGTCGGTAGCTTCAGGAGCCCGGCCCGGCCCGTTGGATGGGGCTTGTAGGTGGGAAGAGGGGGCGAACGCTCGGCGCCAGACCTCTTGCCCGCAAGACGTCCCCGTGATGAATACATGAATAAAAAGTAGAAAAGACTGATGCCGGGTTATCTCTGGAATTATGGGATTTTTCTTCACGGGAATTAGATTTTTAGCCACAGTGAGGCTCGGTATCTTGAATATGGACCAAAAACCCATGTGTTTTTAATTGTTGCTTACATACGAACTATCAAAGTTGTGATGTTTGGAAAACAGGGTCAAATCTAAGTGCTTAAAGTGTCGTTTCCATTCGGCCTGAATTTTGGGAATTGGGGCATTTAAAGGTGCACTATGTAGTATTTTTTTGTTTTAGAAAAAAGTCAAACTCACAATTTTAATAGTTATAATAGTATTAAATACTGAAACAAACTCAGAATTATGTATTTTTCCATAACTGAATGAACAAGCTGAGGAAAATAAAGTCCCATAACACTGTTTGTAGCAAGAAAAGTAGCAGGGTCCGACGCATATAGACAAAGTAAAACAGGATGAAACTGTGTTGTCCTTTGAGGTCAGTTTGTTTATTCAGTTTATTCAGTCGTGAAAACAAAGACAGTTTGTTTATTTACTTTAAAGACAGTCAATGAGGCTCTTTTTCTCTTCTGATTAAAACTGCATAGTGCACCTTTAGTGCCGACAAAGCTGTCGGTGGGGGCAGCAACGGTAGGCTGAAGATGCCCCTCTTCTTGATCACTGTCCCGTATACATTGGGCTACTGTATTTAACACATAACTGAAGCTGTACCCTCCTTATCCTAAATCGACAGTGGCAATTAGGTTAAATAGCCAATTTCCACCCGGCAATTAGCCCATTGTGCTTTTGCCGAGCTAGGCCTAAAAGTTTGCATCTCAGTAAGCAGGGTGGCTTTGATCAGTAGACTGCAGGCAGTTTCCTAAACAGATATAATTTGTCAATTTTTTTCCTTCCTATAGCTACATGCTTTTTCCTTGAGGCTGTAATTAAAGGTGCACTATTTGTTTTTTGGGGGGAAGAAATTTTAATCAGAGGACAGAGATCTATATTGACTGTGACTATTGACTTTTTTTAAGCAGAACAAACTAAATAAACTGTCTTTGTTTTCATGACTGAATAGAGTTTCTATTATTACTTCATGTAAATATTACAATTCTGAGTTTGACTTTCTTCTCCAAAACTACATAGTGCCCCTTTAAAGTATCTGATAATGAGGTGAGAAATGCAATTCCAGTGTGCGTGCGTGCGCGTGCGTACTTTCTCCTCACTGCCCTTCAGTAGCGACCGCGCGCCACGGTACAGCTCGCTCGTGTCAGTACGGAAACAGTGTCGAGCGCGAGACCCCTGCTCATGTTTCCGTTCCCTGTGAAGCCCTTTTTACCGACAGGGCGTTCCGAGAGCCGGATCAAAAGAGGGTTTTTTTTAGAGCCGCCACAAAGGAAAAATGGAAACTGGAGAATGATCTTCCAATGAATGAATCGACAGTGAGCGCGCGAGCCCCCAGGAGCAGCCACATTTTTTTTTTTAACTTCTTTTTACTCCAGCTGACTTTTGCTAAAGTTTTACCGCAGCCTTAAGTTTATTGACAGACCTTCCTCCCTCAAATATGTTCGTCAATGCAACATCCTGCATGCATGGGTGTCACTGTTGAATGGAATGAATAAAAACAGTTATTTTCTTAATTTATGAATAATTTATTGGCTTGCTTTGAGATGGAGCGCCACACTTTGACTTGGTGCATTAGTGACGCGCACAAAAAAATGGAAAAACTTTCATCTAATCTGCTTTTTTTTTTTTTTGCTTTTTTTGGCCTCACAAACTTAAGTGCGGTGTCTGAGATGTGACAGACACACGCACAGGTAGGAGCTCTGTCCCAAGCTGCGCACGTCTCGCGCTGTCCACGCTCCTCACCTCGGAGCGTCACCACCCCCCATGCACGTGCGTCCTGTGGGAGGTTCCCCTTACCTCCCTTGCGCTATACGCTCCTTAAATTGTAACGTTATCATAAACAGTCCGGCTTCGGGGGACCATAATCACCTCTCTCGGGCTTTACCGAGACTTCTCATTGGACGCTAACACGCGACCAGCGCGAGGAGGGGGGCTCCCAGACGCGTGCCGCTTTTTAAACCGACGCCGCGCCTCGAGACATCAGAGAAGGAGTCCAGCACGCGACAGTGATATTCACACAGCAGTGCGTGCCTCCAAGAAGTTTTTTTTATATATATATACACACACATCAGTTTAACTTCACCTACCTTCTTGGGGCTTCTTGGAAACATGGATGTCCGAAGCGTGGAAGACTGGAGCAAAGGCGCACGGGACGCGGCGGTCCTGGACTCGCGGCAGCAGCAGAGCCCGAGCGTGTTGGAGAGAGGCGGGGAGCAGCAACTCGAGGAGTCCCGCTACGAACCTGGACTGACGCTCGTGGACAGCGGCAGTGATCCACGCGCCTGGCTGGCTATGGTGCAGCCTTCTGGCACCTGCGCGGCACACGCCACCTCACCCGACTACCTGCGGCACTCGCCCTGCTCCAGCACCGGCTCCTACCAAGGTGAGACTCGCCGCTTATGCAATCAATTTTGACGACTTTTTTTCTAAGCAACATCACATGCAACAGGCAGCTGTGATTAAGCAAAGCAGCATCACAGTTTATTTTGTACTGTTACAACATTTTTATTCGCTTTATTAGAAACTTCAACTGTCACATGAATGTACAGAATGCATGTATTTTACAGGTTGCTGTCAAAGCAGAGCAGTTTAACTAAATGTCTTCAAATGTTTTCATTTTGCAGAGAGCGGCTCCCCGGTGTCATCGGGCCACCCCAGCCCTCCCAGCTACAGAAAATCTGCCAAAAGCCCCTCCTCTTCTTCGCTCAAAGTCCGGGACCTGTGCCGTCTTAAAGGCACGGTCCCCGGGCCCGAGGAGGACTCATCCGCCAGACAGAGAGCCACGTCCAGCAGACCGGTCAACGGCGTCCAGAAGCAGAGGCGCGTGGCCGCCAACGCTCGCGAGAGGAGGCGGATGCACGGGCTGAACCACGCGTTCGACGAGCTGCGCAGCGTCATCCCGGCGTTCGACAACGACAAGAAGCTCTCCAAGTACGAAACTTTACAGATGGCGCAGATTTACATCAACGCTCTGGCTGACCTGCTCCAGGGTCCGGCCCCCTCCAGCAGCAGCAGCACCGGCAGCAGCAGCAGCAGCAACAACACCGATGTCACAATCAATAACTCGCCAAAGGTTGACATTGTGCTGGCAGCCTCCGTTGGTGTTGATGGGAAGGACAGGGCTGCGCCGTCCCCGAAGACCTGTAGGACAGCCGCGGCCGCGCCCGCCTCAGGTGGCAGCTTACCTGTCCACATCAGCGGGATGCCTTTCCGCTCCTCTTTCGACGACGCCTCGTTTTCCGCCCTGGTCGAAGAGGCGATGTGTTCGCCCTCGGGCAGCTCACTCGCTGCGGTCGGAGGAGGGAGGAAAGAGTCTCCCCGAAGCGACGGCGAGTTCTCCCCGCACTCCCACTTCAGTGACTCGGATGAAGTTGCGATGGAGCTCCACTCCAGCGAAGAGGACGACCTGTCGGACCTGAAGCTGCGCAGACACCACCACCACCACCACCTTCACCACCACCGCCACCTCCAACACACCGTTTCTTTCTGAATGATTTCAAATAATTTAACAGACTCGATCACAGGTTCACTGCAGCCTCCAACAAAGTCATGTCCGTAAACCGTGTCAATCCGTCTGTCGCTAACAAAAAACGCAATTTAAGGAGAGAGAATTTTTTTTTTTTTTATTATTCAAAGGAAAAAAAAAATCGAGTTCAATTTGTAACAGTGGGCCTGATTCTATTTCATCAACTTGTTACATACTCTAAAGGTTCTTTTTATGTGAGATAGGCCTGATTCGGTTTCTGCCAATAGATGTATAGCCTATAATTTCCAGTTTCCATGGAGACGTGGCTGGAAGACCCCCTCTGCCATGTCGCGCGCAGCACTGCCATGGGTATCTCCCACGTCACTCCGACCAAAAAAAATCTGTCTTCCACAAAAATCATGACTTCATGGATAATTGCTTATATTTGATAATGTAAGAAGAAGAAAAAAAGACATCAACAAGAAAGTTTTTTGTAGCTATGAAATGAATTTCGTTGTGATTTTGTTTTTATCCGTTCATTTCTATGCGTAATGTATTTTGTTTTTGCAACTTCAAAAGTTCATGATGTGCACTTTAAACCTATACAAGCCAGAGGCTTGAGAAATGCGACTTTTTTTTCAAACCATAAACGATATTGTTTTTGCTTTGTTTGTTAGTGTAGTACTGCCAATTCCGTACAAATAGCCTATTTAATTTTAATGTAGCCATCATTGCTGCCTTCTTTTTTATATTTTTGTTTTTTTTTCCTTTTGTATCTTCAGATGAACTCGTGTGTCTTTTGCTTTCACTGGATGAGATTAATTGACATGTATATTTATTGCTGATGTTTTTCATTTCATTTGTTTTTGGGTTTTTTTAAATAACTCCATAGTTAAATTTGCTTGGGGGGTAAAATAAAAAAAAAATTATCATTATGCCATTTATTGTTATGTTAATTTGATTTTTGGGAATAAATAAATAAAAAGAACGAAAATAAACGAAAATGTGATGTCTCTTTGTTGTTTCTGGGCACCTTTCTTGGACAAGTGCAAATTGTATATGATGTCTGGTAAATGAAGTGGTAAGGTAATGACTTACACACTGTTATATAGTCCAGTTACAAGAAAAAGAAGAACAGGAAGAAAAAAAGAGTGTGAGAAGAGGAAAAAAGGAGACGAATATGTTGTTTTTGATGGTTGGTAAATGAAGTGAATTAAAAATAGAGCTTATTACAACTTGACAAGGTAATAATTTATATACTATTATAGAGACCAGTAACATATTAATGACAATAAGATGAAGAAAAGGAAAAAAAAAAGCTAAGAAGAAGAAGCTATTAATAAGGGATTTGATGTAAAAAATAAAAAAAAAAATAAAAATAAAAAATGAAGCCAATGAAAACGGTGTGGGTTTATTACGTAATGGAAAGTATAAAGAATATTGCTTATAACGAAATGTGCATCAACAGTGTTGTAAACGTCATGAATATGATTTAAACGCAGTCACAGTAAATCCAGAGGCCCTCACAGAAAAGGTTTGAGGGGACAATGAAGCGCAAATAAAACTTTTTTTATGTCTGACATTTCCATTTAAGTAAAGAGAACTTTGGTCTCCTGCTCTCCTCCTATGTCCCCTAATTCATCGCAAACGGCGACGTGAAACGTGTCCAACACGCGCTCGCTGGCCATATGCTGCAGGTGCACGCGCCCCCCCTCTTGGCCTACCTACCGTCCTGGGACTGACTTTTATAAACTTCGATGTTTGTGGCGACATTCAGGGGGGAAAACGACGCATTTATTTAAAGCACAGTTCAACAAACTTCTCCGTAAAAAGTTTTTCTTTTCTTTTTTTTTCCTGAACTGTTGCCATGTTGTCCATTTGGTGAGCACCACATTCGGTAATGGGGAGCGTGCATTAATTTCAGGCTATTGTTGGCAGGCTCGTGGGCCGAGGTGTTGGATGGCCTCAATGGAGCACGCGCTGTCAGCTGGTGAGCGCTCGCGGGTCCCCACCGTGTCCCCGAGGACCTTACTCGAGAGGGAACACACTTTTCCCGACTAAAGAAAGACACACATATACACACACACACACACACACACACACACACGTCAGTACTCTTCTGCACTTCTCTCTTTTCTCCTTTCTTGCTCTTTCTCCATCACCTCCAACAAAAGCACGCGCATGTGGACGTGGACGCACGCACCTCGCTGCGTGACTCAGACTGAAGTGCGTTTTTTTTCTTTCTCTCTCTCTCTCTCCTACTTTTTTATTCTCGACTCTTCTGTACTGTTTTACCAAAAGCCTGGCGGACAGCAGGGGCGTGGTACGAAACAAAAGCAAAAGAAAAAAAATACTCGGAAATTATTTATGAAACTCAACTACCTGTTTGCTGGCTACCTGTCACTGCTCTGTCTCCCACCCACTGTTTCCAGCCAATCACAGCCCCGTGCCCCTTTGCTCGCCCTTTGCTCGCCCCTTGAAGGCACGGAAAAAAAGGGGGGGGAATATAATGAGGATGCCGCGCTAAATTATTAACGGAATTTATGCAGATGGGGCTGGATGCGAGTATGATCGGACAGCCATCTGCGGCGAGTTCGTGAGGCGGTGAGAGACGATCGAGTTTCAGCAGGTTAAAAACTTTTTTTAAAAGTTATCTGTAGGAATATTACAGCGAAGTCGGGGAGAAATCACCGCGATCTCCGTGATTGTGCCTGATGTAACGCGCGAAATAAAATGAGATGAAATAAATACGATGTTTATTTTTATCCGCATTTATGGACGTTTTAATATCAACAAAAACGTTTGTTTTTTTGTTTTGTTTTTTTGTGGGCATGAATGTGTGATATGCAAATAAATACATCCCCCGAATATGGGTCACGATGAGATCAGCAACCGTGGCGCCAATTTAGGGTTCGAGTTTTAATTTTTACATTCATGGTTTATCGCAAAAACCACGAGGCGCAACCGCCAACAATTTCCCTTTTTTTAGATTCATATCTAGAGGTTAATATCTGGAGCTGCAGCTGAAGGTGCGTCCGTCTCACTGAGTTTTTCGAAAGGCTGAATGGCGTCCTTAAATAACACACATTTGTGTTTTTTATTTTTTTTTCTAAAACATTATGGCTGCGTGGTATGATAATGATCACTATCAGGCCCGGGTGTATTTAAAGTGGGAGGTAAAGACAGCCCTTCTTCAACAGGTGGGATGCCGGCCAGGTTCGAGGTTTCTCTGTTTCACACACATTAATTATTTACGCACGGACGTTATGAAAATAACAACAGAGTGGTGGAGTCGGGGAGAACCTGAGACGCACTGACGCGTGTGGATGCTGTTTTGAGTAAAAGAAGAAAAGAAAAAGAAGGGGGTGAATAAAGTACTTTTGCAGCCGTTTCATTGTTGTGTTTTCACAGTTGCGTTTGTCTTTAAGGGGAAGTTGTTTCCGTCACAATTGAAACCTTAACAGCTTTTGTAAGGACACATCTTCTCACCTAACCCTGTGCCATGATGCCATAAAGCAACAAGTGGCGGAGTCAAAAGTATGAGGAGCAGCCTTGTCTTCACGTCCTTCCATGGCAAAGAAGCTTGAGCAAAACTTAAAGTCCACCGAGACAGCTAAAAACCAGCATGGTGCACTAAAGGAATTATAGAATGTTACAGAGTTTATGCAAACCAAAACAGAAAGAAAGAAAGAAACTGAACAGAAAGTTTCAGTGCAGTCAGGAGGTGATTAACACTCTTAAGCCAAGAGGTGCGTTCGATGTGTTTTTAAGAAGTCAGGCTCATTTCAATAAATACATTCAGAATAATGTGCATTCCACAGCTTCTTCTCCTTCTTCTTCCTCTTTTTCTTTCTTTCTTTTTTTTAAATGAAAAGAAAAGGCGCTTGCATTTTGTATGAGATATGGGGAGCCGAGCAGTGTCCTTGTCCAAAAAAAAAAAAAGCAACGGGTCTCTCTGGGGACCCAGAACAAAAGGCAGAACTGGGCCATAGTCTCCATCTGCTGTCCCGGAGAGAGAAAGAGAGAGAGAGAAAGAGAGAGAGAGAGAGAGAGAGAGAGAGGATACCACAGGAGAGATAGAGACAGAATAATAAGTGAGAGGGACGGAGAAAAGAGAGAGTAGAGACGAGAGCAACAGGGGACATGGGGATGGGGAGTAAGAGGGAGTAATATAAGATATAATAATGTAAGAGCAAGATAGATAGATAGATAGATAGATAGATAGATAGATAGATAGATAGACCTCAGCCAACTGCAATTTCACCACCATAACCGACCCCTTTGTTGGATCTTTCTCTTAAATAACCCTGAAGCCCTCACCTCTCATTAGCACGTACAGTAACCTATAGTGATCCCACAAACACACACACCGCACAATGCAGGGCAGCTGTGATATGCAACGAGCACCTGTTGCATCGCATGCTCCAACTCAGCAGTGCCATTAATTGTTAATGAGTTTCCTTGTTAGTCACACAAATTTGTGGCACAAAGTGGTGTTTTGTCGCGGTGTTGTTACAGGGAAAGCAGAAGTCGTATAAAGATAACGCACGCTGGATTCTGATGAGCAACGTGTTTCTTTGTGAGGGAGCCTGCAAAAGGAAATGTTCTGATGAAATACCCCTTTTTCTGGATATCTGGCAACAATGTGCACAACTCAGTACTCAACCTGTCAAATCTATACGCCTAAGGATCGCCAGCTGATGTATGGGTGTATTTATTTATGGTCTTTTAGCAGTAATTCATTTATTTGAAACCCAAACTTGTCCTTTAAACAGGAATATGATTTGTACACAGAGTTTATCGCAAAACACACGATTACGATAAACCTATAAAATCAGCATCAGTAGAGAAACGTAATAAAAAGTCCAACTAAAACACAACTCAAGGGGAACTGAAAAAACACGCACAAGGACTTTTTGTCACTCAGAGAATTTGTGCCAAAAACAAAGGAATTAGGGGTGAAAAAAAGCTTCATCATTTAATTTGCATATCAATAGTCTAATTACGGGGGGGGGGGGGGGGGGGTGAGCCCTACCAGCTCTGAAGCAGCGCCCAGAGGCAGTCTTTCTAGTTTATGAGTTGACCAGGACTCACATGAGTTTAAGCAATGCCCTGCTCAAACCATGTAGCAACTCTCTCTCTCTCTCTCTCTCTCTCTATACATATATATATATATAAAGATATATATATATATTAGTGCTGTCAAAGTTAACGCGTTAATAACGCGTTAACGCAACGTCCTCTTAACGCCGTCAATTTTTTTAACGCGCGATTAACGCTCAGTATATTTTAAAAAAAAACTAAAAAAAACGCGCATTGTATGATTTACGGCCGTCGGCGGCACCCGTAGTCTTGATTCAGAGGGTGGCAGAAGAAGAAGAAAGGGAATCAGAAGAAGAAGAAGCAGGGCTGGCGGTTCGTTAAAAACACGGCGGACTGAAAAGCAGCACTCGCTGCAAACTCCTCATCTCTGCTGTCACTCATGGTGGCGGACATTTGTTTCTCCATCGCCCTGATCATTTTGCGGGACACTCTCTCGTGGCGTGCCCGTTTGCTGATAACTCATCCCCGCATGTTTATCTCAGGCTCCTCGCTAGCCTTCTTCCTCCCTCCAGCAGGCAGCCTGGCGCTGCTGCTGTCCTCCTTGGACAGACGCTGAAGCTCCGTTTCTCTCACTCTCTTGGGGTCGACAGAGAAACGTCTAGCGGCTGCTTTTCCCGAGTTTTCCTCTGAATATATCACGACAGAAAGTTTGAATTTCAAGTCGTACTTTTTATTGTTTTGCTGCACCGGAGCTATGGCGATCATCAGTGTGATACTGATTGACAAGAAGAAAAACGTGCAGTGTCAGTGGACACCACTTGCAAGCCAAACAGACGGCAGATGCAGAGAGCCCGTCGCCCCCCCTCGCCAAAAGCAGACAACCCTGGATTTATTTTCCTGCATGATTTGAAGTGTTGAATGAACATTTTCATAATGCAAGTATATTTGACCTTTCTTATGTTGTTAAAAGTATTAAGAACATGAAAAAATACATTAAGGTACATTTAGAACAGAAAAAAATGTGCCAAAAAAATTGCGATTAATTTGCGATTAATCGCGAGTTAACTATGGACAAAATGCGATTAATCGCGATTAAAAAAATTGATCTTTTGACAGCCCTAATATATATATATATATATATATATATATATATATATATATATATATATATATATATATATCATCATATTTTGGTATCTACAGCTGTTTCATGATCACATGGAGCAGTACATCAATTTTCCTAATTTAAAGCAAGGTAAAAATCTTTGCAGTTACTCAAAGGGATCAACAGCATGACATGTGTAGTGCATGGACATGATTAAGACTTTTTAAATAAAGCGGGTAAAATTTCTACTTATTTGGTGCAGAAGTGACTAGTTGGGCGAAGAACCGCTGCAAATGAGAAGCTCAGCACAGTGCAATTATCCAACTTAATTAAAAAAATAACTAAGTCAACAAGTGGTTTCCTAAATAATCGATTATAGGTGGTGGCATGCAACAAATACAACAAACACAAGTTTTGGTAATGAGGGTAATTCTTCTGCAAAATGACATAAATCATCAATCACGACAGCTACAGAGATGAAAATATTGCAACACGGACATTTTTTCTCTCAAAAGGCCTTCCATCCTCAGAAGAGGAGGTGTTAAACTATTTTGACAAAATACATCCTGCGGTTTCTGTGATGACAGGCCGCCCATCCCTTCAGATATGTCCAGCTGAACACGCACACACACACATAGCGTACACACACTGTCACAAGGAAGAAGATCGTTTATCTCTGTGGCTCTCTCCATGAAAGACGTCTATGGGTGAAGCAGGGTCTCCCGGGGCTTTGTTCTGGGCAGGGTTCGGCTTTTTGTGTCCGCCACCTTCAAAGCAAACGTACATGAACACGAACATGAGGCTTCTTGGGTAACCGGCCCATTGAAGAGCAGCACAATGGTGCTACCAATTATCCACAGTGCTCAATGCTCCTGTGGAATCAGTTACATGGCTTTGTGTGTGTTTGTGTGTGTGTATGTGAGTGTGTTTGGTAGATTTGCATGTTTGGGGATGTAAAAGGTTTGATGTGTGTGCGATCAATTAATGTCGTTTGGTGTGTGCATCCATTCGTCTTCTAGATAACTTCCTGAAACGCGTCTGTTCATCTCCTTGTGTTTACTGTCACAGTGCCTTCTAAACCTTCTAATGTTTTTGATTTTAATTTACTTTTTGTCACAAAAGCCTCAACCAACAGTGGGTGTGTGCACCTCTCGTGTGTCCGTGTGTAGTATAGCTATACGTCCCAATAGGAAACACCTCAACTGCAAGGCTATTTACTCCCTTTGACACCGTGTGGCTTCCAGCGGGGTCGGGTTACCGCGAGCGTGCGTCCAGCCCTCCTCAGCTGGGGAAGAGACCTTCGCTCTGACTCCGAGCACATGAATAGAAAACCTCTGGAAGCTTCGGAAGTGATTTGGCTGGAGGTGCTTTTTCCAGCTTTTTTCACACCTTGGAACATGAGAGGTGTGTGAGAGGGTCAGAGTTCAGAGAGGGGAAGGTTGATCTTGTGTGTGTGTGTGTGTGTGTGTATGTATGTACGTGCATGCCCTCGAACACGTGAGCATCCACCGCGAACTTACACACCCTTTGACACCCCTCACTTGACACCACGCGTCATTTTCACCACACATAACCTCCGCTGGCAACCTGCCAGATTCAGGTGTACTGTACGAACATGTACATACAGGAACATGAGCTGTGAGTCACTGATTGTCACCCCGGTGAGTCACCAGTGTCGAGTCCATTAGCTGAGCCAAGTGACAAACTCTGTTTCAGTATTATATCAGGTGCCGGAATTAATTCATTTAAAATGATGGAAAACTAAGAGGAGGAAGAGTAGAAGTAAATGAAAATGGGAGGCACTAGAATACATATGTAGGCATGTAAAGTTTCAAGTTCACACACTGTAGACACGTTTTTTATTTGATATGTTGAAACTGCAGGTTTCTTGTGTTTAATTTTCAATTAAACATTAGGTTTATGGACTGTTTGGTTAAGGTTAGGAAAAGATTTTTTATGCTGCAACTTCACATTTTTATAGGATCAGTTTTAAGTTTTGTGTTATGAGAAAGCTGTGCTTATGGTCTGGTTAGGTTTAGGCAAAAACAACTTGGTTAGGACTAGAAGACAATCACATTTTGGTTTACTTGGTTGCGTTACCACAAACAAGACTGGTTAATGTCCAGATGTCTTGGTTAGAAATACCCCATAATTTCACCCTTACAAATCCAGGAATGCCGTCTCCAGAAGTGATCTCTCACTTGGTTGCCGTCAGTCCGCTGCCATCACCTTCCTCTGCTGACATAAAAGTCATTCATTTACGTGTAGTCTGATCATGACATGACACCTATTACATTTCTTTGTGGTGACAGGGCTGGAATAAATGCACCCAGAAAAGAAGGTCCACATATAGACACCGCCTGATATACATATTTTATCCTTGGCAGTCTTATACCCCTTTTCCACTGGTCAAAACCCCCCACTTAAACCCCCTATGATCAGGCTTTTATGTGAATGGGAATGTGTAAACTCTGCA
Organism: Diplodus puntazzo; assembly: GCA_963678695.2. Classification (NCBI taxonomy): domain Eukaryota; kingdom Metazoa; phylum Chordata; class Actinopteri; order Spariformes; family Sparidae; genus Diplodus; species Diplodus puntazzo. The sequence continues at coordinate 28,325,190 of OZ023159.1, read as the reverse complement.
TTTACACCCAGCTCAATTAACTCTGCAGTAGACCCGGGTTTCTATCATCACGGCTTGGCTTTGATCTAAACATAAAACATGCTAAATTCTGCCACAAGAAGTGAAGAAGCATTATCAACATCCAGTGGAGGCTTGTAAATACAGAAGGATTTTGGGATTCGGTCTCTTCAAGGACGTTTCATTACTGGACACAGTGTTGGAGGCAGAGCCCCGTTCATACCTATGAAAGCTGCTCAGTAGTGTTTTGAAGCCAAAAAAGCTTGTCTTCCTGCCTATGAAAACACTTCGATTGCCAACCCAGCCGGTCAACTTCTGGTTTCGAGTCTACTGTTGTTTTTCTTCTGTTACAACTGTTTCCAGTAACATACAGTCAGTGACATACAACTTAACGCTTTGGACAAAAACCATAGACGGGCTGCCTTGCCTGTGGGAAGTGAGAATGGGATCAATACGCGATCGTAAGCTGGTTTGCCGGCATTTAAAAAACCTGTGTAGAAACTGGTATTAGTTTAGGTGTGAGTAAAAACCCTCTCCCCTTCATACCGGCAAATATTAGGCTGTGAAAAAGAGGATGATTTTCTGGGGTATTTCATCCTCAACATGTGTGTGTGTGTGTGTGTGTGTGTGTGTGTGTGTGTGTCGTGCACCAAGTGGGGTGAAATTTGGAAGCTGATTTCTTCTACCTCTACCTCTGGGTTGGGTTGCCAGGTACCACGCCACCCACCATGAAACTGGGGAGATTAACTCAGGGAAATAACCAGTGTGGGATCACAGGGATAAAGATCTGAGGACAGTGCCAAAAGTTCGAAGTGTTGGCAGGTATGTCCATTGGTTTGGAGAACTGAGATAGTCATGCAAACTTGCTTGCAAACTTGCATGAACACACACCAACGGCCTTCAGAAGAATTAGGAAAAAGAACGAGGACAAAGAACCAGAAGAAGAAGAGGACAAACATTTTGATGAGGGTTGATGTCAACTTCCGAAACATCACAGTTAATGTGTATGTCCGTCGCCCGTTGGTGAATCTTCTGTCTTCATATCAGTACAAAGGTCGAAGGCAAAACATCTAGATAACTGACGTTGTCTTGCAGGTTGCAGGAGATGGTCCTCTTTCCCGTCCTTTTCTTGCTATTTTTGGCCCCACTCACCTGTTAAGTTAGCTACATCTCCTCCGTACTCTTGTCCTCCCCGGGCCCATTGTACAGTTGCCCCTGCGGATCTCCTTTCAGCTCGCTGCCCTACTCAGGTGAGGGATACAGTATATTGAAGCAGATTTTGCTTGTATTTGATTCCGCTCCTTTTCATGGTGGCTGAAAGCCTGGCCTCCATACTGCCCCCTCCCTTCTCTCCCTCCCTGTCCTGTCCAGTTCCCAGGGGACCCCCACTCTTTCCAGGGCCGGCCAGGGTGGAGCAGCCTCAGAGTGGGGCAAGTAGGGAACAGACAAGGGTATCGCTTACAGCCTTCCTCCTGCACTCACACAGCACACAGAGCGCAGACAGTGATGGCGCACCCCCTCACCTCGCCCGTCTACCTCGCTCAGGCGCACATAGACACACAGCGGCGTCGGTGCACTCTCAGGCGTACACATGCACATGCACAACTTCTCCTCCATCTTACCAATTAGAGATACATGTCCTATCGTTTTCACCACCCTCTTTTCAATCTGTCCATTCAGCCAGCGATCCAGGACGGAGGCGGACCACAATGGGGTCGTGGAAAGCCATTTCTGTGCACTGAAAAGCGAGCAATTGAGATTTGGTGACTAAGAGTGACACAGACGTTTAGATGGAGAATGGGACAAAAACCTTGATGCAGAGGCAATCACACAGGTAGAAACACACACACACACACACACACACACACACACACACACACACACACACACACACACACACACACACACACAATCACATGTAGAATGGGCTCTGTCTGGGTTCCCTTCCTGTCAACACGCCATGTACTCACACACCTTTACCCTCCTGCATAAACCAGCCAGGTATATCACATAACCTTCCTGTTCCATGTTACAGCATTTAGCTTTAAACCGTTTGATATTTTTCCACCAGATTCAAGCTTTTCCATACTGAGTTAACACACAGTATACTGTTACAGTAGCATGTTATGTAAAATGTAACACATTCACGCTTAGAGCTGACCTGTGTTCAACTTATAGGGTGGTTGGACTCTTGTTTTTACTGCACTATTGAAGATGTAAGCGCTGCTTAACCTTTCAGCTGAGCTCTATTTAAATTTGGTTAAAATTGCAGGGGTTCAAATGTTATGTCACTGTCAATACTAGGGTCCAGGGTGTAGGGTCTGCAATCTATTGGCGGATTCGGAACATAATATTCATAATTATGTTTTCATTCATCACCTGAAATTAAGGAATCTTTGTATTTTCGTTGACGCACAATTAGCTTTTTTTCTGTATATAGAGAAGCACATCCATTTCCACCACGTCCATCATGTTGCACCACCATGTTTCTACTGTAGCCCAGCACGGACAAACTGAATGCTGGCTCTAGAAAGGACGTCTTACGTTTTTTTTTAGTGTGTTTTTAACTGCTGAGGGATATTCAGTTGTTTGCATTCTTCAATCTCACCACTAGATATCACTAAATCCCACGCACTGGCCTATCATGTTTTAAACACATCCTCATACTGTACCGAAATTAGTGAATACGTCGATCGTCAGTGTTTCCAGATACCACATATATCACAATTCACAAAACAACTGTCCACCCCCATTGTTCACTAGAAGAACTTTTCACCGTTTAAACTACTTTCTCCTAACTTCCTCCTTTTTCAGCTGTAATAAAAAGCAGCTAGCTCAATATGGTCAATAAAGGTCATAATGAGCTAGTTTTATTTTCAACCTTTCATTCCCAACTTGTCAAATAGCATTGCTTTTGTGGCGGCGACCGACCCGACTTTCAATCCCAAACTGTCAGCATTTGTGGAATTATGAATGAGACTCAAAAATCTACTTTTCTTACAAAGTTCTTCAATAATGTAATTACCCCCTCATTGATTTCACATTTAAATGACCATTTGAAGTTGGTGTAGGATTAGTTTTAATTTGATCTGAATTAAATATGGTGAATATAAACCCTTAAGGCTCTTGCTGTAACCCTCCCACTGCCGCAACTATAATGTTACCACTTGACATGACAGTTTATTAACCTCATATGTGATATTTAAGGATTGCTTGTATATCAGTCCCTCTCAGTAATCACCAGTGGGACTCTGAGTCTTGAGATAAAGCCCACCTAACAACACACAACACCCACTTACAGAGGAGCGGTGCTATCATGTATTTCTCGAGTGGTCTTTTTACACACAGCAGTAGCTGCAGGGCGTACTGAAACAACAAGCCCCCTGCTAGACTTAAACAAGCGCACACCGCTTCCCGTCGTGAAGGAATTGGATTAACATGGCTCTTCTCAGCTAGACAGGAAATGTAACAGTGAACCTCAACCCTCACGAAAATAGCTGAAATACCTACACTCTATTGCTCACAAAGAGCTGTTTTTTAAGTCGAATACTAAATCTAAAGTTCCTTCAGATGGTCTTAAGTCTATCCATTCCTAAGCATATTTGTTGTCTGTTGGTTGGTGATGCCTGCAGGGCATCTTTACGGGTAAAGGACCCTTCACTGAAACACAAGATCCCAGCAGGATAACACAGCTAATAAAGCTAGACATTTCCTACTGCTATAACGGATTAGCAAGCCTCTCTGCAGGCGAACACAAACACATAAACAATGGTCGTGTGACTGGACTGTGAGCTCTGGCTCATATTCCACCTGTTAAACTCACTATTTCTTTAAATGAGACATTTCCCTTTTCCTCTTTCCTCTTTTAATTCTGAAACTAATCATGTTCCATGGGTGTATTAATACTTTTTCAGTGTCATTAAACTGCGTTAAAATTAAAATATGTGGAATTATATATATATATATATATATATTTACATATATATATATATATATATATATATATATATATATATATTATATATATATATATATATATATATATATATATTTATATATATAGATTTATATAGATTTATATTTATATATATATATTTATATAGATTTATATATATATATATTTATATAGATTTATATATATAGATTTATATATATATATATATATATAACGGATCAATCGCATGTTGCAGTTAAGGGTGCAAGAGTAATAAAAAAGTAAATCCATTTTCTTGCCAACACGCGAGAACTTTCTGAGCTGACTGTTTGTTTGTAGCTGATTTGGCCGTCCTTATCTTCCTCCTCCTCCCAGATTAGTGCTGCAGTCTGCCTGTTTTCACACCATTAAGGCCAATCCACATCCTCTCCATCTCCCCTGGAGATCAGTGACGCCTCACTGACCACATCAATCAATCATTCTCCCTCTGACTACCTCTCTCCCGCTCCCCTTTTGTCTCTCTCTGTATGTCTCTGTCTCCATATCTCTCTGTCTCGCCTACTCGACTTTAATATCTGTCTCATCCCTCTTTCCCACACATGACATGGGAACTACTTATCATAAAAACACACATAGATGCTGCTCACAGACAGGGCCTGTCTTGGAAGGTGCTTTGGCTGGGGAGTTATAACCACCAGCAAGTAGCTTTTGTAGTTTTTGACACAAATTAATTCATATTTTAAATATGAGAAAGATGCATTGCCTGCAGAAATTGCTGTATTCATCTCTTTTCATTGGTTTATTTACATGTATTTTTTTTCTCAGGTGAATCTGTTTCCACAAAGAAATGCTCTGAATGTGCCACGTGTCGATCTAAAGCAGCCACACATCCTGCAGTCTTCCAGAAAAACTCTCTACTTGTCTCCATAATGGGGTCAACAACGCGAAATCTGTAAGAGAAGTGAGGCGACAATAGAGATCGGTTGAACTTGCACTCCGTGTTTAGCAAAAGGTCTTTGTTCTTGCATTGCCCTCATGGGAGGTCAGGTACTGTGACACAACACGCAGGCCACATATGTGTGTCCGATGCATTGTGATAATAATATAGGCCTTTTCACCGCTTCTGTTCAACCCTAGACCTTGTTCAGGCAACACGCAATGTAAGGATTTGCAATCCAATAGGCAGAATCAATGTTGACAATGTGTATTGCCAACATATGGTGCAAACCATGGCTATTTTGAAACTTTACACTTTGTCATGCTGCAACGTTACCTTTCTTTTGATTCGGCCTTCAATTTTATGTTGTGACAACGCTGTCCTTATGGCCAGGTTTAGGTACAGAAACCATTTAGTTATGATTAGAACAAGATCATGTTTTGGCTTAAAATACTTGTTTTGGTCGTCACAAACCCGGCTGGACATGTCACAAGGTCTCCTTAAAAATCAACCGTTTTTTTGTTGCCCTAAACCCAACTGAAAATTGTCTTGAGGTCTTTTTATGGACATCCAGTGGTGTCATTCTTGATTCACACAAACTTACTGGATCAGTGGTTTGCAGAATTAATTGCCAACATTTTACTCTGGCGACCAGGATGGGATCTATCTGACTATATCAGCAGCTGAAAATAGTCCTCAAACGATGTACAAAAAAGACAAAGCTATATTTGGGAGTCATTTTTTTAAAGACTTTTGGAAAGTGTCATCATCATCATGAAACAGATTAATGGTTTTCTCCTGGGATTTTGTGATGATAAGAACAATGCAGAATATCTACAGCTGGAACTGACATTGGAAATTAAATCAGTTACAACATACGCAAACATAAAAAGCTGTCCATCACCCATTTCAGATTTTTTGTTTGCCAGACTACCCATCTCTCAGTCTGCTTTTCTGCTTTTCCCTTGCTCTGCTGTTGTTCTGCCAGCCTTCTTATCTATCAGTATCCCTACAAACCTGTCATACTGTCTCTCACTTGTCTCTCCGCATACCAACCTGTCTGCCTCCTTTTTACCACTCAGTCTGTATGTCTGCCAGCTAGGAAAGGTCAGCACTAAATGGGCTGACTGTAAACAATGCCCTCGGTACCCAGGACGGGGACAGCCGGTGTCCCACAGCGGACATCCTCCCACCGCCGCATGTGATGTGCGGCCAGCCCTCCCCTATTCATCTTTACTCTTCTCCCTCTTCCTCCTCTCTGCGCTCGCTGCGTCCGTTTTCTGTCTTTTGCCGCCCTTTTCTACTCTTCTCCTCCTTTTTTTGTTCTGCTTTTGGCCAATTCTCACTTTCTTTTCCCACCGCTCCGTGGTCTCTCTCTCTACCTGCCCTCCATCTCGGTGTCAGTCCTTCCCCTTCCTTCCTCTCCTCCCCTCCTCTTCCCCATCGGTCCCCATCAGGAGGAACCTAATAGGAAATCAAAGTTTCTGGTGGAAGAATGGAGTGGGGCTTAGCGTTACCGTCCCCTGGGTCCTCCCTGCTGAAAGAGGAGTGCAGAAAAGACTCTATACTGGCACTGTGGAGAGGAAGGTTAATGCAGCAGATAGTCTTTCCCTTGCTGTTTTTCTGTGTCTCTCTATCCATTCTTTCTCTCTCAGACACACACTCTCTCTATCTCTCTTTTTCCTGTCTTTTAAGCTCTTTCTCCATCTCGCGCACACACACACACACACACACACACACACACACACACACACACACACACACACACACACACACACACACACACACACACTCGATGCACATGCGCCCTTTTTCTTCCTCTCAAAGAGTGAATAGCAGGGCAAGCGAACTCAGCTGCCCCTGGCCGGATGGCGTTTGGTGAGGTCGGATTTGCAGCCTACCGCTGCACCATCCGTCCTTTGGGATACGATGGTTGTGGAATGGACCTTGTGTGTGTGTGTGTGTGTGTGTGTGTGTGTGTGTGTGTGTGTGTGTGTGTGTGTGTGTGTGTGTGTGTGTGCCACCCCCAACACGGCACGGCACGCACCCCTGCCCTTCAAAGTACTGCCTATGTGTAGCAATTGACTCCATGGCCCCCGCGAGCTCAGGTACTGCTGCCTCGTCAAGCATGTCGAGAAGCATTTACAAAGGCTGTCCCTGTGCGTTGCTACCTATGGTACGATGCTTCCCATTTAAATGATAAGCAGACTTTTGAATATAAATCAGCACCACACAGACAAAACCTTTGCATCGGAAAGAAACAACTTGTTTTTTTTCACAAATGAAAAGTGTTTGGTATAGACTCTTTATTGCTGCTAAAAGCCTTTATCCTGGACATGCTCGGGTATAGTAGATTGGAATAGAACAGAATATTTAGAACAGAATTAATAGTGAATGACGACCTAATTATATGTAACTTTTGGGAAGTATGTTGAAAGAATACATTAGAATTAGCATTGTTTTCCGGCATTAGGGAGTAAAAGCGTCTGTGTCTGCCCAAAGCCAAAGGTTAAAGGAGCTCTATTAACAGTTTTTTAGCAATTTACATGCATTAATCACTTTTTATTGGCCATTTATGAGCGGAATGTTACGTGACTTGGAAAATGAAACCTTCCCTTTTTCTCTCGCTCGCCTACACAAGCCTGTGGACGTTTTGTTGAATTTGTTTGACGGCTGTTGGCCTGTGGATTGCTTCCTGAAGGACTTGGGTCAGTTTTTAAGCAACAATCCAAAGGGCATTATGAACACTCTCAACTGCCCTGTTATAGTGCCTCTCTCTGCTCCGCTTATAGAGAGCAACAGTTGCTAACTTTAGTTCAGAAACAGAGTCTGCTAACATGAACTAACAACTGGCTCTCAGCACAACACAGAAGTTTCGGAAAGCCCCTTAAAGGCCTTGTCACCACATGTATAGATTTTTTTGTGCAAAATTTGCATTTTCCTCAGATCAAAACAGCATTTTAGGTCACCAAAACAGAGGATTTTTTAAAAAAGCATTCTCACGTGCAGATTTTCGAAAATACTCCTTGTATCTGTGTGGACACAAGAAAAAATGATCACCTCAACTTTTATTGTTTTGTTTAATGGTCAGGCACCTGAAACTGCCCCAACAGCAGACCAGTTTGTTTGAAGCACCAACTGAAGGTTTGTTAGCACACAAATACACATCTCAACTACACGCTGTGAACGCTCGTCTTTGGTTTTTGACATACCGTTTGCGTAGATTTTATTGCCACCTTCTGGGCCGGCATGCCCGTTTGAGTGTTTGGAGGCGTTTTAGTGTTTTTGAGCATACAGAGACCCCCCCCCTTTTTTTTCAAACAAAGATCTTAACAACGGACCTAGGGACCAAATACCCATTGAGCAAAATATTTGTATTCATGTGGACAAGGCCTAAAATGCTGCCCTGCAACGACAACATATCTGATCCAAATCCAAATAGGGTGATTTGTTGTATCTCTCTCTTCCAGGTTACCTGTCATATCTGTTCTGTGACAATCTAATGGAAAATAATGGATAAAAGAAAAAGGCGTGATTTGATTAAATAACTTTGGTAATGTTGATAAGACCCATTTCTTTTGAAGAAGTGTTTCAGAATATGTTTGTATGCTCTTGTGTATCATTCGTGCTTGTGTCTGTGCATGTTGGGTGTCACACAAATCAAAAAACTTGCAGAAAATACCTTGTAAAAGTGAGGCTAAGCCTAGAATTAGTCCCGTATTTGCTGTCAAGCGTCTGCCGATCCGAGGGATGAGCAGCCCCAGATCCTGCTGTGTTAAGCTGCTCAAACACTCAGAGGTGGAAAGGATTAAACAGCGTGGCGTGCCTCGGGGTACAAGGAGCACAGGGAGTGCCGGAGGAGAGGGCAGGGGAGAGAGCAGTATGGGACAGGGTGGGGCGAAGGAGACAGAGCAGGAGGTGGTGGCAGAAGATGGAACACACGGAAGACAACCATGAAGACAGAGGAAGACCGTGAGGTCTCATGCGGAGGAAGAGAGAGGATGATGCTGTAGCTGAATCCAGATTCCCAGGAAACAAATTCCGACCCCCCAAAATGTTCCTCCTCTCTGGTCCCCTCATGCCTCCCCTCCACTGCCTCTTTACCCCTCCTCTCCCCTCACGCCTACACACCACCCACCTGCCCTCTGTGCTCCCCCACAGAAGAGTTCGGATTCTTGGAAGGTGTTGGGTGTCTACAGTGTCACAACTAAACAAAACCATTTGAAAACAAAGTGGGCCGGTGAATGTGCCGGCGCAATCCGACCCCTTTCCCTTTGTGGCCGTAGAGAAAAACGGCCTCTCAGAATCAAGGGGATGGAGGGCGGGCAGGGGGAGGCACACCATTTCAATCCACAGGTTATCCCCCCCATGCACCCACCCAGACCCGCTTTTACCACCGCCTCCTCTCCACCCCACACACACCCACACTTTTAAGTGCACCCTTCAAAGGTGAACATGCTATCTGAAACAGAGCCGTCTGTGTTACAGTACCTCCAAGAACAAGATACTCCTTCTTTTTACTCCTTCTTTCTCTTTTATCCACTTCCATTTGCTCTTTTCCCACTTCAAATATCTTACAATGTCACTTTTATTGCCATAATCTGAATGCAACGTTCATACAGTTCTCTGAGATGCTGAAAGAGAAGAGCCGCTTTTTAGGAGTTGATCATATAGAATTTAGCAGGAATTTAACACATATCAAATGTGACCTTTTGAAAAGAAAAACACAATGAGAATGAGTAATAATGAAAAGTAAATTCCTCACAGAGAAGTTATGAGTAAGCAATCACATGTGACATGTGCACAACAGGGTGACGATGAGGTTATGAGTCACTTGGCTGTTTCTATGCAAATATGAGATCTTTGGAGACAAGAAATAGAAGCGATTACTCATCGTCATGTGCCTAAACAGTGCATGTATTGTTTGGTTACATAAATGTTGAGGTTTGTGAACACGCCTCAGTCTGTGGAATAGCCTGCCTTTAAAACAACTTAAACTCACCTTTTAGCCTGGACATTTTTTACGTTAATGAAACTAATATTCTTTCATACTTTTTTTAACGTTTGAGGTGCGTCTTGTGTATGAATGATGCTCTATAGATAAAGTATGGCTGATCGATTAATTGATTGATATGATGTTCTCTGCTGGAGTTAAAGGTGCTGGCAACAGTATGATGAACATGTAGTCGCAAAACCGTTTCTGGTAGTGACCATACTTTAATTAATTATTATTATGATTATTATTTTGAAATGTCAGTTGAGTTATTTTCTTTATTGTTGAATGTGACAAACACAAAGAAGTACACAGGTCATCCGTCTTGTCTACGCTGCTGACTATGGGAAAGTAATGCCCCCTGTTTGTGTGTGTGTGTGTGTGTGTGTGTGTGTGTGTGTGTGTGTGTGTGTGTGTGTGTGTGTGTGTTCGTGTCAGTGTGATGAACTGTCTGTCAATCATAGTCGGACTTAATTATTTCGTCGCCCCGCTGGGTGTGAGTGTGTGTCAGGAACTCTGACCCGGAGACCTGGGGTTGGGTCACAAACAAACACACACACACACACACACACACACACACACACACACACACACACACACACACACACCCTCCCCTAAGAGAGCGGAGAGGTCCACCCATGTCCTTCCAAGGATCGTCCATTGGCCACCTGACTACACACAACGAGGTAGGCGTATGTGTGCATCTTCGAGTGCACAAAATCTTTGCAGACTAATGAAGAATGTTTTTATTTTCGAAACAGATATTTGTACGTGTTTGTTCACAGACTGCATAGTGTGTTAAGATTTATTTATTAACACTTTACAATTAAAAACAAGCTCGAGAACTTAATTGGGCTGACATTCATGCCTCTGTGTGTGTGTGTGTGTGTGTGTGTGTGTGTGTGTGTGTGTGTGTGTGTGTGTGTGTGTGTGTGTCTGTGTGTGTGTCTGTGTGTGTGTCTGTGTGTGTCTGTGTGTGTGTCTGGGTGCATGTGTTCGTGCGTGCGTGTGCGTGTGTGTGTGGGACAGTGTGACGAGTGGAGACGGAGAAGGGCAGGACCCCTGGGAGATCAAGTAGTCCTGCAGGCAGCACAATGGACACCCCTGGCTTGTGTCTTTTCTATCAGACGGGTGGAGGCAGGGGGGCAGAAAATAACACAGTGAAGCACACTGCCATGATTAAGAGGCTGGTTAAGTCGGACTGTGTGTTTGTCTCTTGTCAGTCTGTCTGTGTGTGTGTGTATGTCTCTCTGAATTGGAGGATTGATAGCGATAAGCAGCTTCAATAAAAAAAAAAGGGTGCTAATGAGCGACGAGACAATCCTGGATATCAAATCCAAGAAGGTTTTTCTGGATGACAGGCTTCTTAAAATTTGTGAAAACACTTGTGCAGAGATGAGATTTCACAGTCTGTTAAACACATGATGAGCCACTGAGGCATCTTTCTCAGCGCAGAATGACACGCGCAGGCTAGATAAATTATTGCTCTGGTGAGGAGGCAGATCTTCTAATCATATCACATTTTTAAAAAATAATCTAAATAACAGTATTATAGATGATTAACCTGACGTCGTGCTAGCTTGGCAAGTAAACACATGGCTCCTTTTTTTTTGTCCTGAATGTTCTTTTGTTTAATTGTTCTTGAGTCGTTATGTGTAAACACTTCATGTAGACAACGAGATCATGTTGAAAAGACTCAGTGACCAGATGTTCTCACTGTCCAGGTGTTGCTCTGTGCCTGGTGAGCACTGTCTACATGTTTGCTTATTATAAATGGAAATTGTACATTTTATGCTCTGGTTTTCCAAAGCATTCTTCAAAAATAGCTGTAATATTCCTCACTGTATTCATTGCCCTGATTCCCGCTCCGGAGTGCTCGGTCCTGTTATCTGTCCCACCGCAGCCCGGCAGCAGGGTCTTTGCCTCTTCAGAAACATTTCTTGTACAGTGACCCCGCTGACCCAGGCATCAGTTATCGAAGCCAAACAATCAGCACCTAAACCGCCGGGCTCGAACAAATCTCACCAGCGTGATCTGATAGACGCGGCCCGTGTGAATAAACAATAACAGAAAGCTCCTTTTTTTTTAATCACATCTTAAACCAAAAGCCCTGCTCTTCATTTTCCCACAGGAGAGAAATAAAAAGCTCTCCCAATAACCGGCACCTACATGTGTCTCGCTCCATACACTCCACCACACACTGTGAGCCAAATTGATGGAGAGTAACTCAGGAATGAAAATTAAAACACTGTCACCTTGTTTTTGGAGATGAAAGATGCCGAGTTAAAGAAAAGTGAGCGGGGCGTTATCGGATTAGCAGCCGGCACAATCGCATCTGTTCAGATTTGCCTCTGTGCTGTAAATGCGATTGTGGGCAATAACATGTCGATTAAGGCGGCCGTGGCTGGACTGTTGGAGGCTTTGTGTGAGTCTGCAGAGGAGGTGATCAGATTAGCGAGGGCCGGAGTGGAAAGCCTGGGGGAGAGGGGGTGAATACTGATGAGGAGGTCCAGAAGTAACCACTTGAAAAGTAACACTTTCTGGCACATGGTATATTGGTTTCATCTCACTTCGCTTGACATCAGAAAGCACAAGGAACAATGTAATGAAGAGGTTTTTTTTGTGTGACTAATAGACACTAAGTATGAGAAGATGACAATGACAGACATCGTAGTTCCTAACAGTTTAAACTTTCCTCTAGCAGGAAACACCAGAAGAGATCCTGACCACATTGAAATATTGCCTAAAAGAAATAGAAGGCTCTTCAGTTTAAGTGACACCACTTTCACACACAAATATTGTGTTTAACCAGGCCTAATAATTACTGAAATAGCAGACTTTGATCACAGACCCACATCTCAAATCTAGTCACAGCAGTACTTCTTCATAAGATCTGTAAACATAGTTGCTGAAAGAAATTACAGAAGAAATTAAAAATGGCTGACGTTGAGGACAAGCAAAACTGAAACTGAGCAACTCCACTGATGAAAACTGTAATCCACATCTGAAAAACAAACACTACCCAATTTAGATACGTTAAAATCTTAAGTTTGTTCAAGTTGCAACTTTATGTTTCTTTCTGTCAAAATTTTTGCACAGTTTACGTGTGAAATTTACATTATTACATACAAAAAGGCAAATTTCACATCGCGTTTTCGTCGGGGGAATCAAACTTTCACGTGGCTGCTGATCAGCTTTCAATCATTTTGCTGTTAATATTGCAAGCACATAGGGTACTTGGAGGAGCAAGACAAGAGGTAATGTTAAATGTATGCTTTTGTGCTGTTACTATTTTCAAACATTATTTTTCACCTTTTTTATCAGAAAAAAAGTTTGTATCATTGTTAAATTTTTACCAAATCCTAGAAGCTGCTGTATTTCAGCATAACTCGTACCCAAACCACATAAAAATAATAAGTCAGCTAATACAGGTAATACGCTAACACTTACCTGAAGCTAATGCTAGCTCCCACAGTAATAGGCCTAAGTAGTATGAGTAAGCTAATTAGCCCGAAATGCTAAATTTTGTAGTTGACATCGAATCAGACCAACTCACTTATGAATCCATTCCCTAATCTTTTGTCTTTTGTTTCTAGTTTGAAAATACAGATACAAGCTGCTAACGGATGCTAATATATTAGTTTCTGTTTGAAAGAGGCTGTTGGAAACAGTCAGTCTGACATGGCCGTAGCTGTAGACATCAATATTCCTCTTGGCAGTGGTAAAAAAAACATTTCCCTTTCTTCTTGCATGCTATACCACTCTTCACCTCATGTTATTTCTTCCCCCGTCTCCACCTCTCCATCTCCTTCCTCCATCTGTGTCCCCCAGACGACCAAGGCCTCTCTGATTTCCACCTGGCAAATTGTCTTATCGGTCAGCAAGCCGATTGGGACGAATGAAAACATGACCTTTCTCAGGCGGGGGTCTCGAACAGAGAACTCCGGGTACATTGATCAGCCTTGATAAAAAGCTCAAGGAAGAGGATACTGCACGCTCACACAGGGACTTATCTCCAGGTACACTGATCAGCAATGATAAAGCCATGGGAGGATAAGGGAGAGCAGTGGAGTGGCAAACAAGCGCCATTAGGGTTATTCTCTTCATACTCGGAGAGACGGAGAGATAGGGAGAGAGAGGAGGAGAGAAAGCGGGGTAAGTGGCTAACAAGACCCATTAGTACTACTCAGACTTTCAGAGTGACGGTTGGCAGGCCGACTGACTAGCTTGCTGATTGACAGGAGTGGACAGCGGCTGAGAGGGGGTGGAGAGAAAAAAAGGAACGAGTTGGTAATAGAGCAACAGAGAGACAGTTAGCACCTGGTTTAGTTAAAGGATTTAAAGGTCCTGTGTGTAGGATTAATGGGGGTTGGGGGGAGAAATGTAATATATTATTCATAAATATGTTTTTCATTGGTGTATAATTACTGAGTGTGTATGAAACTAAGAATCATTTTTGTTTTTGTTACCTTGGAAAGCCTGTTCCACGGAGCCTGCTTGGATCTATTAAGGGGAAATCCGGAGGGTGGAGCCCTGTTCATTCCCATGTAAGCTGCTCAGTGGCGCATGAAGCCACATTCGACATCCTGGGTGTAAAATTGTCTGGACCTTTCTGTAGCTTCCGCATAGTGCGTGTACACGAGTGACTTCCGGCAGGTGGCTAACATCCGTTTTAGCCCTCTGTCATCTTAAACGGAGAATGAACAGTATTAATGGTGGGGCTCTTCTAGACTTTCCAAATTGTATCAAACTGAATTCTTATAGTGGAACAAGATATTTATTGGGCAGTTGTGATGCTCAAACATTTTCTTATAGCGTCACAGTTTAAGCTCATGGGGGAATCACATGATGTTGTAGTCACACAGTTTGGCCACTATGTCAGATTGGCTTCAGAGCATGACGCCGTTCCCGACGGGCCTGGGAGTCCGTTACGTTGCGCAGCCATATTCCTACAGTAGCTCAGAATGGACAAACCGAACACCGGCTCTAAAGAGAACTTTTCTGTTCACCCATGTTAGCGGCCACCTTAGGGGAGGATGGGGCAAGGGGTGTTCAGTTGCAACCTCAACACCAAAATTAAGCTTTAATAAACATCATAAATACAGGAGTGGGTTGCAAGAGAGTTGAGAAAAGAACCAGGTTTTGTCGTGCAGTTAAAAACTGAGTTAATTTTGACTCCAAGTCCAATTGAAATGTCAACTAATATTAAAATCCCATTAAAGCTTGTTTAAAAGTCTTTTGCAGGACGATGCTGGTGGAAGCGAGTGCATTTTTTTTACACAGTGCATGTTGATCTGAGGCCAGTCTTGGTCTCGGTTTCATTTTAACACACCGTGAGCAAGTGGATCCGTACCCTGCCGGCTTACGTCTGCTCCATCCCTCTCGTGCATGATCTGGACACATAAAACTGGTGACAAAACTTGACAAATCAAATGCGTCTTCTAACCACAATAGGTAAGGAGCACACAAGAATGGAGGGATGAAGAAGTTGGAAGTCAGGTGTAAGAGGCAGCGGGAGAAAAAAAAAAAGAGAGGAGGGAATACTGGAGGGAGGAGAGTGCACGAGGATACAGTGCAACTGGCTGGCTAACCTTTCACATCAGTCCCATTGTCCCACATTAAAAGCACCAGCGTCCATTGTGAGAGCACGAGGGGGGGGCACGGAGGAAAGTTAGACGAAGAAGAGAAAGTACAGAAAAGGGGACAAAAAGTAGGAGGATGTGACCGGAGCATAAATCGAGTGGGAACAAAAAAAGTATGATGGGGGAGAGAGAGAGAGGGGGGGGGGGAAGATGGGGTGAAGGTAAAACAAGTTTGGGTGTGCGCACAAGATCAACGGCCCCTCCTCTTCACCTCACGCTTGGCTGCTCCTGGACGGGGAGAGAGGGAGCGAGGGAGCGAGGGAGCGGGGACGGGGAAAAGAATAGAGGGTCACACGAGACAGTGGGGGCTTTGTGGGCACTTATCGGAGACTGACGGCGAAGCAGCGGACCCGAAGAGGAGGGACAGTGAATAGAAACGGATGTAGACGTGTGTGTGTGTGTGTGTGTGTGTGTGTGTGTGTGTGTGTTTTCTGTATGTGCTCGTTGGATGTGGAAGGGGGGCGGGGGACGAAAGAATGGAGGGATGATGCAAATAAAACAAGAAACTGTGAAGCGCAAAAAAAAAAAAAAGGGTCAAAGGGAAGCACGACAAGCAGCCGCGTAGATCACTTTACCGACCTGAATGCACCTTCAGGAGAGACTGAGGAATGGAGAAGGAGAGGGAAGGAGGGAGCACGGGGACACCAACAAAGAGCGAGAAGGTCAAGGAGAGGTATATGATATGGAGGGAGAGAAAATGGAAGGCGGAGGTAGGAAGCGACCGAGGTGGGAAAGATTTGGTTACACATCTAAAGTCCGGTGTCATGTCCATCAAAGGTGGTGTTTCACGCACAGAGTGACTCCCCTGTGAATGTCAGAGAAATCAGGATTTGTGGTGGAAAAATGTGCCCGGACGCCAAAAAGTTTTGTTTTTCTTGTTTGCTCACTTTCCAACTCCGTCCATCTCCTTCACTTTCCCCCTTCTACGCACACAGACACACTAACACACTCAGTCAGCGGCAGCTCCCAGCTCCCCGCGGTGCGCCCGCTGAGAGGGGTCATGTCAGACATCAACCCCCGTCGCGTCAGCTCTTTTTCTCCCACAATTCAACACAGCTGAGGCTGTCATCGAGCTAACCTCCCTTCCCCCCAGAAAAGGCCCAGACACTGGCCCCTAACATTCACAGAGACACGCACATGTTTATGATATACACACATAAGTCAAAACGTGCACACACACACACAGCGCGCAAACACACACACTCTCATTCACACGACTTATCAAATGCACACATTTGGATGCAGCGGCGTCCCCAGAGGAGACAGACCCCCAACTGGTGTCCACCAGCAGGGATGCTGATCCTGTGCTGACATTCCCATCTCAGTCGTCTCAACCTCGCTGTCAGTTTACAGAAAGGAGAGACCAGGACACACACACACAGTCATAGTCACTGTGTGTGTGTGTCTGCGTCTGCCATCTAAAAGAAAAGCTTAACGAGTTTTTCATTCTCTTCCTGTCCAGCCTCTCTCCTCCTCTCTTTAGATATGGTGATTTCGCAAACTACTTCAAAACTTTGCTGCACCTCGTTGATTGCACGTTTTTGTGCATCTGCATCGGCCTCCTTAAAATATGTATCATCCGTGATTGGAACCTGCTCCCTCTGACTGCTGTCAAATGTGCTACGCAAGCAAATTCTGCCTTTGAAATAGTGGAAGCAGAATAAAAAGTTAGCCAAAAACACCAGAAGTAAGGCCGAGACAAGCAATCGCTTACCACTGGTTAACAATTAACAGGTGATGTAAGTGCATAAAAAAGCTGTGATCAAAGCCAAATCTTGTAGTTTTTTTACCATTTAGCCTGTGCTTCAAATTTAATTTGAAACGCTCGAAACACAATTAAAATTGTCACAATCCAGTGGTGAAATATCAAAGTAGTCAGGGAGCACGTGCCTGTCTGCATCTCAGTGCCAAAATAAACTGCAAATAAAACAATGAGAGATGTAAAAGCTGCCAAAGTGAATACAGGTGCCACTTTGGACGAGTGGATATCCTGACTCTTCGTATTTTAAGGAAAGAATTAAAGCAACCAATCCTGATAGGACACCCGCTGATCGGAGCTGTTAAGTACATTTTTTTCCCAAACCACTGAAGTCCTCGACGGAGCAGAATAATGAATCATAGCTCACAATATTATACGTCTAAATGACAGAGACATAATTGACATCATTAGATTCAAACAATCGCAGACAGGGGGACAATGCAAAGGCATGCAGTGCCAACAAAGCTCTGGCTGAACAGCGTTCTGTAAGGCAGCCTGGGGATCGGTCATTGTCCCCCTGTCTTTCTGCACGTCTCCTTCTGTTTAATTAAAACACTGTGATAATGTGACAGACCCGACAAAGTTGACTGCAGCCGCTGATCTCTGCTCCCACAGAAAAGAGTGAACAACAAAGGGCAACCTTTTAGCTATACCACAGGCTGATGTTAACCTTTTTTTCTTTTAAGAACGATTGTTAATACTAATCATTATCAACATTCATAGGTAAGTTTGCTGGCATGATGAAACAGGTGAGCAGTTTACAGCACCAAAAATATGAAGTCATGAAGGTGTCACTTGTGATATAGATGAAATTAACAATGTCTGATTAAGGGTTTGCAAACGGGAGGACAATACAGAGGAATGCAGCGCTAACAAAGCTCAGTTTGACTGATGTTCTGTACGGCAGCCAGGAGGATCAGTCATTGTCTCTCTGTGATTGGTGGGTTGTCTCGGCTGCTCCGCAGCATCACCTCCAGCAACATGGGAATTCTCCCCTGCTGCTGTTTCTCTTTGCCTGCAGAGCGAGAGAGTGGTTACATGAGTGATGACTAAACAAAAGCAGTACAAAAGAAGTCAAGTGAGTAAGTTATCTGACAGCCGATATCGAAGAGCGTTGTCATGATATCAGGGTGCTCACAGGGTGTGCAGATTACGAAGGCATCCAAGGGAAACTGGGCTGCTTCTATCGGCTGCACGCGCGGTACATTGCAGTTCCCTCTGCAAGCTTTGTGCACGGAAGTAAAATCCTGTGTATCCGTCGATGTGATGCTACATTAATAGCTCATCTGTCATCGTGTATATAAAAACAGTTTATGCAAAATCAGCACGAGTGGTCTGTTATGATACTGTGTGCCAAAAATGATGGGATGAGGTGAGATAGGTGGTCAAAGTGATATGCAAACAGAGATCTTCATTATCTCTATTAATGTCAACTTAGCGGTTTCCCTATGCAAAGGAGCAGAAGTTGCGGTTGCTTGCAGTGGATTCACCCGGCAGAACAAAGAGGCACCACCACCGTTCACCCGAGTGCTCAGTATGTTGCAGAGGCTCACATTTATGTGCTTTTTAGCAACTACGTAGGAGTTTCAAAGCATACCAGCATTGACAACAAGCCTAGCTATTTAAAAATGAAATACTGATATTGTGTCAATACTACACTACACTGTATGATAATATCATGCATATGATGGATTGCCTCCTGAATCATTTTTAAATGTCCCCTTGACATAGCAGATGGTGGTAAAGCACCTTGATGCAGTTTGCCGCCCACCATAAAACAGAAAAGTTAATCAATGTTATAAATGTTCTTACGCTTTTATACAGTCTTGGTTACAGGCTCTCTCTTCACCTCCCATCACTCGTATTTTAAATGTAGTTCATTTGCCAAACATGAGACAAAACACTAAAATAACCAAATTTAAAGATCAATACAGATAAAAATGGCAGATATAACAGCGACTGTCCAGCTTGTTTGCAATGGAAATCCATGGAGTGTGGGGGCAGTCTGACTGAAAAGCCAAGGCACAAGTTTAAAAAATCCTTTATTGGTAGTTTTTGAGAGTCTTCATCGGGACACGATCATGTTCGATAAAGACTCTTTGTAGTAGAAGGTGTGTGTGCAGCCATTCACCAATGAAGTCTTCTTAAACTTATCAGAGTGCCTTGGATTATCTGTCTGACTGCCTCCAAACACCGTAGATTTTTGATTGCAAGCAAACTGTTGTCACTGTTTTGTTTTTTCTTGCAATTTTATCTGTATTCAGATTGTCCTCATCTTCGCCCAACCTCCACAACACTTACTTTTACTTTACACTAGATCCAGTGCAGAACTCACAGCACTGTTTGTTTTTGTCTTTTTTTCCTGCATAATATATGACTTTGGGCAAAGTTAAAGATAAATTTGACCGAGCACATTTAAAAAAGAACTTTCCATAGACGTAGCAATAATATTGTTATCCTGATTTGCTCAGGCCACGAATATTGTGATGTGAGAATCTAATATTAATATTGACAGCCCTGTTTAAACACATGAACAAACATAAATAGCTACATGCACAATCACTAGGTTCAGGATTGTTTTGGCTTTTACATACAGTAGAATCACTCTTTACTCCCGCGCATCAACTAGATCTGGCCTAGTAACAACAACAACAACAATAATAATAATAATAATAATAACAATAATAAATAATAATAATCTATCTTTGTCACTCTCTCACCTTGAAGCTGTTTCAGTCAGAGTCAGTGGCTACAATTATTTTTACCATGAAATGTCTTGTGTGTGCAAGTCCCTCCATGTATTTCTTGGGGGTGGGGGCTGTGGTTACATCCCAGACATGTTACCACGGTGACAAGGTGCTCCCTGTCGCCGTCGGGTCTCGGCCAAGTTGGGCGCCATGGTGACTGGGTGGTGACAGACTTTGTGACGAGTCTGCCGGGACACCATGGTTGGGTCGACCTTAAAAAACACATGCAGACGCACATGCAATGCGTGCACTTACGCGTGCACTTGACACACTGGCCTTTAACCTAAAAACAGCTAGGCTCACATGATGAAGACAGAGGCAGATGCAAGCCTTTGGCATATCACATGGATACACGTAAAGCATCAGAGGTAATCACACGCACAGGAGGAACACTCAGGTCTAACTCGCTGGATGGCGTTTGCCTTGCTATTGCGCGTGTGTGTGTGCGTCTGTGTGCGTGCATTCAGTGAGACTATTGATGTTTAATTGAAAAACAGTTTTCGAGAGAAGAACATTGTCATCACCTGCTTCCCTTCAGCGGTGTGAACGACTCCAGGATTTTATCACAGTTATCGCCTCGGGCCAAAACATCCATTTTAACACCCTCAGTACTCATCTATTTTTGTTGATGCTATCACTGTGTGTGTGTGTGTGTGTGTGTGTGTGTGGGTGGGTGTGCGTGTGTGCATGTTAACGACTCGCCTCAGCATTGGCCTGGTGATTTATATTTCTGTGTTTTTGCATGTGCGCCTGCTTGTCTGAGTGTGTGGGTGTGTGCGTGTTTCCATGCACACATAGACTCCTACGTAGTCGTCAGACACACACACAAAACAACCCAAGACAAACAAAACAACGGTAAACTAACTGTCTATCCTAATGCAGATGTAAGACGCACACACACAGACAAAAAAAAAAAAAAAAAAAACCTTGACCAGGAGGACAGGAGAAGGCAAGGAGCCACAGTTTGAGCTTCCCGCTGTGAGGGGTCACGACCCCTATCAGACTCTGTGTCAGTCTGCCTTTGTGCCCTGGGAAGAGCACAAACACACACACACACACACATACACACACATATGCATTAACGTACATGGTCTCCATGACGATGGCGGGGGCGACAGTAAGGCGGCAGGATGGCGCTGTGGCGCTCTGATGAGAGGACCCGACCTAATCATCATAATATATTCACTGTATCTGAGCTGAATCTACAGGTGTAAGTACATGCTTCATTTACACGTCCGTGTAAAGTGTGTGAGGGACAACTGGGGGTTCATGCAAATTGTGTGACATGCACGGTGTACGGCATGAAAGAAAATGCTGTTATATTTTGTTTTTTAGAATCAATTGCTGTAAATAAATGGGATTTTTCCAGCTACTCCAAATAAAGTGTACAGATGAATAAACTTTTTCTCAATTCTTTTTTTTTAGATGAAAAAAAAGTCAGCATCAGAACCAACAGCAAAAATGCTCACATTCTCATTCTGAAATCTTGTGAAATATCTTTGATACTACTGTTTGGGGCAGTCTAGCGGGGGGGGGGGGGGGGGGGGTTCTGCCATTGACTTTGACCATCAAGACCAAGTCGCAGCTTCTTAAGGGAAATAATGCGTTATTTTGAGTCAGTTGCCAATAAAAAATTCACATAGCTCTCATAAAATCCTGAGCCAGAGACCGTCATTCATTTATACAGGTTACAATCTTTATCAACTTTAGCTGTGTGGGTGAACTAGAATACCAGCGGGACAAGTGTGTCAGATTGCTGATTTTTCATTTTTTTATCTTTTTTTTTCTATGACAAAATCTTTAGAGTAAAAATGTATGCATAAATCCTGATCAAATATGTTCAGTCTTTTACATAAACTCTGGAGTAGCCTTTAAAGAGCTCCCTGAAATGAACTGTCTTAAATTTCAGGTCAGACTCTACATAGTTCTCGTCTTAATCATAAGTATAATTATCATATTCGTCTTTGTGCTGCTGTACTCCAATCTAATCCACCCTAATTAACTTTCTACGATTGCTTAAACGCAGAGGGCTGTACTTGCAATGGGCCGAGAGAATTTCTGTCGCAGCACGTTTTCCAGATGATGACCTCAGACAAAGTGCATAATTATGGTTGTGAAATGGCAGGAAACTGTACTCGTCCTCACAAAATTGACATCAATAACAGCACGCAAAGCGCACTCACACACAGGCCAAGGACCTACAAAGGGATGGTTCTCCATACTGGCAGGTGGACCTCATTCCATCTCTGACAATGTGTATATGCTGCCCCCTTTTGATCAGTACGTGTATGAAAATCTCTGACTCACCAGAAAAATATGGTCAGTTTCTCATCTGAGTGTGGCACCTAGTGGACAACCTGCAGAAACCGGTTAATTTAACCAGAATAACAAGGAAGGAGCCCATAACTTAGTTGAAGAGGTTTCTTTGATTGAGATAAAAAAAAAAAAGTTATATAAAACTGGTGGAACTAATTCAGTTGAGAGCGGCTTTATCTCATTCAAGTGTGCTATTGCTATTATGGATTAACTGTAATATACTACTTGATTTACTTTGATAAACTTCTTCTGCCGCCCTAAGACAAACTTTGGATGCAACTGACTTTTGTTCCCTGACAAAACCGGCTATACTCTTATTTTTTTTTGTAGATCCATGGATGTGACTGAGATTCAGAACAGTTTACCTACCCAGTCTATAACCTGTAAAAAGTGCACGAATACTTCTTGCAGATGAACATCGATGTTGTCGCTGAGTTGCAGCTCTTTTGTCTTGCACCCACAAAGAGTACATTGTATCATAAAAAGACCATTATTTTGTGGATTTTTGCAAATTCCATCACCTTTACCCAACATGCATTTCCTTGCAGGGTGAAGGCAGTTAAAGGGTAACTCCACACATTTTCCACATTTAGGATAACAGGTTTTGGGGAGTCCTGCTGCATTTGTGGAAAAAAAGGTAGTATAAAGCCTTTAGTGACCACAGAGAATGAATGTAATCTGATTAATTGCCTCCAGTGTGCATTGTGGGTAATGTGGGCACCTGATTCTGAAAGCATTCAACTGGCCTCGCATTGCATTGAAAAATAAATGCTCTAAACTTAGACGGCAGAAACGGATATATCGCCTTTTTAATTCCACACATTTTTCATCCTTTTTAAAACTCAGTGCCTACACTACCTAGAATGCACCTCACTGAGTGATGTCACTGGAGGTTATTTATCTTTCTCTGAAGCATGGGAGTCTTCATATATCCTTTTTTTTAAAAAAGAAAATATTTTGCAGCAGTATTCCTGAAGACATGTTAACACACTTTAATGTGTGAAATTGGTGGAATTACACTTAATGAACAAGAAGTCACAACCACTGACTATAGAACATTAGGATATATATATATATATATATATGTATATATATATATACATGTACACACACACACACACACACACACACACACACACACACACACACACACACACACAATGATATAGCAAAATATGGGTTACCTACGGTGGCCCCTTCCAGTAAAGGCGTTACATCATTCGTTTTTCAGTCCTTCAAACTATTTTGGGCTTAATGCCTTTCCTTACATCACCACATCACAGGTTAAATAAGCCATGTTGGACCGACTCAAGACAGTTCATCTCCTCTTATCTCACAAATACAACCCTGCAACACCACGAGACAGAAACAAGCTACGTAATTTATTAGACTACGCTAAGTAAATAACACGAGTCTTGTCGGAAGGGTTACAAACAGTACAGTATGATATATTTATGTTGTATCGCTGTTAACGATTCAGGCTTTTTAACGAATCAAAGCAGAATTTAAACAGAAACGGAAGTACGCTACAGGGTATTATCTTGATTCAACCGTTAGTTTCCGCTCAGCCTTTCCTCTGACCAATGAACGAAGCCGGTACAGTATCCTCCACTGCCGCTGGAGTTCGCGGGAAACCGGCTGTTGCTGTGACACTTCAAGCAGTGATACTACTCTGGGTTAAACAATTGTCTTTGTTACTAAATTAGCCTTTCGTTATCCGCTTTAAACTGTCAGGGTTGAACACGGAGCGCTGACACAGCTTCAAATCGTCGTCTTTCTAGGTCTGCTGCCCGGGCTGAGATGCTAACATCCGACGCTAGTTAGCGTTAGCTTGCTAGGCTGTCTTATTGGCTAACAGTAACGCTGTGCTTTATGCGACACGGCAGAAAAATACTGCCGTCTACGAAGAGACAAAGGGCTGCCTCTGTCAGGCACGGAACAGACAATGAGCAGGTTCAATCTAGACCGTTTTCGTTTTGACAAGGCGGCGACGACACCAAACAAAAACCAGGATAGCGGCTCCAAAAGTCCAGAATCCGAGAAAGAGAACAAGCCAGGTAACTAGCTGATGTTAAAAGCTAGCTCACAGTGATGGTAGCCAGATGTGTCAGGCATGCTATCGTTAGCAGTAGTTAAGTAACATGGTGAATATTAACATCCTGTCAGAGTGACTGTTTCCTACCTAACAGTCTGTCTGTAGTCACCCGAGGAACCCAAACATGACAGTCTCCGACGTTAATTTGCATTTAATTTGCAACGTCTGTACATTGAAGGCAGTGTGTCAATACTAATAATGTAAAGGCATTTTTACAAATAGCTATTGGAGCCTTAAAACAATGTATTTAACATTGTGAGGAGATATAATCACCCACATGTAGTCAAGAAGGTGATAAAGTAAATGCATGACGACATAGGCCAATTAACACTCTAATATAATCCCTAAGCCAACCTGAGTTTTTGGCCTGATCACCAGCTTCAATGACTCCCTTTAGCAGTCTTTGCAGGAGCCAGATACCTAAAAAAAAAAAAAGTGAATCATTTAATTACACTATACTTATTGTATTATGTCTTCTGTGACTCGTTGAGAAATGCCCATTATTCTCAAGTGTCACTTCTCTTGCTGTTATTGCCTCACTGCATACTTAACAGTTGTATACCAATAGATGAGAACCCTAGCCTACAGTATCTGTATATCATGATGAAGATATATTTTAACAATGAGCATACAATCAAGTGTCAATAAAGATTCACCTGCTAACTTGTTTTTTTTTTTTTTTTTTTAAACATTTTGCTTTCCAGCTAAGATGAAAAAGGCAACACACCACACCCGAGGAGTGGTTTTTGAGGAGGTCATCACTATTGACTTGGAGGAGGATAAGCTCTCTGACACAAAGCTCAAAACATCATCAAACAAGACAACCAAGTAAGGGTTAAAAAATTACATTTTTTTCTTCAAAGTGCAAAGTTACACTGTCTAACAGTCTTGATGTTTTTTCTTCTATAGGAGTCCTGCAGCGAGATTATCCAATAATGTAGACTTGCATGATACAGATGAAGACGATGATGAGTTGGAGAACAAAATGAGTAGATTACTGGAGATGTTTCCTCAGTTGACAAGAACGCAGGTGCTGGAGGTGAGTTCAGATAGAGCAGAGGCCTTGCAACTTTTCAGCACAGAATGCATTAGCCTGCTTTAATTTATGCACTATTCATAAGAAACAATCCCTTTAATCTCCTTGTTCTGTTCTGTTTTCAGGTCATTGGGAGCACAAGCACATTGGATGGGGCTGTAGCTGCATGTGTTTTACAGTATGGTGATAAAGATGGTAAGTAACGTAGTTTTTATAGGTGGAGAAAAGCAGGAAATAATTTCAAATATGTGAAAAATGTAGCAGTAAAAACGGTTATAACTGCTCAGCATGCTACGTTTCACAATAAGTTGGCTGCATTTGAGATCACTGGCTGTTGTGTCTCCGTAGCCCCAGACCAGGGCAAGAAGAGAAAGCAGGATGGATCCAGCAGTTCTCAGGACAGTGGTGTAACTCGACCCAGCAAGAAGAGGAGGTCATCATCGGTGAGATGACTTACTCACGCTACCTTCATGGTTTCAAACAGTCGCGTAACAATGGCGTAATTCATCTTGGCATCACACTGCAGAAAAAAAACAGTAGGCCTACTGTTGTTTAGTTGCTCATTCGGCCACAGAAAACACAGATAACAACTTTTGGTCGTTTTTTTTATGGAACTAAGTTGGAAAGAGAAGGTTCCCTCTGCACTTTAAATCTACCTTTGTCGTTTTGTGCAACCAAAAGGTTTCTGGTGAAGAAGATGATGAGGGCAAGGAACCAAGCTGGGAGAAGCAGGAAGCCATGGTCAGAAGACTGCAGAAAAAGTTTCCAGACCAAGAGAAGGAGGTGAAGACACACAGACACCTTTTCTCACCAGTTCCCTTCACATTGAGTTTCATTGTAATCCATTCTGATTTTACTCTCTCCAACTGTAAATACTCTGCGGATAAATGTAAACTGGCTGTATGACTATGAGAATGTGATTTTAACAAAGATCCCCTCTTAGTTTTGATACCTTGCACATAGGCCTGGGACGATAACAAATTTTACGGGACGATAAATTGTCCCACAAATTATTGACGATAAACGATATTATTGTCGACATTATCGAGACCAAAATAACCACTTATGTAATGTTAATATATCATAATAATGCAAGTACACCCTTTCAAATGCAACAATTAAACTTTTATTTTACATTGGAATGTCCAGAACCAGAACTTTTAAATATCCTAAATAAATAAAACAAACAAAAAACAATAAAAATAAATATAAAAGGACTCTGTCTCTGTTAGAAAAATTGCACCAAAAACAATAAAATAGACCCTGTCTCTCCAAAACAATAAATACAATGGCCTATCCAGTCTCAACAAACAAAACTGCACTTCAATAATGATGATAAATAATAATAATAACATGTAACACTGCAAATCCAGTTAAAAGAGGTAGAGGTAACAACATAAACACTTCCATATAAGCAGATGTCTTAACAGACCAAATGCAGCGAACTACACTTTCAGTGAGCGCACCCCATTTTGCGCTGCTCCGACTGTACTTGTTTTGTCGAACAAACGCTTCAGTAAGCATTGACTGTTGGGCCGACGGCTCTGCATCTCGGGGTGCAGTTTTTTTCCCCAGCTGGGAAAACTCGACCGGGTGGTTGTGTTTGAGGTGGGCATGCAAGTTTGTTGTGTTGCCTTTTTTTGTCGCTACCATTTTTGAACAAAGTCGGCAAACTGGCTCGTCTGTGTTGATGGTCCCACCTCGCTCATTGGGCTTGAAACTAAAATATTCCTACACCGGGCTGTGGCATTTGGCTTTGCAATAAGCTTTTCCATGTTCCTCACGAGGCTCACTTGCTGCGGTCTGTGTGTGTGTGTGCTTGCGGCTCCGCCTCCTCCCACAGATACAAAGATCCTGAATGACTGACAAGATGGTTCACTCCCTTCAGTTCATTCCGCTAAGCCACAAACACGCCCAGGTGCTGAGACCGATGCACAGAGTGAACCCTCTTTTCATCCAGCGTGTTTGGAGGCGAGAGACGAGAAAAACAAATACACGCATGCACATGGCGATATATCGAGGCCGGAAAAATTATTGAGTTCATTTTCATTTATCGTGCGATTAATTGATTTATTGATTATCGTCCCAGGCTTACTTGCACAGTAGCTTTGCAGCTTGAAAAAACGGAAAACTTGTGCACTATTTAGCTTAGATGTATCTCCATGTAGTAGTATGAACACATTCTATAACAAAACCTGATAGAATATTATTTAATGTAAAGCAGACCCCAGTTTCTTGCATTCAGCAGGACTGTGGAGAGGAGGGAGATGACAAGGATCTTTTTTTTTTTTTTTTTTTTGGTGCCAAAAAAAATCATATTTCCCAAAACATCTAATTCTAGATAATGAACAATTAGACCTTAGGCATTTAGGATACACAAATGTACCATTAATTTCTATCAGCATGTCCTATTTGTATGACAAGATTTATAGAAAATCTACCTTTATCCTTTCAGTACTAGTCAATCATCTGTTTTGTCTGCTTAAAATGACATTTGACACTTGAACATGTCTGTAAAGCCATGCCACACCACACCACAATGACAAAATGAACATTTTCTGCTGACCCTTGCTGATGTCTGTTTCGTTGCAGGAGCTGCGGCTGGTGCTGCAAGAACACGACTGGAATGTTGAGGACACTCTGCAGGCTCTACAAATGTTCTCAGACCATGGTGCGAACACAGCTGCCATCTTATCATTGTGACCTCATGTATATGTGTACTTGTGTCTGTTATGTGGATTTATTCTGATATCACTTCAGGCTCATATTGTTTTCTTTCTATCTGCTGTCAGATAATACCAGCTTCAGCTCACCAGAGACAGAAGATAAGAAATCCAGTAAATCGAAGAGCAAAGAAAAATCAAGCCAGGACCACAGAGAGTTGAAGCGCCACAAAGATCATGGAGACAAGAATAAAAGGAGTGATCGTAAGAATCGCAGAAATAGTAGTGCATCTGAGGAGAGTGCAGATGATTCAGACGCTACAAAGGACAGTGAGGACAGTGATTCGGAGTCGGACGACAGCGAACGTTCCAAAAAGAAAAGTACCTCATCTAATATGTCTACATGGTTTACCAAACGTTCTAATTCAGTATCTTCATCCTTGCCTGTCAAGAAATCGACTACCTCCTCCTCCCTGAAGCCGTCCTCCTCTTCCTCTGCTGCTCAAATGTTGTCCAGGTTTGCCAGTGGGACCAGTATAGCTAAAAAGCAGGCAGCAGAGAGCAAGCAGAAGGCACGTGCTTCAAATGAACATGTCAGTTCTGAGGGGGAAACTGAGGATGAAGAGGACACAGTTAGCAGTGAGTTTGAGGACTCTGACAATGAGCTGGACACTAAAGGTGCCATGACGGACCTGAAGAAAGGGATCATCAATTTCTTCCAAAATGCATCGATAGATGAGCTTTCACTGATCGCCGGGTGCTCGGTTAAAAAGGCCCAGAAGATTTTGGAACTGAGACCCTTCGATAGCTGGCAAAGCCTGGTAAGAGAGTGTGTGAGTGAGAGAGAGAGAGAGAGAGGAAGAGATGCAGGTGAAACATTCATGTCAAATAAAACACTTGGCACACTTACACAATTGGGATAGTTGTGAAATCATGGTATATTCATGGTGTGAAATCATCCAACCTTACACCTGGAAAGTAACTTTGTGACCTTTCAAGTTTCAGTCATACCATATTTAATTATAGAGCGCACTAGAACAACATCTTCTGTTTCGAGACATTTTTTAAAAATATATTAAAGAACTCTTCTTTTTTTGACATGTCTCCCTTCCTATCTTTTTTTTTCATTCAACAAACATTTATATTTATATTTATAACATTTATAGATACCTGACAAATTGTGTGAATGATATTTGTATGTGCCTTCGTCTTCAGGTCGATACCTTCCATAAGGAAAACGGACTGTCGGAGGACTTGCTGCTGGGCTGCAGAGTCGTTCTCAAAGAGCGGAAGGTTGTCCTGGGGCTCATGTCAAAATGTGAGACCATTTCCTCTAAAATGGTCAAACAGGTCACTGAGGTGATGGAGAGGGGCACAGGGTCTATGAAACAGCCCCGCATACTCAACAGCCAGTGAGTAAAAATGCACATATAGTACATACAATGTGATGGTTAAAGGTGCAGTATGTGGTTTTTAATAAGAAGAGAAAGATCTTCATTGACAGATGTTTTAATTATGTTTATGCTTAAACTAACCAAACAAACAAAATCTCCTTGTTTTCATGACTGAATAAAAAAAGAACCCTAAAGGATAACAAAATTTCATGCTGTTTTACTTTATTTATATTTGGCGGATCCTGCCAAATAGCTTCAAACAGTGTTCTGGGGACCTTATTTTTCTCTGAGAACAGCTTGTTTGTTCAGTTATGGGGAAGATAATATTTCAGTATTTGGAAATATTAAATTTCTGTGTTTGTATTTTTTCTCTAAAATGACATATTGAACATTTTTAAAATGGTAAATTGGTGGGGGGAAGAAATAAAATAATGTGTAATCATACACGATCATCATTTTACTTAGCTGCAAAACCTGATGTATATAAGGTACTTGAGGAGGCAGCTATATGATTATATACACAGGATCAGAAAGTGGAAAGACATGTGAAAAAAAAATTCTCATATTTTCATGTATGAATTGTGTGTGTAGTGGGGCAATTGAAAACTCAGATGATGAGAGAAATGCATGTATTTTTCTTTGTTATATAATGAATTAGCCTGATGGGAGGGGCTTAAATAGCGCCTCCTCAGGGCGAAGGAGTCGGTCTCTGTTGGGTGACAGAGAAGGTTAATTTTTGCGTCTCCTGCGTTCCCTTTCTGAAAGGATCAAGGCAGAACCCTCATGACGGTTTCACTGATGTCACAATAGTTAGAACAGTTCTGCATATTTGGTTCCATAAATGATACTTGCATTTCATCTAGTTTTGTTTTGTTTTTTTTCTTTTTTTCCCAAATGAAAGCTCCAGTTCTTGTTCTCAGTCTGTTATTCATTGTATTTCAGGTACCACCTAAAACCCTATCAGCTGATTGGTCTGAAGTGGCTGCTGCTTCTACATGAGCACAAACTGAGTGGTATCCTCGCTGATGAAATGGTAAGAGAACCTTCCTGGAACCTCTGGGAGTATTACTGGCTGCACTAACAACATTTATGAGGTCTTGACCGTGAGCCCAACGTTGAAAACAAAATGTAAGACCCCAAACAAATCACCACTCGATGAGTGTTACTGTGTGAGGATCAAAGATTGTCCTGCATGGATGTGTGTCCTGCAGGTGAATAAACAATCAGAGCACACAAGAAAGAAAAAAGAAACGGCAGAGAATGATACATTTGTTGTTGTTTTTTTACCCCCAAGATAGTGAGAGAAGAGAGAACTTTGATTGGTAAAGTTGAGTAAAGCTTCAGTGCTTGCAAGTCTGTAAGGATTTTGGTTGTTTGTACAGGTGGTACCTGATCTGAAATGCAAATATATATATATATTTTTTTTTTTCTCTGTCTATCTGGCTCTTTCTTTATTGTGTCTGATATCTGCCTGACTCTGCATTTCTCCATCTGTCTCTCTCTTTCACACTCTCTCTCAGGGTTTGGGGAAAACCATCCAGGCTATAGCGTTTCTGTCCCAGCTTTACCAGAATGGCATAGAAGGTCCTCACCTCATTACTGTGCCATCCTCCACACTGGGTAACAATCTCCAGAAATCACATTATTTCGCTACATTTTCTTTGAATTATGTAATCTAACAACAACATATGTTTGGTAATAATGTTGAGCTTAAAGTCATTTGGTTTTGTCTCTTGTTTAAGGTTATGTTCACAAACATTCTCTCTTTCTTTTAGATAACTGGGTCAGAGAGCTCAAGCTGTGGTCTCCAAGCCTCAAAGTTCTTGTCTATTACGGTGAGTCTCTTCATTCATCTTTTCACATCAATACAGTGCCAACCTAATGCCAACCCTGCAGTTGTTCTGGCAACTGTAAGTGTTCATTGTGATGAAGCGTGCACAGAGACAGCTGAAGAGGACTCGGTATTGCATTTGGGCATAAAAGTGTCTTAGCCCATGTTCACACAGGACTGAAGTAGGTATATGTAGACAAAGACAAAGCATAAACCAGAGTCCATTTCAGGATGACTTGTAAAACCCTGAGCCTGCACATTGCTTATGTTCCTTCAAGGCTTTCCTTAGGAAAGTTATGATTTGTTCTCAACATGCTATGTCATAATGAATGCATTTTTAATGACAGTTCCTTGCAGTATTTAGACAAAAATAGAGTCTGTACTTGTATGTTCTGTACAGGATCAATAGAAGATCGCCGCTACCTCAGACATGACATCCTCAATAAGGATGTTGAGTTCAACGTCATTGTGACCACGTGAGCAAACACACAAACGATCATATTTACAGAATATTACAGTTAAGGTGCTAATGGAGAACTAAAGGAGTTCGTCATGCAAATTGTCAATGCAAGTGAATCATTTTGTTTTATTCTGATTTGCTTGTTTAACAGGTATAACGTGGCCATAGGCAACGATAACGATCGCAGCCTGTTCCGTAAGCTGCGTCTGAAGTATGCTGTGTTTGATGAAGGTCACATGCTGAAGAACATGAACTCTCTGCGCTACCGCCACCTCATGGCTATTAACGTTAGTTCACTGTCATTTTTTTTAATGTGTTTTATATTTCCACGTCTTAATTTTCTGTATATCTTCGCCACAGTTATTTGCCCTTCTATGCTTTTCTTCCAGAAGTATTGAACATAACAGTTTAAGATGTCTCCATGTCTCTTTCCCTGTAGGCGGAGCATCGCCTGCTGCTGACAGGAACTCCTTTACAGAACAACCTCTTAGAACTGATGTCTCTCCTGAACTTCATCATGCCATCTATGTTCTCCAGCTCTACTTCGCAGCTCTCCAAAATGTTTTCTATGGTGTGTGAGTGTGTGTTACACTGTAGCTCGGTTTTTGTGGACAGATGGTAGCTGTGCTATTTGAAGCTGAATGGCACCGAAAAATTGCAGGCACTCCACTTGGAAACACAAGCCTGTCCTCGCCCTTTTTATGTTCTAAACTGAAGCAGTGTT
This sequence comes from Diplodus puntazzo, assembly GCA_963678695.2. NCBI lineage: Eukaryota > Metazoa > Chordata > Actinopteri > Spariformes > Sparidae > Diplodus > Diplodus puntazzo. The sequence goes on along the minus strand of OZ023159.1, from coordinate 28,292,662 downwards.
GAATAATAATCAGTCAGATATTCTGGTTTGAAATGCTGAAACACACTTCAGATATAGCATCACTCCGGATACTTCATGAAATAGCAGGTTGTGAAAAGAGTCCTCCACTTTCCTTTAGTCCCATTAAATGATTTGTTTCACAAACGTAAAAGCAACAGATAAGTGCTTATCTTCAAAGTTTTATTTTTTTAAACACCAAGCCAACTTTAATAGTTAATGTATTTTTTGGCTAATCTGAATGTGTGATGTTGTCTGTTTGGTGTCAGAAATCCCATGAGGAGCAGAGCAGCTTTGAAAGGGAGCGTATTTCTCAGGCAAAACTCATCATGAAGCCTTTTATCCTCCGAAGAGTCAAGAACGAGGTGAGTTACTCATGTGTCACTTATTTCAGTATTCTGTCGAAGCACACTTGCAGCATCACAATAACAAATGTTGTAGGTCATCACCATTTTCTTAACTGTGGCCATAATGTCAGTAATCCCACTCTTTGGTACCCAGTCTAAGTATTACGATCCCCTTATCGTCTTTTCTTCCTCTAGGTCCTCAAGCAACTGCCAGCCAAGGAGGAGAAAGTAGAGTCTTGCTCAATGAGTGAGAAACAGCAAGTTCTCTACAAGACCCTCTTTCAAAAGCTCAAGGCGACCACCAATGGCGAGAGTAAGCCTGATTCACTGCTCCCAGTTGTGCATCACATTATTGTTTTGTACAGATCACAGACATTGATGTCTGGTTGATAATGCCGCTCGTGCCTTTTCTGTGCAGAGCGCGAGTTGTGCAATGTGATGATGCAGTTGAGGAAGATGGCCAACCACCCTCTGCTTCATCGACAGTACTACACCACAGAAAAGCTCAAAGCCATGAGTAAACTTATGCTCAAGGTCAGTCCTACTCCCACTTCCTGCTGTGTTTGTTTTTTACACCAAGTAGTTTCACAACTACCTTCTCCAGCTTAGCTGACTGATGACACAAACATTTAAATGATTTTGCTATCTTAAAGTATTTGATTAGTTAAATAACATAAATGAACACAGAACATATTCAACACCACCAGTGCCACAACAAGATAGGGATAGCAAAGCACTTTATTCCTCATTAATGTCTCTCTTTTTACTCTTCCCTGTGCAACATTTTTGGAGAATTTCTCTCTTCCCTCACGTTGTTTCCTCCACCCTTCTTTCTCTCCCCCCACAGGAGCCGACTCACTTTGATGCAGACGCTGCTCTGATCCAGGAGGACATGGAAGTGATGTCAGACTTTGAGCTGCATCGTTTATGCCAGCAGTACTCCTCCATCGGCACCTACCAGCTTGAAACCAGTCTCCTGCTTGACTCTGGCAAATTTCACCACCTCACAGAGCTGCTGGCCTCACTTAAAAACAAAGTAAACACAAATGTGCAGATCCACGTCGTGATACATGCTTTTTGCACACAGATGTATATCATGTAGCATAATTTCTTGCCTTTAATCCTACAGGGAGACCGAGTGGTATTATTCAGTCAGTTCACCATGATGCTGGACATTGTGGAAGTGCTGCTGAGACATCTCAAGCATCGTTACGTCAGACTGGATGGATCCACTCCCATAGCTGACAGGTCAGAGTCGAACAGAATAATAAAGTCAGATAAATTGGAGCCAACGAGCCAGAAGCATTAAGCATTTAAGCTTGTAACACAAAACTCTAGCCATTACTTAGAGGTGAAAAATTGAAGCAGTGTTTGGTATTCAGCTTCATCATCATACCATAAATGTTGTAATAATTAAACTCATCTCTTTGTCCTGCAGGATTGTGTTGATCGATGAGTTCAACACCGATCCTGATATATTCGTGTTCCTGTTGTCAACGCGTGCTGGTGGCCTGGGCATCAACCTCACCTCAGCTAATGTCGTCATTCTGCATGACATCGACTGCAATCCCTATAATGACAAACAGGCAGAAGACAGATGTCATCGTGTAGGCCAGACTAAGTAAGATGGAGTCTATTGCTAATACTTTCCTAGTGTAATAAGTCTTGGAATTGGAATTTCCTCTTATGTCAGTAATAAAACTCTGATGAGATAAATTAATATTAATGTAATTACAAGATTCGGTGCTCCAAATATTGATTCACGGCTGTGACTAACGTACCTCACTGTGGGTTTCAGGACTGTACAAGTGATTAAGCTGATCAGTAAGGACAGCATAGAGGACTGTATGCTGCAGGTGGGCCAGAAGAAACTAAAGCTGGAGCAGGATATGACTGCTGCTGAGCAGGGTAAGAAGACGTGCACACACACAGTTGTTTTCTTGACTGCATGCACACTATCTCTGCATTAAATACATAAAACTGACTGAATTTTACTAGCAATCTGAGTTTTAAAAACCAACAAAAAGAGCAGGGATGATTTCTTAGTGGTGTTATAGAATAGTAACATCCGGATTTCACTCGCGTCTGCATTGTTCTTTTCGTGAACTGATCGTGGCTATTCTAGTCAATGCTTGTGTTTCCACCTGCTGCACCACGGCTAATTGCAGTGACGTTCCAGAAGCGCCTCCCATCTTGTTCTGCAAAAAATACGCGCCAAGTCTATTTTTGATGAAAGGGGACCACAGCCGTGTTCAGCTGCAGAGAGTAGATAGAACCAGTCAGGACATAAACACAAACTGAGCAAGTCAAAAATATCGTGCAGGCATGGCTTCCAGTAACATATGAACAAAACAGCGTCACACATGCCAGGTAAGAGAGACATGTCCAGTGGAATCAAGGGTTAAATGTTTCCCCCACTTAACTTTACTCCTCAAATATAAGACAACAAATAATTAACAAATCAATGATAAAGTGTTCATCGGTAAGGAAAGAGGTCAAGCAGATTCAAGAACTACATCTACTACATGCCAAACCCTGCAGAGGTGGCAGTGATGAAGAGTTTTCCCTAAGCAAGTATTTGTTGGTGAAAGTGTCTTGGTTACTTTGAAAGGCAAAATTAAAGAAAAAATGTCCAATTTATATTCAGAACAGACGGTTCAACGGTCAATGTGTAAATACAGAGTGAACACATTTTTTAAAATGTGGAAGCATTAGTGTAGAACCGCAGGCAATAGATCCGAACATCAAGGGAAGTGATCTTTGGTATGTCACATTGGTTAGCCATATTTCCTGGCACTCTCATTGTATGAACCAGTTGACCTGTGTTTACACTAACCTTCTGCATATGAAAACATATAAAACATGAACATTTGTTCTTTAGGTGATGAGGGGACCATACCTGAAGATATGGCATCTTTGCTCAAAGCCTCACTGGGACTGTGATACACAAACACATGAAACTGGTGACAAAAGAAAACCCGTGACTGATGGTATTCCTGTGATTCTGGGCAGACTTGAGTGTTCTGACTGAACACATGCAACTACTGATAACCATATGCTGCCATGGAAAAAAAAAAACTTCTGATTTTGAGATCTGATTAACTGTGTAGAATGGTAGCTGTGCCTAAAACACTATTTTTACAGTTTTTGCTCCTACTTTGATTACGAGACTAGTAATATAGAGGCAATACAACAAAAAAATGCCTTTTTAAATATTATGCACTCCTACCTGTGATGTGAGTCTCAAGCTGTAGAGACTTGAAACAAAGTGGTGTTTAGAAATTAAGACCAAACCGTCGGGAATGCAGCGTGAGTGCACCATCGAGCGTGTTGACTGAAAAAAGTATCACCATTTAAGTTGGCATAATCCACGCAGTGTTACATTATTCAAATTCAAATAAAAGTGCTTGTCAGGAAAAATTATGCTTACAAGGCTGTCTTAAACAGATGAAATATTTCAGGTTCAAGTAGGGATATTATGCTTACACGCCTGAAGAGATGGTGCATGGAAAATGGAAAATTCTTTACCATCCTTCATATCACATGGTTGCATCTTGTCACTTTTTTTTATATAATGAAAAAAGTTTACATCAGAACATTTAAAAAGTCACAGGTAAGGCAACTATACTGGAAATGTTGATATCCCCATGAATTTCCTCTGTGACCAATTCTTATAAAGCATTTTATACAGCTGAGGTTACATGAAAAAGTATCTGGACAATTGTATTCTATGTCACTGTAAATGTAGTGTGATGAGTTTCATCCTGATACCATATTTTTAGTTACTTGTTCAGCCAAGGCAGACTGTTTGACCTTTAGAAGATACATCGTTGTGTGGGTGTAGTCAATGCATTAAACGCACAGATATTTTCAGATTTTCTAGTGTGTTTATCTAGAAAATCTAAATATGAGAACAGAACGTCTTTAATGAATGTGGTGCTTGAATTGGTTTCTTCTACGCCTTTAAGTATCTTAAGCCAAGCGACACAGTGAAGATGATTGGAGGAAGTAGCTGCTGCATTTATGTACTGTAAAAGTGGCTAGTGTGTTGTGAGTGTACAAGTGTTAATGTAAAAGCTTTTATGAAGTTATTTGTATGTTTTTAAGGTTCGTGTTTGAACTGAATAATAAAAATTTGAATAACTGTTTGTGTGGTCATGCCTACAGCGATTCAGCACAAACCGCTGTCACGAAGAAAATGATCTCTTGTGTTTTTTTTGTTGTTTTTTTTCGGGCCATTTTGGGACTGTTGTCAACCCACAAATGCTGATGCTCCAAATACTCAACTAGCCAGAGGAAGGCTGAGGTTTATTGCTTTTCAAATCAGCACACCAGTTGTGAGCTGTGCTAAAGTAATTGCTGAAGGGTTTTCTTATGACCGATCAGGCTTTTATAATGACAGCCAGAGCCATTTCCAGCTCAAATAGTCATTTACCACATTTATAATGTCTGCACTGTATTTCTGATCAATTTATTTGAATACAATTAGTGTTTGTTTCAAAAAGGTTTGGCAACAGTAAGGTCTGAGATACTTAATTAAAATTAGTTTTGAGTAAACTGGAGTGAAATTTATACTTTTTTCATTGGCAATATGTACTATTGCTCAATTATGTGAATCAAGGTACGATTGTTTAGTGTTTACTTTATCTAAAATCTTTAAGTGCTCGTGGTTTACTTCTACAGCTTATAAAAAGGTGATGGTTTTTGTGGTTATCAGTGCATTATTGATATACATCAGACCTAGAAACCCTCAAAGTGACACACAGTAAATGTTCAGAATCAAAATCACTTTATTTTGATATGTACAATGGATACACAATGGACCACATATATGCTACATACATCATACTTGTCAAACATTTGTCCAAGTCAGGTACTTTAAAGTTTAACATTAATCAGTATGAAAAAAAAAACTAAAATCTACTATATACATAATAAACTACTCTGCATTGGGGGAGTATCGTCCACACCTGAAGCCCGTCAAATGAGCATCACATTTGATGCTGTAGGAGAAGTAGAGGACACCTTTGCTCAGCTGACAGCTGAGAGAACGACTTCCTCGCTCAGGGAAGACAACACATATACCTGCTAAATCATTGTAGAGCACATCCCTATCCCACACTTCAAACCTCAACTGCTGACCCAACTCCACTGATCCAAAGTCAAAAGTCGCGTTCCACACTGGGTAATTGTTGTCTATCACCGTATCCGTCTCCTCATACATACCGTTGTAGAAGATCTTCACGTAGGCGTCTGTTTTTGTGAAGGTGTCTGCCTTCAGGCCTGCAGCTCTCTGGATTACCAGTCTGAAAGTCCCTCTGCCAGCCCGTAGAGGGCAGCAGTTATGATCCAGGTTGGGAGTCGGGGAGCAGTTCTTGGACCCAAACTGGTCATCCTTCAGCTGGTTGTCTTTAATATACTCCTCAACGGTGCTTCTCAGATTAGCACTGATCTGTGAGTCCTCAACCAGATGATGCAGAGGGAAGATGGCATAAGAAACCACATCAGGGTTGTCGTGGAGGCTGTTCATCCAGCTGTTGTACGCCTCAGACGGGTCCTCCTGGTAGAGGATGTCTGGGAAGTACCTCTCCCCTCCTATAACCTCAATTTTATGGGTCATGAAGCCTTGGTAGAAGCCCATGCTCATATTACCCTTCAGGAGGTTGTCGCACTTGTTGGAGAAGGATGCATTGGCAGGGAGGAAACCAAGAGCCATTCGGAGTTCAGCGTTCAGACAGGTTTTGACTTCGGACTCGGAGAAGCCTTTGAGTGTGGCCAGGCAGGTCCTGAAGGCAGTGATCCGCCTCACCTTACCGCCAAGCTGGACCTACGAGACGTGAACAAATAAAACGCATCATCTAAATCTACTATTTCAACAAGACATTCTTCAGCACTAGTACTACAGTATCAAACATCTGACCTGGTGTATGTAGTGCGTTCCATAGGTGTCTATCAGCCGTCTATACAGGGCTCTGTTCTGGCTTGTATTTATACTCTGTGGGAGTCTCTTCAGATGCTTTGTGAACTCTGCACTCAGCTGTGGATGGTCAGCCAGCCTGTAGCTAAAAAAAACAAAATACGTGTGGAGTTTAACCACAACACAAAGAGGATATGACCTTGACTATTACATGAGAAACAATAAACAGTCGAGCTCAAGCTGTTGTGTCTTGTAGCGGTGCAAAAAATGTTTCTTTTGTTCAAGTTTTTTTCCTGAATGACTTTCAAACCTTTTTTCTTAAATTACCTTCTTTTCAAACTGTTTCTCACAATTTAAAAAAAATCTTCACGCTATATGTAAATTATCATTCAATTTCAATTGATCAATTTTCAGCTGTGAACTGTATGCTAACAATGCATTTGCCTTTACATGAAAGGTCCAATCTGTAAAACAATTAATTATCGAGTCTCATTCCCAACAATATATGATCAAGTGGCAATTCATCCGGTATTCATTTTGCATCTGTTGAGTCTCATTTGAAGTTTATTGATGAATATTGGATTGAGGGATTTATTCAACCCAGCTGTCTTTACCTGTAGTAGGTGCAGCTGATTTCATGGATGGCAAAAGTGGCCTTGTCCACACTGTGCTGCGAACGGGCAAACTTTGCCAACTCTGAGCGGCTTCCGCCCAGCACCGCGTTGCCATAATTCTCCAAACTCAAACCCACGCCCCAGTTGTTGTTAACCAGGGAGTTGGAGCTGCGCAGCAGGGAGTCCACAGAGTGATGAAGGGCACTGGAAAGCTGCTTACTGCAGCGGCTGAAGGGGCGCCAGTCGAGCACTGCTGCTGGGAGCCTCTGAATCTGAGAAGACAAGGAAAGGCAGGATGTAGAGTGGGATGCAGGTGGAGGAAGAAGTAGTTACAGGAAGTGTGGAATAGAATAGAGGGAGGAAAACCACAGGACAGAAGGAGCTAGAAAAAGTGGTTTGGATATTAAGTGAAGGGAGTTTAGACTGAAAACCCCATGGAGAAGAGAAGAGAAGAAGAAGAGTTTTACAGTTTTTACCTGTCCTTGTTGGAAGCGGTTTGGACACAGTGTGCAGGTGTGGTTGTCAACCAGATGACCTTTGACATTGATGACATACGCCCCTGTCCGACGCATCCGCACCACATCAAAACCCTCCCCTGCCAGATTGTGGCCCGGGACAAAAGGGGCTTTCTCACACTCTGAGCCTGAGCCAATCCGACAGCCCTGGACGCTGCAGACCTCCATCATGACCAGTAAAGCCAATATAAACAGGATGAGGTTGCTCTGTTGGTATCTTGCAGCTTGCATGGTTACCTGAATGTGAAACACAATACATAGGGTGAGAAAGTAGTCAGTAAAATCTGTATTCCCACAAATTCCACCAATATCCACAGGTTTACCTGTAAGTAGACTGCAGGGTAGCTCTCTAACAGTCAAAAATGAAACAGTGTTACGCAGTAAACACAGATGAGCCTCTAATCCCCACTGCTTCATAAACTCGGAGTAATCCTGCCACAGATGTTGTGTCAACTCTAAAACGTGCACAGCAGACAGATACACAACAACACGACAAGCACTCTTACCTTGGACCGTAACTTTTCTACCGGCCTTCAGATTTTGCCCTTGTCCTCTGTTAGAAGCTGTCAGTCTGTAGCTTCCCTTGCCCTCCCAAAAATTCCTCTCCAGACTATAACAGCCAAGAAAAATATGTGCCTCCCCGTCTTTGCTAACCCCATCGACGGCACAGCTCACTGTAAACGATGAACTGCCAAATGACTAAACTCTTGATCCTGCTGGAGATGAAATCACGGCTGAGAGAGCTTCGGCTTTGCTGGGAAGCTGTGGTGAAAGCCTGCTGGGTGCGCTCTTTTGTCTGTCCTCCGCCTCATGAAAAAGACGAAGGAGGGAGTTCCTCTGCTTCAGGGCTATGTATCTCTCTCTCTCTCTCTCTTGCTCTCTCTCTGTCTGTCTGTCTCCCTCCCCTAAGGCCTTAGCAATTTCCTCAGCATGAGTGGGTTTGTTTTTATGTTCATGACCCAGCTCTATGAATCCCTCACAGCTGTGTATGAGTGTATGTGCACATGCATGTGTGGGGGAGGGAGATCCAATCACGAGAGGAACGATGCACAGTGGTGTGAGCACTCTTTACGGGAAATGGCTAAATGTATGTGTGTGGATGTGCATGTGAGTGTACAGCACATGTGTGATCTGTGTTTGTTGGAGCGACTGCGTGTGTGTTTTTGTCTGTACAATGTCTGAGCCGGCCTGTCTGTGCACTGATAACCTTACCAACACCATGAGGTCAGTTTTGCCATTGTCTATTTATGGATGTGGGTGGAGTGTTGGTGGTTTTCTCTGCAAGGTCTGTCTGCGCTCTGTGCAAGAGGTTTCACTCAACATGAGGCAGAGGAAGATTTGTTTTTCAACACAAATATGCCGTTTTATTTAAAGAACCAGTTTGTGCTTGAGTGCCACGTTTACATTCTTGCGCACACTTACTTATATTTGTGACTTGCATTTTGTACTAACCTCAAAACTAAGGTGTAACTATAACTTCCTATACCACATAATATGACACGGACCTGGTAGACTCTGAACTGAGGAGTTAGGGCATACAAATGAAATCACAAACACAACAAACTCATTAAAACATATTGTTTAATAACACTTTAATCAGTTGTTAAGTGCAGCACAGGGAGGTTTGATCGACAATTACAAAGTCAGTTTTAATCGGATCTTAAAAAAAGATTAATCTTAAAAAGATTTTAAAAAATTAAAAAAATAAATCTTTCATCTGATGCTTCTTTTGTTCATATTAAAAAAGAGATTTCGATCACCTGTTAAAATACACATAAACAACATATTGTATAAACAGTACATTCAAATAAAACATTCAGTTCTTAACGGGGGATAGAAATGTTTATATACTACATTGCTTTTTGCATATTGGCCTCTTGAGGGCGGTATTGGTTCACTGTGGCCTCTATAAAGCACTTCTGCTTTTTGCCAGTTGGTTTCAAAGGCAGCTTGCTGCTTTTTAAATGACACGTTATTTCTTGCTTATAAGTGCAAATTCGAACTTAGGCTAAACAACAGCTTAAAGTACACATCATGCTGCCAATGGATGTGTTGTTTAACTCGGACATGCAATGCATAGCAGTTGTAATGTGGCTATGTGAATTGCTAATTGGTTCAATAGACATTTCAAACAACAATTATTAATGCACTACCCAACTCATTCAAACAAGGAGCCCTTAAAGATGTAAATGTTCCACTCCCGGAAGATACATGACAGTGATTTTTGAACTGACAATAAACAAGGAAGTTAAAAACAAAAAATCTTGTCAAGCCACGTGAACATTTCTCTGTAAGTGGCGTATTTTTTCTTAAGCTTGCTGTGTCTCCCTCTCTCCCTCTTCACGCTCTACCTCCTCACGTATTTCCTCATAGCCTCGAGCTCTCGTAAACCCAGACACCCTCCTCCTCTTCTTCACCAGGACAACTACCACTATGACTACCAGTGCCATCAAACCCATCACCCCAAAGGCTACTCCTGCCTTTTCTCCACTAGACATCTGACTTAATTCTGGGTTAAGCTGGCGTACCATTTCCCTGATTTCCTCTGGTTTGGCCAGTTTCCACGCCTTGGTCTTCCCCACTCTGACCCAGGTCTTGTCTTCTTCAGTCATCACCATAACCGTGTTTGTGGTTTGCATGCTGACAAGTGGAGGATTAGTGAAAGGAGGCAGACGGATCGGCTTCAGCTCTCCACCTGTGAACAGCCCTGACTGGACACAGTAAAGAATTTCACAGCCGTCGCTCACCGTGGCGAGATGTTGGCTGAACCCGGGAGGGCAGTGATGTTGTGACCCTGCCAGTGGGTTGCTTGACTCACAACTGAAGAGTCCTCCAAATGGTACTGAGAATCTGGTGGCAGTTTCATAGTCGTTACTCACACAAATCATTTGGCCATCCGAGAGAAACTTTAGTGGAATGAAGTTTGCGGGGCACCTTTTGGCATTTGTGAGGGGGTTCAGGAGAGAGGGGCTGTAAATGCCTCCAAACAGATACCCTGAGTTTTCTGGGGCCTGTCCGTTCACAGAGCACCAGTAGGTGTTGATGCGAGCAGAGCGAACATGGTAGTTGTCTTGACACACTTGTCGATGGCAGTGTGAAAGGTGTAAAAACCCACAGCGATAGCGTTCGTCATGGCAGTCATACGTAGTGTAACCCTGCTGTCTCACTTCTGATCTCAGTAAAGTGGGGGAGTACGGTGGGCGACAGGAGAAGGCACCTGTGTCAGGGTTTTTCTGGGCCAGGGCATCACACAGTGGACCTGCATCTGAGCTGAGCTGAATGCACTCTTGGTAGACACCACCAAAACTGAGGTTTGTAGAGGGGCCCTCGCAGGATGAGTCATCAATGTTGGCTTGGAAGTTAAAGTTCTTGGAGTTGACGTCGACACATCCAGGACGTGTGTTGACCTTGTAGTATCTCTCTATGGCCTGACTCACTCTATGAGCCACTTTGCCAACTGTTGGCTGTGGCAGATCAGGGAAGGTGTTGGTGTTTATAAAGAAGTGTAGGGGAAATCCGGACCGATCAATAGCAACCAGGTTGTTCCTGATACTTTCCTGCCACTTCTGCAGAGTGATGCCAGGATAGAATGGTGTGCCGCCATGGCTCTGGATGAGCGAGTACGTAATATTTGACTGATATGTTTTCAGTGATGAGCTCTGTTGGGCACTTTGACTGCTGATGTCAAACTTGAGTTTGTCAAAAAAGTTTAAGCCAGCCTGTGCCGAGACAGAGGAACTTTCTGACACACTGTTCAACACATATGAAGAGCGGAGGTAGTCTTCTTCCACCATAGAAGCCCCGGCATCGACACTAGTGATAACATGGGTTCCGTAGTCCAGCACCATCTTCTCTGAGAGATAATCAGCGTTCCTTGTTTGGTTGTTTTCAATTGCGTCAGCTATGTCTTTGGCTTGTTGAGCAAAGCGTGTGTCCAGAGTGAAGTCTGGATAAGCCTTTACTGTGTAGATGAAGTTACGAACCTTTGAGAAAAAAAACAAAGAGATTGTGTTTTACTAAATACCATATGCCATACTTATTTGAGCTTGTTAATGTTCTATTTCTCTTCTTTATTTGCTTTTAAAGTAACATCTGTAACACCAGGAAATGCAGATAAGAAATGGCCTGGGTTAATTGCGCACTTATTTCTCCTGCAAACTATCAAATGTCAAAGGGCAATAAACATTTGTATAAGAAAAATTTTGATGTAATTCTAAGTAAAGTATGGCTTCCACAGCTTTGTGCTTAAAAAAAAAAAAAAAAAAAGTTTATTCATTCAAACAATGGAAAATAAAAACTTACCTGCACTCTGGCTGTAGTTGAAGAGTCTTTGACCTGATGAGTTTTCATCCTCTGGTTCTCTGTAGAAAACTTTCCATTCAGCACATGAAGGAAGGATATGTCTGCATTTATGCCATGAGATGTTGAGCTTTTCTGATCCAGCCAGGAGCTGATTATCTCTGAGTTTGTCTCCACGCCTGTCTCCTTGTGCGGGATGACAAACACCTCATCTGGGATGAGGTAGAGCCCGTCTTCAGTTGTCTGGCACTGGAAGTAGCTGATGTTCATGACTCGACCGGCATCCATGTTCCGGAGGTTGTCCCAGCCTCCACCTGGCAGCACCTCCAGCGCTGTGATAGAGAGGTTGGTGGAGGCCCGACATTGTCTGAGCCAGTTGGTGGGGCGGCTGACAGGGACTGAAGAGCAGACATGAAGGAGAGAGAGTGCCAGGAGGGTCACCGCTGCCTTCATGGTGGCTGTGTCAGAAAAGACTTCAGACAACTGAATATAAAGTTCAGGTTCCTCCTCCTCACGTGCAGTGTATCTTGTGACAAAGAGGAAGTTCTTTTTTGAGAACATGTTGGGGAGGAACTGGTTTTGCATTAATTTACATGTCATTTGTACAGATTTGTTGACTTGTAAGTTATTATTAATTAAAACGGAACTCGGTACACTTCCTTATTTGTTCTTATAATTTAATCTTCCACAGAAAAACAGCGTCATATTTATAGGCAATATCATAAAACCTGCAGTATGGGAGCCGTAAATCAGAGTTTTAGATGGTCTAATTACATGATTTATATTGTCTAATCCTTCAAGTGAATTCAGTGCTTAGGGTAATAAAAGTGTGTTGAGATGAACTCGAAAGTAATATGCAGATGTCATGAGAACCTGCCTGAACATGTACAGTTGTGAGTAAATGAGACAGTCTGAGGAGGAACACCTGAGCCAATTGAGAAAAATCTCATTTGTCAAGAGTTTCTCCATGTACACAAGAGCAGGGCCTGTCAACCACACCTGTACTTCAGTTTCACTCTTCAGTTCTCTCACTATTACCCCACGCAAAAAGCAACTTGCTACAATTTGAAATCAATTTGATTGAGATGAAGGAGGAAATTAAACTTAAGTTTAACATAAAACCCAGCAGACCAGAACTTAAATGTGCACATCTCTGGTTGATTCATTTGTTTCACACACTTCTTTGACTGTAAAAGTTCAGGTACAGGGGTTTATCACTTCCTCTTCTTAAAGGGAATGGAAAGCAGACATGAAAAAACGCCACACACAAAAGGGAAGTTATGCTGTTTTCACATCTTCTGTGAACTGTCACATGAGTGTACGTCATGAGGAAGAACCCAAGAATTTCCCAACCTAGCCACCACCCAACATCATCACCAGACAATCAAGCCTGAACCTGAATGTATGAGCACAACTACACAAGATAAGACATACACAACATATGAAAAAACTACAGGAAAATCTCTGTGTTTTTCTCAAACAACGCGTTTCCTCACAGCCGGTAGCTCTCGACTGGCCCCTCCATCACCTCACCTTACAGGATCACAGGTGATAAGACTTACCAGTAGACTGTTCAAACTAACAAGTACACTGTCAACACATTTAACTATATCTGCAAGCTAGCATTCCTTATCTTCAACACAGGATCTTAAAGAAGAAGTGACAGAGCTATTGGTCTAAAAATCTCTTAATACCTGTGTGGCTCTTTACATACTCTATGAGATTGTTATTACTTTTTACCTTTAATACTAAAAGCTATTTTATTAAGTTAAAGCTTGGTTTAACCATGATCGTGCTAACATTTTTAGATTGATGATGGTTTAATTTTTTAAAGAGTAATGAATGGACAAACCAAATCTTCCCAATGTAACATGAATGTTTCTTATTTTCAATTAATTACCTTTAAAATTCAAATTTTCAAGCTGTATTACAGCTTTTAATGGAAACGCCAAGCTGTGTTTAGGCTGCATACAACTTAATTTTATAAAAGCCGCTCCAGAAAAGACAAATTCTACCAGTTACAATAGAAACCGACCTGATATGACCCTTACCTGCGGACTGTCCCTGTTACTGATTCCAGCCAGCAGATGGCAACACATAACCATGCGGCTTATGAACCCAACAGCTCTATGAGTCACTAGATACTTCACAAAATGCTTTGGCTTTACAGGCTCAAGGCCTCACTGCTTCTGTCAGACCTTTTTTTTATCTCATTATTGGGTAAAATCTGCCCACTCTGTTTATGTTTTGTCATGCCAAACTCACTTAAAGTGATCACAGCAAAAATCTCTTGTCCAGCATCTGTCTTTTAAAGGCAAAAGTTGCATTGCATGTACTGGACTATATCGCAGATGTGTGACCATTTCTCTTTCATGTATGAGGACTGACGTAGAAACACATTTATTTGGAGCTCGTTTGGGGCCACAACATGTGTTTGTGTCTACCACTTCACAACTTTTGGTGTTAAAATGTATGTGAACACTGGACGGCATTGATCCCACTCTTAACAGTGCCATGCCACAACTTTCTGAGCGCGCTTGTACATATTCCTGTATCTTCTTTGAACTGTGTACAATCTTGCGCATGCTTACCGTAAACTCTGAGTTTTGCATTCTACGCTAATCTCATAACTAAGGTGTAAATGTACCTTCTGTCATGAAAGGATTAAATATGTTTGATTTAGCTCAAAGATTCAACTCCATTTGTTAAGCTTGTTAAGATTAAGAAAAAACTCATACATATCACACAGACCTTTTAGACTCACAACGAACTGAAGAGTTAAGGCACATCTGAAGTTTTATATGAACAGAGACATACAAAGTACAAACACAACAAACTCTTTAAAAACTATTGTTTTATAATGCTTTAATCAGTTGTTAAGTGCAGCACAGGGCGGTTTGATTGACACTTACAAAGTCTAAACAAGTTCAAATGATTAAAAAAAAATCTTGGATATAACGCTTATATTGTTCATTTTGAAAAAGAGAGACTCAGGAGGCAGTATTGGTTCACTGTGGCCTCTGTAAAGCACTTCTGCTTTTGCCAGTTGGTTTCAAAGGCAGCTTGCTGCTTTTTACATGACACATGTTGTCTCAGGCTTATAAGTGCAAATACGAACTTAGGCTAAACAACAGCTTAAAGTACACATCATGCTACCAATGGATGTGTTGTTTAACTCGGACATTTACAACGCATAGCAGTTGTTATAATGCAGCTATGTGAATTACTAATTGGTTGAATAGACATTTCACACAACAATAATTGATAGGGATTCAAGAAGGAGCTCTTAAACACGCACATTTTTCACTCCTGGAATATATATGACAGTGATTTTTAAACTGACAATCAACAAAGAGGTTAAAAACAAATTTTGTCAAACCGCATGAACCTCTCTCTGTAAGCTGTGTTTTTTCTTAAGCTTGCTGTGTCTCCCTCTCGCCTTCTTCACGCTCTACCTCCTCGCGTACTTTCTCATAGCCTCGAGCTCTCGTAAACCCAGACACCCTCCTTCTCCTCTTCACCAGGACGACTACCACTATGACTACCAGTGCCATCAAACCTATCACCCCAAAGGCTACTCCTGCCTTTTCTCCACTAGACATCTGACTCAATTCTGGGTTAAGCTGGCGTACCATTTCCCTGATTTCCTCTGGTTTGGCCAGTTTCCACGCCTTGGTCTTCCCCACTCTGACCCAGGTCTTGTCTTCTTCAGTCATCACCATAATTGTGTTTGTGGTTTGCATGCTGACAAGTGGAGGATTAGTGAATGGAGGCAGACGGATTGGCTTCAGCTCTCCACCTGTGAACAGTCCTGACTGGACACAGTAAAGAATTTCACAGCCGTCGCTCACCGTGGCGAGATGCTGGCTGAACCCGGGAGGGCAGTGATGTTGGGACCCTGCCAGTGGGTTGCTTGACTCACAACTGAAGAGTCCTCCAAATGGTACTGAGAATCTGTTGGCAGTTTCATAGTCGTTACTCACACAAATTATTTGGCCATCCGAAAGAAACTTTAGTGGAATGAAGTTTGCGGGGCACCTTTTGGCATTTGTGAGGGGGTTCAGGAGAGAAGGGCTGTAAATGCCTCCAAACAGATACCCTGAGTTGTCTGAGGTGCTTTCATTTAAATAGCACCAGTAGGTGTTGATGCGAGCAGAGCAAAAATGGTAGTTGTTTTGACACACTTGTCGATGGCAGTGTGAAATGTGTAAAAACCCACAGCGATAGCTTTCATCATGGCAATCGTACGTAGTGTAACCCTGCTGTCTCACTTGTGATCTCAGTAAAGTGGGGGAGTACGGTGGGCGACAGGAGAAGGCACCTGTGTCAGGGTTTTTCTGGGCCAGGGCATCACATAGTGGACCTGCATCTGAGCTGAGCTGAACGCACTCTTGGTAGACACCACCAAAATTGAGGTTTGTAGAGGGGCCCTCGCAGGATGAATCATCAATGTTGGCTTGGAAGTTAAAGTTCTTGGAGTTGACGTCGACACATCCAGGATGTGTGTTGACCTTGTAGTATCTCTCTATGGCCTGACTCACTCTCTGAGCCACTTTGCCAACTGTTGGCTGTGGCAGATCAGGGAAGGTGTTGGTGTTTATAAAGAAGTGTAGGGAAAATCCGGACCGATCGATAGCAACCAGGTTGTTCCTGATACTTTCCTGCCACTTCTGCAGAGTGATGCCAGGATAGAATGGTGTGCCGCCATGGCTCTGGATGAGCGAGTACGTAATATTTGACTGATATGTTTTCAGTGATGAGCTCTGTTGGGCACTTTGACTGCTGATGTCAAACTTGAGTTTGTCAAAAAAGTTATAGCCAGCCTGTGCCGAGATGGAGGATCTGTCTGACGCGGAGTCTGATACATATGAAGAGCGGAGGTAGTCTTCTTCCACCAAAGCAGCCCCGGCATCGACACTAGTGATAACATGGGTTCCGTAGTCCAGCACCATCTTCTCTGAGAGATAATCAGCGTTCCTTGTTTGGTTGTTTTCAATTGCGTCAGCTATGTCTTTGACTAGTTGAGCAAAGCGTGTGTCCAGAGTGAAGTCTGGATAAACCTTTACTGTGTAGATGAAGTTACGAACCTTTGAGGGGAAAAATAAGATATTATGTTTTACTGAATGCCATATGCCGTACTTATTTGAGCTTGTTAGTTTTATATTCCTCTTCTTTATTTGCTTTTAAAGTAACATCCCTAACAACAGACATGGCCTAGATTAATGCACACTTTATCTGCAGAATATGTCTATAAACTATCAAATTTTGAAGGGCACATTTTTATAAGCTATAGTTAGATGTAATTTGTGGTAGAATAGAACTTTGTTGTACACATAAAACAATATTCGGAAGATTATTTCAGGGTTTTCATAATGGCTTCTGCCGCTTTTTCATTATTTTTTTATTTAATTCATTCAAACAGTGGAAAATATAAACTTACCTGCACTCTGGCTGTAGTTGAAGAGTCTTTGACCTGATGGATTTTCATTATCTGGTTCTCTATAGAGAACTTTCCATTCAGCTTCCAGAGGTAGGATGTGTCTGCATTTATGCTGTGAGATGTTGAGCTTCTCTGATCCAGCCAGGAGCTGATTATCTCTGAGTTTGTCTCCACGCTCGTCTCCTTGTGCGGGATAACAAACACCTCATCTGGGATGAAGTAGAGCCCGTCTTCAGTTGTCTGGCACTGGAAGTAGCTGATGTTCATGACTCGACCGGCATCCATGTTCCGGAGGTTGTCCCAGCCTCCGCCTGGCAGCACCTCCAGCGCTGTGATAGAGAGGTTGGTGGAGGCCCGACATTGTCTGAGCCAGTTGGTGGGGCGACTGACAGGGACCGAAGAGCAGACATGAAGGAGAGAGAGCGCCAGGAGGGTCACCGCTGCCTTCATGGTGGCTGTGTCAGAAAAGATTTAAGACTACTGAATATAAAGTTCAGGTTCCTCCTCCTAATCCAATATGGGAGCCATAAACCAGTGTTTAGGGTGGTCAAAGTACATGATTCATATTATTTAATCATTCCAATGAATTCAGTGCTCACAGTAATAAAAGTATAGACAGAATATGAACAGCATAAACCACACAAGGATGGTTGAGAATAAGAAGAAAATGAAAATTGTTTATTTTGGGTTCATAGAAATAATCATTAATCAGTCTGACTGCCCCTACCAACACATTTACATCTACATTTAGGGCTTTTTATCAGACACTTTTGTCCAAAGCGACTTACAGTAATTTATACGTACATTCATACACCCCACCTTACATGATCACAAGTGATGACATATCAATACACTGTTTAAAGTTCCAAGTACACTGTCACCACATTAGCTAGAGTGATAGTGTTCCTTATCTTCAACACAGGATCTTAAAGAACAAATGACACAGTTATTGATCTAAAAATCTCATAATACCTGCGCTGCTCTTCACATACTCTGTGAGATGGTTGATACTTTGTACCTTTTATTCTGTTATGCTGTTTTATTATGTTAAAGCTTGGTTTAACCTTGATATTGCTAACTTTTTTCGATTAATTACAGATTATTTTTGTTTTATTTTCTTTTAAGTGTTATGAATGGGAAAACTAGTTCCTTCCAATGTAACAGGAATATTTTTAATTTTCTATTAACTATCTTTCAGGGTCAAATTTTCTAGCTGTATTACAGATTATAATGGAAACGCCCAGCTAGGTTTGGGTTGCATACAAGCTGAACCAAACGCCTTATGAACTCAACAGCTCTATGAGTCATGTCACAACCCGGCTCCAAGGCTGTGCCAACATAGGAAGACAAACACGAGCTGGCTACTAGCAATTGGCATTTATTGGCCCCAGAGACATAAATCAACCAAGGCAAAATGTGTAACGATCAGTATCAGTCATGAAAGCATGTGTGAGTGTGTGACAACAGAGGTGTAGATCAAAAGAAACCAAAAAGACATGCTGCCATCAGGTCTGCCAGTGAGCAGGGATCAGCTTCCCCCAGAGAGGCCGTCTGCAGAATCAGGACAGTCTTTGTAGGCAGAACACACTGGCCCAGGTGTAGCTCATGCAGCGGACGACCCTCCGCTCAGCACCTGCAAAACACAGCCCACAAGGAACGGGGACACCTAGTGCCTGGGAGGAGGGATCGTCAAAGTCATCACACACTGTGCAAAATGCTTTCACCTCACTGGCTCAACGCCTCACTACTTAAACATAAAGTATACAAAGGCTCAATGTTGTGAAAGAATATTGATCACAGCTTCTGTCAGGCCTTTTCTCACTTTTTTTTCATCTCAGTACTGGGTGAAATTTGCCCACTCTGTTAACGTTTTGTCATGCCAAACTCCCTTAAAGTGCTCACAACACTCTTTTCCAGCATCTGTCCTTTAAGACAAAAGTTGCATTGTATGTACTGAATTGTATCGCAGATGTGTGACCATTTCTCTTTCGTGTATGAGGGCTGACATAGAACCACATTTATTTGGAGCTTGTTCAGGGGCCACAACATATGTTTGTGTCTGCCACTTTGCAACTTTTGATGTTAAAATGAATGTAAATACTGGACGGCATTGATCCCACGCTTAATAGTGCCACTCCACAACTTTCTGAGCGAGCTTGTACGTATTCCTGTATCACTGTGAATCCAGCAAATCAAGACGCTAAAGGTGCTAAATCACCCGTTGTTCACTAATTGACCACTCCCCCCATTGCATTCAGATTTACTCATCATCATAATTTTGCATAAAAAGTTGGAAGCTGTATGCACAATGGTATTTTTCGCAAATAGGCCTCTAATATGTGTAACAATGCAATGTGGTACAGCATTGTGGTTGTGGTTTATTTCCATTGTGGGATTTTTGAGGGAATGACATAATATTTTATATAAAATGAGACGCACCAAATACCTCAATATAGGTATTGCAACAACATCGTAGGCATGAGTATTGGTACTTTGACCATGAGATCTTTGATAAGTTATTATTGTAATGAAGATTTAAGTACTGGGTGAAGGAAAGTTTTAGTTCAAGTAGAACAGTCTTGCAACTTTAGAAAATGACATGATTTTACTGTAATGTTGCCACCATGCCAGAAAAAGACAACTCTTCTGCAATATCACAATAAGACAAGTAGCCCTAGGAGAGGGATGAATTATCAATGCAGTACAGTAATGATGACTTTGATCCACTGTATTGTTTGGCGATGCTTTAATGAATAATTAAGTGGAGTGCAGAAGAGTTTAATTGACATTCATTTATAAATCTTGGCAATTTTAGTTGCAAAAGTAGCAGTACAAAAAAATAACAGATCCTTGATCTAATGTTCCTTTAATTCATGCAGTTAAAAAACGCAAAATGTTAGTCAATCTGTAAAAACATACATACATATCATGTTTTATATATCGCATATTTAAACTAAGCATTTGGAGCTCTGACAGAGACTTCAAATGGAGTTGTGCATCTTGGCCTCATGAGGGCAGTATGAGTTCACTGTGACCTTTGGAAAGCGCTTCTGAATTGTTGCTCCATGCCAGTTTTTGATTATAAAAGCGGGTTGTATTTTCTCACATGAAACACGGTAAGTTATCGCTTATAGATTTTAAGTGCAAACACAAACTGAAAGTATTTAAAGTACATATCATGCTGCAGGAAAACATGTCTACAATTAAATGTACTGTTTTACTGTAAGCTACATGACAATCAACCCATTAACCTCCTCTATAGGACCCAAGCCTCTAAACTGTGTGTTTTTCTCAAACTTGCAGTGTCTTCCTCTTTGCTTCTTCATGTTCAACTTAACTTCATGGTTCAACGCAGCCTCTAGCTCTCGTACACCCAGACACCATTCTCCTCTTCTTCACCAGGACTTCTATCACTATGGCCACCAGTGCCATCAAACCCATCAGCCCAAAGGCTATTCCTGCCTTTACTCCACTAGACATCTGACGCAATTCTGAGTTAATATGGCAAACCATTTCCCTAATTTTCTCTGCTGTGGCCAGTTTCCACAGCTTGGTCTTCCTCACTCTGACCTAGGTCTTGTCTTCTTCAGTCATAGAATAGAATCGATGTTTATTGTCATTGTTTCAAGCCAACGAAACATGGATAGCAGCTCTTAGTTTGACAAATGTCGAATATAAACATCAAATATAATCAAGTATTAAAAAAAATATAGCAAGATAAATAGACACAAGATTATGTGTGTTGTGCATTTCCCTGCCTGTGGAAAGAAACTGTTCTGCAGTCTGTTTGTCTTAGATCTGATAGATCTATACCTCTTCCCAGACGGCAGGGGGGAGAACAGGTAAGGTCCAGAGAGAGTGGGGTCCTTAAAAATACAGCTGGCCTACAGTCTGCCAGTGTGAATGTGTCATCATCCCGTTGATACGCTCCGCTTTTCTCACAACCTGCTGCAGGGCCTTTCTGCAGCAGGTTCTCCACCTGTTGTGCAACTGGAGAACCTGTCATCCCCATAACCGTGCCGGCTGACAAGTGGAGGATTAGAGAATAATGGTCGACCATCATTGCAATATTCATTGTATTATTAAATTTGTGGGAAGTTATTACAACACAGATTTTCACATCCCCACAAACGTAATAAATCCCTGCAAATGTAATAGTTATTACATTTGTGGGAAATTGCGTGTTACGTTTGTAGTAGGAAGTGGCTATTACATTTATGGAAAATGTATTACATTTGTGGGTTTATTACATTAAATGCTGCAGATTTTATTACGTTTGTGGTTTATTACTTTTGCGGACATTATTACATTGGCGGGCGTTTCATGGTCACTGCTGCTTTCATGGTGGCTGTGTCAGAAAAGGCTTAAGACAACTGAATAAAAAAATCTGTTTCCTCCTCCTTGTGTGCAGTTTATCATATGACAAAGAGGAGGATCTTTTGTGAGACTGGTTGGTGAGGAACTGGTTTTGCTTTCATTTACATGTCTTGTAGAACCTGCAGTACGGGAGCCATAAACCAGTGTTTTACATGGTCCAATTACATTGTTTATTTTGTCTAATCATTCCAGTGTATTCAGTGCTGACAGTAATAAAAGCGCAGTGTGTTGAGGTGAACTTGATGTCAAGAGAACCTGCCTGAACATGTACAGTTGTGAGTAAATGAGACAGTCTGAGGAGGAATGCCTGAGCCAATTGAGAAAGTCACATTTGTCAAGAGTTTCTCCATGTACACAAGAGCAGGGCCTGTCAAACACAGTTATACTTACTATAATTATTAACCCACCCAAAGGCAACTTGCTACAATTTGAAAGAAATTTAATTGAGAAGTAAACAAGAAATTAAGCTGAAGTGCACACATGAGGATAGTTGAGATGATGAGAAAATTCAACTTAAGTTTAACATAAACCCCAGCAGACCAGATTTTAAATTTGCACATCTCTAGTTGATCCATCTGGTTCACATAGTCCTTCGTCTCTAAAGGTTCAGGTACAGGGGTTTATCACTTCCTCTTATTAAAGGGAATGGGAAGCAGACATGTACAACAGGACATACAAAATCAAAATTACGCTGTTTTCCCATCTTCTTTAAACTGTTTACAATCTTGCGCATGCTTATACCTTTAACTGTGACTTTTGCATTTTGTACTAACCTCAAAACTAAGGTGTAAATATATCTTCTGTCATGAAAATATTAAATGTGTTTGATTGATCTCAAAGATTCAACTCATTTTGTTAAGCTTGTTAAGATTAAGAAAAAACTCATACATATCACAAAGACATTTAGGACCCACAATGAACTGAAGAGTTAAGGCACTTCTGAAGTTTTACATGAACAGACATACAAAGCACAAACACAACAAACTCACTAAAAACATATTGTTTTACAATACTTTAATTAGCTGTTAAGTGCAGCACAGGGAGGTTTAATTGACACAAAGTCAATTTTAATTGCAAGGAACAAAAAGTTTAAACTTTTTTTTAAATACAAGAAATAATAAATCTTTCATCAAATGCTACTTTTGTTGAAAATAAAAAAGAGAGACTTTGCAAAATTCTAATCAATCATCTGTTAAAAAAGATATGTAAAACATTGTATAAATGGTACATTCAAAAAAAACATTCAGTTCTATCCCAAATTTTGGAACTGAATGTTTTATTTCAGTGTACCGTTTATAAAATAGGTTGTTTACGGAAATGTTTGAAATATTTACATTGCTTTTTGCATATTGGCCTCAAGGCAGTATTGGTTCACTGTGGCCTCTGGAAAGCACTTCTGCTTTTTGCCAGATGGTTTCAAAGGTAGTTTGCTGCGTTTTATATGACATACATTGTCTCAGGCTTTTAAGTGCAAAATACAAAATTGTGCTAAACAACAGCTTAAAGTACACATCATGCTACAAATAAATGAGTTGTTTAATCAGGACATTTATAACGCATAGCAGTTGTGATAATGCAGCTATGAAAATTACTAATCGGCTAAATAAACATTTCACACAACAATAATTAATGCTGATTCAAAGAAGGAGCCCTTAAACATGCATATTTTTCACTCCTGGAATTTACATGACAGTGATTTTTGAACTGACAATAAACAAGGAAGTTAAAAACAAAAAATCTTGTCAAGCCACGTGAACATTGCTCTGTAAGTGGTGTGTCTTTTTCTTAAGCATGCAGTGTCTCCGTGTCTCCTTCTTCACGCTCTACCTCCTCGCGTATTTCCTCATAGCCTCGAGCTCTCGTAAACCCAGACACCCTCCTCCTCTTCTTCACCAGGACAACTACCACTACGACCACCAGTGCCATCAAACCCATCACCCCAAAGGCAACTCCTGCCTTTTCTCCACTAGACATCTGACTTAATTCTGGGTTAAGCTGGCGTACCATTTCGCGGATTTCCTCTGGTTTGGCCAGTTTCCACGCCTTGGTCTTCCCCACTCTGACCCAGGTCTTGTCTTCTTCAGTCATCACCATAATTGTGTTTATGGTTTGCATGCTGACAAGTGGAGGATTAGTGAAAGGAGGCAGACGGATCGGCTTCAGTTTTCCACCTGTGAACAGTCCTGACTGGACACAGTAAAGAATTTCACAGCCGTCGCTCACCGTGGCGAGATGCTGGCTGAACCTGGGAGGGCAGCGACGTTGGGACCCTGCCAGTGGGTTGCTTGACTCACAACTAAAGAGTCCTCCAAATGGTACTGAGAATCTGGTGGCAGTTTCATAGTCATTACTCACACAAATCATTTGGCCATCCGAGAGAAACTTTAGTGGAATGAAGTTTGCAGAGCACCTTTTGGCATTTGTGAGGGGGTTCAGGAGAGAAGGGCTGTAAATGCCTCCAAACAGATACCCTGAGTTGTCGGGGGCCTGTCCGTTCACAGAGCACCAGTAGGTGTTGATGCGAGCAGAACGAACATGGTAGTTATGTTGACACACTTGTCGATTGCAGTTGAAAAAAATCCAACAGTCATAGGTTTCCTCATGGCACTCATACGCAGTGTAATCCTGCTGTCTCATTTCTGATCTCAGTAAAGTGGGGGAGTACGGTGGGCGACAGGAGAAGGCACCTGTGTCAGGGTTTTTCTGGGCCAGGGCATCACATAGTGGACCTGCATCCCGGCTGAGCTGAACACACTCTTGGTAGACACCACCAAAACTGAGGTTTGTAGAGGGGCCCTCGCAGGATGAGTCATCAATGTTGGCTTGGAAGTTAAAGTTCTTGGAGTTGACGTCGACACATCCAGGACGTGTGTTGACCTTGTAGTATCTCTCTATGGCCTGACTCACTTTATGAGCCACTTTGCCAACTGTTGGCTTTGGCAGATCAGGGAAGGTGTTGGTGTTTATAAAGAAGTGTAGGGGAAATCCGGACCGATCAATAGCAACCAGGTTGTTCCTGATACTTTCCTGCCACTTCTGCAGAGTGATGCCAGGATAGAATGGTGTGCCGCCATGGCTCTGGATGAGCGAGTACGTAATATTTGACTGATATGTTTTCAGTGATGAGCTCTGTTGGGCGCTTTGACTGCTGATGTCAAACTTCAGTTTGTCAAAAAAGTTTAAAGCCAGCCTGTGATGAGATGGAGGATCTTTCTGACGCGGAGTCTGATACATATGAAGAGCGGAGGTAGTCTTCTTCCACCATAGAAGCCCCGGCATCGACACTAGTGATAACATGGGTTCCGTAGTCTAGCACCATCTTCTCTGAGAGATAATCAGCGTTCCTTGTTTGGTTGTTTTCAATTGCGTCAGCTATCTCTTTGGCTTGTTGAGAAAAGCGTGTGTCCAGAGTGAAGTCTGGATAAGCTTTAACTGTGTAGATGAAGTTACGAACCTGTGAAGAAAACAATAAGATATTATGTTTTACTAAATACCCATGCTATACTCATTTGTGCTTGTTAATGTTCTATTCCTCTTCTTTATTTGCTTTTACATCTGTAACAACAGGAAATGCAGATAAGACATGTCCTGGATTAATGTGCACTCTCTTTGCTGAATAATCCTATAAATTATCAAATATTAAAGGGCCATGAACATTTTTATAAGGTTAATTCAGACATAATGTAATTTCTGGTCGAGTAGACCTTTTTTTTTTTTTTTTTAAATATATATATAAAAAATATTTGGGAGATTTTAGGTTTTTATAATGGGTTCCACAATGGGTTTGTTTTTAATTTAGTTATTTCACAGTGGAAAATAAAAACTTACCTGCACTCTGGCTGTAGTTGAAGAGTCTTTGACCTGATGGATTTTCATCCTCTGGTTCTCTGTAGAAAACTTTCCATTCAGCACAGGGATGAAGGATATGTCTGAATTTATGCTGTCAGATGTCGAGCTTTTCTGATCCAGCCAGGAGCTGATTATCTCTGAGTTTGTCTCCACGCCCCTCTCCTATTGCGGGACGACAAACACCTCATCTGGGATGAGATAGAGCCCGTCTTCAGTTGTCTGGCACTGGAAGTAGCTGAGGTTCATGACTCGACCAGCATCCATGTTCCGGAGGTTGTCCCAGCCGCCGCCTGGCAGAACCTCCAGCGCTGTGATAGAGAGGTTGGTGGAGGCACGACATTGTCTGAGCCAGTTGGTGGGGCGGCTGACAGGGACTGAAGAGCAGACATGAAGGAGAGAGAGCGCCAGGAGGGTCACCGCTGCCTTCATGGTGGCTGTGTCAGAAAAGACTTAAGACAACTGACAACTGTCGACCAAGTCGACAACTGTCGACCAAGGCTGTGGTGGTGGTAGTTGTACTAATATTGATGAGTTATACAACTATTGATGATGACGATGATGATGATGATGATGATGACGATGGGACTGTCTAGAAGTTGAGGTACAGAGAGGGGCCTTTTCTATGCTGATAAACCCATGACTATACAGGAAGAGGTGTAGCTGCTGGCATCAAGGTGCAAGACCGACGACTTGGACCTGAATACCACCAAGACCAAGGAGATTAGAGTCCGACCGATAAAAGATTTTTAAGGCCGATACAAATATTTGGTGATTTAAAAATCTGATATTCCGATATATCGGCTGATATGTATATATATATATATACATATATATATATACAACATAACGTGTACTAAGGCTCAGTGTTGTGGAAGAGTATTGATCACAGCTTTTGTTAGACCTTTTCACACTTTCTTTTATCTCATTACTGGGTGAAATACGCCCACTCTGTTAATGCACACACACACACACACACACACACACACACACACACACACACACACACACACACACACACACACACACATATTTAACACATTTTATATCTATCTATATGTATATATGTGTGTGTGTGTATATATATATATAAAGTAAAACTTACTTGCACTCTGGCCATATTTGAAGAGTCCTTGACCTGATGGATTTTCATCCTCTGGTTCTCTGTAGAAAACTTTCCATTCAGCACAGGGATGAAGGATATGTCTGAATTTATGCTGTCAGATGTGGAGCTTTTCTGATCCAGCCAGGAGTCGATTATCTCTGAGTTTGTCTCTACGCGCGTCTCCTTGTGCGGGGCGACAAACACCTCATCTGGGATGAGATAGAGCCCGTCTTCAGTTGTCTGGCACTGAAAGTAGCTGAGGTTCACGACTCGACCGGCATCCATGTTCCGGAGGTTGTCCCAGCCTCCGCCTGGCAGCACCTCCAGCGCTGTGATAGAGAGGTTGGTGGAGGCCCGACATTGTCTGAGCCAGTTGGTGGGGCGGCTGACAGGGACTGAAGAGCAGACATGAAGGAGAGAGAGCGCCAGGAGGGTCACCGCTGCCTTCATGGTGGCTGTGTCAGTGCAAGCCGAGTTCCCCCCTTTTTATGCAGGTTGTCACACCACAGGAAATGGTTATCGAGTATGTGGTTTTGCTTTTATTTGCAAGTCTTTTGTTTGCCCCATAGTGCATCAAGCATAGGCTAATCAACAACAAAAAAAGACCTCAGTGCAAATTGACACAGAACAATATCTTTAAACTGTAACATTACTATATTTACAGGCAATATCGTAAAACATGCAGTATCATCAAAAATATCCTCAATAAAGGATGCTTTGAGTGCTCTAAAAATGTAACTGTTCTGAACAACCATTTCTGTCTGGATTTATGAACACACCTATATCACATGGCTAAACAAGCAGCAGGGTCATGTTTGTGTAGTTTACTCCATGTGGGCTCTAGGCTGCTGGCAAACAGTATGCATGAGGTGGTTATAGATGAGGCAAGTTATTATTTGTTATATACTATACAAACTATAGATTGTTTATATTGTAATTTCTACTGACGACCCTCTACAGTATGTCCAATTAGAACAAGGTATCACCAATGTTTCATGCTTTATGTCCTGCCTTGCTGAGATTAAAAACTAGATGTCTAAAAATGTCCTGCAGTGGAATGACTTGCCTTAAAAGTTTGTATCTCTCCCAGAATTGATATTTGTAATACACTTTATCTGGTATTAGCAAGAAAAACATCCAAAGACTGCAGTTGATTCACCACCCTGCTGGGTTTTTAAAGCGTAGAATTTACCACAATCACACAAATCACTGCTGAACTGGACTGGCTTTTGAGTTTGAGCCACTGTTATTAAGGAATAATGACATGCAACTTGTTTTTGAAAGGTGCCATGCGAATAATGTAATTAGGGCCTACAGATTACAGTTTATGTATAATGCAGTTTTTATAGGAAAGGTCAAGTAAAGCTTGGGCCGCACAAGTGGAACATCATTTTTATGTTTTTATCAAAGTAGCTCTAGCACCATGTGAACTCTACAGCTGAGTGAGTCGCCACGTACCGTACATACAGGCTCTAAATTGCAGATCATAACTTTAGCCACGCTCCTGATAATTTTTTTTGTTATTTGCTCGACACATGTTTCAGTTGGAATCCCACTTTTTGCGACATTTTCTTCGTTCAAAGCGATCACCATTTTATCTGCTGAATTCAGTTATACTCCCTGGTGAGTTGTACGCCTGTACTCATCAGCCGGGCAGAACTATCGCTCCTTCCGCAATGAAACCCTGGTGTGTGTTTTGCCTGCTGTAGATAAGAGGAACAGCAACGAACACGGTCCGACACGCCCGTCAAGCTCACTGTTGTCAGTGACGGTCAGCTGGCTCGTTACCAGCTGTTTGATAACCAGCCTGGTCCCAGGCGGTGTTCAATCTTCTCTACACAAACTTTATGAATTGCAAATCAGAGAAACGTTTTATATAAACTCACACCGACATAATTCTGTTAAATGAAAGTTTTGCTGTCAGGCAGATGTGTGACAGTTATTTAGAAGAACGTTTCATTTTAACCACAACAGCTGCTCATGTCTGTCACACACACTTTTGGCAATAAAATGTGCGTGAATACACCGTGCGGGACGTCGGGGTTCCAGTGCGTAACGGCGCGTAAAAAGGGGCCACGCCATATCTTTACGCGCGCGCCCTTGAGCGTTCCTCTGCGTCATTGTGAGTCGAGCAAATCAAGAGATGGTCCGACACCATCCCCTTTGTTCTCTCATTCACTACTCAAGTCAGCAGACTGATCAGATTTCAGACAAATCATCACAGTTTTGCGTCAAAACGTGCAGCTGTAGAGAGGCACAATCGTATAAAAAGCGGCTCATTGCAATGTGGGCTTGTTTTCGTTCCACTGGGAGATTTTGGGGGCATTGCATAACATGTTTTATAAAATTAATACTCGAATACAACGGGGCAGTGTGTGCAGTATAGAATGCAATATAGAAGACTGGGAGTGCTTCCGGGCACAATCCGAACTTTTACGCTCTAAAAGTAGCGAACTCTTTGTTCTTTTAAGCTCACAGAGTCCTTCTTTGACATTCTAATTTTGATTCATGAACTTGGCATTTAAAGACTGAACTATAATATGTAGCTATACATTTCAGTTTCAATTGACAGTTTTTTTTTCTCAGTTCAATGTAGTCCAAAGCGGATTGTAGAGAGTTTTTGGATAAACAGAGAATATGTTAAATGCAATAGAGGTCATAACAAGTCGGAGCTTTTTTTATTGTTGTTGAAAACTAGAATAAAATCACACTACACGCTGGATAAATTAAAATAGGTTTATTATTTCCATCAATGCAGTTCTTTGCAGAACAAGGCTGGGCTGTATAAGCAGCAGGTTCAGTAGTTTCTAATCTAGAAAAATGTAAAATAGCTAAAGCAAACTCAAGTACTTGGAATGAATGCACAAGTTTAGTCCACGCACAAGTTTACCGCCCCAGGAAGGCGTTTGGTCAGCATTCAGCGTTTATCGTGAGACTTCTCTTCTCACTTCTTGGCAGCAGCCCTGGTCCTGGTGGACTTGGCGACTTTACGTTTGACCTTCTTGGGACTCTTTGCCTTCTTAGGCTTCTTGGCTGCAGCGGGCTTCTTTGCTGCAGCGGGCTTCTTCGCTTTCTTGGGACTCTTTGGTTTCCCCTTCTTCTTAGGTGACTTCTTGGCCGCTGGAGAGGCACCTGCGGCTGCTTTCTTGGCGCCAGCCTTCTTGACCCTTTTCGTCTTTGGCTTCTTCTTCTTCACCACCTTCTTCTTTCGAGGTGTGGGAGGCTTCTTGTTCAGCTTGAAGGAGCCTGATGCCCCGCTGCCCTTTGTCTGGACCAAAGATTTGTTGGCCACTAAGCGCTTGATGGCAATGACAATTCTCGCTCTGTTCTTCACCACGTCGTATCCTCCGGCCTTCAGGGCCTTCTTCAGGGCTGCCAGGGACATGCCGCCGCGCCCTGTGTACGTGGAGACAGCCTTCAGTATCAGGTCTGACACCGAGGGACCAGTCTTCTTCTGAGGCCTGGCTCTCTTCTTGGGAGATTTGGCCGGAGTCGCCAGGGGCGCAGCAGCCGCGGGAGAAGACATTGTTAGTGCGCTGATATCAGGGTCAAGTGGGTGACAATGACAGCGATATCTCTCTGCTGTCCCTCTCCTCATGGTCAGGGCTTATGTGGCCACGGTGAGAACCGTGTAGAGTGAACCTCCCCACCACAGCGCGCCTCTTCGCTTCATCTCAAACATGATACAGTTTGTGTTTTCTCCAGCTGGATTTTCCTCTCAATTCCATGCGTAAAGTGTCGGGAATTCTTTTATACAGCTCACCTTAACAATCAGCGTAATCTGAACTTTCTGCATATATATTTTTATTCAGCGATTTATTCAAATATATCAGACTTTGTTGAGTTTAATTACACAGCTGACAGTTGTGCTGCGTAATTCGAGACGGGTATTTTGGACTTTTTGGCAAAGTTACACCATCTCAACAAACAGCAACAGACTTTTAGGATTCAATAAGCTTAAATGGTAATGTGGCGGACACACTGGCTCCAAACCTTCGTTGCATTTCTGCCGTTTTTTCAGATTAAATTCGCTTTAAGATGACCAAAGAAACACAGCTGCCTCGCAGACCCAACACATCTGACTATGGCAGATAAAAACTCCCGGAGCGCAGAGGCAGGACAGTTTCAATGAGGTGGCAACGAGTTAAATGACAAAAAATAATAATTTTACATCATCATATTTATCTACATATATAGTAGAAATATTGCTGTAGGCTACTGTATGTCTCCTCTGTGTGGAGGGAGATGGACCTCAGCCAGAATTAGAGTTATCAGTCTGTAAGGAAGGGCGGACAAAGAAACGAATTTTCGATTAAATTCCCGGTCTTTTTTTAACCTTAAATGACCAGTGATGGAGGAACTCACATCAGTGTGCATGTTTGTAAATTTAAAACCTTTTCCTTTCTAATTACGGTTTAAAACCCGCTTTAATCACAGGACACGAAGCCATAGAAACTTAATAATCCCATCATGAGCTTTTCCGTTTTAATATAAACAGATTAATTAAAGCAACAAAAGGAACCAGTGAAACAATGACAGCGTAACGCACTGAATGCTCCTCACTCTCTACAGTCTGCAGTTCTGTTGGTAAATGAGCAGCATACACAGTTTGTAGTTGAATGTTTCCTGTGATAAAGCTGGTCAGAAGTCTGTTTGAGTGAAACATAAAATTGCATTTATTTGATCTTCTTTGTGACAACGTCGCGTTCTTTCACATGCTTCTGCCTCTGAAATTTGCTTTGGATTCATTTGGAACAGAGTTTTAGTGGCCACCAGTTAGACTGACTTCATGACTTGACTTACTGATAATTGATTCTCACATTATAATAATAACTATTATTAATATTAATAATACTATTTTAAAGTGCAGTCTGTTTTCTGACTTTTTTTTTTTACAAACAACAGATAAAAACAAATCTTTAACAACAGTATTTGTAAGTCGTGTTTTGAAAAAATATATTTTCATTTTTATTTTATTTTTTTACGGGGACACCACACGGAAATATTAACTAGTTAACAATACAAACTCAGAAATATCGATTTTTTTCCATAACTGAATAAACAAGCTGTTCTCAGATGAAAATAAGGTCCCCAGGACACTGTTTAAAGCTAAAACCGTGGCAGGGTCCGCCACATATAAACAAAGTAAACACTACAAAATGGTCAGTTTGTTTATTCAGTCATGAAAATGAAGAGAGCTTGTTTATTTACTTTCTTTAGGCATAAATGCAAAACTAAAATCAGTCAGTGACGATCAATTCTCTTCTGATTGACATCTTGTCAGCAAAACTACGTAGTGCCCCTTTAAAGTGATTGCACCAGAGCCAGCTAGCAGCCAATTTGCATCTGTTGTCCCCCGAGGCAGGTGAACAACAAGACGCAGAACATCAAATACATAAAACAACACAATACATGATGGCTCGTTACATTTAAAGCACTTTGAAGGACATTTCCACGACTTTGAGCTTGAAAAAAACAAACCTTAAAACTTAAAACATGAACCAACATTTGGGTTTATTACTGGCTTCAACTGGAGATGATCGGTGGAGACGTGGAGTGGAATATTAAATTATCTCTGTCTCTCTTTGGCGCTTCTTTCTCCATCTGCTTTTTTTTTCTTCCCCCCTTTCAATAACATGAGATAAAGTGTGTGTGCGTGTGTTTATGCTTGTGCGTGTGTGTGAGTGTGAGTGTAAGGAAGCAGATTGCCAAATCTAGTCCTGCCGTCTGTGGTGTACTGATAGCGCCTCCTCCTGTTGCACGCAAACACAAACACGTTCACACACACGCCTCGAACAGTGTGACCGCACGTCACACACAGTTGTGACGGCAAGAGCAAATAATCATATTCTTTTACAAAGAACAAAGAACAAAGAACAAACACATGAACTTGAGGATATGAAACTCTCAGTCAGTGGGTGGATGTGTGCATATGTGGTGTTGTGTGGTGCACAATAAAAGAAATGCAACTAAAGCAAAGAAAAGAAACCACGCGATGCAACAGGGAGAGCCAGCCAGCACCAGGAGGGGCAAGAGACGGGGAGGGACGTTCCAGGTGGAATGACCAGGTGCACCCAGGAAACTGTGCTGACCCAGATCTGAAGGAAGAAACACAAACACAGACATCAGCCGAGGGAAGATAAACCCACACAGGCCATAGCAGAGCCAGAGGTAACATGAGTTCCAACACAGATACAGTTTGCCTCTAAAGTAAGTTTTAAAGTGTAGTTTGGCAACTACAGAAAAAAAAAATATCAGTAATCTGTTCTATGTAGGTGTAGAGAGCTTTGAGTCCATCTTCACTGTGAGATGGTGTGAGATGCCGAGTTCTAGAGATATCAGCTGTGGAGATATCAGTAAGCTTGTGGTGTTCAAGGCACCATAAAAAAAATAAATAATAACAATTTGCAAAACTTAACAGTAATGTCTCTTCACAGAAATCATCACCTGGTCCCTCGAGATAATCCACAGACCTTGTTGTGAGCAGTTTCATGTAGAACTCAGAAGCTCAGTTTTACTTTAAAGGAGCACTACGTAGTGTTGGGGAAGACCTTTTAATCAGAAGAGAAAAACATTGATTGCCTCATTTTTTTTTATGCCTAAACAAACTAAATAACCACACTGACCTTTAAGGCCAACATGGTTTCATTACTGTTTATATGTGGCGGACCCTGCCACCTTTTATTTATTTACCTTTAACTATATACAACACTCGAGGGACCTTATATCCCTCTGAGAACAGCCTGTTTATTCAGTTATGGAAAAGACACAAATTTCTTTATTTGTATTATTACCGCTGTACTTCTTAGTGCAGCTCAGCTGTGACAAGTTCTTTTTTTATTTAGAGGGGGAGTGATTCTAGAGAACTTCACAGTAACTTTTTGTAGAAAAGCAGCTGCCAGCTCTCATCTGCCTCCTCCTGAGGACAGACTGGTTGGAGAGAGTCAGAGTGAACTTTTCTGCTTCTCTGTGGCTGATATGTGTAATTTGATTATCATGACAGAGGCCGTCTGTGAGCCGATCCTGCGAGAGTAACCTCGTTTGTCTCTTTCACTCAAATACACTCACGTTGACTCTTTGAATTCCTGGTTTGCCATCGTCTTCCCAGCCCATCGCCTCCGTCTTCCTGTCCGTCTCACTATGATTTTAATCTGTGCAGAGTCGACCGGTCTTCTTCTAACACGCAACATGCTCCCACCATATGACAAAAAGCTGCAATGAATCGCAGGTTTGTAGTTGCAGAGCAGTAAAAAAAAAAAAAAATCAATACAGTCACCTTTAACACACATATTCTCCAAACCAGGGACGGGACTATATCCGATTTCTTTACGATCATTAATATTGTAAACATTGAAAATTCTTAGTTTGTTTTTTCTTCTCCAAAACAACATAATGTCCCTGTGTGCTTTAAACTGTGTGCTGTCCTTGTAAAATAGAGAACGGTAACTTAAAAATATACACAAAATATGTAAAATCTGTGAACTTTAAGTCAAGTCTTCATTGACTCGTTAATTTTTATGCCTTAAAAACATTTTTTTGTTTGTTTGTTTTCATGACTGAATAAACAAACTGACCACAAAGGACAACACAGTTTCATCAGCGTTTATATGTGGCGGACCCTGCCACCTTTCATAGTGTCACGCAGCTCTGGGGACCTTATATTCCTCTGAGAACAGCTTGTTCACTCTGCTATGGGGAAAAATAAATAAACATTTCTGAGTTTGTATTATTACCTCATTAATACTGTAAACGCGACGTTTTCTGAGATTGGATTTCTTCTCCAAAAGGAAAAAAAACTACATAGTGACCCTTTAATCATTACACAGTGAGAGGTGAAAGCTCTCAGCAGGGGGGGAGGGGAAGGGGGAGGGTGGGGGTGTGTCGGAGGAGCTGCTCAGACCTGTTCTGCTCCATCGCTCTCCTCCCCGAAGCATGTGACCGTGAGCTCAGCACCGCAGCAGACAGACGGATCCAGAGAACTTGTGACCAGATCAGCAGCAGCAGCAGCGGGCAGACAGACACACAGACAGACAGACACACAGACGAAGGCTCCGTGAGATAAAAACCGGACCAGAGCGGCTTCACAGTCTTCCTTCGATCACTCCAGCTTTCCTCCACGCAACATGGACTGCGGGATTTTAACATCTAAGACCGTCCTCCTCTTCCTCAGCCTGGTGTTCTGGGTGAGTCGCGCTGTTTGTGTTCTCCACCTGCGGAGATTTGAGTTCACGCATCGGCGGCTCGCTTCCGTCTTTGAAATGAGCTCTAATTTGTTTGAAATTGTTTTTTGTTTTGTTTTTTCGTTTTGTTTCATTTGCTTTCTGACCGTGAGTGTTAAAGAAAATAAAAAAAAAATCAGAGTTATGGATTGACAAACATCCGGAGAGCCTGCCTCAGCCAGCACTGGCCAGCTCATTCACCTACTTCCTCTTTACCACTGTAACCCAGAGTGCAGCTCAGCTCTGCCAAGTTCTTTTTTTTTTTTTTTTTTTTTTTTTTTTTTGTAGGGAGGGAGTGATTCTAGAGAACTCTCGAGAAACATTTCCCAACAGACCAGGTCATCTGATTCACTGGACTTTGCTGTGACTCATTTACAGTAGAAAGCAGCGGCCAGCTGTCATCTGCCTCCTCCTGAGGACAGACTGGTTGAGGACAGAGGCAGAGTGAACTTTTCTGCTTCTCTGTGGCTGATATGTGTAATTTGATTATCAGGGCCTGTGAGCCAATCCTGCGAGAGTAACCTTGTTTGTCCCTTTTACTCTAATACACTCACACTTCCCCTTTTTCCCCCAGTCAGAGGCTTCGTCTTCCTGTCAGTCTCAAATCTGTGCAGTGTCGACTGGACTCCTGTTCCTTTCTTGTTTTTCTGACCAGCTGACACACAGCACACTCCTACTATAGGAAAAAAAGCTACAATTGATTGCAAAGCTAAAAAATTCAATACTGTCACCTTTAACACACATATTCTCAAAACTAGGAACGGGATAATATACGATTTTATCGCAGATCATGATTAAAAAAAAAAAACACTCAGGGAAAGCTGATTGTTGTGGATTTCCATTATCGGGATTAAGGCTGTCACAGTATCAGATTTTCGCTGCACATCGTGGCCAAACACGTTCACGATAGTTATATAATCGCTATAGACATTCCTTTAAAAAAAATGCTAGCAATCAAATCCATCTTTAACTGTTTGCTGTGTGTTTTGTTTTCTGCTTTTTTGGCAAATGAATTACCCTCAAAATACAAGTGTAGGGAGGAAGAGACAAATCAAAAAGGACAATTACTATAAAATACTTAATCACTAGTGAAAATGCATCCAGTTGAAGTCAGATGATGTTATCGTGTGTGTATTATCACGGTTATCGTGAATATCGCGATATTGCGACGCCCCTTACCGAGATGATCGACGGTTTGATCATCTCCCTCACTATCGAGCATATTTTGACGATTATCGGGATAATATCTTAAATGATCAATATCAATTATTGTAGCCAGGATAAACGTGAATTGTTCATATCATCCTGTGTCTCCTCGCACGTAAATCTGTCCTGTTTCCTCCCAACAGCTTGAGCTCGGTTATCGTCGGTCAGACTCAACAAACCGAGCCCGGTCCAAGCGTTGGAACTGAAGGGATCGTCACGTCCGTGTTTGTTTTCCCTCCTCTGTTTGGAATAGCCGATATGTCAGGCTTCTGAAAAAGTGCACAAACCTGATGTTTGGAGAAACAAAAAATAAATCATAATTCAATCCAGATATTGAATTATCCTTCTGACCTCGGCCCGACCCACTGGCAGACCAGACTCTATGAAATCCCATTATGCAGATAGTCATTGTAGAAACCACAAAGTTTTTTTCTTTTTAAAGCCTTTTATTTATTTTTTTCAAACGGGAGGCAGATATGATTCGGTGAATGCAGAGAAAATGTGTACAGAATGATCCATGTAATTGGAAATAACGATTTTGATGTCGCGGCGGTGCGAGTGCTACGCGTCCCATTGTTGTAAAAGCAAAAACTCTTAAACAGATTTGATGGTGATTTGAGTGGAAAATCAAAACGTTCACGGGTTAATGTGAGCGAGTGTTTGGAAGCACATGAGCAGCAACGACACGTCTTCCCCCTGGGATCAGATCTGAGATACAGTACTAGTACGTTTCTCGTGCGGAGGCCCACTGCAGATCAAGACACATCGCCTTAGAGGGTTCCCCTCGCATTCCGGAGAGGTGGCACCGTGCGCGGGCGGTATACGTTGTGTAAAGCCTCTTTGTGCTGCTTCTTAGGCACAAGATCAGAGTTTCTGGGAAGATTACGGGGGAGAGATGAGGGGGGGAGAGATGGGGGGGGGGGGGGGGGGGGGGGGGGGGCTAGAGTAACCACCCCGCAGAGATCCCGTGACTGTGGGGTGACGAAGAGAAGTGAGTCATGAGGCTGAAGTGGAGGATGAATGATTGTTTGGAACAAAGAAGGCAATCTATAACCCCACCTCAGAGCAGGGGAAGTAAAACCGAGAAACGACAATAATGCGCAGACGCACACGGAGGGGAATTTCTGAGTGTTTACTTCTTTTATTTAAAGTCGCGGTGGCAGTCGTCTTTTAAGGCACAAGTTTTTCCATCAGTGATGCAAAGGGAAGTTTAGCTGATCACATACACACTGCAATATCCTCCAGTGTGTTCCAGTTTACATGTACAGAGTTATTTTTGGCTCTCCATGTCCCGCATTATTGGATTTGTGTTATCACACGCTGGAGTTTGTTCCAAAGGTAAAATAGAAGTTGAACTGTTGATAGTGAGATCCATAACAGGGCCATTGTTTTCTTACACTTCAGGATACACATTTTAGGTAGGTCTTTAGTCGATATTCAGTTTCTTTAACAATAGATTATCAGTCAATTATGATAATGTTTCAAACATGTCTGACTTTTTTTCTGTTAGAAAACCACTGACATGATGGTATGTAAGATACTCAATCCGACTAGGCTACATTAGGAGTGAAAAGAACCGACACTTTTTGATGTGTTTGTGCCCATCTCTGACTGCTGGATAACACATGTTTAATCAGTTGAATTCTTAGTAGCGTTATTGCGTAACTCGTGTTTAATCGTTAACAATCCCTAGTTGTCTCCATTCCTGGTTTGACCCACAAAACCTTTTTACAACTTGTTGACCGGCAGACATTCTGAGAGTACTTTTTTTTTTTGCCTATGTGTGGCTTTAATGACAGGACAGCTTCCGAGATGACAGGAAACAGGATGTGAGTGACGGGGGTAGACATGCAGCTAAGGGCCCCAGGCCGGGGACTTGAGCCTGGGGCCGCTGCAGCGAGGACAAAGCCTTCTGTACATGGGACACCTGCTCTAGCAACTGAGCTAACACTTTTAGCCTGGACTCCTAGCTTTGGAGTTATTAAGGAAACTACTAAGGGCGACTCTCTGCAGGGAAAGTACAGAAACTTTTTACCCCAGCAGGGCGGCGTGGTTGACCCTGTTGCTCGGTGACACATTCTTTTAAAGGTATGGTTGGGTGACGTGCCAGAGATGTGAGCGC
The DNA here is from genome assembly GCA_963678695.2 of Diplodus puntazzo. NCBI lineage: Eukaryota > Metazoa > Chordata > Actinopteri > Spariformes > Sparidae > Diplodus > Diplodus puntazzo. Next base: position 28,254,658 of record OZ023159.1, on the reverse strand, counting down.
AACTCATATGAGATCGACCATGAACGTTATCCCTGCATGATCTAAAGCGTAGTGTTTCATTAACTCACTGTCATTCTGCATTGAGAGAATATTTCTCCTTCTTCTTTGTCTTTCCACCATTTTTTTCCTCTGATTAAAAAACTTTTAAGGACTCTTTTATAAGTCCCTCCCACAACTCCTAACAGATTTTTACCTTAGTAGCTCTGTAGGCGCTTTGTGAATAACTTTTTTCTAGAATAGATTCGTAGATATAAGCAAAAATTCTTAGAAGACAAAAGACAACATAATTATAGGATTTTTTATTTTTTTTGCATTTGCCGCCAGGAGCAATATATTGGGAAGCTTTATGGATTCGGCCCCAGATCAGGGATCAGTCAGTGTGATCCCTGTGCATGAAATTGGCCCCCATGCATGCAGTCTTATGATTGATGAGCACAATGAAGCATGACTACTAGGAAAGTCATGATGTTGGTGTGACATAGGGCCATCAGTGACCTTAACAGCCTGTGTTCATCACATGAAGTCACAGCATCCAACCCGGCTCTTGTGACTTTCTCTCTCTGATGCTTTTAACTCCAGCATAGAGGGAAAATACAGATCATGTGACATACCAGTGGTGTTGTTTGTTGTGCAGTTTATTTCCCTTTTCGGATGCAATTTACGAGGAGGTTTTAGTAGGTCAGTGATTAATGATTGTTCACTCTGGAGTGGAAATTGTCCAAATTAGGACAGTGTGCCTCAATTCAGCTGCTGGCACAGTTCCTAGTGCTTTGTGTAGAATCATCTGTGATCAAGAAAGGTCAGAAGATAAAAATGTGTACGTATCAATTGTGTCTACTTCAGTGGATCCTTATTTTTGAGTATATTCCTGGTGCAACATGCAGAGTAATGCGAAAACTAGTGCTTTCTTGTGTTTTTTTTTCCCCTTGAAGTGTTTTGTTCTTTGCTCTTCTATTCTTTACTTCTGAATATTGAACGCCTCTCATCATATTTCTCGACCTTATTGCAAAACCTTCGACGTGTAACACACTGATGTTCCCTCCTCCGCTGCAGGCTGCGGGAGCGGCGCTGGCCTATGTGGGCGCCTACGTGATCAAGAGCTATGACAACTTCGACCACTTCATTCAGGACAAGTACACACTGATCCCAGCGGCCATCATCATCGGCGTCGCCGTGGTGATGTTCATTTTCGGTCTGGTGGGATGCTGCGCCACGATCCGGGAGTCCAAAGTCGGCCTGAGCTTTGTAGGTTTCTGTGTGTGTGTGTGTGTGTGTGTGTGTTCGTTCTTCTTGTGCGGTTGCATTTTCACCTTCAAACATTTAGTACGTTGTTAGTTATCACCCTTAGTGTTTCGTTTTTGTTTTCATGTAGCTTATGTTTTATAACTCTATTTACTTTCTATTTTTCTCTCTGAAATGCTTCACAGCTTGTCTCGCTTTCTTTTCTCTCCAGTTCTTCCTGATCATCATGCTGATCTTTGCAGCTGAAGTTGCTGCTTTGGTATTTAGCTTCATCTACCAGAACAAGGTGAGTCGATGACCCGTGTTCTCTGTCACATGATGAAGTTTGCTGACAGTAAACAATGTTAGACAGGAGACTGCATTACATGGCTGTCGATATGTGTGTCCAGATAAGCGGAGACCTGGAGCGCTCCATGAACGACGTCTTCGCCAAGTACAACGGAGATGACGCTGAGGGCAGAGCTGTGGACTACCTGCAGGATCAGGTTGGTGTCGTGTTCTGCTGTATAAAAATAGTTTTATTTTCTCGCTTGATCTTTCATCCTCTTCCACCTGTTCTGCGTCGCATTTTCTCTCTCGCTTGCTTGCTTTCATTTCCCTCTCTTCGCCCCACTGTCTGTGTGTCTTGCCTTTTTATACATTTGTCGGTTATCAGTCCTCTTTAAACTGGAGAATCGCAGACACGTGATATTACGTTTGTGTGAATAGTCATTCATAAAATGGTTTTGCAGTTTCAGAACGAAAAAAATCTTGATTAAAAAAAAATTGTAAGTTCAAACTGGAACACAGAAGTTCAAAGAACAAAAACCCCTAGGCTGTCTGGCAAAATGTTTAAAACTCCTTTATTCACATGTCTCCTTCATGCTGAAATTCTTTGAAACATCGACAATGCATGTTAAAAAAAGAGTAGTAACCCGGGCGTAGCAGCACAAAGAACTTCTTCACGGTGGGTTGTTTTGCATTTTCTTGACACACAAGGGTTACCAAGTGTCCTTGAAATCCTTAAAAGTCTAAAAAGCTTTTGAAAAAAGATGGACATAGGTCATTGAAAGTGCCTGACTTTATATATTTTGTGTAAAAATATTATTTAGAAATTGTTAGGTAAGCTGCTGGTTGTTAAGTAATTAACTTTGATCCGTGTCTCAAACATGTCTTGAATTTGAGGGAACTGCACCAAGAAAAGTCCTTGAACAGTCCATGAATTTTGCGTTTAAGAAGGTGAGGGGACCCTGACATACTCCAAGTCAGTGTCAATGTAAACGGTCTAATATATCACGATGTATCGCTCGTGCCAGCCTGCTCTAAAGTTAAGGTGTTTGTAGCACAGCTAAAAAGACCTGTGAAAGAAAAGTCTCCAACTATATGGACGCATAAAGTCCATAAAGGACTGCTGAGCTCTCCACCTTCATGCTTTTGATGCTGCAAATAGACACGTCTGCATTTGTCACGTCATTTGGAGACTTCGCACGTCTGTGAATACCCTCTGTACCTCCCCCACCATTATCTTCCCCTTTTTTCTCTTTCTTTTTCACTGTCTTAATTTATCATTTGCTTTTTTTTTTCAAAGCTGTGATCAGTACCTTCTGGACTCATCTTGGGTTTTGTATTGACTCCTGTCTGTCCTCTGTTTATCTCTGTGCAGCTGCAGTGCTGCGGTGTCCTAAATTACACCAGCTGGTCCAACACGACCTGGTACGCCACCCACAACAACACAGTGCCTAAATCCTGCTGTAAAAACGCCACCGCCGCACAGTGCACCGGCAGACTGGATCAACCGGACCTGCTCAACACAGAGGTATCCCATACACAAGGACGCGTACTGCTTTTAGATGAAACAAAAATAAAGTCTGCAGAATTGAATCATCTCCCGCCTCCGATGGGGAGGACATTTTTCTGATGTGCACTTGCTGAACTTGTGTGCGTGTGTTTTCAGGGTTGTGAGCCCAAGCTGGATCACCTCCTGCAGGGCGTGCTGAGTTACGCCATGCTGGTCATTCTGGGATTCGCCATCATCAAGGTAAAAGATGATCACGTACAGTTTAAGTGTTTGCTGTGCTGAAGGCTACTCCTTGAAACAGAAACGGATCGGTGTGCAGTCCTGGCAGCCATTTCAGAATCGATCAGGGCTGTGTCGATCAGGGCTGTGTCGACTTGCTTGAAACTTTAGACACTTGATTTTAAAGCGCTGACATTCGATTCTAAATCAACATTTGAAGGGCGTGCCGCCTTTTTTCCCCCGACACACGTCTTCAGTCTCTTTTATCCCAGTGTTTTTGCACAGTTGCAGACAAAGATTAGGATGCACTGATATTATTAGTATGAAACTATTTGTAGAGTTAAACAAAGGCCAGTGGTGGCTGTGTTAACACAGTTAATAATGCCTCCACTTACCACTGTAACTGATATGTGTATGCTGGCCTAGTGTTCTGTCACTTTAAATACATATACGTCTGCATTAAAGGGATTAAAGCACCTGTATTAGCGCATCATGTGCTGAAGATATATGCAGCTCAGTGACCACATTGTTGGTCTTTTACCAGAGTAACAGAGTAACAATCGGGAATCCTGCGCTGTGGTGACTTCATTCAAGATAACTCAAGTTTATATCTGCTACAGCTGCACAGGCTTGTTTCTGACTCATAGGATACAAACTTCTTGGGAAAAAAAATGTTGTAAAAGTCCAAAATTAAAATGTATTGAGGTGTAATCATTTAAATTCATTTTGTTTTGGTATTCTGCCCTTCAAAAACAAGATTTTCACTACAGCCAAAAAACTGCTGTGCCTGCCACACACAGCAGGCACACATCTGTTTGAACAGGGTGTTCTACCAGCTATGTATCTATTTATCTATGTAACCACAATAACAGGAATCTGTTTTTGCCTATTAGATTAAAATACACTCTCACAGTAAATGACTTGGCTTTATTAAAAAAAACTCAATTTAATCTGATGAATCACTTTAATCAAATTGAGGATTTTGTTTAATCAAACACCTCAATAGCAACTCTGAATGTAAAGAGATAACATGCATTCGATACAGCCCCGCTTTTCACGCACTTCCTGTTTCAGTTCTGCTTCCTCAGAAAGTTGAGTCAGAGATGACGGATTTAATGACCTTGTGATTTTCCCATAAACCACTTCTGGGTCTTCCTCAGAGTTTGAGGACAGCACTCATAGTACTAACTTGTTTTAAAAATGGCACAGATACAAATACAACCTCTTTGACCTCTTCACACATGACAGCTCCAGAACATCAACTTCAAGAGCTCGTGTCTGATCACCTTAATTTCTTCTGTTGCAGTTCTTCGGGATGCTGAGCGTGTGTGTGATCACCTGCAAAACCGGCAACCGGAGGAGTGGCTACCAGCCTCTGTACGCCTGAGCCGCCTCCTGATACCACTCACCACCTCCTCACTTTTGCTTGATTAGGATTGCTGACCCTTTACTCAGCAGTGTACAGAAGCAGTCCAGGCCAACCGCTGTACAAACCTTACATTTTATTTAAACAACGGCACATGAAGTACACACACTTGATGACAATTGGGTCAGTTTCTGTGTGGTTGAGCGGCCCAGTGTTTCTTTTCACTCTCCCTCGGGGATACCACACATGTGAGAATAGCACAATATACCACTTTGAAAGTAATAAATAGTAAATATGAATCCCTGTTGGATTGTGTTTGCTGAAAGTCTTACTCTCTAAAGCATCTTTTAGTGTCTTCTACTGACTGTCAGCATAGCACAGCTGCATTCACGTCACCAAGGCGAAAAGGTGTTTTCTCACTGTGCTGCGTCATGTAGATAATCTTTTAAACAACCTTATACTTTTGGAATGTACCATAATGAAGGACTTCAAGCTATATTTGAAGCTTTTTGTGATTGTGAACACAAGGATAGCAGTTTAATGCCTTATCTAGGTGTGTGTGTGTGTATATATATATATATATATATATACATATATATATATATATATGCACACACACACACACTTATGTCAAATGTCATGGTCAGTGAACTGTATTGAATTAATTGACAGTCCTACATAGCTGGACTGTGATTGTGTTTATTATGTTTCTAAATTAAACAAGTGAATATTTCCAGTTTGGAGTTGTTTGACATTATTGTGTTTTCTTTTGTCCTCTGATTACATTTTGTAAATGATACAAAACCGGGTAGGTCAGTGTTGCAGAGTGTACATTGAGGACATGACACACGCTGATTATCTCTGCCTTACCTCCTGACTCTGCTGATAAAGGGGCCCTCAGCGCCGTACCTACAGGAGATAGGAGTGCTCCTCTTACGTAAACCTTGTGAGTGATCTAAAGGAACAAATGAAAATTAGAAATTCAAGGGCGTCACGGACCACAGATTAGGGGATTAATGAGGCTGTAGATACAACTGAAGAGAAAATTAAGAGATCTTGACTTTTTTAATTACAAATTCAAACCTGCTCTGCATTAGCGACATTGTCTAACCTAATGGGTCGGTCCCAATCCCTGTATTAGGCCAAGAGGTCTGCCGGTTTATACAGGTGTAGTTGACAAGGTGTAGAAGGTGGGTGCATAGCTCTGGCATAAAGCGCGTTCTGTTTCTTGTTAAATCCAAATATTTAATTTAGAAGGGGACAGATAGATGCATAGCGGTTTTTGAGCTGTATTTTAGAAGATGTAGTTCAGATTGTGTTTTAGCCAAATGCCAAACATAAGCTACAATATGTTACTTTTCATATGCAGCCTTCCTTACAGTTAATCTGCTATAAGTGTTAACATTTATGTAAGGTTAAAATGTAAAAAAAATAAATACATAAAAGTGGGTTCATCTTTGAAGGTTAAACAAATATCCATTTGAGGTCAACTGCTACACTTAATCTTGCATCATCAAATGTATTGCTGGTGTGTTTTTAAGCTGCAGTAACAGAGAAATTCCTGCAGGTGGTGTTAGAGGAATATTTTCTGGGCTGAAAGTCTAAACAACCAGTTGTGGTGGTGAGGAGACCCCCCCACCCCAAAAAAACACAACTATTATGTACTTTGTGCAGGGTAGAGGAAGCTACAAGGGCATAGTGTATCATTCAGTTATAATAATGAAAAATAGATTGCAAACATTTGTTTTTAATAAGACTTTAAAATGTTTTAAAGTGCTTAAAGCCTTTTATCAACAGTTATTTCTCCTCTTCACGTTGACAAAACTGTCGAGTCACTTCTTCTCTCTTGCGCTGGAGTTTCAGTGAATTGCTCTTTGTTTGTTTGTGTGTGTGTGTGTGTGTGTGTGTGTGTGTGTGTGTGTGTGTGTGTGTGTGTGTGAGTGTGTGTGTGTGCGCTGCTGTATCAATGACGTCCGCTGCCAGCCCTGTCTCAGTCTGCGTCCCTCTTGTATCTCTTGACTGCATATCTTATTCAGGGCATATCCTCGCCGCTCCAGGCTGTGTTGACATTTAGACAGGCCGGTCCTTTTCAGAGAGAGCTGTTGGCGCACGCACAGGCCAGATAACCTTGTCGGCTCGTGGGCCTGCCTTCCTCCTCCTCCTCCTCTCTCCTGTCTGTTTATCTCTATGGGCTTGTGTGTCTGTTTCCTCAGTTCACCTTTTTCCTTCTCTTGTCGTGCGCCTTCTTTACCTGTTTCTGTCTCTATCTCTTCCCGAGACCACCCATCTGTTTTTCTGTGCCGTGACCCCTTTTTTTTTCTCAACTTCCCCTTTCTCTCTGCAGTATCTCAAGCATTAACCCCTTGATATCATGTGGTGCAGCAGGGAAGATGGTGCTGCTCCTTAGTAGTGCTTCACACTATATGACCCGGAAAGCTGTAAGAATCTTCAAAAGGAGATACGGGAAAGTTGTCAGAGAGCGCTGCTCCACTTTGCCAACCTCTCCGGTGAGTCAGTGCTGGACTTCACTTATAAGTCATTAGTGTGGGCTAAGCTCCAAAACCACTGGATCTCCTTAAAGGGGAGGACAAATAAGATAAAATCATTTATAACCAAGTTTTATTTTGAACCAAAATATTCACCGTTACTCATGAAAACAACAAAAATGAAAATTTTATTTATTATTGCTATCATAGAATGTCAGCTCTTTCATAATATTGCTACATTTTGTTGTACTTGAGGATGAAAAAAAAAGGCCCCCTGATCTGTTAAAGCAGCTGCTGTAGTTTTCTGTGAAGTTCACAGTAGATCTCTCCTGAAAGTTTTATTATTCTTTCTTTTCTTTTTTTTTAATGTTGTTAAAATTGAAAGAGAAAGAGAATGATGTCTAAAGGAAATAAGAGTAAAGCTAACCCATTCACTGTATCTTTTCAAGGGCCCAAATATTTCATTGGACGGGCTTGAGGCTACGACATATTTCCCATAATGCCACTGGATAGTCTTCAATAAGCCCCGCCCTGCTTCTTCCAAACCCCACACTTTCAGTTTGTACTGCTGGCTTTCCATTATCAGTTTTAAGTCTCGACTTTTACCAATTAAAACATCGTACTCATTTTTTACAGGCTTAACATAGTGATGAGTCAAAACTAAAATGAATATGTGAACTGCATCTTGAAAAATTAGAGATGCAGTGGCATGAGTCAGACTTTTCTTTCTGTTTCATAACAACCGCCATGTTCGGCCTTCACTTTCTGTCACCTTTAAGGGAAAAAAAACAAAAAAAAACAAAGAAACTGAAAATTGTTGAATTCACCGGGGTGAGAGCTGCTTGTGCGCATGATTTGGTGTGGTAGCATTTGTTATTCCCCTATGAGTCATCTTCGCACACCTACAGATGAGCCCCTCGTCTGGCTCCTCTTCGGGCCATCATTCATCATCTCCCTGGTTTAAAAAAAAAAAAGAAAGAAAAAAAAAAGGCATTCAGCACAAACACACACCGGGCAAGACGACTAAGCCAGATGTTGTCACAGAGAAATTTCAACCTGACCCCTAATTTATTTATTTCCTTTTCCTACTTAGACAGGGATCTGTAGGAGGGAGGTAACCTGAGGACGACACACACAATACGGCAGCTCACGCCTCCGAAGGCAGAAGGGCAGGCAGGCAGTTTCTGTATGTCTGAGTAGAGATGCGAGGACTCGTGACATTTCTGATGCTAAATGCATTTTCTGGATTTGTTTTTATTTGTTACATAGCTGCATATCTGTGACATACGATAAGAAACAATAAAGGACTGTTTCTCCTTTTTTATAAAACAGTAATACCAAAAAATCGGGAACCAGGTTTTACTTGAATGACCTCCCCTTCATCTTCCTTTCAGGGCAGACCCGTGAACAATAACACCTACTGTCGAGACCAGGAGCAGGTGCTGCCGACAACACACATGCCCCGCGCCTTTATGTGTGTGTGTATGTGTGTGTGTGTGTGCATGTGTGTGTGTGAATGTGTGTGCGTGTTTCTGTAAATAACCACCCACCACAGACACTGTGATGTCTCCATTTGTCAGATGCTATCAGTGTTAATTAGAGGGAGCAGAAATACAGAAGTGGAACAGAAACAGAGAACAAAGGCTCAGAAGAATTAAATGAGCAGCAGCAGCAGTATCATGGTCTCATCCACATTATGATTTTATAAGCCGTTCAGACGTTGTGTGCTGCATCTCCGTCTCTTTTTCTTAGCTTTCTTTCCAGGTTTTCTCCGCTTTTCTCTCCTTCTTTCTCAATCTCTTTTTCCGTTTTTAGTCATTTAAAGGAGACTTCTTATGCTTTTATTTTTTTTATCGATTCTTGTGCATGTGAAAGGTCTTAAAAGTTAGAGAGGTCAAAGTCTGCACCAACAGAAGCTCCTCTCGCCCACTGCGCCTGAAACACCTCGCCAGTAGCCTCGCCTTTATTTCTGTGACTTTGTGACATCACACTACGTCACCATGTCACACATTTGCATAATTTATGCCGAGCAGCTAGTTTGGCACGTAGAAAATGATTTTGAACAGCCTCTCTGTTCAAAGCGTCTGTTGTAAGCGTTGCTGGCTCAGGCGTGTGTGAGTTGACCAATCAGAACAGGCTGGGTGTTCAGTATTGAAGAGACAGGAGCTTAAAAAGATTGTTATGTCTCCTTTAAAGATGCCAGGGTTGTTTTTATATATATGTATTTTGGCTCACCTCTGTTAGCCGGTGTATTACTTTAACCTCCAGCTACTTTCAATGTGCTGATGAAACAAGCTGTATGTTCTTCCTCCCCTGTACATGATTTCAAGAATTTGAATCACAGACGTCCCAAAAGACTCCAGAAAGAGTTTATCCTAGCCTTTAAGGTTGTTTAAGTATCTGCCATCTCATCCCTTGGCTGTAAATAACAGCATGTTGTGACACTGCAACGTCTCCGCAGCCGTGTCACTGCAGCAAAATATAAAACGCAACCACAAGGAGACACCAGGAAGTGTCTGTGATTGTAGATACACTCTTGAACCGTGCTGCTGTTTGTCTCACTCACATCTAAATGCTGACAAATTGTAGAGACTTGAGACCGACCAATGGGTCGACACTGATCTTTAGGTTTTACGTAGTGTTGTTTAGTTTGAATGTGAGATTTTTTTTTATCTTTTTGCAAAATGGTCAACACTACATGTTCTGACAGCATCCCGTTTCCAAAAATAAAAACACCTGGAAAAAGTCTTCGCAGTGACTCAGAAGCAACAGAAGTATTTGACAATTTCCTCTTTGCTACATTCCATCTGTAGCCCGTCTTATCTTAGCGCCGCACAGGAGGAGGAACAGATACACACCTGGGAGATGTGCTGTGAAGCTAGGAGTCGAGCGCGGTGAGCATTTCTATGTCACTTCCATTTTTCAAACAGCACCAGCTTTTCCGAATACAACTTCAACCCCTGCCTGTAATCACAATGTAACCGCTGACCCATCATCTAATGGCTTATTGCATTCAGCAAACTATTCTGCAGCATTTCTGTAAAATTCCACTCAAGGGCTGATGAAATAAAGTAAATTGACTGTGAGGTCTCCGGGTTGTCGAGAGATGAGAGAGAGAGACATTTTTAACACTCCTGTCAGGCTCTTGGGAATGATGTGGATTCCCATTTCCACCGCTGAAGCAGAAATAGTGCGCAAAATCCAGAACTATCCTGGTGTCTCTGCTCGTCTCTTTACACTGGGTTCATCACGTGAGTCGACTCTTGGGTCTCTGTTTTATCTTCAGCCTCTCTCTTCTGTTAATCCTGTAACACCTCTGCCTGCATAATCATTATCACATTCACCGTGACCTGCCATCTCTTCCTTTTTTTTTGTACTCTCGTAAGAACACTTCTACTAAACCCAGACTGTGGGATTTAAAGGATAAGTTCACCCAACAATGATCATTCGGTCATTATCCAGTCGTGTTCATGTAGATGGAAAGTTGGGTGAAGTTCAGCAGTCCACAAAACATTCTGCAGCTGAAACATCACAACAGCATCGCATAAAAACACAGAATGGCTTCATACATATCGTACAGTGTAATCCCAGTCTCCGGGAGCCCCCCCGAGATCCCAAATTGATTTGAAAAGCCATTTTTCACACTCTTGATGCACAGCTGAACTTTTGCGCCTTCAGACAGTGTGCACACTAGCTTTTATTAGCAGCTACAATGTAGATTTTGGCTTAAAAAGTAGAGTATATGACGTCTTTTCAAATCAAGTTTCGATCTTTGGGCTTCTTGAGACTTCTATTAAGCCGAGTGCGCAGTATGGAGCCTTTTTATGTTGTTTTAATGCAAGCCCCCAGCTACTGCAGTCGTTTCGGAGAATGCTACAACTCTAGTTTGCTGTGAAGCTCCAGAAGACTGCAAAACTTCATGTGATATTCCACTTTTGGGTGAACTTATCCTTTCACACAATACTGCCACAAGACGTTGCAAACATTGGAGAAACTTGCGTGTTTTTGCTCTTGTTGTGCTCTCTCTCCATCTTTACAAGGGCAGACAGCCCACACAGTGTGCCAAGTTCACACAGTTTTCTGGAGTTGTTGAAGTGGTTTTTGGAAAAGTAAAAAAATCACAAACTGAACCTAAAATCGCTCTGCGAGTGAAACTGCATGAGTAGCTTTTCCATTTGCTATCACAGTGTTGTTCTGTTTAGTTCTCCTTTCGTTTCTAATAATTCACTGACCTGAAAAGTTAATTTCACTGATGGAGTTTTGTGGAACAACGACCCGGCTGAAATGAACTGACTCTGTCAGAGATGTAATGCTCTGCAGGAAACTTACAAAGTGGGGTTTGGGCCAGTAGAGTGTGAAATTGTTTAATTTCATCATGTAATAATAGATAAGAAATAATATAACAGAGTTTCTCATTTTTCATTTTCTTTGGCATGTGGATTTTTTTTAAACATTTTTTTTTTACACATAATCAGACATTTCCAGTAAAATCAGACTATTGTTTTCAAGTATATGCACTCCATCTCTACTTTCACCAAAATGACATTTCATTGTCACTCCCTCCATGACCATATCTCCCTACAAGGGAGACTTTACTCTGCATAGCCTCCAGGATAAAATGCTAGCAGTTAACACTTCTGAACATCGCACCCGGAGATGGAAGGTACACTGTGGAGTTAACAGGCAACAGAACACAGGATATCTTTTACAAGGCACCACAGCGTTTCATTATTTGTAAACGTGATATTTTGGAGGAGGAATTTAGGAGGATCTCCGGCCACGTTTCTGGCGATCAAACCAGATATTTGTAACAGGAAGTTGGGGCCAGCCTCCAGACGTTTTTTGTGGTGCCAAAACTTGATATTTCTGAGTCGGCCTCGGGAGATTTTCCTGCGGTGACCGAAAGCTACATTTTTCGCGGGATGTCCGGACATTTACAGCCGAGTTTATGGCGACCAAAACTGGTATTTTGAGCCAAACCCTGATGTTTTCCTAACCCTAACCAAATAGTTTTGTTTTTTTTAAGAACAGCATTCTGACAAGGGAAAAACATGGAGATGTTCTGACGTCTTTGTTTGCAGAAACATAGGCTACTGAACTTGGCTAACATTAACTCTGGCGGTTGGGCTGCATTACTCGGCTGTCTTGTACTTGAGCAAATGATTATTTCTCATCTGGGCTCCCTGAATTGTGGTGGCATCCTTGCTGCAGTAAAAAGAAAGAAAGAAAAAAGAAAAAAGAAATGAAAAATAAGGCTCATTATTCACCATGAACACATCTCAAACCCACCGGTCCTGCACATGACAGGGCTGTAGATGTCTCTGATAAGATAATCGAAGGCTGGAGGCTGGTTCGGGTTGTAGAGACCAGGAGAGCAGATAAGTGAGGTCAGGAGAGAGTGAGAGAGAGAGAGAGAGAGAGAGAGAGAGAGAGAGAGAGAGAGAGAGAGAGAGAGAGAGAGAGAGAGGTACTTAATCACCCATGGTGCAGTGTGTGAGTGTGTGTGAAGGTCTAGTAGATGGTGTATCAGACTGGGGGTGATCCCTCCTCTCTCCTCCTCTCTCCACCTCTCTCCTCCTCTCTCCACCTCTCTCCTCCTCTCCTCTCATCACTCCCGTGCAGCGCGGACACGGAGCGGACAGTACCCGGCTCTGTAGCAGCCGCCTCTGGGTTTATCTCTCATCTCGGCGGATCGCCCCCGGTGCCGACCCGTACCGGCTTGCCTCTCCCTCCCCGAAACATACGAGCCGCATACACACACACACACACACACACACACACACACACACACACACACACACACACACACACACACACACACACACACACACACACACACACACAAAGGGAGAGACAGAGATGCGGTCGCTTTTCACTTTTCTTTGCTTCCAAGGATCTCTCACATCTTTTTTGTGTGTGTGTGTGTTCCTCCAGCGGATCTTTTGTCTGCGGACGACGGGGCTGCGGCTGCGTGAGTACGGATCGCTTGCGGTTTTTGTTTTTTGTTATCTGTGCGTGTATTTTCTTTCTTCCTCCTCTTGTTATTGCGCCCCAGCTCTGATACTGAGATGGATCAGATAACGGAATGGAGCTGGATGAGGTGGGAGCAGAAGAAGAAAGAGAAGAAGCAGAAGAAGAAAAAGGAGCACGAGCTGGTGGCACTACTTTTTCTTCTTCTTCTTTCTGGACATGGGCTGTAATTTGTCTTTTTATTATAATTAGATCAATCTGTTTTTGTTCTGTCAGAGGGGCGTCACTGGAGTCTGGAGACACACACACACACACACACACATACACCACACACACACAAAGGCAGGCAGCAGCATGAAGCCAGTGTGCAGAGAGGACGCAGCGTTTCTACATTGCAACTATATAAAAAAAACTGCCTGAACGCCTGTTTGGAAGTAAATAGAGAAATACAAAGAAAGACAGAGAGAGAGAGGGGGCGGGATAAAGGAAACAGAGGCAGCTGCACACAGCCAGAGTACAACAGGATGTGTTTGTTCACATAGTGTCACCTGCACATGTGTCAACATCACACTGGCTCACAGTGGAGAGAAGCTGTACTTTCATTTATTACATTTTATTCTGACTAAACCTAAATTAAAAGCAGTTTGCTTGTTTGTTTGTTTGTTTTTTTTAAAATCCGCTGTCACACGATGCGATTTGTGATCCACAGTTTAAAATATTCACTATTTCCACTGCAACGCATCACCAAACTGCAAGTGGCTCTCATTCATATTGAATATTCTCGTTGCATAACTCCGAAGAAATATGGAGTATAAACGCAGAAAGAGAGAGAGAGAGAAAGAGAGAGAGAGAGAGAGAGAGAGAGAGAGAGAGAGAGAGAGAGAGAGAGCACCCAGCACCATCTCCAGTGGTTATGCATAATACATTAAGTTAGCCCAGCTGCACCTCCCACCCAGCACACCACTGTCAGCACTCCCCCCTTCTCTCTCTCCCTCTTTGAGTCCCTCTCCTCTCACCTTACACTCAGGCCCCTGACCGAGGCTAGCACGGACACAGAGTGTGTGTTTGGAGTGCACTTTCAGTCCGGTTATTGTGTGCACCTCCCCCTTGTTTTCTAGAATATAAATGGGAGAGGATGGATGGATTGATGGAGTGTTTGAGTTCTTCCCGTCCCGGGGATCAGTGCTTTTGTTATGACCTTTTTCTCAAGAGGTTGGAAATAGAACTAAAATGTCAGGTAGGCCGAATCTCCTGTCATTTGCACAAAAATGAAAATTCAGTCATTATCTAGTCACCCTCACGCCGACGGAAAGTTCGGCAAAGGTTTGTCGTCCACACAACACCTCTGGAGCTTCACGGCAAAACAGCATTCTCGTACATAGCGGAAGTGCATGGGGACTTGTTTTAAAATGTCTGATGTGTCTCTCCATGCAGCTCGCTTGGTGTAATCCAAGTCTGCAGAAGCCCTGAGATCCCAAATTGATCTAAGATAACGTTATTCACACCCTCAATATGTGGTTGAGCTGGTGCACCCACTTCAGCCGGTTTGCATGTCGACACTTTTAGCTTAGCAGCTACAGTAAAGACTTCAGCTTACAAAAGGGTGTAAATAACTCCTTTCCAAAACAACCTGGGATCTCAGCGATTTCGGAGACTTGGATTACGCCGGATGAGCTGCATGGAGCCATGTTCTAGCCATGTTTGGGTGGACTTATCCTTTAACTTACTTGTAGTTTGACAAAATGAAGTTATAATGTGGGAATCAATCAAAAAATTAAGGCTGCAACAAAACTGTATTTTAAGATTGCTGACAAGATGACGACTTGTTTTTGTCCGTGACCCAAAGATGTTCACTCCACTGTCACAGAGGAGTGAGGGAACCAGAAAAACACTCATGTTTAAGAAGCTTGAATGAGAACATTTAGACTTTTTTCTTCTTGAAAAAATCACTCAAATGATCATCAATAAAAAGTTGGCGTTTGATTTAACAGTTGGGTTGATTAATTGTTGCAGCTCTACAGAGGAGAGAAGGTTATCACTCAAAAGGATGCTGTCATTATAATCCCTCCCATCCTGTCAGATTGTCTCCGCTCTGAAATGTCAACAGTGTCATATAGCAGCAGATATTAAAGCCTCATTGAATTGATTATCCTCTCTAAGCACATTGAGTTACTGCTGCAGATTAGGTTACGCTGCCATTCGGTGTTATGTAACGGTGACTCTCTTGCCACACGGACCATGTTAACGCCGCGGCTCTGTTGCTGTGTAACTTTCTCCTTCAGCGTGTCTCTTCACCCCATTTCCTCTTTTTTTTCCCCCTCCCCAGCAGCAGCAGCAGCAGCAGCAGCAGCAACAGCAGATGTGATGAGCGATGCAGCTAATGGCATCATCCTCCCACAGGCCTGATGCTGAAAATCCCTACATTCATGAGACAGCAACAGGAAGCGGATTACTGAGGGATTAAACGCATTGCACACGTATGCCCATTCTAGGATCTGAAAACCCAACTGTGGGTCTCAAAATGAATGAACTCGCCTGACTGACTGAGACCCTCCCTTGGTATCATGGAAGAAGAGGAGGAGCCGTCTCATTGAATGTAACTCACATAGTCCCTCCTCTTTTCCTCCCGTCTCGCTATCGAAGGCTTTGACTGGTCGATGAGGATTACAGACTTATAACCAACACAGCAGAGAGAAAGAGGGAGAGGGAGAGGGAGAGGAGTGCAGAGCAGAGCCGGCTGTCTGCCTGCTGCTGTCCCATGATGCATCTACACATGTGAGAGCAGGATCAGCCTCACAGAGGGCTGTTTCTATGGATACCCCTGCCCTGGGTTGTATTAATAAGACTCACTGATATTCTGACTATCTATGCGTGAGGAAAAAAAAACACAGCAAGAGAGATTATAGAAGTGCATCCCGGCAGTTGAGGACAGCATCGAGAAAGACGTCAAACGTGCCGTGGATGCTGCACCAACATGTGTCTGAACCTGTAGCTGCAACGTGGCGGATTGGTTTCCTTCTTCTGCCTTTGATTTTTTTTTTTCTGGCGTCCCATTTGTCGCTCCCTGTCTGCAGTTGCGTCCGGGAGAACAGCGGGTTTGGTAAAAACAGAGTGATTTGATAAGAATCTGCCCACACAGGACTGGAGGAGGAGGTGAAGATGATGCACAAAGACACCTCTGTGGCCATGGAGGACAAAACTTTTTTCTTTTTTCCCAATACTGAGCAAACTGAGCACAGCTTGACACTCTGGATGAAATAATCCTCTTATAACCTTTGTGGGCCCCCCAAAACTGCCACTGCCTCTCACCAGACTAGATATCGCACTGACATCCAACATACACCAGCTGCCAGGAGAAGATTCAGGTCTCTAGTTCAGACTCTGGACTCACCAGCAAGATGTAACATTAAGGGCAAAAGAGAATAATAAAGCACTTTTAAACTATCCTGAGGTATTTCGAATCTGTCCACTGAGCCATCATGGCCAGACAAGACCCCCCCCTCTTCCTCCACGGCTTTGACCTGGGGGGCCACTTCGTTGACCTTCGAGCTCTTGGCGTAGGCGTCACAGGCCTGGTCCTCTCGGCTCTGGACCAGCGCACTGGACAGCGCGTGGCGATTAAGAAGCTGGTGATGCGTGACGCCGTGACGGTGAAACATGGCCTGCGGGAGGTCAAAATCACCCGGCGGCTGCTCCATGAAAACGTGGTGAGGGTTCATGAGGTTTTGGCGCCGTACGGACGACCTCTGCCCAGAGACCCGGCCCAGCTGAGCGCTCTGTACATCGTCCAGGAGTGCATGGAGACGGATCTGGCTCGGCTGCTGGAGCAAGGGCCGCTGCACACAGGTACGGGAAGCTGAGAGGGAAAATATGAAATGATAAAGAAACACAAAATACTGTTTTTCTTTTGCTGACGACAGTTAAAAGTTCCATTTTTACCACAGTGCGGTGCCTCATGTTCACGGGTGTTTTGTTGCTGTGCAGCTGGCTTTGTTTGTGCTGTGATGTTTTGGATCTGGTGACAAAGCTTTTGAGACGCTTTCTTTTACTGAGACAGCGCTTCATCGTCCACATCCAAAAGACACACAATTCGAAATTACATTGCATTTATTTACGTCTTAGCTTGTTTGCGTTGAGTGAGACAAACCATATTTTTTTGATGTGTGTTTTTTACATCAGATGATCAGAATCATGCCCAAAATGTGCTCGTTGACTATGTGTTTCCTGTATTCATTCATGTTGAGTTTTTAATTAGGACACGTGTGTAGGGCTGCACAATTAATGGCAATATTAGCAAAGTTACAATATGGCCGATGCAATAACCAAAGACTCTGAAGCTGTGATTTATTTTAATAAACGTTAAATGTGTGATAAAACAGCATTATAAAGTCCTGCAGTGCTGCAGAGATGCCTTGGCCTACACATCTTGTTCTCCAGATGTCACTGAAAATGAAAGTTGTGATGCAAAAACTATTCACTAACTCATTAATCATAATATCTGTGGTAGGGATCAAAAAATGTCAAAATAGTTTTTAAAAAATCTCATCACAGCTTCACAGAGCCCAAAGTATCATTTTTGAATTGTTTGTTTTGTCCAAACGACAGTCCGAAACAATCGTGCCATCATAAATAATAAACGAATGTAGCAAGTCCTCACATTTAAGAAACTGCAACCAATGACAATGAATGAATGGATTATCAAAATACATTTTTTACGATCAACTGTCGAAAAGAGCCTGACTGTTAAATTGATACCAATGTTTGCTTATCACAAGGATATCAGTATCGGACTATGTTGTCGAGATCAGCCAATCAAAAAAAAAAAAAAAAAAGTTTATGCTGTTTTTGTTCATTATTCATTTCAGTGAATAATGTTAATCTGTGAAATATTCTTCTTCCGTTTCATATCTTTGTCACAACCACATTTAAGGGATCACTGCAAAAAAAAAAAATTGTGATGTATCGTCGGATACATGATATCAGCATCAGGCCGAAAACATGCATATTGCTCGGGCTCTGTTGTGAAATATCCGACTCATTTTTGCAGCTTTGACTAAGGAATAACCAAGGAAGGTCAGAGTAAAATGCAGAAATAAAGGGCACAATTTTCTAATTTCCTCATAAAATGTATTGACCGGTTCAGGAATAAGCCTCGTTGCGGTGAGAACAGACGCGGTGTGGTGCTTCCTGATGCCTTTTGCCCTTGAACAGGTCACGCCACGCTGCTGTTCTACCAGCTGCTGAGGGGACTGAAGTTCATCCACTCTGCGAACGTCCTGCACCGAGACCTGAAGCCCGCCAACATATTCATCAACACGGACCAACTGCTGCTCAAGATCGGAGACTTCGGGCTGGCCAGGATAGTGGACCCTCACTACTCTCACAAGGTAAAGAAACTGTCCAGATGTCTCTTCATTCTCAACTGTAACAACTAGGGATGGTGAAAAAAATCGATAATCGATTAATCGTGATTATAATATCGACGATTATGAATTGATTATTAAATTTCCAAAGATCGATTTTTTTTTTTTTAATATTGTAACACAAACTGGAGTCCTCCTCTTACTGGTTTCCACTACATGGTCCACAGTCTGAAGCCAAGATATGTTATTCCATCCCGGAGCTTTTTCACACTTAAATTGATTCCAAATCTTTACAAGGAGACAAAGCTTTCCGTGCAAGAGTCCCTCAACTCTGCTCACAGGGTAGCAATAACCTACGATGCCTGGACATCCAGAGCTACAGTCTCATACATGACCGTTACAGCTCATTATGTCAGCAGTTAATGGAAGCTAATGTCCTACGTACTTCAGACGAGAGCTATGGATGATAGCCACACAAGCGCAAATATGTGTGAGTTTCTCAAAGCAATGGCAGACGAGTGGGGAATAGAGAAACATGACCTGGCTGCTGAGCTTGACAACTTTCTTTTAACAGTGAAAGACTACATTTAAAACAAAGTAAAAAGTAATAATTTGGATATTACAGTTACACTATACAATATTGAAGGTGCTGTGAGGTGTTCAGCAGCTGACTGATGTTAAATGGAAAATCAATAATCCTTAGTAATCGAAAATCGAATCGATGATCGCTAATAATCGAAAATCGATTTGTAATCGAATCGAAACTTCAATAATCAGAATCGAATCGAATCGGGAAATTGGGCTGATTAACCACCCCTAGTAACAACCAAGCAAGTCCCTGCTTGGGTTTAGAAATCACGACGTTGGCTCGGTCGTAGTACATACTAGTAGCTGGATGTCTTCTCTTTCAGTAGCACTTGTACAAACATTTCCAGCCTCAGCCTCATCGCTCTTGGTGATATTTTTCTCGGGCATGTGAATGTAGCAAGTGTGCCAAGTGTTCTTTTTGACGAGAGGCCAATCGCCCCGCCTGTGATCATCGTTCTCGTTGGGCTCACGCTCTAAACAAGCTTCAAATTAATTTTAGGAATCCCTAATCTTGTGAGGACGAAGCCAGGATAAAAGTTTTTGATCTCCTCCCGCATAGTATTGGCCGACACGGATTTAATTAGAAAGCGGCGCGTCTTTGATACGAGTCCTGCGAATAGGGATCATACTGGGAATATCCATGTCAGGAGAAGCTGATAAAGTTCAGAGGATTTTTTTTTTCCCCGCTCTCCTCCTCGCCCTCAGATGCAGCGCGAGCCGCTCTGCCTGCCTGCGGCTGAACGGAGGAAGTGCATTGTATTATTAAACGTTATCTCTGCTCTCCTCCTATTGAGGTAGAGTTGGGGGAGCGATAGCGGGCCCCTTAAGCCGTGGCCCCTGTGTGGTTATCATCAGACGGCTGATGGATACACTATGACATACTGTTGCATGAGAAAATCAGGAGGTTTGCACACACGCTTTGTCGCACACATCACAACTGAACCTTCAGAATAATTGATCCGTCTGTCTGATGTCCTCTCAGTGTCCCCCTCCTGAATTTCTAAACCTCGAGCTCTAAGTAGTGTGCAGAATAAGTACGCTCAGTGTTGCCACCGCAGTGCAGCCGAGACGACTTTGTCTTCCGTGACTGACATCTCCGATTACACATCTCCGTGTCTGATGTCGCCGACCTGTCTCTCTCTCGCATCAGGCTGAAGCCCTGCTATTACAGTAACGTCTTCTTCTCAAACCCCCGGTGTCAGGTTTTGTGCTTATCAAACCCTGTGATTAACCTGTCCGACGCAGACGAAGGCTTCTGAGAGATTAATGTGACAATTTACCTCTCCATTGTGCTTGCGCTAAGATCCCACAGCAACACTGTAACACTAGCAGGGCAGGATGTGCGTGTGTGCGCGTGTGTTTGTATGATTGCGTGTGTTTTTTGGAGCCTGTGCGTGTGGAGAGGAGCTCTCGTGAAAGGCGATCTTTGTCAGAGCAGAACACGGGACCGGGGATCAGCTGGGCGCAGACACAGGGGTTTGGAGAGGAGGAGGAGGAGGAGGAGGAGGGGGGGAAGGCAGGGAACAGCAAGGGTGAGGAAGATGGGGGTCATGGGAGGGTGGAAAAGGGGGAAAGAGAGGTTAAATGTACAAAGGGAGAGAAAGAGCAAAAGGGGCAAAGAGGAGACAGGAGGAGAGAGGGGAGGAGGACGAGAAAAAGATGAAAAGCGAGGGAGATGAAGGGAGCATGATTGGAGCAGGACAGCGGAGACAAGGTTGTACTTCTGTCTCATTCTGTCCAACCGGCTCTGTGTGAGTGTGTTTGGATGTCTCTGCTCTCACACTGTGTACCTACAGAAAGTGCTCCAGAGAACACAATGTTCAGGCTGCAGACAGACAGACAGACAGACTGATAGATAGATAGATAGATAGATAGATAGATAGATAGACAGACAGACAGACAGACAGACAGACAGACAGACGGATAGATGTTATTTTTCCCTCTTCTGGTGCTGCAGTAATAAGCCTCTCTTCAAAGCCTTGATAACAGGGACACATTAATAACCAACAAGAGTTCTAGCTGCAAATTTACACTCCAGTTTTAAAAAAAAACAAACTGTGCGCCAACAGAAAAAGCACAGACACGGTTCTGAATTGTTCTCGGATTTTGTTGGACGGAGTCGGTCACGGCATCGGGAGTTATGTGCGTGTGTGTGTGCATGTAAGATGACGCCCCGGGCTTGTTTGTGATGCAGCGTTGACACCGAAAGCAGATGCCTGCAGTGAACGTGCTGGCTCCCTTCTCTTGTGTTTAATAATTCAAAGCCAATTCAGAGCTGACTTTTTTTTTCTTTTTTTCAAACATTTTGTGGTAATGGACGTGGGCAGTGTTGACCTCAGCTGTGATGGAAAATTCATAAATAGTATTAACTTACATATTGAGCCATAAACCAGGACTGGTCGCTGTATGTTGACTGGCTGTATGAGTCTTTTATAAGTCCCTGCATCACAGTTAAACTTAGTCTAGTTTTATGTGATGTTTGACACACCAGTACCCCTCCCACCTTTTCTCAGTGCTCCTACAGTATCTTAGAGGCTCCGAGTGTTACCACAGTGTTTTTTATTTTTACTTTTTTTTTGGCCTTTATGACTTTATTGATAGAACAGCTTGAAGACATGACAGGAAACAGGATGAGAGAGAGGGGGAGCGACACGCAGCAAAGGGCCCTAGGGCCGGGACTCGAACCCGGGTCCGCTGCAGCGAGGACAAAGCCCCTGCACATGGGACGCCTGCCTGGGCGCCGCACCCCAGTGGTTTTTAAAGCAAACTGACTCTGCAGCAGCTGTTTGACGAGCACCGGCGACTATGCAGACAAACATTTGCTCAGAGAGATGACAGAAAGGTTGAGAGGAGGGAGAAGAGAGACAGAGGCTGAGAAAACATTATTTGTGATGTTGTTGACAGTCTTCTCCAGTAGGAACTTGTGTGTGTGTGTGTGTGTGTGAGAGAGAGAGCCAGCGTCACCTGCTTGGGCTGCATCTGCCCAGAAATTATTCATGATCTGGATGAAGGACGGAGAAGAAAAGGTGAACAGGGAAGAGAGAGTGTTCGAAAAGAAAGTGAGGGAGACAGTGGGAAGGTAAAGGTTGTGATTTCCTGGAAACTGGCGAGACGAGAACGGGGAGGGGGGGGGTGAAACAGGTGAGAAAGGAGGTGAAGCAGGCAGGGTGGCATGAGGGGGGAGGGGGAGACGTAACTGCCGGAGGGTGACGCAGAGAAACGCTGAGGTGAGGTGAGATGAAGGGAGCGCGTGGCGAGGAAAAGCTGGAGGTGCTGACAGCTGAGGAGGAAGGAAGAGAAGGAGAGAAGAAACACTACTGAAACTGAGGCCTAAAATATGTCTCTCTCTCTCTTCAAACCAACTTTCAAAGCCGTTTTATAATGAACTCGTGTCATGAAAGAATATTTCGTCCCGAGAACGTTGTGCTGTGGTACATGAAACATGGGCCGGCCTATCAGAGGCTCGCCAGGGAGAGCTCAGATGTAGGGAATGGTGAGCGCAGACGGGGAGAGTGGAAAAGACAAGGTGAGTGTATGTTTGTCAGGCCATCAGCGAGCGCTCAGCATCAGTTTTCTGCTCCGTCATCCGCTGGCACGCGCAGGCAGCGAGGAGGGAGGGCGGCGGTAAATAAGGTGCAGCGTAGGCCCGGGTAGGCATTAGGAAAGAGGGATAGAGAGAGAGAAAGAGAGAGAGAGGAAGTGGAAAAGGAGATGCTGGTGCACATGATGGAGAGTAATGAGAGGAAACGAGAGGAGGAGGAGAAGGAGGAGGAGGAAAGAGCGGAGAGAAGTTGGTTTGTATTCACAGCTTTCTCGACAGGGCGACTCATCTTGTATTCAGGGAGTCGTGTGATGTAAGAAAGCTGGTCCAAAAAAGACTCCTAAAGCCAAATTGACATTTAAAAAAAAAAAAAAAACATTTTTCGGCCAGGCTGAATTCTAGGTGGTGGCACATTGCTGGAAGGGATGTATAAGTGGGAACATTGGCGTGGGCTCACAATGAATAAAGGGATCTGAGTCATGCCCCAAACCTTCTGAACCTTCCCAAACCTAGTTCACTGTATATATATATATATACATATATGTATATATATACATACATATATATATATATATATATATATATATATATATATATATATATATATATATATATATATATATTGTTTTACCATCTTCAAATAAGAAGAAGAAACTTGCCTCTCAGCTGTCAACAAAAATGTAATTATCAGAGGCACTTTTTTTCCCCTCCCCTGCTTCCTGTGGTGTGTTGTTACACACGTCCCAAAAATAATTGTAACTGGTGTGGAAGAAGATCACAGAGCAATTTTCTGACATCCATTTTGAGTGTGCAAACTCATCTTGGCCGGGATAAATCCCATGCTGTCTCCGTGGCGCAAGTCCTAAACAGAGTACAGAGGAAGAACGGTGAACAGCGAGATGGAAAATGGAAAGAGCAGAGAATTTTTTATTTTATTTTTTTCTTTTTGGTGGGGGGGGGGCTCTATCCCAACCGTGAAAATCACGAAATCCACAAAAAAGTTTACAAAAATAGTGTGTGAGTTATATTTAATCTCATTACACAGTGAGTAAATCTGGTTTGCATGTGAGTTCGCCCACCTGCAGCTCATCTCCATGCAAGGCGCCCATCCGCGTTACTCACGAGGTGAACATTTACAAACCTAAAAGGCCTTGTTCGGCGCAGCGCTAATGAGAGGATGCTGTTGTTGCGGCGCAGAGTATCAGAGCAGGTGACTGCAGGTAGACTCTCTGCTGCAGGAACTGGCTTCCATCCTCGCGCACACGACCACAAAACGATGAAATCTTTGTGGGTGTAAATCGAAAATATCAGTTGTGAGCACGAGTTTCCTTCTTTTTTTTTTTTTTCCTTTTTTTTTCTGTAGCTGACATTACTGACTTTTACAATGCTTGCACTCGCACGCAACAAAAATAGCTACTGCAAGAACTGCCAGCTGGATTGTGATGAGTATGAACAACTACACATGCATGCAGACCAACAATAGGCCTATCTGTTGCATCCTCCTCACTAATAGAACGACAGCATATCATTCTGATGTCTTCTAACTTCCTCTTCCTTCCCTCACCCCCCACCCCCACCCCCACCTGCTTCTCCAGGGCTATCTGTCCGAGGGTCTGGTAACTAAGTGGTACTGTTCCCCCCGTCTGCTCCTGTCCCCCAACAACTACACCAAGGCCATAGACATGTGGGCTGCTGGCTGCATACTGTCAGAGATGCTCACTGGACGCATGCTGTTCGCAGGTACTGTCTCTCACACAGGCTTTCTGCCAAAACACTGCCATTGTGACCTTGATGTCCCGCAGCAACGTTATGATTGCTTATCATTGATTCGACGACATGATTTGATACGATTGTATCATTAATATTTAGCAGAAACATCTTATTCAAAGAGTCCTGCAAGATCTTCTGGCCGAAAATGTCCAAGAACTATTGCTATTTTTGATATTTTACACATCTACTGTATGTAGGCTGATTTATGGCTTCCATAGAGGACAGTGCATGTAACAGATAAGATGAAAGTTTAGATTAATGTATCTGCACAGCCTTAACTCTTTTTTAAACATGCAGAAAGTCACAGTTTGATATCTGCAGTGTGGGTATGCAGCGTATGAGACAGTGACACCAGACCAGCTTAGCAATGACAAGTGAGTACAGCAGCACAATCGGGGAAATCGCTTGTATTTCAAACACGTCTTTTGGGTCGTTTGTTTACTTGTGTAAAGTTCTGTCAGTAATCAGAAATGCAAAGGAAAAAAGGTGCTGAAAGATTTCACAAGGTGACATCAGGCGAGAGCTAAGGAGAGTCTCTCTCGCCACAGTGACCTCCACCAAAGATACTTTATTCTCCTTCTGCAGGCTACTTCTTTGCCTGACCAGAATAACAATGACGATAAAGAAATTGTGGCTGTCTGCAGCTGATGTAGTTCCTCCTGACAGGCCGATTTGACCTCCACCAGCCCTCTGCGCCACAGGAGAGATGGTTCCACAAACCCAATCGCGTCATCCGTTCCCTGGTGCTCCTGTCCGCTAGACTTTCACACGTCCACTACTAGAGATGCTTGCCTTGCTTTTCATCGAGCCAGCAGAGTATACATGCATGGGACAGTATATTTTTTTTGTTTACCACAGGGGGAAACGGTGCACTCTCATTCCATTACACTGCCACTGCTTGCTTTTGGTGGTGAATGTGTCGGTATAGCACCACCTGCTGGTGTCCATCAGCTGGATGAAAACATTTAAAGGGAAAAATGCTACTGCACTGGTCTAAGCTGAAACGTTCAAGCATCACCTCTGGTTTTGATTAGAGACTTTTAAGTATTTGTTTTCAACCAGTTGTTAAGAGTCAAATGCATTTTGGGACATTTCTCAGAGCTGAGTGTGATGGCACTTGAATTTCCCCTCTGGGCGTCAATAAAGGGTGATCTTATCTTATCGTATCTTATCTGATCTTATGTGTTTCTTCCTCCAACAAACTCAACTTGGTATTTTAGGTTACAGTGGTTTCACAATAGGATTGTATCATAGTTGGTGTCAGTGTCTGCTAATATTAGACGGATGTGGGATTTGAGAAGTGCTGCCCAGCAGGTTGCACTGTGGACACAAAATTTCCTGCTGCACAAAATACACTTTCTGTGTTTGGGTGTGACCAGAAAGACAACATGCCTGAAATTTCCACCTTCAACCTGTTTAACCATTAACCTTCTTGTTCGGTAAGTTGAGCTGGCGACATCAGCAGATGTTAAACGTGAACAAGTTGGAAGTTAAGCTGTGACAACTCACTTTAATTTTGTGGCCTGCTGAGCGGACGTTGGATGGAGACTAGTTGGAAGTTTCCTGGAAAAGTATTTAAGAAATCACCAGCTATCAGCAACTGCTTACTGGAAAATAAATGTCAAATATGTTGCTTGTTATTTACCCCCTACTCACCATGACATTACCAGATCTGTAAGATGAACTGTTACCATTTCTTTTTTATAATGGCTGTCTGCAGAGTTTCCATCCGCATCATTTTTATCGCCCCTCCTCATCCTTCCATTTCTTTTCACCTGACAGCTCACACCCCCTATTGATCCCTGTTTGACTCTAATTGGTCACCTTTTTCTCTGCTTATGTAACTGATCCTCAGTGTCTTCTCTGCTTGTCTCTGATTGGTCGGCTCCCTCTCCCAGGAGCTCATGAGCTGGAGCAGATGCAGCTGATTCTCGACACCGTGCCAGTGCTGAGAGAGGAGGACAGGCAGGACCTGCTACAGGTGACGCCTCGGTGGCTGCTGCTCTTCACATGTCTGCAAGCTTAATGTTTAAATGTGGAACGGGGTGTCGTCACGTTCCCTTTGCAGCTTTAGACCAGACAAATTCAGTTTACAGCCAAGGTTAAATCTGCACACAACTCCTTCCAATATTTTGTCCTCAACCAGATTTTGCTTTATAGAATCACAGCACTTTGACTACTCTCCAAGCACTTACAAAGAAAAATAACCACAGCAGAGTGATGTGCATACTTTAACCCCACTGTCATTCTTTCCCAGGTGATGCCTTCGTATGTCAGTCATGGATGGAGAGTCAAGAAACCCTTCTCTGAATTGCTGCCTGAAGTGGATGCTCAGGGTGAGCGGAGGGAATTGAGTAGCGAGAGGAAAAGGGAGGTCAAGCAGTGTGTAATAGAATGGGCACAAATAAGAGTAATGGAAAAAAAAAACCATACGGACAGATGAAGAGATGATAGAGTGGACGTTTGGAGGTCTAACACATGTGATTTAGCCCTGAGAGTGAGATGAATGAAGATAACACATGTCATGGCCACCGCATTTTATTTATCCTCCTCTTCCATCTCTATCCTCTCTTCTTTTCTTCTTCTTCTCTCAGCTGTGGACTTCCTCGAGCGCATCTTGACCTTTAACCCCATGGATCGGCTGACGGCTGAAGCAGCGCTGTCCCATCCCTTCCTCCAGCAGTACTCATGTCCCGAGGATGAGCCCACCTCGACGCATCCGTTCCGCATCGAGGACGAACTGGAGGACAGCCTCATCAGCGAGCAAAGCCTCAGCAACAGCAACAGTCGGGCCTCCAGCATCCACTGGGAGAGGTGTGTAGATTAACCTTTGTATAATGGTTCATGGTTGGGAGGTAGAGGGAATTTTCCTCTTCATTTATTATATGTTTTAATGAAAATGAATATCATGTTAATTTTTTTATTGCTACTTGTTAATTGTTTTTTGGGTCATTTGGGTCTAAAAGCAAAGTCTGACTTAGATTTTGTGCATAATCACATTGGTTTTTTGCCTTATTCACCAAGTCAGGCTATCTCATTTCACACGTGTAGCACTGAAAAAATGTTAAGTCGACATATCATACCGAGCCTGTGGCACGGCAAAGTTATTATACGACTAAGACAAATGTTTCATCTCTGCAGGTACGAGAACAGCTTATCAACAGACGTGTCCTGGCAGCAGTCGGGTGGGAGGTGCCGCTGCATGCCCCCCGGCCACACCACATCTGACTTGGGAGACACCACGGAGGATGAGGAGGTGCAGAGAGACCCCCGGGCCACTTCCACCTCATTGTTAGAGGAGGCTCAGGTGGGATACGCTCTGTTATCTCCCTTTGTGTTGACTGATTTTGTACTTCAGTATGACCATTATCTTAGACTTAGAGTAGAGTCGTGAAGAAGTTGGTAAAGCAGATCAGGTAAAGTGGTAACGTGACTGTTTCCAGTCATAAGGTGAACATTGTTATGCTTCCAACTGGAATAAAATCCCTTCTGTATTACCTTCCCTATTTCTCACCTTCTTCCTCCCCCATCTATCTCATTTAGGTCGATCCACGCAAGTATTCCCACAGCAGCTCAGCCGAACGCTTCCTGGAAAACTCTCACTCCTCTCTGGAGCGGGCCTGTGGTTTGGGCTACGGGGAACTGGACTGTGGCCGCTCCTGTGACTACAAAGTGGGCTCCCCTTCATATCTGGACAAAATTGCCTGGAGGGAGGGTAAGCCTCAACACTACTCAGAGCCGAAGCTGATCCTGGATCTGTCGCACTGGAAGCGTAACACAAACAGCCTCCATGTGCCTGCCGAGCCTATCGGCGGCAGCGTGGAGGACCTGGGAGAGATGAAGGAGGAGGAAGCAGAAGAGGTGGAGGAGGAGGAGACGGGGGATTTATTCCAGGAGATCTCCCGCTGGGTGGAGAGCACCCAGTCTCGTTTGCACTCACCTAGTCCCAGCCCATCTTTGGAGCCCTCCTGCTACGCCTCCTCTCCGCCTCTTCCTCTCTCCCCGACTGACCTTCCAACTCCAGTCTTCCACTACGCGGAGGTTTTGCGACAACCATCAGCTGACTTTGACGAAGACAGACGAAGCCCACTGCCGCCAGTCACGTCTTCCTCAAATTCCCTCCCCTCGCTCCTCCCCTCGTCTCCCACCTCTCCACTTCCTCCCCAGTCGCCTGTCACTGTTTCTCCCCCCACCTCACCACTTTTCCCTCTCGAAGAATCCCAACCCCTCTCGTCTACTTCCTCCATTTCCCAGCCAGCCCATGATGGCCCTTTGGAGTCACTTCCCATCAAGCAAAAAGAGCGGCTGTTCGACCTGGACGTGTTCATATCCCGAGCTCTGAAACTGTGCAGGCAGAATAGGGAGAAAGCTGACGGGAAGAAGGGGAAAGAGGGAGGATGGAGGGAAGAAAGCAAGCAGCCGAACATTAACAGAAAGTTGCCCAGGCTTCCAGAGCACAGGACTCCACCACCGCAGACTCCCAACTCGTGATGCCGAATTTCAACTTCCGGTGTCACCACAGCATCGCCTTGGCACTTCCAAATGCTCATAGTGCTTCGCAGAGTGAGGATCGAATACGCTGCTTAAAACATTAGCGCATAGTGTTGGCAGCAGCTGTCTTTTTGTTACCAAACCCCTCACTTAAACAAGCAATCCTGCAGCTTCATCAAGAGGTGCTCTCAGGCAATAAGAGGTCACAAAGCATTGGGGGTAAATATTAATAACCATTCTTCAAGGATTTGTTCCATGTGAGAATACTCGGAAATGGTCAGCTCATTAACGATTGTGGCATTTGCAATCTGCTGTGACACGAACACTCAGCCCGTTACCGACTTTTTCTCCGGCTGTTGTGTGCTGGATAACACTAACCTACTGGCGAGGGATCGTTTAGTTTGTTTTAGGTTTGTGTTTCTATATGAGATTGCTTGCTGTGCATCAGTCAGTCAGTCAGTCAGTGCGTTTTTGGACACGTCAGTCTTCCAATGGTGACGTTCACCGAATAATGAAAGCGACACAGGGAATTTTTTCCAAGCTTCTCTGAATGTATTAACTGAAAAACAATCTGTGAAATGATGCTCTGTGGTGAACCATTTTAGTATTTGGTTTTAACACGCGGTGACCTAATGAGCTCTGTCACCTTGACATACCTTGTAAACTTGTATAAAACTGTTGTCATATTTAATTTTACGGTACTTTTTTTCGAGACTGTTGTTGGCGCTATTCTTGTGTCTAAAATATTCTTGTATTCTCTGTTGAACGCTAGAGCACAATTTTACGTTACTTCGGAGTGAGTTGTAGTTCTTTTAAAATTATTATTTTACGTGGAATGCTTTTATGGTTAATAATTTATGATTACTCAGCAAACTTTGCTCTAGCTCAATCGTGCACCGAAAACAAGGTCATCATCTGCTGTACACTTCACTGAAAAGATGCCATCATCTCTGTACTAGACGGCCAGATATCTGTCTTCAATCGCTGGCCACAGAAAAGCTGTAATGCAAACAACAGTAGCCTATATTTTGGAGAATGTAGATCCTTTGCAACCTTTATAGAAAATGATTTGTACACAAACTCCTCTATGCTGCCCGCTTAATATATTAATATACTGTATGGAACAGAAAATAACCAAAAACATATATTTTCAAATACTTTTCTATCCATAGTGTCAGACAGTAGGCGCCCAGAATGTTATTTATTCCACTTCAAGGTCACCAAATCAGGTAAAGAGACGCAGTCAGATAAGTTATGAACAGATGAGGGCTGTTGGCTTGTGCCTCATACATTCTCAATCAACTGCATCTGACATTCATTTCACTTGTTGAGCGAAAAGAGAGCATAAATGGCGTTAAAACCACTCCGCTGAACTAGTGCCAAAAAGAAATATTGTTAAATTCATGCGCCCTGTATTCTGTCACCAAGAGGAAATAGCATTCCACCATTCCTCATTTCACTATTTGACGTGTAATCCTTTGCTGTGGGTGAACCATAGACTGGACACAGTCAATGGGCTGTACTTACACAAGGTTAAGGCTATTACTAAGATTTATAAATGACACTGCCAGCACAGCTACAACACCCGCAGATAAAGACATATTTTATCTCTCAGTCCAGCATCTGATACCCATTCTGACTAGACTGACGTCCAGACAGTTAGCAACAAGTCTGTCACACCCGATCACATTAAATGAGACATATTATGATGATTTTCAGGTTCATAAATTTATTTTGGGTTTAATGTTCCAAAAACAAATACATTTTTTCATAGAAAAACCCCTCTTACCGTGTCTCAGACGGCTCTGATGCGTTTCAGCTTGGTTAGCTTCACTTCTACCACGCATACAGGCCGAATTATGTAAATGTGAGACGTGGGGACGTGGTGATGTCAGGAGGTCACATAATTAAAGGCGTGGCTACTGACGTGGTGTTTCAGGCACTTCAGGAGCAGTGTTTCCTGTGGGAGGAAAGAGCTCCCTTTGGGCTTTTTTAACTCTCAAGTCCTTTTACATGCACAAGAACCTACATAAAACATCGAAGCATAATATGTCTCCTTTACAAGGTTAAACTGAGTTTTGTTTTTATAGCTGTTAACTGAAGTTGCTCATGTGACGTTGACCTAAAAATGTTGACTTGACTTCTATAATATTTGCACCTGTAAGCAGACCATCAGTGGCACAACGTAGTATCACTTCCTGACTAAGGATCGAGTCATATGTGACAACGCTAACAGTACAACTTTAGGACACAGCAAAGCCAGATGTATTCTTTTGTATTCACATTAGACATATAGCACACTTAGAGTCACTAGCACAGTCAGAAATACAGGTTTTCCTCAGCGACAATTGGAACTCTGTCACCGTCAGTTTATTTTCCTCATAATTTAGCTCCAAGATTTTCACCACAGCTGGAGCAACTAAGAGAAAGAATATCCAAAATGTCCATTTCCTAATCCAGAGACCTTTATCTATTCAGAAATAGATAGAAGCTGTGCTGCAGTCAAACTACTTGCTACTTACTAATAAAAAGGAGTTTGCAACCTCTGCAGATCTAACGATCACATTTTTCAGTATATACTGTTTCCTCTGCAGGTAAAACCTAAGCCAGCAATAACATCACCGACAAATAACACAATCATACTGTAACACGTATGGTTACTGAGCCGACGTTAGTTATTTTAAGTGTGTGAAGCAATGTAGAAAATGTGCCTCAGTACACCACAATGCTTCCAGCTTGCTGAATGTAACATATCCTCCCCCTTCTGCATGGCTTTCACAACTATTCGAATAGCTTCAACTCTGTAATTTTGATTATGTGTCTCCTCGTTAGAAAACTTTCTATTTCCGTGAGCTCTTATTCCTTTTGTACTCACGCTTCAAGGGAGCCTCAGCTTTTCATTTGAGGACAGCTTTGAGGTTTTTAAATGCTCAATATTGATTGATAGTATCTCTTTTTGCAGTTTCTGTTTTTGCTGAAAAAAAAAATAAAACAATACTTAAACTATTATTTGACCTTGTATTTTTTGTTGTCTGGGCACAATACAAATGTTGCTTGATTAATTTATTGAATGGTAAGTACATTTGATGGACAAAAGCACCATAGCATTTATAGCCAAAGCTGGACTTTGACATCCTCAAGACAGGCCTTTATACAAAAATATTGCTGTAGTCCTCTTTGCTGTGGTGGTTTGCATTTCATGACAGACTCTGCCACCAGAAGAGTGTGAAAGGGTGAGTGCTGGCTTGTTTTAAAAAGTGCTTTTAGCGGTTGCTAAGTCTGCCGTCCATTTACCAGACTAGAGCGGTGATGATGTGGATCTGCCCGGTTCTTGTCATTCCTGGTATTGTGTTACTCCCAAACAAGAGCAATTAATGCAATGTATATGCAGCCTTTGGGGTACCTGAGGATCTGGGATCCATGTTGCCAACTAGGTTGGTAATTGGCCCTGTGTAGCAAAATATTGTGAGAAGCAATGCATTGTGAAGTTTTAAATTAGGTGACCAATCCTGACCTCTAATAACCTCTGATGTTTAGCTACTAATGCTGTCTTAGTGCAGTCCTTTGTGGTGCATGTTGTTTATTATTTTGCTTATATTGCAAAAAAACAAACAAACGAAAAACACAAAGATTTATAAGAACTTATAATATCTAGGTAAAAAAAAGCCCAGCCCATGTGTAGCTGAAGTTTAACCTGCAAAAATACAGCTGAATGAATTATTCTTGCTCTCTGTAGCAAGATTTGACATAACACACATATAACAAAGTCAACAGAACAACCTGAAGAAAAAAACGTGTTCTTACTTAGCAACAAAGGTCTTAAAAAGACTTATATTCAAAATGAGATTATTTTGTTTTATAGTAACTACGGCCGGTGGGCTTCCCTCCAATTTTCTTGCGCATGCAGCAGTCGTTACGGTAACCAAGAAGGAAACCCCAGCACGTGATTGGACGAGCGGCCGAGCTCACTGCGTGCTCGACAGTCTCCTCTCCTCACCGCCACTGTGCTGCATCAGTGGCTGCGGTGGAAGGACAAACCAGGAGGTGAAAATACAGCAGTTTTACGGCGAACTCCAAGAGAAAAATGCTTTAAAAAACAGCAAACTGTCCAAACGGAAGCCACCGCAGTGATATAATATCCAGGAGCAGGTAAGTCGAGCTGATATTGTCTAGGAAATGGAAAGACCGGTGTCATCGGAGAACTTCCCGTTACTGAGCCGAGACGTAGCACGCAGGGGGTCTGAATGAGTGACAGCAGGCGACTCATCAGGCTAACAACTTTCATGCAGGAGTGCTGCCGGTTTCTCTGTTCACACGTTCGCCGAAAACAGGCTCTTAAACAAACGACAGTGCTTGGCATGTGTCAGTTGGAAGCTAGCCAAACGTTAGCTAGAAGTTAGCAGTTGTTAGCTCGCACTGTTTGTGGATGTGGCTGTGTTTGACATCGCTAGGCTAACTAATTAGCTTACCGCTGTAGCTAGTGGAGTCTGTTTGAAACGTCCATCTGATTTCTTCAGATGTTCGCACCCAGCGGTGACATTCCTTCCTTTCACCTACATCTCCAGACAAGATGGAGGTAGAAAGAGTGGGTGGTCAACAATATCTCCCTTTTATTATTTTTTGAATACAATGGGAACATAAGCAAAGTGTTACCACATTTACAGAAAGGCATAGCACAGCAGCAACTCATATTAAGAACAAAAACAAATATTCAGCTTCCTCACTAAACAGTCAGCTCAAATATAACTCAATATTTGCTTTTGTATATATCTAGTACATTGGCTCTGCTATTCAATGGCCATTCAGTGTCACTAATATAGAAACAAGATGGGCAAGTCTTTGTTTGTAAGAGAGAAGGAGAAGAATAACACCTGCCAGAAAAGCCACACCTAGCTGGTTATTGATAACTATGATTAATATGTCTCTTTGTTAATCTAAGGTAAAGTAACTTCTTCTCTGTGATATTGTTTAAATAGCCTTTGCATTACACCTGTGTACTCTGATCCTAGTAAAACACACCATAAAACACATGTGTGGGTGTGATTGATTGCTTGTTGGACTAGGAGAGGAGTGCACCGAAGAGAGCACTGTGGCTTTCTGTTGTAATTTCCGGAGAGAACTCTTTTGTATTACATTATGCTGACTTCAGTCAATATAGTCATTGCTTTACGCACAAATGATATTATGTGTTCTTCCAGACACAGTAATGCAAAATACAATAGTCTGGCCTGCTTATATTGCTTATCTTGTTCGCCTCATCGTTTTTCTTTTATTTATTAAAGCAAGTAAACCTAAAGTTAATCCAGTCAGGTCCAGTTAATGTGAATATTTAGGCTGGTCAAATTCAAGCCAAAGTTTGCAAGAAACTTTGTGTTGATGAGCTCATTTCTAGCTTAGAATAATCAGTTCACTGATGAATTACAAATGCACTTTTGCTGCATTAATGCGCTGTTTGCATACAAACAATCACAGCAACAAACAATCCAAACCTGTTTGTGGCTGTCGAGTATGTTCAGGTTGTTCCAGCAGTGAGACAAAGCTGGTGCAGTACAGTCACTCTGTAAGAATTATCTTGCAAGGAACAAATTTGATTTCCTAGATATGGCACACAGATGAAGTCTGGAATGGCTTTTCATTTTCTATAAACAGGTGGGAGGCTAAAGTAGATGTGGATTGCCAGAAAATATTCTTGTAAAACACCAAGGCTTGAAAAAATAGAATGTTTCCCCTCTGAATGTCATATCAACAGACATGAAAATGCCTGTTGATTGTTGGTGCTGCTTCTACTTAGGCCCCCCTGCCTTTAATGCTGCTTTCTAAGCACCGATTCCTGGATATGTTGCTGGAAGCAAAGACTGCACCAGCTGGCCATGCTTGTAATTTCTCTCATCAGATGTTTCGGTCAAAGAGACGGGCGCATGATCAGACCACAGCGCTCCCTTTGAATCTGTAAAAGTACAGGCTAATGGAAGATCACACCAACTGTTTGTTAAGAGAACAAGTAGGATTACACAAAACAACTGAAAAGATTTCCACCAAATTTGGGTAGCGGTTGGATCTCAGCCCACATTTTTGTTTCTCAGGGAGTAATGCTTGGATCTTGATAAAAAAATCTGATGTATTCAGGTGGACTGTATCTACGGGTGAGTACAATTTGAGGTGGAGCTAAATTAAAAACTGGATCTAGTGGATTTAACTATGTTTTTATCTGATGTTGATGTAGGTGGATATTAATATGATATCACTGGTAGGCGAGCAGGAACAGTGAGGTTAGGAATGGAGGATGGCAGGAAAACGTTGACAGCACAGACGACTTCTGTTTGTCACACGAGCTGGCCAGAGGTCTGTTCTCACCTGAGCTCAGCTGTTGTGTGTTATTGCAGAGCATGAAATCATTCAAATGTTTTAGATGTCATTTTCTCGTGTCATCATCCAATATGTTCATATGGTAATGGAGATTAGACGATACTCATCTTTGTTTTGTAAAAGCAGTTGAGGTTGACTGTGTCTTGTATTTCAAAGCAATACTTCTTGAAGACATCTGCCAGCCTCACTCACTAAACTACTAGGAACTAAAATAGACACTGCGTGCAATAATGCTCACGTTGCTGTCCCTCACATAACTTGCTTACAGGTCCAGTTTCATTTCCTCTGGGTCAGGTCTTGACATTAAGGAAGGCCAGAGCTAGTTTGGGCTGGATAATGACATGAATAAAAACACGAGAAATTGATTAAACAAGCACATTTTATTTCTGCATTTCTGCTTTGCTCTCTTTTGCAACACACTTATGCTTGATCAATCTGCTCCTACTGACTTTTACATTTAAATCACAAGATAGCATTAAAGCTATACCATATGTGGCAATTTAAAGTTGTTAGTTTTGCGAGTTTTGCAGGAAGGCAGCATTTTTTCCCTCTGCTGACCTTTTGCTATGACAGTTATCACAAGGGGATGTGAAGCTGCTCTTACTCTTGGCTTTTTCCTGCACTGACAACACAGCATAACACAACTGTGAATAACAGGTCACGTGCATGATATAGCCCTTACAATGAAGATACTGTTCCAGGCCACCACCATCAGCAGAGAGTAGGGTAGGGGCACTTGTGTGAAGTGAAAACACTGTTGTGGTTGTTGATGTGGCATCATTCTGCCATCAGATAGAACTTCCAGTATTTATTTATGAACTTGTTTCATCTCCTGTACTCCCAGAATAGTAGAAATCTTTTATACCTTCAGGTATGTTTTGCAGATGTCACTTGATTGTCACTATGATTTCTGTGATATGTGTTATCTGTCTTCCCATCAATTGCTATCTGTCCACTGATGTCACCATGCTTAAGCTTGTTCTCTATCTTCATGTGGAGCTCAGTGCGAAAAGGATTATGACAATCTTTCGAAGCTTTGTTTCTCAAATCACGCACTAAATCACTTCAGTGCGCATCCAGATTAATGACTGGCCACAGCCGTCAGCATTTCTAATCCTCAAGGGTGGAGCTGTCCATACACACCAAGTGCATTTATAGGCCTCTGTGATAAAGTGTCAGTAGGCCGACAGTCTTAACTTTTGATAGCTTAACATCATACTAAAGTGTGATAAGGTTCTAAGATGTCACATGCTCAAAGGTTGTGGTAGCGGTGCTCTTTATGTCTTCAACATCAGAAGCAAGAACAATGAAATCTGAAAGCAACTCTGAGTTTCTGAGTTTTACATTTACACTATAAACATTCAAATTGACAAGTGGATCCTTCTGCTGTTTGAAACTTGTGTGAATCCAACTTTCACAGATGGCAATACACTTGTTTTACATGTTTGACCAAACTAATCAAAGCTGTCATTGCACATGTTCACTCAGAGTTGAAAACAGGCAAAAGCTGAATGAATTTATGTGAAGGTCCATGGTAATATGAACTACTGCACATAAATATGTTAGCCTGCAGACCTGCTAGTAATACTCAGCATCCCACAACAGCTGCTTTCTACAGCCAACTTTTGCAAATCCACTGTAAGAAGATGTAGATGAAGGTGGAAATATCAAATCTCTGGAAGAAGTAGTAATTTTATTAATGTAGTTTATCTCTCCATTCTCAGCAGCTCTGCACCAGTGGACGTTTCAGACCAGAGACTGTCCAACATGTTGTCCAGACTGAGAACAACATGGTCCCTGAGGCCCTGTGTCTCTGTTTGCAGATGGGCACACACCAAAGACAAGGGCAAGCCCCTCATGCTCAACCCTCGCACCAACAAAGTAAGTGAATTACTGACGTTGTGTGTGGGAATGCGTGTCAGTGAGCATAGCGGACAAACAGATGGCAGCTTTATTAACACGTCTTTTAGCATGTCACCCATTTGTGCTGGATCCATGCCAATTATTCCAGATTATGAAGTCGGCTAATTGGCATATGTGTTACAATTTATTTTCCATACTGACACATTGCTTGTCAGAAATGTGTAATATTGTGTGGTTACGATTAATAAATGAATACCAATAAATGCAATGCAAAGGATCAATGGAGCATGTGCAATTTGAAACGTTGTCTATTTAAAAAAAATATTTTTGACCAAGGCGTTTGACCTTGACCTTTGGCTGTTAACATGGCTTAGTTTTCCCCTATATTCCTTAAAGTTTGAGGCTCCATATCCAGGTCTTTTTTCATACTTTCCCTCTGACACTCCTCCATCTCCAAGCAGTTGTCAACATTGCTATTATCCCTGGATAAAAATAGCAAAGAGCTGTGTTGACATACGGGAATAGACATGAAAGTTTTTGAAATGTTTGACAGTCTTTTATTAGACTACTTTTTTCTATATCTAAAGAAGCACAAATATATTTAAATTTCTGCTGGCTAGGAGAAATTCTTATTGAGTCTTGAAGTATAATGTTTTAGAAAGAAGTTAGAATATTTTTACACATTTAAATGTAACAATGACCAAAAATACACATTCACATGTTGAGCCAATCATGCAAGCACATTTAAGTATGAATGTTAAGACAGTACAGACAACATGGCATGGTAAGAGCTGCATCAGTTAGACTCTTGCAATGACTGGTATGATTGGGAAACTATAAAACTTGCTGTTGCCAAAGGTTTTCTGTAAATGTGTAAACTTGTTTTCATTTCATTGATGGTTTTTAGGCGAATACTAATTTGATTTATCACCAGATTTTAATCTGTTTAAAGCATCTTTTCTTGTGCTGGCATTTTTAAGATAATAGAGGCAAGATTGTTAGCAATTAATATATACTACAAGGTAATATTATTGACAACATGCATTCCTCTGTCTAAATAGCTTCCTAAACAATGACTTCATTATTGACATGAACCCAAACATGATGGTAACATTTTGGCATTGTTTTGTTCACCCAAAAGAATTTGTGATTAAAGAGAAGCTCAACAGACAGATGAAAAGCATTGGTAGAATTTTTAAGTCACACCCACTATCACTAGCACCACTATTAAAAACTTTGTTAAATCACAACAAAAACCTTTCTCTTTTTATCTGCTTCTTATTATGTTTTTGAGCCATTTATCTCTGCACTGTAAAGGCCTCAAAAATGTGTTGCTTTACTCCATTTTCTGTTACTCACAACCTGTAAAGCACCTTGAACTGCTTTGTGTAAAATCAGTACTATACAAATAAACTTGCCTTACCTTGCCATGCACCTGTAACCACACCCAGTAGTGGTTGTCACTTCTGCACTGATGCAGCAAGGTGGGGCCTTCAAATGAAAAACGATTCAAATTGCTCTGTGATGTTTGATTAATACCCCTAACAAATGTGTATCACATTGTTCGGTGCCTTTGCTGTCAGGTTTTTTTTCCGGCCACTGAAAGTTACAGATGACATTTGTAACTTGAGGCTGTAGCTGCTTGAAGTGTCATGATATCACTCTGTGCAAGTTGTGCTAAACTTAGCCAGGACTGCACATGTTGTGCTAAATATAGACATTCCAACCTACATGTAGACTGGTCTCAGACTAGTTGGCTGATGGCCCAAAAAATACTGTATCCACAGCAACAACTTTTACATTGCACCCCCACCTGATACCTCATTGTGCTCATTTCGTCTGTTTGGGTCGAGTTTAGAAACCCATTTGCCGATTAAAACAGACTCAAGTGTGAAAAAGCTTTGAAGAGAAAGTTTTTAATGCTCTTCTGTTGGCAGTATTGCTGTCTGGTGGTGTTTTATATTAAGTTGGCAGAATTTCTTACAGCACTTAAAGTCACAGAGTTCATTGTGTCTTGCACACTTAAAAAACACTTAAAAATGCATGAAGCACGACAAAAACAGCAGCATGCCGGTTACTCATGGGGCGACTATAAATGTCTGAGGAGATGTGACTCTCAGCAGACTGCATCGTCACGACTCCCGTGACCCCAACAGAAAAGGTCAGAGTGTTGCAGGAATGCATTGTTTATTACATCACACTGTTAAAGAAAATAAAGACGATGCGGGATGTGATTCCTCTACTACTGTAGATTTTAATGAAATCCTCATAGGTGAAGTATGTCAGCTAGATGGATGATCTATGTTACGCAGTTTAATTAAGATGATGATCTAAAAAGGACAACTTAAACCATTAAACCATTGAGTTATCTGGCCAATGTACATTTATGAATTTGTAAATCCAGTTTTGAAACAGCATTTAACTGTTCAAAACCATGTTGATGAAGTATACTCTTCTTAAAATGTTGTTTCATCATGTAGAAGCATACAGACAAGTCATAAGATATACAGATAAACATACATAAGAAATAAACACAAGCAGTACAAGCTTTTCAGAATTTGCACCATTTTATAGATCAGACCACTTACTGTTTGAATGGCTCAAACCACTCAAAATAAAAAGGATGTTGCATTATGTTTAGAGAAACTGAGTAATGGAGCGAAGTGAAGGGAAATGCTCCATCAGCATGACTCAGCAGTTTGCCAGGGGAGCCCCCAGCATTTATCAGTCACAGAAAAGTCAGCCCCTTCCCCATCCCCAGAGGTTATGGCTTCCATGTGTGAACGCCCATATATCAGTAAACCTGCACAGACACATACACACACACTCGTATACACTGCAAGAACATGAACATTCTGTACCCCTCCCCCTTCATCCTCTCTTTCACATGGGGTGTTTCTGGCTAGAGTCCTCTTCATTGGCTTATTTGAGGCTTCTCCCCTCTCTTACCTCTTTTCCCTCCGTTTCTGGTCTTCCCACTACCACTCTGCAACCCTTCTTAAGAGTCAAAAGGTCAACCATAAGCCTGAGGACTCATAGGTAATGCAAAGCGCCCTCTGGTGACAAAACTACATCAGTTTGTGACAATTTCCTGTAAACTAGTCCAGCAATTATTGTTATTATTTTATTTAGATCAGGGATCAAGTATGAAACTTAAAAGCAGTAACATATTGGTAGCAGAGGGGTGATATTTAAACTTAAGTACTATCTATAAAATACTTTATCCTGTTGATTTTTGCCTCTCCGAACAGTAATAGTAGATACAAAATCACAAGAAATCTCCAGGGCACTCTCTTTCAAACTATTAAAAATGCGTGTCACAGCATGACCTTACATATTTGTGCAACCACAGTACACCATTTCATAACAAATGCTGCCTGATGAATTAGTCAGTGTAACATGACTGAATGTTCTTCTTCAACAGGTAAGTAGTTGAAACAAGATAGATATCTTCATTCCCCTGGTCTCCCTGCTCACTCCTCTCTTTTTTTCCTTCACATAGGGCATGGCCTTCACTCTACAGGAGCGACAGATTCTGGGGTTACACGGTCTGTTGCCTCCTAAAGTCGAGACTCAGGACATTCAGGCCATGCGCTTCCAGAATAATCTCAAGAAGATGGTTGATCCCTTAGAGAAGTAAGGACATATATTGTGTAAAGCGCTGGAAAGCTGAGCCTAAGAAATATCTTTTAGGAACTTTTGTATAAATCATATAGCATATCATATCATTGAAGTGTTTTTCTCTCTTTCCTAATTCTTCTTTGTTTTCTGCACAGATACGTCTACTTGATGGGCATCCAAGAGAGGAATGAGAGGCTATTCTATAGGGTGTTGATGGAAGACATAGACGAACTGATGCCGATTGTTTACACTCCCACCGTAGGCCTGGCCTGCACACAGTATGGACACATCTTCAGGAGACCCAAGTAAGCAAACAGGGAAGCTATCAAGGAAATAAAGGAATTTTGTAGTGTCTGAGCCTTTAAATGTAGGTTTTACTTTGGTGGCTAATATGCTGTACCTGCTGCCCTCTCAGGAATGAATACTTAAGACGTAGATGGAGCATTTTAGCTTAATGCCTTTAGTCTATATTACTACCGGCATTCTGGTCAGGACTTCATTAAAAATGATGTAACTGGTGGAAAAAATCATCCTTCTGTATAAATTGCAGAGTTTGACTGGAGCTCTCTAATGATTAATGGGTGCTACATTTTTTTCTACAGTTTGACTTAAATCATGTTAATGATGTTATTGTAGGGGAAATATGTTTTCTTTTCCTTTTTTTTGAAATGGGCAGAATGTTACCATGATCGTTAAAGTCATCAGACCATCTTGTTTCTCTTATCAGAGGCTTGTTCATCTCCATTCGGGACAAAGGACACATCCGGTCCATCTTGGACAACTGGCCAGAGCCTATTGTTGCAGTGAGTACCTGCAAACCTCACCAAAATAACACATTTTTCAACATTTTGTACAGTGTAAAAGAGGTCCAGGAATTTTAGAAATGAACTGTGAATATGAAGATTGTTACGTATAGACTTGGCGACACAACCATGAAGTCTAGGAAAGTCGTGTTGATTGATTTCTACATTTTCTACATTCACCTGGCTAAGACCCAGTTACTCAGAGTTATGTGCTTGCTAAATGTTATTAATCTACAATTTTGCTGATTGATGAACTTCTTTTCCACCTCCTCTCTCCCATTCTCTCTTTCTATAGGCAGTAGTAGTAACAGATGGAGAGCGTATTTTAGGATTAGGGGACCTGGGTGTTTATGGAATGGGCATCCCTGTTGGAAAACTTTGCTTGTACACTGCCTGTGCCGGTATTCGACCTGAGAGATGTCTGCCTGTGGTGATAGATGTTGGCACAGACAATGAGGTTGGGAAGCTACTGTATATGTGCACTGTTTGTATACTCTATGTGTGTATGTGCTTAGGGGAAAGAAGGAAACTCAATCATGTTTGTCCTTGCCATCGAAACAGACTCTCCTCAAGGATCCGCTGTACATGGGCCTGTACCAGAGGCGGGATCGCTCTGAAGCCTACGAGGAACTGATTGATGAGTTCATGGAGGCTATAGTGGACAAATGGGGCCAGGACACACTGATTCAATTTGAGGACTTTGGGAACCACAATGCCTTCCGTCTAATCAGGAGATACAGGGAGAAGTACTGCACCTTCAACGACGATATCCAAGGTTCACATCTAACCCTTCACATAGCATCTGGGAGTTTTACTTTGTCTTAAAGCCAGTTTGCTTATTATATTAAAACCAACAGTTGAATAAGTTACAGTGCAGCTGTTTACACACATCCCTAAAAACTGCCACTTCTCGAAATTGTTTCATTGTTGGGGGATGTTTTTAAAAGCCTGTTGGTTTCTCTCATTTCACCATAAAAACAGAAAACAGAAACTTGCTTCATTTAAATGTTCCATTAAATATTGCGTATTGTGACCTTTAAGTCACAGTATTGCCCTACAAGAAACACTGACAGCTGTGTTAGAATTAGTTGCTTAAAATCAACCCAAGAGGACTGAACAAGCACAACTTTAAAGAAAGGAGGTCTATCCAACCCTCCCTCTAACCCTAACCCTACCTTAAAACAAAAGGGTGATTCATCTGCTCTCTTCAAGGCAGACACTTTATTGTTTACTGTTGTTTTGTTCTGCGTGTTTTCAGGCACTGCATCTGTAGCCCTTGCTGGTCTGCTAGCAGCTCAGAGGGCCGTTGGCAAACCCATTACTGAACACCGGGTGCTTTTCTTGGGAGCTGGAGAGGTGAGATCATATTTATCAGTCCGTGTGAATTCTCTTGGCTTTTCTTTGCTTTGGGCTTATTTCTCCTGTTACTCTCATATATCAAAAAAGGAAAATAGGCCCTCTTGTAATGGCCAAATTGCCCCCTGCTTACGAGATATGGTAATAATAAACAGTAGACCAACATTGCTCAAGAACTCAAATAAGTCAGAATATGCTCAACATTAACCAGAGCTTTTCTGGTGAAAAAGGTGAATTTGCTTAGTCATTGTCTTAAAATAAGAGTTCAAGTTTTACTGCAGATAACTCTGTTTAAATATTTTAATGCTTAAACTAGTTATTTTCTCATTAGGCTGCTCTTGGTATTGCCAATCTAATTGTCATGGCCATGATGGAGGCAGGGATGACCCAAGCTGAGGCCAGACAGAGGATTTGGATGTACGATAAACATGGCTTACTAATAAAGGTCAGTGTGTGTTTTGCAGACATTGATGACCACAGTGCATGATGTGTCTGTGTAGCTTCCTGTCTGGCTCACTGTTTGGTGGGCTTACTATATTAAAATTGATATACTGTTGCAACAAATGTACTATATGTGACTCCAGGACAGACCACAGGAAACGGACAGCAACCAGGAGGCATTTATCCATGACAGTCCAGGGAATGTGCAGAGCTTCCTAGATGCTGTCAACACCATCAAACCCACAGCAATTATTGGTAAAAGAATCAATTTTATTTTGTTTGTAGCATTAACAGGAGAGTCGGTTTATTATTATGTTAATTCTTAAATCATCATGTCATGGCTCAGTGCTTTAACTGTGGGCTCACAAGCACAGGGTGACCAGAATTTCTCTTCCGTTCATCCAGGTGTGGCAGGAGCTGGACGTCTGTTTACTCATGATGTCATCAAGTCCATGGGAGCCCTGAACGAACGTCCCATCATCTTTGCCCTGAGTAACCCCACCACTAAAGCCGAGTGCACAGCAGAGGACGCCTACACGCTCACCGATGTACACAGTTCTTTCTGCTTTACTGTCCTTTTTAACTCTGAAATATATCATTAAGAGTTCCTCTCTAGTCAAACCACTCTTCCTGTTGTCCTTTCTTCTTCACCATCAGCCATGATCCTTCTCACACCCTTTGTTTCTTTGTCCAACAGGGTAGATGTCTTTTTGCCAGTGGCAGTCCATTCGATCCAGTGACTCTGAAAGATGGCCGCGTCTTCACTCCTGGACAAGGGAACAATGCTTACATCTTCCCAGGTAAGAGAAGAAATCAAATTAATATTTATGTGAAGATTATTTTCATAATTTTTGCACTTTGGGGAAAAAAATCATTGGATGTCATGATAAAGGAAAAAAAACACTGCTCTATGTGTATTCCAGGTGTGGCCTTGGCTGTGATCCTCAGTGGAGTGAGACACATCAGTGACACAGTGTTCTTAGAGGCTGCCAAGGTCTGAAGTCATTACTCAGTATTTCTCAGTGTGTCTCTTTCTTTAACTTTACCTCGCCCTCACCCCATCCTCCACTTTCTTGCTGACTCTGATATACATACATATGCTGTTTAGTGTCCATATAAACCCGCTTTAACCCATTGATGTGTCCTGTTCCTTCTCTTTCTAGACTCTGGCTTAATAACTAACAGATGA
Source organism: Diplodus puntazzo (assembly GCA_963678695.2). Classification (NCBI taxonomy): domain Eukaryota; kingdom Metazoa; phylum Chordata; class Actinopteri; order Spariformes; family Sparidae; genus Diplodus; species Diplodus puntazzo. Next base: position 28,210,206 of record OZ023159.1, on the reverse strand, counting down.
GGAGCTTTTAAAAGACTGATCCTGCTTTGCACTTCTTCCATCTGTGTTCTCCCCTCTCTTGCTAAGCTGCATTTGACTTGATTACATTGATAAATGCAATTATTGATAAAAATCACGAGATGATTTCCTGCCAGCACTAAATATGTAAACGTTTGCATGATAAAGACACAGTGCATGTTGGTAGGATGAGTGCTGTCTTGTGGTCAGTTCTTATTTTGACTTATTCAGAAGTGGTTTTTTTTGTCTGTTTATTGAATCGTAGAATTTTATTTTGAGCGTAAAAGTTTATCTGTGCTCCTTCCAGACCCTTGCAGAGCAGCTGACAGATAAAGAGCTGGAAGAAGGCAGACTCTATCCTCCTCTTTCCAACATCAGAGAAGTCTCTGTCCAGATGGCTGTCAAGGCAAGTCTCCTAAAAATGACTATTTCCAACTTTGGCTGAATGTTTCGATTATTGAAAAACCTGTTCACATTGATCCAAACATTAGCTGTTCCTGCCTAAATGTAGCCTCTCAATGAAACAACATTGCTGCACTGTCAGAGTTGACCGTAGCTGTCCAGTAGTGTTTGGTTTACCTTCCATTCTGTGTAGTACATGCATCTGGCTGTTAGTCAATTCTACACTTTCTCTTTCTTGCTGTAGGTGGTGGAGTATGTCTATGCTAACGGCATGGCGTTCCGCTACCCTGAGCCTGTGGACAAGGACCGCTTTGTACGGTCCACTGTGTGGGACACTGGCTACGACTCCTTCCTGCCAGACACATACGACTGGCCAGGTGTCAGCTTCAGCCCCAAGACCAACTAGAAGTAGAGCAGACCCTCACTGTGTCTCAATGTCACTTTTCCTTTGTTTCCCACTTAACCCTCAATCACAGATCTTTAGAGGTAGTGTAAACATCTGCTTATGAAAAAAGGCAGTAGAAGCTCCATGTTACTGTATTTGCACAAAACCAGTCTTTTTCGATCCGTGAAAAGAAAGGGTGAAGGTGTTTGAATGGAAGCAAGTTATTTTCACTTCACATCCAAGTTCTTTATCACCTCTGCATCACACCTGAACCTGCATTGCACCAGGAGGGCCACCTGGTGGCGGGAAAAGGTCAGTGTTTTATTGTTGAGATACATTTTAATGATCTATACTAAAAAAAATCACATTAATGAAATTAATATCAGAATGTGATATATGGAAGTAAAATACCACTAGAAACTCTGATTGTCATACTTTTAACAAGCAGAAACCAAAACTTTCACTATCTTTTTAGTCATAAATGAGAATTATGTAAACGTTGTTAGGAAATGGCATGTACAATGCTTCTTTTTCCTCCTATTTTAACACATGTTGAATATGATATGATGCATTTTGTTGTCTACACTCTTAATGCAGATGTTAGTCCTAAACTCCACGTTAAAAAAAGTTTTAACGTGGAGTTTGGGCACTGTCTTTTTTCCCACATCAAATAGGCCTCTGGCGATTGATCCAACCAACGGCCAGTTTCAGACATGGTTAACGACTCTTTTTTTAACCTGGGCTTAAATTGGGTCAAATGGGTTATCAGAGAAGGTGTACGAAAGCAGAGGATTAAAGCACTCGGCATTTGTGATCAAATTTTGAGAGAAAAAGAGGAAACCGTGTTATTCAGGGGAGGAATGGAGTGAATATCTTAAGAAAGGCCACAAAATATGAGATTATGTGAAGGGAAAGTCAATTAACTATATCTAGAAAAAATGATTAAGAAACCGACATCCACTCCAGCATTTTTTTTTGTATGAATGCTTGTGACCCATTTTGTTTATTTCTCTGAATTTATTTAATATTTGGGGGTGTATTACATGTTTTGCCATTATACTGTATATTCTGTCATCAACACTCCTTTAATGAGTTGTGGTAAGAAGAATCCCTTAAAAATTACCTCTTTGCCTAAATCTAACTATATAAACTGTCCCCTAGATATTTCAAGAAACAATGTGCTGCATCAAATGATTGGATAAACATTATTTTCTATGTAAATTATATTTTGTTAACTGTACATGTCCTTTTGTGGAAACCAGGACTGTCTGCTGAAAGAGTATTTATAAAGTTTTGTGAAGTACATGCAGGTGTGTGTGTGTGTGTTGGCAGGTTCGTGTGTGGGTTTTGCTCCCTGGAACATTCAACAAGACAGCAACTTTGACTATATTTAGGCAATTTAATAAAAGAGTAAAGTAAGATGGAAGATGATAAGATAAAGTAGAATAAAACATTAAACTGTTATAAAGAATTAAAGTGCATTGCAAGCTATGATTTAATTTGATAAAGGGCAGTGGCAAGCAGCAGTCTTGATCTAAATAATACACCTCATAATTTGCATTATGGGTCATTCATAATTCACATTATTGGCATAAAAAGATAGTAACCAAAAAGCTCTGCTAAAAGAGGTCACAAAGATCTGGACATCCTGACATTTTGGCTGTCTCATCCTCATCACATTCTGAAGAAAAAAACACAGTTTTTGCACTGTTAATGAACATCACTTGGCGCTTTAAAGTAATTGTAATTGGATGAATTGTAACTGGCAGTATATAACTCGGCATCAGCTATGTTTACTGTCACAATAGAAACTGTTATCTTTCGACACAAACATTTTTCAGAGCGTGAGTTAAGTCGACTTGCCGAGTCAGATCTATCAGCTACAGGATGTAGTTAAATAGTCACAGTTAGAGTAGACGGCAGCTTCCTCGTGAGATATCCTGTTGACTTTTATCCAGTGATATCTTCCGAATATATCACATGGCTGCGTTCTATCATAATGAAAAAGCTAAATATCTAAAAATTGTCTGTTCGGTGTTAAATGTTGGAACTTGAGAAACTTTGACACAAAAACGTACAGCTAAAATGTGTTTAAGTCTGAAAAATGTACCAGTAATATTAAAACTACCAACACTGTTGACAAGGGCATTGGAAATCTGTCGGTATCATCCTCACACACTATATGTGTAAATCAATGTCTCAGGCTGCTGTGTACATTTTAAACTCAGGATGCTATATTAAGTATTTCCTAACCAAATGCATTGAAGTGCCTGCACAGTGTTCAGTGTCTCTTCAGCATCACTTGCTCCACTATGTAGACCTCACAGCTGTTAAACAACTCCACAGCACTATGAATTTAATAGTCAGTTTGTTTTGAATAAAATGGAGTAATTGTGTTGTATTCAATGTGCAGCTTTCCCCCTCATATACTGTGCAGCTTCAAGGTGGGAACACAGTATAATATATTTTTAGGAAGAGTTTGACCCCATTAAATGTCGGGTCATGTGTCTGTCCAGCTGTTGTTACTGACTGTCAATCGTCCAGTATGAGGTTTAACTATGTTGTGTAAGAATTCAATGATCGGTTTGCCCACATTGCATTCATGCAGTGTTGTGTCCTTCAAGTCTGTGTTTTCGAAGTTAACTTTTATTAAAGAGTAATATTTCCTCAGTGTTTGTACTCAGAGAGCAACATGCTTGCTGAAAACGCAGAATAAAACCAGTTTTTTGTACCGGCTCCATTGTCTCCTGTAATGTTTAAAAGTTTTTTGTGACTGAGAAGCTTTTTTCACCCAAATGCACATTTGTTTTATCCTTGCTGTTAAAGAATTAGGCACTGTCATGTTGCATTTGTTTAATCAATATATGTGTATAAAGGGATGAAATGCTGCTGAAGTACTGTACTTCAGTGCAATTTTAAGGTACTTACCACTTTTACTTGGGTTTTCCTTTATCTGCTACTTTATACTTCCACTCACTTGCATTTCTGAGACAAAAATCTGACATTTTACTTAATATTTTTCACATATATTTGATCATTTTAGGTATGTTGCTTTTCAGATTGCATGCTTCATCAGAGCCAAATAAATGCTTTCTAAAATGTAATATTGTCTGTATTGGATTTTTGGAAAAACACTGATTCTATAATCAGAAAAATGCTGAATTTTGGATCTGATAATTGGTTGACCGCTTTACCATCCACTTAAATATCACATATTTGTACAGGTATAGAGTACATGTATTGCCAGAAAATTACTTTTGATACTTGATACTTTTTGTTTTTCATATGGGTGACTTTTACTTTCACCAAAGCAAAAGTTTAAAACAGTATATTAACTTTTAGTCAAGAATGACTTTTGTGCACTTGGAAGAATGGAAATATTCTTTATGAATTGTAATCGACCCTGTTATTAATCTGGAGTAATCTGACATGACCTGAACGCACCACCGTCGCTGTTGACACGTCATCACCATGAGACTGTTTACAATGAGCATGGCGTTGGAAACACGACGCTTCAACTGTAGACAAGTTTAATCAGTTTTCTTGTAACTTAGGACAGATGAGTATGGACGTGACCTTCCTCGGGACCGGCTCGGCCTACCCGTCACCTCACCGCGGAGCTTCGGCTCTGGTGCTGCGGACAGAAGGGGAGTGTTGGCTGTTCGACTGCGGGGAGGGAACCCAGACACAACTGATGAAGAGCCAGCTCAGAGCCGGTCAGTCACTGCAGCTACTCCCTGCTGCACCTTCTGGGCAACTAGATGAACACCAGCCTTAAATAAACGTTATTCACTTGGAGCAAACACACCAGCGCTTTCACATTCCATTGTATCGCGAATCCACCGAGGTGAAGTTAGTTTTAGGTTGAATATTTGACAGACATTCTCTCCGGAGACACCCAGCGGCGCCTCTGACTCAGTTTAGCCCAGTGTTAGCAGGGGGAAGTCGGTTAGCTTGCCTCCCAAAACCTCGCTGACTTTAGGGACCATCAATAAATGACCCTATTTTTTGTTTGATTTACAAAAAAACAAAATTTCTTCATGCTGAATTGATGATTTTATGTGTGAAACAGAGTAAAAACTTTTTTTTTTCACTCGGCTCAACACATGAAAAAAAATATGTTCATGCCCTGAAATTTTTCACTCTGCTTTACACATGAAACAAAAACAATGTTTCACTTGGCTCAACACATGAAAATAACAGTTTCACCCGTCAACAAGAAATGTTTTCAATCCGATCGACAAATGAAAACATTTTTTTTCCCCCAGCTCGACTCATGAAAACCTATGAAGGAACCTATGAAGGAATTGATTTGACGTGAGGTCAAAGGTCACAATACTGTAAATATAGTTTATTCATTTTTAAGGTGGTGAGATTTCTTCACATTGCATTGAAATGTAACTCTCGGCTCGACACGTAAAAAGACATTTTTCAGTCGTTAACATTTTTTTTTAACTCAGCCGACACAAAAGCAATTTTTTGTCATCTGGACACATGAAAAGAAAATTGTCATTTGTGAAAAAAGGGTTTTCATTCAGCTCAAAAATATGTTCAACCACTGAAAATGTTTACTCTGCTTGACACATGAAAACAAAGGTTTCCACTGTGAAAGAGGAATGTTTTCACTCATGTTTTTCTAAACATGTTTTTCATGTTTTTCTCATCTCGACACATGAAAAAAAATTTGTTTTCTCTCAGTTTGACACATGGAAAAATAAATGTTTCCTCTGGGCCGGACACATGAAAAGAAAGGTTTCACCCGTTGTCAAAATGTTTCCAACCTATGAAGGAACTGATTTGGCGTAAGGTCAAAGGTCAGAATACTGTAAATAGTTAATTCATTTTTGAGGTGAGATTTCTCCGCATTGCTGCAGTGAAATGTAACAAAATGTGAACCTGTGATAGTGTAAGACATCAGGAAGAAGATGTAAAGACGATGATGAACTAACCTATAAAGGAATTGATTTGATACTGTAAATAGAGTGCGAATGTTTTCAATCGGATCAACACACAAAAAAAATGTTTTTCCTTTCCTTTCCTTGGCTTGACATGTGAAATGAAGAGTTTCGCCTGTGAATGTTTTTTACTCGGAGAGAAAAGTTTCAACCTTGAAAAAGAAGTGTTTTCACTCGGCTTGACACGTGAAAAAAGGAAAGTGAAAACATTTCTTTTTCACGGGTGAGACTTGTCTTTCTTTTCATGGGAAAAGAAACGTTTTCACTCGGCTCGATTCTTGAAAAAAGAAATGTTTTCACTCGAACGCTGTGTTGTAACATGACATTTCGATGAACATCGAACCTTGATCATTTCTTATTATCACTGTCAGAGTCTATAAGATTATAGACAACAGTAAATGATTGATGTGATGACTAGAAGATATTTTAACCTTCTTTATTTCAATCCAGCTCAGTTTCCCTCCATGATTAATGTAGACAGATTGTCCCCAGCAACCTGAAAAATGTCTTGTATCGTGTAATTTACCCAGGTCGAATCACCAAGGTTTTCATCTCCCACCTGCATGGAGATCACCTGTTTGGTCTGCCTGGTCTCCTTTGCACTGTGAGCCTCAACACCAATGCCGACTCCCAGCAGAGCCCCAACTGCGTGGACATCTACGGGCCCCGGGGCCTCCGGCATTTTCTGAGGGTGACTCTTGGCCTCACGGCCTCGCAGCTGCTCTTCCCTTACGCAGGTAGGTTCAGAAGAAGTTACTGCATTTAGTCTGTTTTAGTTCATTCATTCTTTTCTTTGCTGTTGTATTGTAATATCATGTCGCATCCTGTGCTGTCACCACATCTACTTTTATATTTGTGTATGTTGATGTAGTGCACGAGCTGGAACCCACAACTGACCAGAGTCCAGAGGAGGGGCAGCTCAGCTCGGAGGTATGTGTCTGATTTTTGATTTTATTCCTTTTTGGTGAAATCACACCTCAGGTTTCTGTTCAGTAGCGGTGTCCAGATCGATCCGTAAAGCTATTGATACTTCCAGTCCAAAATGTTTCTGTTGTGGGATTGATCCAGTCATTGAGTCATTTTGGTAAAATGTGTGGTGTCATCTTTAATGTTGTGTTTTGTTTCGTGTCACTTCAGGCGACAGCAGAGCGCGGCCCTCTGCATCCACAGGAGCAGCCGGGCCGGACGATCTCCCTGGATGTCTCCAGTGACTCTTACCTCCTTTTTGAAGACAAGAAGTTCGTGGTCAAGGCCTTTAGGTTGTTTCACCGCATCCCCTCGTTTGGTTTCTGCATTCAGGAGCACGATCGACCCGGACGACTGAAGACTGAACTCCTGAAAGAACTAGGTGAGTGCTTTATCTGTTTTTTTCTTTATTTTACAGAAATGTGAAGCGGGGGAAAAATCAGTCTGAATTCAAACACAGTCAGTGATCTCATTTTGTGTCCCAAAGGCCTGAAACCAGGGCCGCTGTACGGCCGTCTGAAAGCTGGCGAGCCAGTAACTCTGGAGGGCGGGCGTGTCGTTCTGCCCAGTGAGGTGTTAGAAGAAACCATTCCTGGGAGAAAAGTCTGCATTTTAGGGGACTGCAGCTCGGTTCTCGGGGACGGGCCGCTGACGTTGTGCAACGGAGCGGACGTTCTGGTTCACGAGGCCACCCTCGGGAACGAGCACCGAGAGAAAGCGGTGGACCACGGACACAGCACGCCTGAAATGGCGGCGGCAGTGGCTCGGGCTTGCTGCGCGCGGAGGTTGGTGCTGTACCACTTCAGTCAGAGATACAAACCCTGCTCCCTGCAGAAAGAAGGGGACGAAGACGACGTCTCGGAGCTGAAGAGACAGGCTGAAGATGCTCTGCGGGACAGTGGTGTTGAAGTGACTCTGGCTGAGGACTTTCTTACGCTGAACATTCCTCTCAAGAGATGATGGCATTAAACTACTGATGTAGTAGGTTTGATTAAAAACAGAACAGTCGTCTCTTGGCTGTGAGCGGTTACATAAAAAAAGATAAATGCAAGCTCATATCTGCAGAAATGTTCATTTTGTGCCGATGTGAATATTTAAATTTAAAGCCTTTATCAGGCGATACTGATGACGTGCCCACATTATCATGCATCCCTCAAGTTAAAGATCTGTTTCCAAAGTAAAGAACGTCTAACTTACTGTGATGACAAGTGAAGTAGGGTTGATTACAGCCATTCTTCATTTAAAAAAAAAAAGGCCCAAATCAGATATTCTCGCTGTGAAACTGTGTGAATAATCACGTCATAGGTTTCAGTTTTACTCACATTTTCTTTCACGTTGACCACAATCTTTTCTCATGAATCAGTGAATGTAGAGAATGCGTGTGATGAGAAAAGAATGTGCGATCGTCTCCCAAACCTTTTCCAGAGCTTTATTTCTGGATCTGTACACAAGGTATTAAAGTACAACAGAAAATACAAAATAATGTTTAACAAAAGAAAAAAAAAACAAAAAAAACAACTCAATGTTTATGTACAATTCTTATAAACAATAAAGATAGCTTCTTGAACATTTCTCATAGTGAAGTTTTTGATTGTCTATATTTCTGGATATACATTTTTAAGTTTTGTAGGTTTTTTTATTCACAAAGGTGTTTCTGTTTTCATCAAAGGACTCGAGTTTTTCTTTGTCAAAACCACAACTGCTATAATGTTTTTGTTTTTTTTTCCTTTTTAAAACTTCAAAACACAATACAAAATATAAAATAAATTTGCTTAGTGCTCGCTTGCACACACATGAGATATCAATAAAATATCACATTTTCGAGAGTTCACAGAGTGGTGAAAAAAACCTACTTCTACTACTTAATGGCCTTTACATTCTGACAGTTTTTCTGAGTCTTTGTACAAACCACAGGTGAAATAAATATCACTGCACTGCTAAAGCTAGAAGAGCTCGGAGGACCTACTGCATTATGCACATTGCATTAAAAGAGAAACTAGCTCTCCACATACTTAGAGCAGCAGCCATCCCTTTACCATCGAGACAAATATAGACGACGACATGGAAAAAAGATTTTTTTTTTGAGGAAAGAAAGATGAGTGTCTTTTACACATGGCTGCAAGTTTTGAACGCAAATCTGCAACACTGAGTCATATCAATACGTCTTTAGGTAAAACCGTTTTCAGTGGTACACTTGAGAAAACGGACACAGCTGGCATGCGTGGTTTCAGCTGGGTCCTGGGGGGGGAGGGGGTTCGGGTATCATGACTTTTCCAAAGAGAGAAAAAACAAAAAAAAATTCAAACACCAAGTCAACTGGTAAAATGCAAAACCCAAAATATCTGTACATATCTACAAATTATTGCCTTTTTGACAAGGAATCAAATTAAAACCTTTGTATTAACACAGATTCACAAGTGTAAGAGGTCAGTTAATAGACTTTTTAAAGGCTATTTGCTAAATATTTACATGAAACGCAAAGTGAATATCTTCTGACGCTGGGCTTAGAAACTGAATTACTAAAAAACAAAAAAACAATGATGGTCTATATGCATGGATCCTGTCTGTACACACATGGACATAACAAACATGTTGTACCCCTGAAACAAACTAATTATTCATAGCACAATGCATAGATAAATTAAGTAAACACTACTACTGCATCCAATCAACTGACGATGACCTGCTAAACATTTTACAATTCACAATTAAATGGACTTCAGTCAAGAGAAGAAAGCTCCATTTCTGCTACTAGACTCCAAGAAATTGTCAACCAGATTATAGAAGGCATTCTCTCTAGTCAGTACAGGTTAGGCAGAGGTTAAATACAAACACAGAGTGGCTTTAAATAAAGAGATAATACTGCTAGCAGGTTTAACCCAAGCTTGCGAAGTGGTCTGAAATGGCGTTACTTAATTTAGGAGCATATTTGAACATTTTCTTTTTTTTTTTACTACAACTAAAAGGACAAATACAGCTAAGCTTTTCTAATAGTAGCATGAATGAAAGCATTAGTTCCAAGGATTAAACAAAATCTCACAAAAGGTAAACATATGCAATAAATACAAACTTTACGGTGCCAGATGATGTCTACGTTTATCAACCATTTAACCAATATCTTTGCATTGCAACATTGCTGTTATGGTTCTCTTGTCTCACTGATACCCTCTACGAGAGAAGCAGGATTAAAAAAAAAAGAAAAGAAAGAAACTTCCAAAAATCCACCTGTAAAACAAGGTGACTCCCATTATGTTACTCTACAAAGGTGTTCGTAGTCACCCGTTGAAAAAATCCAATAGAAAAACTATGAATCGAGGACTATAATTTGGGATTGACTTAAAATGAACTGTTGCAAACATTCACATGTTCCAGTTTGGCAACTTTGAACAGTTGAAAAGTAAACGAGCAGACAAACTACAGACAAGCTTCCACAGGAGAAAAAGATTTTGCTTTAAATAAACCAAGCTGGAAGGCCTTAGCAACTGAGGCCACGACACTTCCTGGTCTCCAAGCTAAATTATGTGCTAGTGTTGCTCTTCATACAATGTCTAGCCGGGTTTATTTGGTGGCAAATAAAACCCGTTTGCACCTGCCTGTTTACTAAAAAAGTACCTGTAAACCAAACACTAATTAAAAACAATAAAAAAAAAAAAAAAGTACCACTTCAAGCAACAAAGACCAGCAGCTAAATACTAACACTAGAGGCAGAAAACTAAGCCATTTTTGGCAGCTGGAAAGAATGGCAGGATAACTTAATGTAGCTCTGAAGATGTTGTGTGTTGATGTGAGGGAGGAAGATACACAACTCTCCTACTGCAGCCTCTGGGCCCCACTGTACATGGACGTTACACATCTCAAGACCGCGAAACAAAAATAAAATAAATGGCTATATAAACTCTTGAGAGAAATCAAGATTTTAGTTCTATATGATAGACATCACTGATGTCATATTACACAAAAAATGAAAACAAAAAAGTATATTCATATACATATATATAGATGTATATATATATATATATATATATATATTTATATAATAGAATTTAAACAAATCAGATTCTCCAGTGAGGTCAGTCTTATGTACAAGCTGGATAAGGGATTTTTCAAAAGGGAGAAACAAAGGGAGAAGACAACGAAGATCACTCTGACTGAAGTGCCGCAGTGTGCTGTGTGTGGTGCCGTGCATGTGCTCCCAGAAACCCGTTGGGCTCGTTGCTGCCGGCCAAGCTCCCAAAGTCTGTGACGGACACCGCCATTTTGGCGCCGGTAATTCGGTGGTGATGCGCCGCTGTCCGTCGCGCTTCAAAGTCCACGCCGAGGTTACCCACAGACACGTCATTGATAAAGGAGTCGGGCAGAGCCATCTTGAGTCTCTTGGAGGGCCGCTCGCAGTCCTTGTTGACGCACACTCCTCCTAGCTGGCCCAGGTCAGAGTGGTAGAAGCCAGCGTCGAGCATGTTGAGGCAGTCGGGGTCCGCGCCGTTAGAAGGAAATCCAAGGGATTCGTCGTGGTTCAGGGACCCACGATGGAGACTGTCCAGTGGAGGAAAGCTGTAGGAGTCCAGGCAACTAACCTCTGCAGGGCTGCACACTGTGGCTACACTGTTACTCAAAGCTGCAGGGAGACAGGACACACAATCAACATTGAATGATTTGATAAAAATGACATGACATTAACAAATGCTTCAAATCTTTACCATAATAACTGTCATTAATGTTGTGCGTTTCTTATTCTGACATTTTTCTACCATCCCATTACTGACCTGTGAGGTCACTGGCAGTGATAGAGTTGAGCAGGCTGAGCTGTTGGTCCGCGGTGGTTTCCAGCCGTCCTCCTCCGCCTGCTCCTGAACACACAGAGGAGGAACTGTCCACTGCCAGTCCTTCTGCTTCATCCACCAGCCTGTCCATCAGGTCACTGAATACAAAGAAACATGTTCAACATTCCTTCTAAATGATGATTTTCTTTTTAGAGCTCACTGTATTAAACATAAAGCATAATATTCTCCTGACACTTACGTTACACCGGGATAACTGCTATACTTTTTCTTCCCAAACCGATTCTGCTGCACAAAAAAGTCGAAGCGCTCCGACTTTTTCCACATGTAGTAAAACGCCACACATTCTGCTACTGTTCGTGTTGTCACCTGACGGTGGGGAAAGAGAGGAAATACGAAGAATGAGAACATTTCACAGCTTAATATGTGTAGTTCTTCGTGCTTGTATAGAAAATAAATCTCGTCCACTCATGATGAGACTCACTTTGTGTTTCTGTATGAGGTGAAAATTCTTGTCATACATCTGTAGTGCGTGTTCAAAGTTCTTGCATTCCTCTTCTGACCACGGAGGCGATTTTCCTGAAATAAAACCAGAAATACATCAATATATTGTTGGTGCACGATAAAGCAATCCACGTGTAAACAAAAAGGGTAGAGCCATCAGGTTTCAAGACTCAATGTGTGTCAAACTTTTTTTTTTTCATTTTTATATTTCTATAGACTGTATATGATGTGCTGATTACAATCAATTGTGAGGTCACTATTTTTTAAAGTTTTTTTAAGGATTGTGTATAAAAGGTGGGTCCCACACTCACAAATGGGTGACAAAAACACACTATACCACAACGAGGGATATTGTTATTAAACTGTTCCTGTACGAAATGGATTTTAATTGCAACATGAATCTCACGCACAGCTCACTTCACGCAAATAAGTGAGGTCATTCTTCCATGTTAAAAAGTGCATATTTGCATGATATGAAAAGGTCAGCAAAAAATAAGGAATGCTTTGTGGGCGAAAACAGTGATTCGTCGAGGGCTCGGTGTTAAAAACTCAAATGCTGAAAAGCACACAGTTTACATCAGAGGCAGGACAGAGGAACCTCTCACCACATCAAAAGTGAAACATGACAAAGAATGAAAAATGAGACGATGCGCTCAGACTATCACAAGTGACTGTGGGATTGTTATGAGAAGGATGGAATTGACTTGCAATGGGGCAGGATATTCATATCGCTGTTAAAAATGAACTATTATATTCAGGGATATATATTAGGTATAAATGATCTAAAATTTAAAACATGAATGTTACACTGCATTACTAAGTTAAACTGGTGTCATAATGGACATTTAACACCATTTCTAAGTTTAAAGAACCCTTTCTAAATGTTTTCACTTGTATTTTATTATTTTTTTCCCCTCCAGTGTTTAGATAAACTAGTGTGAATAAAAATGTTCTTCATTAAGAAAGTGCAAAAAAAAATAAAAAATGCTTTCTGCTTCAACTAAAAAGGTGATCTGACCTCCCTTATCTACATGCTTGTGTATAAGTAACAAGTCTTGAATACAAATAGGTGGATTGGCATAGTGGTTGCTGTGGCCACGGTCATGATGTGCCTGCCCAGTACAATGTTGACTGTCAAACTAGAGCAGGTCATTAAGTTTTAAAGAGCTTCGGAGAAAACTTTTTAGCAGCTACACATGGGTTTCTCAGAACATTTAAAAAACATTTCAAGCACCATTGAAAATGCTCAGCCAATTGAATCATGTCGATTATCATTTGAGCCAAACATAAAAGTTACCTTCAACACAATAAGATTCTTAAGATTTGTTTTGGGTTGGCTGGCAGCCTGCAATGTTTCCTTTGCTTACCTTTTGAGGACTTTACACGGCTGCAATGTCTCTCTAGTGCTTCACGGGTGTTGTAGTTACACTTGACGAGCTCATTCAAAGCCTATGTGGAAGGAATGAAGTGGTCAAGACAGGAACATTAAGCAAATGACACATACAGTGTTCATTGTGTCACAACATGAAGGGACTGAACATTAAGACGTGACTGACCTGTTCATTGTCTCGAACGTGCATTCCTGGTTTGTCACATCCCGTCTTTTCATCTGTTGTCCGTGACAACACGTCACACAGGAAACTCCTAACCTTGTTCTCTGGCAATGTACCTGGGCTCCATAATAACTCGTCTTCATCTTCATAAGCTGCATCAGAAAGTACATCAAGTAAAATTAGTCACCTGGTGTATATGATCTCGTCTCTATTATAGCGTTAGAATCACTGTAAGCCATCACATTAACGAACATGTCAAAAAAATAGTCACCTTTCTCCCCATCTTTGTAGTGACAGAGGCAAGAAGGAACATCTGCTTGGTACTCTGTTCCCACCATTATTTCCTGTGATGAAAATCAAACAAAAGTCAGTAAAAACAGAATGTTTAACAAAACACTTTTGGATATTCAACTTAAAACATTAAGTAAACTTCATCTCTTAAAGTGTCCCAAAATTAAATGTGTCATTTACCTTTCTGGAATCCTCTGGGCTTGGGCCATCTTCATCACACTCTGACTCTTTGTCACCATCAGAGATGGCGTTGGCTAATGGAATAACAAATAAACAAATAAATACTTTGCCACAGACTGAATTCCAGTGGCACCTGATTGGTGCTGAGGCCCCAGTGCTTTACCAACCAAACTGGTCTTGGTACTGTGATACGTAATTAAAATGCCCACAACAAACTTGATACTTTATGTCACCTGCATTTTTTGGAAAACTCAAAGTATGCAAACAGAACTAGTTAAAAATTGTGGCATTGTTGACAAATGTCACAGTGCTGAAACAATTAGTCTGTAAATCAAACAGATTAAAATGAGATTCGCATGAGTATCCAGTAAAAATGCAAGAGATTCATGTAATAGTTTTAAATCGCTGCTAGTTTATTATCTGATCCGCTATATAAATGGAAGTCCATTTAGCATTTTACCATCTAGGCTAGACTGTTGGTCTGACAAAATGAATTTGGTTCAATTTTTTGTTTTTATCATTTCCACATGACTTGTAGAGCGATGAGTTAATTGACCGGAAAATAATTGACAACTTTTTTAAGGAAAGTAATTTTTCACACGAATATGCCAAACATTCACGCATGGCCATCTCTGAATTGTGAGGATTTGCTGTAGTTATGTGAGAGTGAAGTGAAGTGATGCTCTCAAAGTTTTGGACTGTTTCTTTGGACAAAACAAAACACCCAACGTCAACGTGGGTTTTAGGAAATAAAGCTTTAGGAAAGTTTACTATATTCGGACATTTTAAATATACCAAACAATTAATTGATTAATAAAGAACATAAGCAGGTGATTAGTTAGTTATAAAAATAGTTGTTGATGTTTTGAATCTGGTGGTTTATTTGTAATAACTAGGGCATGATATTGTATCGCATTACATGACCAATTCAATACATCCAATGCAATGCTCAAGACATTATGATCAATTATATTTTACATCACACTTACATCGAAGTGTTCTTGGGAAGAAATCCGTCGCCTCGTGTGAGGTTACAGAGGGGGTCAGATCATCAGCTGATGACTGGGTTTCCTCCTCATAGTCCCCAGACAACAGGTCTTTAGCGATTTCCTCCTAGGGAGAAAGAATAGTATTCATTGTATACTGAAGCCCAGTCTTTCAATTGGCTAAATAAATAATCACCACATAGGAGTCATTATTTACCTTGTCCAACGTCATGTCTGGCAGCTCATCAGTCAGGTCTCCAGAGGAGCTGTCTATACTGGAGCCTGCTGAGGCTTCGTAGCGATAGATGGCCAAGAGTTCCTCCAAAGGCATGTTCCCCTCCTGGAAGAAAGAAAGAGGAAGGTTAAACTCTGCAAACCATACATTTAGTACAACCACTGATATGTTTTCTGCGTCATCCAAATTACAATAAAACTTTCAAACCAAAAACCCTCATGCTTTTGACCCAACTGTACATCTTTAAGGTTGTTTTTTTTAGGGAAAGTGCTAACCTTAAAGAGTTTAAAGCAAATAAGTGGCTACTGATACAGTTATTCATTGTCACCAAGAGATCATTTATGGATGAACTTTAAAGAGTAAACAGTAGATGGACTTGACTTTAGCATCCGCTGCTATAAAAAGAGCTGGTTTCCCCATATCATTTATAGGTCACACTAGTAACTGTCAACTTTTTTCCCCAGGTGACAGCAAAGTGTCAGTACTTGCAGCCTCACTGCATGTAGAAGACAGTCTCCCTGGGTTTTCACTATAAACGATACAAATCTTGCATACGCACAAATGCGAATTCGATTATTTAAGATCATGGTTTTTTGGTGTTTTAAATTGGCATTTTAATTGTTTTTCAGGCATTCTGTGCTTTCACTAATTTACCTTTTCCAGATCTGCAAGCTCAGAGCGGAAATTCCTCCCTCCCTCCAAAGACTCTTCCTCCTCCAGGGTCCTCTCGTCGTCATACTCGTGAACTAACATCTCTGCTGTTGGGTCAAAGTCATGGTCCTCTGACGACAAAGAGCCAACTGAATGAGCAGAAGAAGAAGAAGAATCATCAATATTTACGTTTATCGCACAATTAAGCTTTTTTTTTTAAACACTGAAAATTAAAGATTCACATTTTTTAAGGTGCATGTAAGCAGTTATCATTTTGCAATTAAAAAAAGCACTACATTTAGGCCATTTCAAAGCCACTTTTCTCTGATAAAGAATATAATAAATTATATAATGTCATCTTCAAAGTTCTGTTGTGCAAAGTCCTTTCACAAGAACGCAGGTAAACTTAAGTACGTACATGATAAAACTGAGGAAACTACTAGATTTCAGGCAGATGTTTTCTTACCTGGACTTGAACTCCCTAGGGAAGCCTGCAAAAAAATAAAAGCAGAGCATAAATAAAAACAACAGTTGAAACATGGATTCAAGTGCAACGCCAGCGCTTCATCTATACATGTTCTACAAGCCGAGTAAAAGAAAATGCACTCACAGTTCGTGTTTACACCACCGTTAACAAGAAAACTGCATTTGCCGCTAACCTTAACGTTACCTGGAATAGGTGGCTAATTCAACGTTAGCCGCAGTTGGACGCCGCACACTGGGGACTGTTTTGAGCAAAAGTGTAGTTTGAAAACCACGGAATTAAAATGATACCTTTCGTAAGAGACGGTCGAAGTAAAATAAAAGAATAAACTGAGGGCGACAAGACGATTTACGCAGTGTCGGCTTCTGTAACAGTTAAGCTAGCCAGCAAGCTAACCCCCCAAAGCCTTATGTTAACGTTATGCACCGAAAAATGTAAACACTAATTCCGTTTGCGCGGCACTGCAATCGACAGAGTTAAATGGCCTGTACCTTATAGCTGTCGCCAATTTATTCCGAACGAGAAAAACAAATTTCCATTCATAACACACGCGATACAATCTGTTATTTCCTTTAACCAACAAGCTAACGTTAAATTTACGTATCAATTTACACAGCCGCTACACCGAAGCAGCTGAGAGAGCGAAGGCGCAGCGGCCTTGTAGTGAAGGATCAGTCCAGACATTCAAGCATATTTTAGAGGAATAACAATGACAATTATGACACCAAACACGCTACACAGAAGGCAAAAACCATCGTCGCCCCAATCGATAGCGTGGAAATGAAAAATAAAGCACACAAAATTTAAAAATATCGATTTAAGATCGATTGCTTCTCCCCTGTTTTCCCTCTTACCTCCGCCATATTGGTACCTTTAGCTAATGGGCTCGATCTAGTGCAGTACCCGGATCAGCGCTCTGAGCCAATCAGCGATCCAGGTGACCGTTGTAGTCGTGACGCCGTTCAAACCAACCGCTGGCCAGACTAACGGGAATAATTTACACACGGTGAATGTAAATGGAAACATGGCAAACACAAACATGTATAGAAATCGAATTACCGAATATTTATTAATAACACGTCGTTTATGGCGTTGGTAGCTCACACAATGACAGTTTTACCAGAACATTCCTGGATCGGTCTGGGAACATCCCAGCTGATTTCCTGGTCTCCTCAATACCGTTTTACACAGATGTGGCGTTTCTACTACAGCTCTGTTTTTAGTTTCTTTAACATTTGTGTCACTAAATATCTCCCTAACTTCACTCTGACATGTGATGAAATTAGCGAGACTTGTATTTATATTCATTATTGTTTATTTATGCTGGCTATTGCTTTTACATGTTATAATGAGATACTAAACTGATGACCGTGAGTATCTTTTAAGAAAAGTAGACTTAATTAAGTGTCAGATTATGTTTATATGGTAGGCTTATCATGTAGAGCAATAAACCCTGACTGTTTTTTATTGTTGTGCAATGTTTCATTAATGTTTTCAATATCAAATATAATTTTCCTGCCTGTTCTCTGATAGTCTACTTTCTATTGAATTATTCATACTTAGCACAAATCAAACATTTAGATCTCAATATTGTTATTATTATTATTATTATTATTATTATTATTATTATTATTATTATTATTATTATTATTATTATTTCATTTTGCTCCAGCAGCAATTAGTTTTGTTTTACTAAAATGTCACCACATTATTTAGACGGTTTAGACGATTTAAAGTTCAAACCATTTCTGGTAACAAACACTGAATAAACTATTTGTTTGATGACTAGTTCTGTAACACAAACAAGTTTAATTCTGTTGAAAGTTTCTGATGATTTTTTTTTTTCTGTGTGAAAAGTTCTTGACTTACTGAATAATCTCTGCCTGTTGCCCAAGCTAATTTTCATCCATCATATTACAGGTAAGCAGGCCTACTCATGACATATCTCATACTCATAACACTTCATTTAAAGCAAAATTAACAATAAAAAAAAACATTTAACTATCCCTTCAAAGCAAGTTTTGGACATACCACACAGTTGCATGGACTAAATAGACTTGCTAAAACAATTATGAACAGTAACGTTTTTTTAGAAATATGTTTGAAATGTGTTGTACAGACCAGCAGAGGGCAAAAGTACCCTTTGAAAGTTTTGCTGCTCCACTCACACAATTTTATATTTCCCTCCTCTTCCCTCCACTTCCTGTTTTGGATGACTATAAAACCTCATCATGTTTTTAATCATACAGTAAAATGTAAAATCAGATCGCCTGTTGGGACGGAGGAGTGAAGGTGACACGGTGGATTTCACTCTAAATTACCAGCAATAGACACTTTTGTAACTGTATCTTGTACATTTTGAACGTCAGGCTCTTGGAATAGTTATTTTGTGGACAGAAGAAGCTAAAGACACTTAAAGATTTCTACTCCTTCAAGGTGACTCCTGCACCAGCTGCTGCCAGCAGGGGATCTGCAGTTGTTTGTGCACAAGACTCAAATGATAAACTGCTTCCTGGCTCTTCCAGAAGCAGGACGGGAGGTGGGCATCCTTCCTGCAGCATAACAGAAAGTTGTTTTTTGCCAGACATGGGACCCAAGTCAATTAGTCCGTGTCTTAAGTAAGTCACAGGTTGTGTCAAGTCAAGTCCAAAGTCAAGTCACTTTTCCCCTGTACCCAAGAAACTCCAGTCTTACCTGCAGCATCCAACCTTATAAACAAACGAGACAAGGTATTAGTATCTGTCAAGTAATGATATAATTGACCAATATATCCAACCTGTTGAATTTGTTTATTGAGATTCAATGAAATGGATATAATCAAACAAAAAAACTTTTATAAAAGCTTTCTTAATTTCTTCTCGATCAAAAAAATATTCCCTTCCCACCTCAAGTGTGAAATACTGACAGCCAGATAAAAAAAAAACATGAAATAAACACAGACAAGATATATGACTCTTCATTTCTCAAGTCAAAGTCAAATCTCAGCTCATTTATTTTCTGTCGAGTCACTTTGCAAGTCATTAAAACAGTGATCTGAGTCCGTCCAAGTCAATAGAGTCGTACATGTGACAGGTAGGTGAAGTTTTTTGTGCAAAGATCATCATTCTGGTTTGTCTTTCAAAAAAAGGGAGCATACACATGCAGCTGCATTTGCTGTTTGTTCAGTTTGTCCAGTGAAAAATAATGAGATGAGACCTGCAGCTAGAAGACACAGATTGAGAGAAAGCAGAGCAGTATGATGTCTAGACTGTGTCTGTTAACCAAAAACTTAATGCTCACACTTTTAATACACATCACAGCTTAACCACACCAGTGCATATATTAACATGCATGCATAAACATTAGCGGTGAATCTGTAATCGTTCTTGCATAACCATCAAGACAGAATGCATAACTATCAGCCGTACTGACTCATGGCTTGCAAGTGGTGAGTGTGGAACTCTTCAGTTCAACTACAGCAAAGCGTCACAGGCTGTTGTTTATATACTGGTCACATTTAATTTGTTATTGGCTTTTTTTTTTTTTTCCTCTCGTTGCATGTAAACACTTCTGTCTTTGGAAAACAGAGTCCCCCGTAATGCGTAGGAGCTGAAGCGTGGGCTTCGATTGGAGGAGTCTACAAACAAATGAGTCACTGTGTTGAGACAGTTGAGGAGCACATCCCTCTGCAGGCCACATCTGTTGACCTCGTCACTGAGCGAAGTTGGACCATAATAAAGAGTCGATAAAGTGGATAAAGACTCTTAAAGGTGCATTATGTTGTTCAGGGAAGAAATTTTAATCAGAGGAGAAACAGATCTTTGTTGACTATTGTTTTATGCCTAAACACACAAAATAAACATACTCTCTTTGTTTTCATGATAGAATAAACTCAATAAAAAAACTGACCTTAAAGGACAACAAAATTTCGTCCTGTTTATATGTGGCGTACCCTGCCACCTTTCTAGCTTCAAACAGTGTTCTGGGGACTTCATTATCCTCTGAACAGCTTGTTTATTCAGTTATGGAGAAAATACATATTTCTGAGTTATTACCTCATTATTATTGTAAATAGAAAAAAATCTGAGTTTAAATTTCTTGTTGCACACTTCCCCTTTAATATCCAAGATGAAGTCAAGAAAAATATTGGTTCCTCTTCTTCGTCTTCTTCTACTACGATTAAGTAGTAGTAGTTGTGGTGCGCTTTTACTGTCTGTGTGTCCTTGTGCACATATTAAAGCAGTAAAATAAGAGCCCTAACCGTCTGTCTCTCACCCCTCTTTTCTTCAGGGATAATTTATGATTATTAGAACCATTTGAAAGCCCATTTGAAGCCTGCTGTCTGAGAACAATGTAGTCAGGAAGACGTGGGTTCCTCACCCAATGAGAGAAACTGTCAGGTCAACAAGTTATCCTGTGACGTAGTTTATGGAGAGATGTGTGACAAAGGGTCACAATCCATTGTTGCAGTGTGAAAAGGATGTAGCTCATTAACACTGGCCCACACCTACACCGGTTTTGTGATTGGCTGGCATCAAGCCCACTCAGCTGATGTGCGGTTAGAGCAACAGAGGCGCAGGAACCCCTTTGTAATAAGAATACTGTCCTGATAATTATCAATTATACCTCAGGCCAGATGACACATAGGCCGCATACTTATTGATTTTAATCTGTTTGCTACGTCACTGGAGGGTTTTGAACCGAGTCAACTGCAACTCATAATTGTTGTGGACGGTGTCTGAACATGAACAAACCATTAATTAACTGTGCATCCCTGCACATCCAAGATGATGAGTCACACCGTCAGGAATACACTTGTTAAAATGCACTTGTCCATATCGGGGTATGCCTGGCGTCATGCACACAAAGACTGGAAGGTGATGTGAAACGATGCCGTGTATCGTATAACTATTCAAGCTTGGTGGATGGCACAAAAGCTCAATTAACATTCTCATTTTATTTATCAAATGCACATTTGTATGACAGGTGTTTCATAAAAAAATGTTTATATTGTATTTACAGTGATGTAACATAAGTAAGTACATTGACTTAAGTATTGCGCTTGAGCGCAACTTTCAATTTTATGCTACTTTGGAGGGAAATATTGTACATTAATCTACTGCTTTTAACTTATAACTTTACTGTTACAAGTAACTTTGCAGATTGCAGCACATTTTAATATCAATTTATCACAAAAGAATCGGAGAAAGGCTGAATATCAAAACCAATAACTGGCCGGGTTGATGTTGCCAAGTCAACACTAAGTTTACAGTTTAAACATACATGTACATGTATGTTAAGTGTATTTTTACCTGTACTTTTGATACTTGAGTACATGTCATATCAGATACTATATTTGAACAAGATATAGGATCTTTATTTTTACTCAAGTATGATTTTTAGGTACTTTAACAACACTGTATTTATGTGTATATATAAATGTAATGTATGTTTTAATGAAGCAACTTTATAAAAATTCAATAACTAAAAAGATTAAACCACAGGCATCGTATTTGTTTGGATTCCTTCTCTGTACTGAGCCGTTATGAAGTCAGTGCCGTGGAATAATTCACCATGCACTCTACATACACACTGTCATGACATCGCCTTTCTAAAGTATACAAGCCACCAGGTGGCAATGTGTGACAGCTGTGGGTTCTTCATGACTCAGCGATAACATTTTCCATTTCCTCTGTGATCCAAACACCACCCTCACTCAGGCTGCAGCAGTGACCAGACCCACACACACACACACACACACACACACACACACACACACACACTTATGTAAAACAACATGTGCAGTGACACAGATTTTTGGTGTGTGTGCAAGTTACAGTTACAGTTACCGCCTGTATCACTAAACAGTCGGCATCTGTGGAGCAAGTCATGTGGTGTCAACAAACCCCTCTGAAGGGCTTAGTCAGTTTGACGTATACCGATGAGTAACGTAAACGAGCTGTTGCACTTTCTGCAGTTTCCACGAAATCCTCTGAAATCGTGTGCACATATCAACACTTGTGTTAAACGCCTGAGACGCATGTAAGCAATTGGCAGCTGTAAAGTAAATCCTGCTCCATCGCCCGTCCTGTCCCGTGAGAATAAACAAATCCAGTTTTCAGATTTACATCACAGAAGAGAAGAAACCAAGGCAGGCTGCAGTGGGGAAACGGATGCATGACAGGCCGAGCAATCATCAAATTGTTAGCGAGCTCTCCGGTGATGCCAGTTACAGCTCACACTTCAACAAAGGGGGCATTTAAGCAGCAGTCTGAGAGGGAGGCCATGAATTGAATACGTAACAGACATCACATCCGACATTAACATGATTACTGATAGATATCCTAGAATCCTACCATGGCCAGCGCTGTATTATGGTGAGTTTCATAACACTGACACACTGCGATCCTTTCATAAACTGTGCTGGTATTGACCATGAAGTTCGGTCCTCTTTTTGTGTTCTTGAGTGTTTGGAGCTCTTGTTCTATTACAGCATTAAAGTGAGTCTGTACTGCTGTACTGTAACATAACAACATGTATCTGTCTCTCTCAGATTTGAGGATGTTTACTTCAGAGTGACGTTCAGGAGCCGTTGCACCGTTGCCACAGCTCCTCCAGCTTTCAATAGCTCAGGCTGCAAGCTCAACTCTCTAACATCCCAAATCTGTCTCTAAAGTATCCATAATGTTAAATTAAAAAAAAGGTTTGGTTAAATCTTTGAAGGTTTTCTGTCGTAACAGCAGGTATGCTGTAAAAATCTACTGTATGGATCTTTTCTCATCATCGTGACCTAAATATTCACATTTTATTCACTTCAGGTTAGTTGAACATTAACATTTCTACTTATTCATTTGTTTATGAACACAAGTTAGTCTATCTTGAAGTCTTTTGACTTGAAATGGGGATTTAAATCAACGTATTGAGCAATTGTTTAAAAGCAAAATCTCTCATCATAGTCTGAAGAAAACATATGGGATGGAAACTTACCGTGCATCTTTAATTGCCTTCCTTTTAGAGATAAGTCATGGCTCTCTACTGTCACAAGAATGAAAACATTGTTAACCCCAATGAAGGTTTGTACTGAACTCCCTCACACTTTTACTCTTTGAAAATATGACCTCATCTTTGCACCAACATCAATTTCAAGCCTTTTAAATCAAAACAAAGAGCAAAGAGGGTTTTTCCATGCTTGTTTTTGTGTTTTTGCAGTGGGCTTCTGTAACAGCTGCAGAGGAAGTGTAATTCTCCATAAAAAAGGATTCCAAGGAAATTAAACTGGTTTTCGAAGTACTTTTAATAGCCAATCGCTCCAAATTGTCTGTTCCCTGTGTGGCGCTGATTCTGCGAAGGACTTCAGGAAGCCTTTAGTGGGATTCAGGGACCATGGTGTTCTCAGGCGCAGTAAAATGCATCCTTCCTTTAATTCTGCCTGTAACCTTGCTAAACGCCGTAACTCGATTTACTCCGATTGGACCCTAATGCCCCTGTGCTGTTGATCTACACTGCACAAACATCTGCGAGGACTTTAATTGTCTGGTTCCACATGGCGGGCATGGCTGCATAGTTGGAAGGCAGCAATGTGTTTGAAACACACAGAAGAAAAGAGTGTTATGAATTCTTCCCCAGGCTCCCTGAATGATTCAAAAAGTTATTTTCAAATTGAATAACTGTTCCCCTAGCTGGACTGCCCACCCTTGCACACCAGTGGGGTTGTTACAGGAAGTGCACCGTAATTTGTGCCACCAAACGAAATAATAACAAAAGATGCAGTTTGATGACTTTGTGAAATAGCGTGGGATCATGGGAGCTGTTTCCTTCACAGTTTAAAAGTTGGTCAGTCACGCTAGAAGCATCTTCTGCTTGATTTGTAGAAAAATAAAAAATGTCCACTAACATGAAAGCAGTGAGTGCTAATAGTAAGTGTCCGTTGTTTATGTTCATTGTGATAATGCTCGGTGTTTTCTCATATGTGAATTAGACGTGAGGGAGCTGGATATGTTTAGCAATGACAAGGGGGTGCTGCGCTCACTGCACACAGCCACTGAACTGACAAACATGAACCTCCTCAGCGTCCAGCTGT
Organism: Diplodus puntazzo; assembly: GCA_963678695.2. Lineage (NCBI taxonomy): Eukaryota > Metazoa > Chordata > Actinopteri > Spariformes > Sparidae > Diplodus > Diplodus puntazzo. The sequence continues at coordinate 28,185,780 of OZ023159.1, read as the reverse complement.
GCCACTGTGGCAGCAACAGATTCAGTCAGTGACCAACCTAGGAATGTTAGCACACACACACACACACACACACACACACACACACACACACACACACACACACACACACACACACACACACACACACACACACACACTGGAGCAGTAACTGCTGGGCCGTGTGGCCTTTTTGGACTGAAGTATGTTCACGATGGCTATTTTGCTTGTCTTTAGATATGATCACAGCATTTAACAGAGTTATTTATTCATGAATTTATTGGACTAAAAAAAATCTTGTTAAAATGCCAGATTCCTCTGGTTTGGAACACTGTTTGAAACATTTGGGATAATGTAAGCACACGACTCAACAAAATGCTTAACGAGATCACTTAAGACATTTTAAGGTGGATTGTTACACATACCTTTAAGTGCTCGCTTTTACATGTTGCTCTTTTTCATTTGTTCTGTCATGTGCATTTTCTTTTTTATGATTTGATGTGGGCGGGATGTACTCTGAGGACTCGTTGTGGAAGATATTACCAACAGATATTTTCAGTTTTCAATATAAGTGGGTCCGCATTTCTGTTGTCTGAGCTGTGTGAGAGCATATGCACATTAAAGGATAGTATAGGGAGCTTAGTGTGTATACTCTAAAGGGATCTATGTTGTTTCCATTTTACACATTCAGCCTGCAGGTCTAGCGTGCGCCTGTACTGAACTCACAATAAAAACCCTTAAGAGATCGAGGATGGTGTGAATACGATTATGGATCTTGTTAATGGCACCTTGCAGCAGCTATATTCCTTTTATTAGCAGCCGTGACAGCTGGTGATGTATTCACCTTGTTAGTCTGTGATTGTGTCATCATTGCAAAATGTGGTCCTGGAGACCAAGAAATACCAGAAAAGGGGTTTGGAGTATTTCTGCTTGGTGTTTATGTCCGTCTGTGGACAGATTTTTGTCAGAGGGGTAGTGTTGCAACTGTGCAAGATGCAGTCACAGGTGTGAGATCAAAATGATGGCCAAGTTCAAAGACCAAGTTCAACAAGTGGGCCTGAAGTGCAAACTTTACTAGTTAGTGGTCTAGTTTTTATTCTTCACTACGCACAGGAACTCAATCAACCACAGAAAATGCATCCAAAAGAATAGGGACACTTAATTCAACATTAATAAACTGACAAACTGTAACATGGTTTAGAGCTTATTCGTTGAAATCAGTCCAAAAAGTACACCATTAATGTAATGCAGCCATTACGAGCTGATGCACGAACTTCTCCGGTGTGTTGGAGGTCTGTCATGTCTCCTCAGGTGATGCCGGGGTCTGTGAGTTCGAGAGCATGCAATTACCAACAGTCTGGGTATTAGCAGTGCTCCTTGTATCCGCGGTCCCATGCTGAGCTCTATATCACAGCACAGCAGAGTCCGCCTCTCACACAGTCTGACTTAAAGTGACACGGACAAACAGATAGAAAGAAACACACATAGCATGTGTCCGTCTGATCTAAAAACTCAACTAAACTGACACACGTCTTTAAATCCACCCCACTACACTGTTTACCAGCGCACAGCCAGCAACGGAAATGTTGTATGAATCCTGTAGTAAAAACTTGGCAGTTCAGCCTGTACTGTGCTCATTTCTCTAAATGCTGGAACGCTGTGCGGCGAGAGCTCACTTCAAGGCGGAGTAACAGTGAGTGGGCACTGCAATTTCCTCTCTTTCTGTAGTCAGACGCAGTATCTGCTTGTGTAGGTGTTTGTATATATCAGTAACTTGCGTCATGCCGCATGCTCATGTTTTATCTGAGACTACCTCTTTGACTGACTTGCTGGCAGCAGCAGCGGTGGAAATGCCCATATTTGGGGTGATGACAGAGTAAACACTTGAACTGTGTGTTTGTAAGGAATTTCCAGCCCCCGAAAAATACAGTTTGCATCTACCTGTCTCTCATAAACTAGTGCTGTACTGCTGGTATGTGCTTAAAGACCTCTTTATCCTCTAAATTATAAAAAAAGAAAATAAAAAAGATCCAGCTCGTTGAACTAGTGATAGGCCAAATATGATGTCACTCTCCTTACATATAATGCTTCTTTGGAGAAGATGCATCTCTTTCTTAGCTCACCACATTAAAGGCCAACCGGAAGAGCCTGCGAGCACGTAGTCGTCTCACTCAGAAAGTACTTGACACCTGTTACAGTTGTCAGAACCACTTATCTTGGCAGCAGTGGTGAAGGTCTTTATCTTTATCAGCTTAGACAGGATGTTCTTCTCTGAAGCTCCTTTGATTCGAGTATCGAGCAGAATTTATGCAAAGCGATGAGCAACGTACCAAATGTGAAGGATAGAGGAAACAGCTGTGTTGTTATGGATAAGAGGCTCCTCGTGACGAGACATGTGGGTGATGCGGTCTCCATGGTTACCGAGGGAGAGAGAACAGAAGATGTAGAGGCTGAAAACTTGGGAGATTCTCACTTCCTTGAGTACACATGAATTCAGATGTCACACATCCAACTCCCATTCCTACAGAGACGTTCTTACAGACGCCAAATTACAAAGGAGCGCTGTCGCTCTCTGCCACCCACGCACCGGCTCAGAATACGATAAAGAAAAAGAGACTATGGTTTTTTTTTATAATCAGTTCATTCACTAGTAAAGCCATCAGAAATGAGACAATCATCTCTTGTTTAAGGAAATTGTCAGCTGCGTAACAAGTTAAATGATTTGAATTATTTCCCGTCATGGTAGACCAACATAGGAATGAGACTTTTGTCTTTGCTGACCTCTTTCATTTCATCTTTGCTGACATTCTGATTCATCAAAATGCAAAAGCCAAACTTGTGGATATTAAAAGGGACCGTATTCAAACAACAGTGCACTCTTTTTTTAACACATAAACGCTGAAAGCTGCAGAAAGGAAAGATTTATTATTAACAAAGGCGGAAATTATTATTTAATGTGAAAGCCTGCTCTGCTGTCTTCGCAGCTTTAAGGAGCTTTTTTTTTAAACAGCTTTAATGTTTAGGCTCAGTCTCACAACTCTAATGAGGACTTTTCTTTTAATTATCACCAAGGGACCATTCTGTACACAGTGTACAATAAAGGAGAATTTTCTCTTTTGCATGTAAATAACAATAAAACCCACCTGACAGCAAAGGTCTTTAAAAAAGTGAACTCGAAATGAACTCGCTAACAACAATGTTACTTATTAGCTACAAGTCCCCACAATTTATAAGAGGCGCCCCTTTTAGGTGTGACCCCTGAGAATTTATTCCAGAAACACTTTGTACAATAATTGGGGAGAGACAAAGTTCTGATCACATTTGACACATGATGTTTGTCATTTAAAAAGATAATCAACAAAGTCACAGTTAAAAAAAAGAGTAAAATACCACTAAGTTTTGTGTGAAACCGCTCAGTGAACTTCTTAAAATAGTCAATATACGTCACCAACACCAACATGGCCGACAACTCTGCACAGAAAAAGTCACAACAAGTCCGGCATTATAGAGCTGCAGTTAAGTCAAAGGAGAGTTAGTCAGTTATGTGAGCTTGCAAATGTAAGGGGCCAGCTCTATAAGGTTTTAAGTTTTGGGTTTTGGTGAGCATTTAGCGAGTCAACGAAACTTTCATGGCTGTTGTATTGGCCTGTTTATTCACTTTCATGACAAACTGCAACTTTCATCTTTAAAACTGACAAACATCCATATGTGTGATACACGGCACAAATCAAATGGGATCAGAAAAATTATGTGTCTCTTTCCATTCACTAGCATACACATTTTTTTTTTAAATAAGGTCCCATGGTGGCCTACCAGAAGGCGAGCTAGCTTTAGCTTCAGACAGAAGTTTTGGGACAGCAGGTAAACCCACTTTTGTCTCCCAGCCCAGGACCAACCGGCAGACACGAATGGTGAAAACTGTGAGGTGCGTGGGAAGCTAAGAGCCAGATATTGTCCCTCAGTAGTTGGTGGAGAGCAAAATGAGTGAATATTGAACTTCCATTTGCACACAAACACAAAATCAAGATGAGTGCTGATGTTGCGCCGTGTCTGCTGGATTAGTAAATACATTTCCAAAAACAACTCTTTAAGGCAATAATTCGTCATTATTGTGTTTACAGTTTCCTCAGAACTGTTCTAGAACACTGTTTCATGCAGACTGAATCAGAAAACATGGAAAACAACAAATTGTTCACAAGATTGGTTGTTCGGTAAGTTAGAAAACCCTCATTATCTATTCAGGAAGTTATTCTTACGGGAAGCAACACACTTTGTATATTTTAATTCCTTAAGTGCGTCACGTCATGCTTACCACGGCGCTTCCCTTCGAGGAGAGAGGCTGTTGTGGTCAAAGAACCATTACTCACCCAGGCGATGTATCATGAAGCTGAAATGATGCAGCTGATGCAAGTGAAGCGCAGCTAACAGAGGAGCGTAATTGCGCTTCCAACGAGGGTGATCTTGTTAAGCCCAGAAAGATTTACATGCTACTTCAGCAAACACAAATATTGGAATCCAGGGTCATCAAATGTTTTCATCAATTTGCTGTCCTATTCCATTAACGGTGTGTTCATGCATCATGTGCTCTCATTTACAAACTCCGATCCTAATTTCTGTTCTCGATATACTGTCACGTCTCTCACGCAGAAAAGCAAACAATAAGCTTGTTGCCATAACTGTGCATGAAGTGAAAAGCTGCATTTATGTGCACACTTAACATAACATTTTAAAGTCAGAATATCAGCACTCTGACAAAATTGGATAATGATATAAAACGACTGTGATGTTCTCTAATGCTGCTTAAAAACAGCATAAAACTGATTTAGGATGGCGACATGGAAGAGAACATTAGGATCTAATTTTAGTGCGACAATTAGTTTAGAGTGTTACTTTTGATGTTCTGGCCATCTGGCTCCGGTTCCTAAAGTAAGTTTAAGATTAAGATTAGAGCATAAAAGCAGAGCTGTGAGAGGACCTTTTCCTTAAAAATAAACTTAGATGATCATCATTACGGTTCACTAAGACTAATAATGTCTTATGTTTCTGGCACTTGAAAGAATTGTATTTGGCTTTAAAGGAACCAGAAATAATTTCTCTTCTGCTCTCATGACTCATTCCATTACATTCAACTTTCAAATCACACTTATCTATACTGAGGGGGGGCTGCCTTTCATTATTATCTTTTCTGGGCTGAATAGGAGGCCAGTTATGTAAAGAGAAAGTTCAGATGTATTTGCAGGTGTGTGTCTGGAAGTAAAGCTGTCTGTGGACTGCGATAAGGGCATAGAAAAAGTCTCTATAACTATTTCCTCACCTGGAAAATTGTATTCCCTCAGCTGAGACGGCGCAGCTGTTTCGTTATTTCACTCACAAAGATGTCCGATCGCGGGTCGATTCTGCTGTGAACATATCAAATTGTTAGGTGACAGAATCTCTCAGCTTCCCTGTCAATCTTTACAAAAGACTAGGAAATTGTGTTTTAAAATTGGTAAAGAAAAGAGGGAGGAAATGTAAAAGGAAAGTTCTTTGCAGCGCTCCCAGGACAATAGCTGTGAACGTGTGTGAGAATATAACCAGTGGAGATCCTCTTAACTCTGGAGCCCAGGGGTCCAAAACTTTCTCCCTTAAAGGAACAAAAAGATAGAAAATGGTACTAAGTTTCAAGCTAACTTCAAAGTGTCACTCTGCCATTATTCGATTGTGAGAAAGAAAAACTGCTTAGACATCCTACTTTTATAAAGAGCATTTTTCTCTCAAAAATAAAACAGCATTTTATATCATAATCTTTTAAAGGTGCAATATGCAATATGTATAAGAACAACTAAGGGGCAACCTTTCACCAGTGTTAGCGCTAAATGCTGCTGACAGTAGCCACCATTAGCTAGTTAGCTCAGTTAGCGATGAAGCTAGTGGTTCGTGGACTGTGAGCTTGGAGCACCAGGGAGCTGCGAGTTCTTACACCACTAGCACGGGAGTTTTGGACCGGGACAGGCTAAGGCTAGCATGTTTAGCATGCTAAGTTCAGTAGACAACTCTTCGACATGATACTTCACATTCTGTTGATTATTTTAGTTAAATTTGGAATGTTTCTGATTAAAATTACTAACTAACTAAACTTAAATTCTTACAAATATCGTTATTTTCTATAGAAACATCTGGTAGCCTGATTTGACTTATGACTGGCTAACTTTGGCCCATGGGCCCCACTTTGGGCAGCACTGCTACTGAATGCAGGGAAACTCAGGGAGAAAACAAAGAGCCTATCTTCATAATATATCCAGCATTAAAAAGTCTGCTTTTATAAGCGGCAACTCATTGATAACTCTCAAGAATGAGTGTTTGAAAGTTAGACACAATGTGCCCTCCCACTGTGTTTTTCTAATCCTGCCTTTATCACACTACTGCGTTATCAGGAGTCCGTAGGTGGTTGGGATGGAAAAGGAAAGAAAAAATGTACGGAAATCTCTGGTGGAGTAGCATTTAGTGGGCATTATGTAAGTGCTCAGTTTTTAAGCTGTGCAGTAACTTGGCCTACTTATTTCCATTGTGCAAAAAATTCCTCTCGGCCTCCATCTCTTCCTCTGCTCCATCACTAATGCAGCCCCTGGAAATAAAAATGATATGCTTAAAATTAGGCACTCAGATGCTATAACTCTTTCCCAGTTACCATTAATGTCTGTTATTCGAGTCACCAGGCGCAGAAAGGGTGGCAGATAGGAAAAACAGCTCCTTATCCATCGTCCAAAGGACACAAAACAGGCACAGAGCAGATTATTATATCTCTGAGAAGCTAAATATAGTACGCTGTGTAACATCCTGAAAACAAAGACGTAACTGTAAACTTCCATCCTCCGTGCTATTCTGATCGGTTTGGAAACGTGAGAATGCTCAGGACACAGGTCTTTGTTGGCAGAGAGCCCTGAATTTTCTGTGACATAAAAAGTCGCCGTGGGAGGAGCGTTGGCAAATGTAGTTGATTGTTTTCTGTTGTTGTAATTAGACTTATTGCCTTTTATGCATTGTTGCACTTGAAAATGCAAACACGTACGCTTCGCTTTAGCCGGTATACCAGGATATGTGCAGTTTATCTGATTAAACTATCACTATGCATTTATTGCGCCTCAAGAGGAGCATCTGTTGCCATCAAATCTAAACTCTACCTTACGCTGTCATTCAGTGAACGTATGGTTTGCTTTTTAAGCTAAAAAGACAATTATTTAATCACTTAAATCATGCTCAAACATGTTTTCATTCATGTACATTAGACCTGCCATGGAAACCGCTTAGACCGCTTTGAATCCTACACAAAGGCCATAGGATGGAAGGTGTTCCAACACGCGGTTCCTTCAGCAGCAGTGGGACGTGCTCGGCTCTCCTCTCTGCCCTCTGATTCACAAGCGCTTCACTACCTAACCTGGGTGGTGCTGACTTTCACAGCATTGTTCCCGGCCTCCCATACTCCGCCATTTTGTTTCCTGTGGAAGAACAGGAAGTCCTGCCTGCAGCTGTTCCCAGCACTGTGAACTAAAGAGCTTTTGCAGGGCACAAACACAAACACACACACACACACACACACACACACACACACACACACACACACACACACACACACACACACACACAAGACTATACACACATCCTCTTCCTTTTGCAGCTTCCCCCTCAGCCTGCGCTCAGGATGGCCCTCTCTGATGTCAAGATGACCCCCGGGGATGATGGGATGAAGCCAGATGCACGTCTGCTTTCCTTTTCAAGATAAAAAACGCCTGCCTGTACTGGAGATACACGTGTGCAAAAGCATTACTGGAAGGATGTTGCAACATACAGGTAATTTTGGGGTTTTTAGGGTATAACAGAATACATGTAACACCAAAATTATATTATATAATTATAATTATATAGCGTCGTCTGTTTCCATACTCACCATGTGGGAACTTAAGTGAATCTGTGATTCTTGTTTACAGGCTGGAGGGCAGATCTTTTGAAGGCAATCACACAAGCGTGAGAAAATACCTAATGACCCCATTCATACAGAGGGACTGATGCCCTCATGTCCGCGTGTTGAAAGGTTCCTGATAATGAGTATTGATATTGTATGGGCATCAACAATTGCATCACAGATAATACAACTGGCGCGACAACTTATCTGCGCCGGTTATTGTTCCTGTGCAGTGATCCTGATAATCCCTGGACCTTTTTAGCAGATTCGAAGTCAGCTCAATGGCCACGCAGTCTGCATGCACTCACAGGGTTGTGGAGACGCACAGCACAGAACATGAATCATGTACTTTGTTTGATGCCGATGACTGTTTCCCTGCAGAAATCTATTCCTTTAACACATAACATAAATGGGGCTAATGGCAATAGTTTTGCAGGTATTCAGTCTTAAACCAATTAAGTTTTGACCCATTGGATTACACTGAAAAGTCACCAAACGCCACCATCATCTGTAAATCATTTCGCTCCACCTCCTGTGCACTGCTCTCTACTCTCTTTGGGGATTTGGAAATATCATGCTTGTAGTTTGTAGTTGTGGTGATGTCCAAAGTTGTTTGGTGACTTTGGTGGTGAGCATTGCTTTAAACAGTCCTGTTGCGAACATCAGCACCACCAGCCAGCTGGCTAAATGTGGTTCCTTACCATCCATGGCTGATTCAACCCCCTTGTAATGTACAAAGGGTTTTTCAGATGTATTATTCTATTGCTTACATTCACAATACAAGACTAAATGGAGCTGTCGAGCAGTGATGGTGATTTTGTTGTATCTCAGTTCTTGAACAAAGAAAAAGAAAGTAGTGGGTCAGTTCAATCCTGGATCAGGAGACACCTGCTGATAAAAGAGCTGCGTAATTAATCTGAATGCTATCCAAGTGTGTTTCAGGATGTTGGTGGTCTCGTTTGATGCGCGGCTAACTAACCTGGAAACACACATTATAAAGCCAACAAAAGCAAAATTGTGCCAATTTTGGGTGAAAGAAATTCACTTGGTGTGCAAGAGCCTTTCAAAATTATGAGATCGCTCTCATACAAACCAAGAAGTCCTTCTCTTAAAAGGAATTACAGCAAGCATGTGTATAATGTATCACCTGTAATATTCCGAGAACCAAAAAGGACTAATGGATCTTTTTTTACGTTCGAGAAGGTCTAAGCAGAAGCCAGAGCAGCTGGAACTGAAAGGGTTTCCGGACACTTGAGCAGTCTGACTGCTTGATACACCACCCCGTTGCCAATCTAATTTGCTGCATATTGTCACTCAAGTTCTCCAGCAAATGCTCACAGTATGCTGGCACCCAGTGGAACTGATTTCCATGATTGAATGCTACATCGATGATTTCACCGTAATTGGTTCTCACTTGGCCCAAGGTCGTAGGCGACTGGAGTTTATCTCGAATGCACTTGGTAGGAGGCAGGAAAACACCCCGGACTAACTGCAGGTCCATCAAGCCGAACATACACCCTCTCATTTACCTGTGGGCAATTCAAAGCGGCAGTCCATTGTATCTGGAGTGTGGGAGGAGAGTGCAGGATTTGGAGGGAACCCATGGAAACACAGGGAGAAGCATGAGACATCGAACATTTGATTTTCTTTTACATAATTCTAATGATCCCTGTTGGAAGTCTCCGTAGGAGTTTTGATTTTAATTAAACTGGCATTATTCTGTCCCTGAAGCACTATTTTTGATTACTCATAGACTAAGAAGCTGAAGAAAACAATTTTTTACAGGTTGGTCGATTGGATGACGGTATGATGTAATGCTTATTTAAAGAGCATTTAGCCTACATGTAACTATATGTAGAACAGTATCCGAACGTTGGCGTGGGATTGATCACAAAATATAACTCTCACTCACTTCCTGTGTGCCTTTGCCTGCATTAGTCTTTCCAATGTCTGCCACAATACAACCATCCTAATTAAACAGGAGCCGTCACGACTGAGAAAATCCTCTCCAGATTAAATATTCGAACTGCAACAAATATTCTCTTTTCTTAAGCAACGGTTTCGAACATTTTGAAATGAACCTGCCCTCGCTGGTGTTATTATTTGATGAGCAACACCAGTGACTAATACAATAAAATGACTTTTAGTATTCTTCACTTTTCTTTTTCATATCTGAAGGAAAATGTGTGCCCTCAAGGTATTTAATATTCCTGAAAACACACACAAACACAGTGTGTAGTTATGATACGAGCACACCCCAAAGAATGAAACTGAATCTCTCACATTCCTGTAATTAATTAGACTTCCTCTGCTTTAGCCTCTGGAGGAGCCAGTTTCCTCTCTCCAACCATCCATATGTTTCCTTTAAGGAAGGATGCCATCACACCTCCTCCTCCACCCTGAAGGTTCCACCCTTTCCTCACTTTAAACCCTTGGCCCAGTCGAGTTCAGTGGAGATTGGGGTGTGAAGTAATACTGCATTGTTTCGTACATGAAGTCCTGCACCTATGCATTCTCTGTGCGCATGGATACTGTGTGTGCTTTGTGTGTGTGTGCAAGTGAAAAAAATGGAAAGAGTACGTCAGAATTATTAAAAGAGAATCCCCTCTGAGACAAAGGGGTGACTCAATATTGCTACACGCAGCAGCGAATTCTCCTGTTAGCTTATTTTATGCAACACAGCCTGAGTTTTGTGCCGTATCACTCAACTGAATTAATCCAGGGACCGGTCTAGGAGATTGAACCTGTGCATTCATGTGTGCTGATTCCAACTGTGAAACAATCTCTGGTTTATTGACTCGTGGAGAACACCAAAATTTGATATTGCAGACAGTTCACAGCCAACACATTCCAGTTAAAATGAGGACAATGTGAGGAAGCTGTCTTTTTTGAAGGCCTCTTTTCAAGGAGGCTGGATGAGCCTCATAGTTGCAATAACAGCAGCTGAGCACGGGGGGCACCATCCACCCACACAGGACATCTATATCTGTGGATTCGTTTGTGACTCACTTAAAAAAAAAAAAGCGCCGGCTCTCTGACTAAGGGGCGAAGAGGAGGATGAGTGTGAAATATTGGTCGGCTCTGGCAGAGAGAGGAGAGCAAAACTAGCTCGAGCTCGAGCAAGCGAACTCGGTGAATCATCGTTGGGATCCCGTGAAAACGCAGGGCGGTGGAGCCTCCCCCTTCACAGGAAGCCTCTCCCACAGGGCGCATAGGTGAGGAGAGCCAGGGAACTTCCTCCTGCTGGGGGAACGCTCACCTCTGCGGCAGAAAATCAGGACATCAGTATTTGAAAAAGGCGTGGACAAACTTGGGGTCACTCATGTCAAACAGCAGCGGCTTCCCTAATAGTTGTAAATCACCTGAAGGCTGTGGCCCACTGCCAGCTCGGTCATTAAAAAATAATGCAAGGAGCTTTGTCTGCTCAGAGTGCCAAGCGTTTGAATTTTAATGGAAAAATACTGGCCTGAAGTCCGACCTTCAGGCTCGAGCTGCTCTCTGCAAAGAAAACCAATGCATACACACATTAATCCCATTTCTCAAGAGCTCAATGACTACATCTACGGCATATATTAAACACTACTCCATGTCCTTTGCTGGGCTCATGCTGATTTTTCACACTCGTGTGGGAATGTCCCTGAGAATGTGCCGTGGCTTCCACGAGCACCGTACGTGTGAATGCGTAGATTCCACACACCTGTGTATGTCTAGTACGCCAGAATCTATAGAAACCCTCTGATTTCACAACCGTGATTAGCTGAACTGTGACAGCAGAGGACATCAGGGGGCGAGAGGAGACATCTGAGAACATCAACGATATGCTTGCGATGCAACGGGAACATACAGCTGGGAAACACCAGCGCAGACGTAAATGCAATAAATGTACGGACGATTCAGACGGAAATACAGTAAAGCCAGTAGTGTGGCAGGTAAGGTTCCTGCTAAAGAACACTGGTCTGCTTTTTGAATAAGCCCCGGGTGTCACAGGTTTACCAGAATAGCCTTTCATTGAACGGCAGGAGAGAGAGTCGCCTTTGAACGGCGTGATGATTGTGTCACCCTGTTGGCATTAGGGTTGTCACATACTTCACGCTGTGGAATGTTGAAACTGCCATTTCCAACAGGAAGTGTGTTCCCTCCTCTGATTCATAAGCGACTCATAAGAAAAAAACGTCCCTTCCAACTATTCCAAAGGTGTCTCTTCTGCCTTTAAGATAAAAAAAAGGACAGGAGCATTTAGATTATGCATTGCAATTCATATTTTCACTGAGAACGCCTTAAATTTCCTGTCCTCAACATGAGCGTCCCAGCTTTGTGCAACCCCTCTGTGAACCTCAAGAAGAAGTAGAGGAGGACATACTTTATTAATCCTCTTGGGGAAATTTGATGTTTTTACTGTGTTGTTATTTTTTCCACACACAGGCCCGCAATACACACATGAAATAGCAAGAAGTATTAACTGATTGTTATCCAGGGTTGACAGGCTGAGGTCCATGTAAGCCTGCATTGGACGGAAGGCTCTGGTCCGTCCTAAAGAGGTAGACGGTCCATCATATCGCACAAATCAGATTACATTTTGCACCTTGGCGTCCTCAAGTCTGCAGCACCAGAGCTTGCAAATTCCACACAAGGATAATTCTGCAAACTGTCAATTAATCCTGCTCGCTCTTACCACAACATTTACGACGGAGGCATGTCAGGACAGTCGCTGAATTACACGTCCTTCTGTGCCGCCCACTTCCCCCAGGCTGTCTGAGGTCTGATTCACGAATCTCAACAACAACTGAGGTCAGAAAGCCCTGAAACAAAACAGGATGAGGATCTGTTCAATGGAGAGGAAAATGTTTTTTTTCGTGAAAGATATATTTCGAAAAACAAAACCAACCAGAGCTACATAATCCTAATGTCGACCTGCACACGACCAGTTCAATCTGACATGTTGCTCTCGATCATCTCCATCCAATTTCTTTCTAGATTTACAGTTTCTTCTTATAAATACATTTCTGTGTGTGTATTCAAGCATGGACAGGCTCAACATACAGTAGCACCTATAGCATAAGTGACCATAATTCATAGGTTGAGGTAATGCTGTGATTCAGTGCAGTGTTTTCTATCAGCAAGCACTATGGCGTTTCTCTATGGCTGTTTACAGGACCCAGGCTGAGGTGCACGTCATCCAGTGTGTCAGTGTTCAACGGTGCCTGGGAAACAATGGATGAGGTAATTCTTAGAGGCAAATAAATAAAAAAAGCTTTTTCTTCAAGGCATGTTTTGAGCAGCGAGGAAGGGGGGTTGGTGTTGTAAAAAGCAGAGAGGGAGGAGAGGAAGAGGAGGACCTTGGTTCCCACTGACTGTGTGCAGCTGGAGGACAATAATGTGAAACAAACAGTGAAAGGAGTCAACATGACCACTCCTTCAGTAAAGTCCCCGAGGCACCTGCAAGATAACATGACAGGCTTTGTTGTACATGACATCAGAAATCCTGTACTTCAAAGTCAACATTTGTATTAAAGGGCACGGGTTCCTGGATGACCAAAGAGCGTTTTTATCGTAGATTGGGTTGCCATGGAATTTGGTAAAAGAAAAAAAAAATCCTGCTCACTTTGGCGATCCCCTGACTTTTCTGCAAGCACCAAAATGAGTTTGCAGTCTTAAATGATATCTCAGTGACTCATTTGGTACATTCATGTTCCCTCAGGATGATATGGAATAAAATTTGGTGCGGCTAGTTCAGAAACATTCAAATGAACCAACATTATCAACAGTGTTCTCATTATGTCAAATATAACCATGTGTTTTGATGTCCCCTGAAGTTAGCGTGCTAATCAGCTAGCCCCGGCCCCATCTTTTCACGCAATACCACTTCATACAGGCAAAGGCGACAGTCTGACAGCCCCCGTAGCTCAGCTTGCAGATACTGTATCATCTCTTTCGCTCTCACCAACGCAGTCTTGATTTGTCTTTTCATGATCACCTGGTTCGGTCGAAACAGACCCTCAATTGATCATGTAAGAAGTGAACTCCTTGTCGCTTCTCTCCCGCTGCACGGGAAGAATAAGCTAGCAAATAGCCACAGTCGTTGGTTGCTCTGGTGATAAGCTGCCCCCTATGTTTTCTGAACTTCCTTCAAATTGCACCTTTAAGAGGCGACAACTAAGAGCAATAACCTTAGATTATTGTGACGACGATAATATGAGCATTCACAATGATGAATGCTAAGGTTCTGTAAACAGTGGCGCCAGGCATGCTCAGGAAAATGTAAATAGTATAAGATGAGAAGAGTTTGGACAATCCAGCAACATCTTTTTGAAGACAAATTTTAGTCATATTTTCGTATCAGTTAGCATTAATTATCCTGGCGAAGTCAGAGAGAACATCAGCAATACAAACAACAATGACTGTTTGGAAGGTGAAGTTATTTTTTTATGTGTAATTTGCAGCCTAATATTATGTTATATAAGCATTTCGTGAATGTGACGCTCTGTAATTTCAATGGACATCTTTTGGCTGTCCGTTATTCTATTTTTCATCAAATCACTCCCATCAAGTGATCCCAACAATATCGTTTGTCACTGTCTGCCATTATATAATAATAGTAATAATAATACATTTTATTTAGAGGCGCTTCTCTAAATACTCAAAGACACCGTACAGAAAATGAACATCTAATCAGCAGTATATCTGCATCCGTCTGAGTTAAAAGTTTTAAAACTCCTTATAGTTGTTGTAGTTATAGATCTATGTAGGTTTTCTGTCATGACAAATATCCTGTTTAATCACAATGAACATGGTATTTCTGTGCAGTAACGACCCAGCAGTCTAAGGCTGAATGTACAGTCAGATTCATTATACCCTATATACAGCTGACTCAAAGTATCCCACAATGCATCGTGAAAAGTACAGTACAACCAATGGTCAGTGACCAAGCATTATCTATATCATCATGTTTTTCCCTACCTCAACCGTACACATGAGCAAAATCACCGGCAGTTGAAGTTAAGCTTTTTTTTTGTTAAAGCTCTTCAACAGTCATTATTCTCATAATCAACCTTCAGTATAGTAGTTGAGCTTCCAGTGCACTTTGAGTCATCAGTGGCAACTATCATTAAGAGAGAGAGAGCGGTAGAGGTGCAATGTTCTTGGCATCCCGCGGGGAAGAAGTGTAGTTGTTTTTGCTTCGTCATAAGCTCTTATTGTTCCATTCTCTAGAGCCAATCATGCTTATTCATGGGCTTCAACAGATTGAAAAGGGCTTTTTTTTTTTTTACCACCACATACTGATCTCATTTTGTTTACAGCGTGCAAAAATAAAATCATGTCGCATTGCCTCACTGCTGAGGACTGCTGACATGTCCTCAGTATGTTTTTCTACTAAATTAAACTTTAGTTCATAGTTATTTCACTGTTAACAACCAATGAAATACTTTATAGACTTTTTTTATTAGCAATTGTGTATTGAAAGTTGCAATTGATGTTTTCAAAAAAAAAACTTTGCAACTTCTTAATAGATGTGTATAAACATTATTTGGATGGCCTATAGAGAGTTGCAACTGATGTTTTTTAACAATTGATTTATGAACCATGTCATTGTTTCTTAACAATGAAATTACCCTACTAAATCTAACCAGCTATAAACAAACTATTTATTAATGAAGTGCTCCCACAATCATCTTTGTAGTGACTGAAGGGCCAGACAGTGTGAGAGGAAAAAATAAGGTTTTTCAAGCATGGAGATGAGACATAGATTGGACCTCGCTGTATCAGGATACTCTTGCACTCAGGTTTCTTGGAGTTATTACAAAAATCTAACATATGTTGCATCATCTATTGAGATGCCTCTCATTTGCATCCTACACTCAGTGATTGCAGCATGCCAGCATATGAACATCTGCTTACATAGCACCTCATGGACCAGGCACAGTAGTGCTTAACGCTTTTTTGCTGGATAACCCCGCAGTGGATTACACATAGCCGTCTAATTTTACCCGTGCTATTGTGCGCTAATATCTTTGATTAATGACTCAGCTTGTTGGTTTGTAAATATTTGTCCTCCTACTACGCCTGATGCAGCCGACGTTATCCAGGCCTGCTCCCCTTCGTGTTTACCGGCACACCAGAGAGCAAGACCCGACCGCCTCTGTTCCCTCAAAACATCATCTGGCTCCCACCTCTGTTTACCGAGCTACATGTGTCCTCATTAAGCGCCGAGTGCAGCTATCCAGACAACACTCAGAGGTTTGTTGTCATGAGCCCTGTGGTTAGTGGAGGAAAGTTCACCACATTAGAAAAGTCCCTGGTTCAGTTAAGGGACCACTGACGGTCAACCGCACGGCAACTTGCCAGCGCGGATACATGTTGAACAGGCTGTAGGAAGCTGGAACGATAACCATTTGGCAGCGGTGCTTCGAGACTCACTTGGATGTGAAGAAGAAAACATGATTTGATTCTACTTTCCTGTGTTGTTACTGTGCAGGAAGTGCACTGCAGAGAGGCTTTCAGACGGCAGGACAAGAACAAAGATGGAGGAGAGAGAAAAGACAGACCGGAGCGAGTGACCTTTAGCAGACAGGCTGTAGATTAGGAAGAGCAGCACAATCCTTTTCAAGCTCTCTGAAGAGCCACAGAGGATTCTGGGCAGTTTAACTGGTTGTAATTGCATGTTAGTCCATCTGGATGAGAGGACAGAGCAGTCAGCAAGGGCAGTGGGTGGGATCAATTGGGACTGTGTGCTTGTGTAGCTACTGTATCGAAGAACAAAGGTACTCAAAGACCGCAATCAAATGACAAATGCTCATTTAAAGAACGTCATATTACTGCTGTGACAACAAGGATGTATTTTGTTTTGTCACATTGGTATG
Organism: Diplodus puntazzo; assembly: GCA_963678695.2. Classification (NCBI taxonomy): domain Eukaryota; kingdom Metazoa; phylum Chordata; class Actinopteri; order Spariformes; family Sparidae; genus Diplodus; species Diplodus puntazzo. The sequence continues at coordinate 28,169,007 of OZ023159.1, read as the reverse complement.
TTTCAGCGTCCATCTGCAAACCATTTCTTCCAGGTAAAATGTTGTCACTACATCACATTCAGTGCATGATTTTCAAATTCAGCTTTATTCCTCTAAACTAACCAAAAAAGGGACCTGAAACGACCTCAAGTACTGTACTTGGGTAAATGCACTTTACTTCTTTCTACCTTCGTGTGAAGTGTGAACGAGTGTGTCCGCGCGTGGGTGCGAGTGAACAAAAGAGCGAGGCAGAAGGACCCACTGTGGATGTGTGTGTGCAGCACACCTCTGTGAACCTTTCAGTCTGTTTGTGTGTGTGTGTGTGTGTGTGTGTGTGCGTGTTGCCGTCAATCCGTGCCCAAAAGTGGTAAGTGATGGCCACATGGGGTGAGGGTGGCTATTGTTGTGGGTGGTGGTTGAATATGATGGCTTTTGACAGTGTGCCTGTGTGTGTGTTTGTGTGTGTGTGTGTGTGTGTGTGGCTGTAGGGACAGACGCGTCAGTGGAGCAGACAGTAACTGCAAGCTCCGTCACCCCCAGCATTAATAGAGGCTGGTGCACAACCATGTAAACACCGGCAACCCCTTGCAAAAGAAAAAAGTTAACAACATTTATCAGTATCATTTATGAAATCATAGCCAACCACTTTTTAACTTAAACAACATCCACATTATAAACAATAAGATTACAATAGTCTCCATAAAAATTACCATTGGTTTCTCTTTTTTATGGAACTAAGACGAGCTAAATTTCCTCGCTAACACATTCGAACTCAACAAACTAAATAGAGGTCACTCAAACACTCACCTGGGCTTCTATTTCCACATTCTCCTCTGAAAAAACTGACTCCCCAGTCACTATTAATCCTCGATTCACAAGAAAACATTTCGACCACCATTGCTGCTGATGACCGACTCTGTTGCCTGCTGTGTCTTGTTGTCACTGGTAGCCACTCTATATCCTCCTATCCGACTGTATCCGGTTATCAAACTGACCTCCGTCGGTCTTGAGTCGGTCGGAGGTCTATGGCCGCTGGCTCCTAAGCTAACTGAGCCATGAGCTTATTAGCTAAAAGTTGCTAGCTACTGCCAAGGATAGCTAGCAAAGAGCGGCTAAAGAGCAGCAGCTGTCAAATACTAGATTTATGGTCATATTCTACAAATTTCATATATTGTTCCTTCTTGCCATAATTTGCATATAATCATTATTTCCAACATTTGAATTCTCATTGCATCATGTTCATTATCATCCTCATCTAGAAAGTATGTCATTAGCTGTCTCCGTTACATTACGTCTCCACAGAGGTATTGTTATCATCATGATTTCAATTGATTTCATTTCAGTATTAAAATGCTGCAGCGCCGGCACCAACAGTGACTCACGTAAGCAAGGGAGGCTGCAGTTGACAGAGGTGACCTTAAGAATAAGACGGTCCTTGAAACATCATCCGTGTGTGTGTCACCATGGATACGGTGACAGGAACCAAGCCAAATCTTAGTTTAGAAATGATGATCTAAAGCAAACGCACTGTGGTGTGGCTTACACTGGCGGGGCTGGTCATGGTAACACGCTCTGCAGTAATGTGTGGCGAGACAGTACGACATTGTTTGATGGGGTTTTAGACGAGGACTGTGCCTGTGAAAAAACTTTTGGCCTTTTATGAGAGTACCACGGTGGATGAGGCAGCTGTGACGAGCGAGGGATTTCTCTTGAGTTTTTCTTTGCGTGTCATTGATTTCCCTGACAGTTGAAAAACTTTTATAGAGTTTTACTCTGCAAAAGGACAGATACTGGTCTTTATATTTCTTGTTTCTCTGAGTAACTGTCTAAACGCAGGCTGAGACTTCATTCTAGATATTCAAATGAAAGTACAGCCCATAAGAATCGGCTGAAACAGAGATACAATAACAATTTATCCACTGGCGGTAGGTTCAATGGAATGTAATGCCCTCTTATTGACCAGACCAGGCACAGGCCCAGAAGTCTGAAGGGTTGTGAATGAACCTCTTTCTGCTGTGGCCACTATTAACACTTTTAGCTACTGTCAGTTCAATCTAATTAGTTATATCACACTTTCGTTCAAATCCTCTTCAGCTGCACACCACAGCAGGGGTTCTTAAACTCAGGGAAAGGCCCAGCTGGGGGGGCGGCTACAAGCCAGTAACAGGGTCTAAATGACCAGGGAAAAAATATGGAGTGAAGCTGAGTTGAGTGATTTATGTCAGGAGATCGAGCGAACTACCGTTTGCTGATGCTATTGTGCTGCCCTATATTTCATAAAAATTCAACTTGGATCTTCGCTGGTTCCCTTATCGTTGTCCACCATACGATTGTCTCATAATGTGTTTCTGCCTTGAGCAAACACACGCTGAAAGCACTGGAAGCTTTACTGCAACGCAGGATTTGTGGTATGTGAGGTAACATCAAGTAATACCTTCTGATCAGTTTTCTTGAAAATGGCATTGTCATTCAGAGACGATCCTATAGAGGTCGGTGCACAGATGGTGAGAGGTGTACCCGTGTAGGAGGGCGACCTTTTGTCTTCGCCATTGCATTGTTTTCCCGTGGGTTGTGAGCAAAGTCAAAACCATTGTGCTTTTTCATACCAATATCATCTAACCGAGACGGACTGAAAGCACTTACAAGATATAAAAGCACTGCTTTGAATTGTATCCTTATATTTATACAGACATTTCACACTGCAGGGGTTGCAGCTGTAAGAATAAGGCTAAAACTGTCATACACATACATCAATTTACACATTCACGCAGATGGTGATTGTTGTCAGCTGTCCTTCCTGCATTTGTCAGCTATAACTTGGTTGCAAGCTGTCTACCACCCCAGACAGGACCCCAGATGCAGGCTGTGTGAAGACGCCCCGAGACAATCCTGCACATAACAGCGGGTTGTAAGATGCTGGCAGGCAGGGCGCACATGGAGCGCCCTAACCGAGTGGCTGGCATAGGGTACAGGAACAGCTGTGCCGAGTATGGGCTGGAAGCCCTTAGGTCAAAATGGGAGACATCTCCGAAGGTGGTGGAAAATTACCAAGCCAAGATCCTGCGGGACATCCAGATGCAGACCGGCAAACTGGTGATGGCTGACCAACCGGACATGGTTGTGGCGGACAAACATCAGTGCTGACAGATGAAGCCAACCCAAGCCACAGCAACATTCGGAAGAAGGAACACGAGAAGCCTGAGAAATACCAAGGGCTGAAAGCAGAGCTGAAGAAGATGTGGAGAGTCAAAGCAACAGTGGTCCCCGAGGTACGAGGAGGATTTTGGGCTGTGACCCTGACACTGGAAAGGTGGCTCCAGCAGATGCCAGGGACAACATCCAGCATCTCTGTCCAGAAGAGCTCAGTCCTAAGAACAGCCCTCGAGCTCCCAGGTGATGGGTCGTACGCTGCTAATGCCCCTCTTTTCATGTGAACAGCTCATGGCTAGATGTGGAAAACACGGCCTGACTTATCAAGTTGATAATGATCTTCGAATGATCACTTAGCAGGATTGTGATTGTTAGGATTAATGGAGCCAGATCACAGAAAGACACCCTGGGGCTATCGTTTGCTATTATTTTGTCACAATTTAAAAGAGAACAAAGAGCACTACGTCAACGCCACCCTCCAATAATGATGAATAACTCAAGATGAATCCTTTGTGGTTCAAGAGGGTATGATGGTTTTTAATGAATGTGAATTCCAAAGCTCCAGTTGGATGTTGGGAGAGACCTCAACAAACAGATCAAGTGGAAGAGGGCAGCCTTTTTTTTTTTACAGTGCTCCTTTTGAATTGCGTAATGTGTGCCACAGCGATGTAACCGGAAGGGCACGGTCACAGGAGTTGCTACGCAACTCAGACAGATGCCAGAAAACAGGAGTGAAAGGTGCCATAAATCCAATCACAGATGTTTTTTTAATGAAAACTGCATCACTGTACTTTGATAACAGGGCATAAAATGTCAGGGCAGCCGGAGGATGAATCACCAAAATGTAATCTACCCGTCACTGACATGAAAGTGTCACACCGCACAAACTCACTGCATGAGAATGGTGGTAATGTTTGGAATCAGTGAACAATGGAAAGTATCTGCTTTGGTATTCAGAGAATGCAGCTCGACAGCTTCACACTGCAGTGATCGTTGATTAAGTGGCAAGCCGAAAATGAATGGCATACTAACACTGCTCTCACATCACGTGACTCGAGCAGTGAGCATGATGTCACATCCCTGCCTTTACTCTGCAAACATTCTTACACTGTTGGAATTGACTAGAACAATCCATCACTTTGTCCCATTATTGAAATGTAAAACTTGGTTTGCATTCAGCGAACGCCCGTGGAGAGTAAATCGAGGAGACGCCGTGAAAAGTGATAAGGCATCAGGATTTGTATTCAGCACATAACCTCAGGCTGCGTCTCTCTCCCCTCTCTCTGTTCTCAGACTCTTTCACTGTCACATGATTTTGTAAAATTTCAGCTATTTTCATGATTCATACCCAGATATTCCAATCTCTTCATTTGCCACCGCAGCCTTCAAAGAAATACACATTTAAAGATTTGGTTAATGTAGTCTCAATGAATTACAAAGAGGAATGTAATTCAAAACAAAGACGGAAACTGTGTCAACCTATCACAGCGGCCTCACAGAGAGCCGTAGAAACCCGATGAACTCTTGCTCCATATTCCGTTTGATGTAGTACCTAGCTCGCTAACTCCATTACGGTTACATTAGCTGACTCGAGTGCTGTGATATGTTATTGACGTTGCAGAGGAGACGTGGTCTGTGTGAGCACGTCTCCCGGCTATACTGCACGTCACATCACCGCATGACGCTCCGATCGCTTCTCTACTCGCTGGTATTTGGCATTTTATTTGCTTTATGATTCATGCGTCACCTCCATGACCCTTTTTTCCTCTTCTCATAGTCTTTTCAGCTTTTAAGGATCTTCTTTTTCGCCCCTCCCTGTGTTTTTCTCTCTAACGCCAGCGCCGTCTTCCTCCCTCGCCTCTACCTTCATCACTCTGTCTCTTCTACCCCCCCTCTCTCTGCCTCCTGTGCACATTAGTATTCTGTTCAGTTCCAGTCAGTCTAAGCAGGGAGGCTGTGGATGTCTGCTCCTCTGGTTTGAACCCACTGGAGTGAGGCACCCCAGCATGGCACAGCGCTTTATTCATCAGGGTGTAATTACTCAGACAGACACACACTCACACAGACTCACACGTAAGTTATCTGCTAAATCTCCACCTATCTCTGCAGGCAAAGATTAAGCGTCCCTCTCCTGTACGGCGGTTAGGAGTGCTGCTGCTGCACCGTGAGCCGCCCCTGAGTGCGGTCAGAGCTGACAGATTTCATTAGAGCTGCGATGCAGGCTGTCTCGGCGTCTGCCTTGATAAGTCCTGCAGGACAACACAGGACCCAAGACATCACGACACAGCGCAACACACAGCGGCGTCCAACAGCATCACGAAACACAGCATGACGAAGCATAAAAAAAAAGGAAAAAGGATGAAAGGGAAAGCACAGGATGACACATCATCTCGACTGTCACCTTGAAATCGCAACACAGCTTATCACGGCGGCTTTATTTACTGGAGGTCATTGACGGGTTTCACTTTAGTGCCCCAGCCAAACTATTCCACTGGGATTTTTCATGTGGAATCCACATGCACAATACGCACTGCATCCGGGAGGATTGGGCTGCACTGGACTGAATATCTGCCGTACTGTATCTTAGTAACCCAGATGGCATTTGTAAAGACATTCAAATGTTCAGTGGAGCTGAATATGCTAATTCTCGCTCCAGTGCCAACCCAAGCAAAAGCAGGATGCTTCAGCTCCTGCTTGGGGAACGTGATAATTTCAGTGCCGCAGCAGGTGCCAAGCCTCCACGTCCTTCACTCTCTGTGCAGTCACGAGTCTGGCTCTGAGAAACGAGAGGCAGAGATCTGACCCCCGGGGCCGTCGCTGTGAAGAGTATCAAAGGTCTGGTGTTGTCACTGAGATCTGTTCTAGGTCTTGACAATGTTTGGTCGTGCAGTGCAAACATGGCACACACACGCACACACACACTGGTCTGTTCCTGTTGTCTCGTGAGGCACCAGTTGGCAGCCCGAGGCTCGTCTTCTCAGATCTGTCGCCACACCAACTGTGTGATCTCGGTCTCAGCCTCATATCATTTTCAGGACAGTGCTCTTACGTAACCCGCAAGTCCCTGGTTGGTCAGACTTGACACTTGAATAATTTTAGCTTTGGAATTATTATATTATTATAGTCTTGAAGTGCATTAAAGTGTAATCCTTTGGATTTCCATCATGGTGGATTTGGTGACACCTGTGGTTACTGGAAGTGCCAGCAAGTGCAAGTTAACACCACGGGTCCCAGAAAGTGAGGCAAACGTAGCCAAGTCATTACCTCAGCCGAGGAGGTTGTGTTTTCTGCCTGTGTCTGCTGGTTTGTGTGTTGGTTTGTCGGCAGGATTACACAAAAACTACTGGACTGATTTCCATCAAGCGTGCATGGCGGATGGGTCTCGGCCCAAAATAGACCCTGCTAACTTTAGGTTTTAATCCGGATAAAGGGACAAATTCAGGAATTTTTTCTCACTTTCTTAAGGTGGCTGGTATCTGTGAGTGAGTACAATTCAATGCAGATCCAAATAAAAGATCAAGCAGAATTAAGCATGTTTTATTTGATGACGATGAGGCTGGATCGAGTTAAAGTGGACTGTTGGGCCTTAGCAGAGGTACTGTATGTGCTGTACTAAGTGCCGTTCTAGTTTTTTTCCCATCATGCTGTGAGCAACAACAATCAGCTTTTTTGCACCACATGAGCACGAGTAGTTTTCACAGTAAAGTTGCTCAGAAGTTGTCAGTGTGCAGATGACAACAGCTCCATGTGAAAAACGTGTCCTTGCTAAAGGCAAACTGTTACATTATAAAAAATGTTTTTTCTAAAATGTCATGAATGGCTCTTTCCTATTTTTGTTGTTGTTCCATTTTGAGTGAATACTGAACAGTGAAAGAAACAGTGAAAACAGCCACAGAAAAAGAAACATACTGTGATAGAGGGGAAAGATAATAGATAGATAATAGATAGATGGAAAGATAATCATTGAAGCAACTCTATGAATTTGGAATCTGTGCTCTGTTCACAGTATGAATAAAACTGCTGAATTGAAAACTTGGTTTGATTTCATAATTAAGTTATATCACTTCTAATAATTTGAACGGTGATTTTCATCTGTTCTCTGATCATTGATTGTCTTCATGCAGGGCCATTATCAGACCCACCGCATCAGTTACCCTTTACTTGCTAGAAATCCCTGACTGCTACACAGACGAATCAATACGATGAACCTGGTAGGGAACATCACTTGGTAATCTTCCCTGCATTCAGTTTGTATGTCACTGAGTTCAAGTGGTGCTTCTGTGCCTTCACGAGCTTGATCACCAAGTCATCTGAATGGAAAGGCCAATACGGATATCGCACAATAGACAGGGACGCTCGTGTCTACAGCAGAATCATGCTGGCTTCTTGCATGTGAGGGGGTTACAGAATTTCACTGTGATCAAGTTATTGGTGTAAACTATAGCCTTATTGATCAGTTAATTTAATTTGGTTAGTGGTAGGGGTTAAGCATGCACAGGATGTATTGATTGAGAATTGCTTTTTAACTGTGGAAACTATACGGCAGTGTTGCAGCAGCACCCAGTATTTCAGCACTGTTTCATGTTCCTTCACCCTCAGTTCCGTGTCGTTTTGCTGCAGAGACACTTTCAGTATATGCAAAAAGCTGCGGTATACGCCTGTACAGTTCAATCCACAAAACCCTTTCACGCCAAAATATTGTCTAATCTTTGAAAAAACAAACAGAAAGGCTGCTACACTGTTTTTGTTTTCCTTCTAAAAGGCTGAAGTGCACCTGTCGAGGAAAAGCAGAGATCATTGAAGCAACTCTATGAATTTGGAATCTGTGCTCTGTTCACAGTATGAATAAAACTGCTGAATTGAAAACTTGGTTTGATTTCATAATTAAGTTATATCACTTCTAATAATTTGAACGGTGATTTTCATCTGTTCTCTGATCATTGATTGTCTTCATGCAGGGCCATTATCAGACCCACCGCATCAGTTACCCTTTACTTGCTAGAAATCCCTGACTGCTACACAGACGAATCAATACGATGAACCTGGTAGGGAACATCACTTGGTAATCTTCCCTGCATTCAGTTTGTATGTCACTGAGTTCAAGTGGTGCTTCTGTGCCTTCACGAGCTTGATCACCAAGTCATCTGAATGGAAAGGCCAATACGGATATCGCACAATAGACATGCTCGTGTCTACAGCAGAATCATGCTGGCTTTCTCCATGAGCTCTAGGATCCTGACATTTCCTGTTCAAGACTTTCTTTTAAGGCCTGTATGTCAATTTATTTGGTAGAGACATTGTGTGTCTTTTTTCTTACCATAATGAATGAAAGTCATTGTATTCCCACAAAGCCTTCCAAGCACTGTGACAAAGTCATTTCAAGCAGGTCCTGTGAGAGCCGCAGTGACGTTCTAGGACAAATCCAACACTGAAATTGTCCCCTTCATGAAGCCTTTGGTTGTAAGCAACACTCTCGGCAGGTCAAATCAACTTGTCATTTGTCAGAAAAATGCATCATTTGCTGAATTTTTTTTATTTGTATAAAAAATCAAGATGATCTTTTATCTTTGAACAGTTACAGCTGGGGCAGCCTCACCTTAAATGTTCATTAAATTTTCTTCCTGCTCTAAAGCTGTGAGTCAACCTTGCTATTGTTGGTATGCCATTGAGCAACTTATGACCGGTATGAACAAGCTGAAGGAATTCGAAGTAGGAATGATGCTAAGGTAGACGAAACTAGATGCCCTGTGTTTGTATGTGATCTCTTTTCTTTTAATAAATCTGCACCTACTCTCAAAATCGGTTGCCTGATCCCAAAAGAAAACTGCAGTCTGTCGCTAAATTGCATTCAAAGTTGGTGGGGGGGGGAGGGGTTGATTTGAACCTGCTGAGCTCTGACAGAATAAAAGGAGAGGTTCTCAGAAAGACAAATATGTGAAACCTCTGGGCTTCCTGACAAACAGTTTAGGAATTCATTCTTGCTTTAATTCCGGCTAAATATCTTGCACGGCCTGTCAGACATGCCCAGACATCTAGTGTATAGCCGTAGCAGAATACTGAGTTTCACACATAGCTATCGTAGCTATTGTATCGCCGCGCACAACCAGATAGCTCCTGAGGTGTTGGGAACAGAGTGGAATACACCCCGAAAATTGAGACCAACAACCTCAACGAACCAGTACGATGATCCGTCTTTAATGCCATAAGATCAACATTTTACAACTTGTTTACAAATGTTCACATTCATATTTTAAGCCAACGGTTCCTGAAGGGAATTAATATTTCATTTCTTGCCAAGGGTAGTGTAGTCACCATAAGTTAAAAACAACTCAAAATATTTACTACAAAAATACAGATATAGAAACACAGTGAATCGCTGAAATGTGCTACCATGTGGATTTTTACCCTCAATATGCACTTTTTTTCATCAAAGTATATCAAATTATTTGAATGCTGTTTGTTTTCAGAGCACAACGAGAAGCAGGACGCTCAAAATATTAACCTCTGCGAATAGAATGTCAAATAAACCTGGCAGTGACTACAAGCGCGTCATCCAATAGAAATCCCTCTTCGCACTAGGACTGCAAAATGATGACATATTGTCAGGAAAATGACATTGAAGTGACATTGTTAATGTGAGTGCATCATCCAGTTGAGACTCACTTTCAGGATGCAATCTTAAAAGCATAGCCTTCTTTACTGCTATCATTTCCTGTCATCCTCTATATCTTTTGTATTGTGAACATGTGGTGACGTCTGAGCCCTTGGTGACGTCTGTTCCTGACAGGTTCTCCGGATACGAATACGCTGAATTACTTATATTACACCACTGATGGCATCTGCGTTATTACGGTCAATTTATAACTGACAGCGATTCAAAATGTGCAAAAACATTATTCTGTACAAAAAAGTACAACATGTGTTTCACTATGGAGTTTGAGCAAAACTGTATTGCACGATAACGTACTGTAAATGGAGTCTTTTTCAAGTCCAGTGTAAAAAAGTTGCTTTTTAAAACTAAATAAATGCTGAATAAGATCTGAGGTATTGTGTGCTATGGGACTGTGTGATGTACTTTGATGAATATGTGTTACATGCACTAACTTGCTGCTGCAAACCAACCTACCTTGATGCTACCTCGCACTTCATGTAAATACTGTGAATATCTTTTAGTTTATTTAGTCTATTTAATTCTATCTGACTTGTTTGTGTGTGTGTACAACTACTCCACATGCCTTAAATTGTCCCCTGGGAACAAATGAAGTACTCTGAATTGAATTGAACTGAATGTGTAGTTGTGTGTTAACTTCTTGAACCAAGCTGATTCTAAAACATTCATTTCAGTTTAAAACGACAATAAAGTTGTATCATAATGTTTTGTATAGTATCGTATCGCATCATATCGCATCATTGTGTCATATTGTCATGTATTGTATGGTATAGCATCATGTTCTATCGTATCATACTGTTTCATGTCGCATCGCATCGCATCGCATCGCATCGCATCGCATCGCGTCTCATCACATTGCATCGCATCGCTCCGTACCATATCTTATTGTATCGCATTATAGTCGAACCTGCGAGGTGTATCTCTCGGCATATGTGTCTGTTTGCTGTTCAAAGTGAAAAAAATCACCCTAGTCTCATACAAAAATGACAGTACTTGCATGTGAGGGGGTTACAGAATTTCACTGTGATCAAGTTATTGGTGTAAACTATAGCCTTATTGATCAGTTAATTTAATTTGGTTAGTGGTAGGGGTTAAGCATGCACAGGATGTATTGATTGAGAATTGCTTTTTAACTGTGGAAACTATACAGCAGCGTTGCAGCAGCACCCAGTATTTCAGCACTGTTTCATGTTCCTTCACCCTCAGTTCCGTGTTGTTTTGCTGCAGAGACACTTTCAGTATATGCAAAAAGCTGCGGTATACGCCTGTACAGTTCAATCCACAAAACCCTTTCACGCCAAAATATTGTCTAATCTTTGAAAAAACAAACAGAAAGGCTGCTACACTGTTTTTGTTTTCCTTCTAAAAGGCTGAAGTGCACCTGTCGAGGAAAAGCAGAGACAATGGGGTAAAAGGAGATCATCCATCAACTCCTCTGAGCCCTTCCCATCTCTCTTGCCCTGCTCTCTGTTTCCTGTTGTGCAGGAAGCGTGGCTAAATCCGCTCCACCCACCGGCTGGAGGGTAAACACTGCGTGGGACACAGAGATAGAGAACAAGGGCAAGCGGGCGAGTGGATCGCTTAATAAATAACCAAGACTGATTACAGACGAGTGGGGCTCATTGACCAGATGAACTGGAGTCAACCCTGATTTATTAAACAAAGGCCAAATTAAAAGATCAGCATGTCAAAAAACAGCTTCACCTTTGCTGAACTGCAACACACAAAGTTAGTTGTCTGCAGCTGCACATTTCTATTGTAAAAAGGCTAGCAATGGCTCATTAACTCAGGAAACAGCCAGGCACGAACAGAACTATGGGGTTAATTTAGGCTGCAGGAAGCCTCGTGCTTGGACAGCCGACACTTTCCTGCTGGAAGGAAAGGTGTGATCGCTTACGCACTCACCGATCTGCAGCTGCAGAGCCTCATATTCCAGCAAACAATCCACAGCTACAAATATTAGTGTAAGAGGAGCTAGGGTTTTTAACATTATAAAGATTATAGTGGTACCACTGGACTTTCTCATGGTTAGTAAGTCTTAAATCATTTTCAGAATTAGAATGAACTATTATGTTTGAATATAACGTTCAGGTTTCCAAGTTTTGAATGAAAAAAAGTGACAAATAGTACGCCTCTTTTAGATCAGTGCCATATGCCAATTGTTAGTGGTAATACATCAACGTAGCAACATCGTGTCACTATTTTGGAGCATCAAAACATTTTAATGTGACGGTGACTTTACATTGGATGAATGGTGTCTCTGTCTCAGCTCACGATCGCAGTACGTGACACTTTACAGCTGTACCTCACACACAGCATCAACTATCACTGATGTGGGTGAAAACTGGATCACTCTCGATGAAAAATCTTCTTCCCTCTTACCTCCAGCAATGAAATTGCGGATACCACCCTTCACCTGCATTTATCGTTGTCGAGTCACTCATGGAGATTGAATAGGTCTGGCTTTCACCCCTGACAGCTGCCTGCAAGCGGTGGTAATCGTTGAGTACAACATTCTGGCATGGATGTGTGGTTACCCGCCTTATCAAAATCATGTCAATCTGTGGTCTCAAAAGTATGCCGCAGTTATGAGTGGCACTTAACAGCAGCACCCAACTTTAAGTGGTGGCCAAAAGTGACAGTTCGACAGCTCTCACTCGACCATTTAAAGCAGAAGACAATAAGCAAGTATCAGCTATGTTTGAGGGACCGGCGTGTCCAAGACAGGCAGAGCACAGGAGGAATGACAATTACACCCACTAGTCGCCGCATTGCATTGTTGATCATTTATTTGTAAATCATTGATCAGTGATGTATCAACCACAGGGAAATAATTCCTGACAACTTAAAGGCATAGAAGTATATTTTGAATGCTGCCTCGTTGTCAAATTGAGTGCGCGGGATAGTGATGCTGCAGCGGTGCTTATCAGTTAGATGTCTATTCGGCTTTCATCCCAATCCTGAGCAGTCCAAATGATTCAGCACGAACACGAGAAGAAATCCATTGAAGCTGTGAGGAAGAGTTTAACAGTGGTCTCATGGCTGAATAATGAGCTGTCATTTCTGCTGACGCGCGTCGGCGCTGCACTTTTTGTGAACTTACATCTCCGCAGTCTATACCAGGAAACAAAAGGAACTTTCTTACGACTGTTATTAGTTAGTTCACAAGGTCTCCTTCACTTTAATGCGTCCCACTCCGGTGAAAAATTTGGCAAGCAAATAGACATGTCATTTGGTTGTGTTTACCTATCAGCGCTGGGCGTCTCAATCTGCCATTTGTGAGTTCAAGTGCGGAGTATTTTCTGAAGGGCTATTTCTACCTGTCACATGAAGCCAAATTCCCTGACTGGAAAATAATCACTTTCTTTGACCTCACACAGCTCTATATATTCTCTCCCGTCTTTAGAGAAACACGATCAAGAACCGAGTGACTCACGGGCATGCACACATAACACGCCACCGTGCGCACACTTTGCCCTAATTGGCTCGCGACAAAGCACGCAGTTTTCCCCAGTGCCCTGACAGTTGATTGCTAATAAGGCTGAAACAACGGGTCCCGCTGCGAGGCTCCTGCGTCACCTCGTCGTCATTCCAGTCCCCTACCCAGTCGAGGCAATTACAGCCCGCCACAACCGACCATGTCATCTCCCAACTCCACAACAACTCTATGTGTTCTTTAAGCTGCTTACAGCTCACGGAAAATGACACAAACAAACACTGCCGCTTCACACTGTAGGGAACATGATGTCATTACTCATTTCAAAACACATGCGAAGCCGGTCAACGTTTCCCTGATGAGGGTTTTACAGGGACAGTTTTACCTGTTGAATGAATTACATAGAATTAGACGGTGTTCCGGCTGTCTGAAAACCTTTTGCTACGAAGGAAAGCATCTCCACAAAGAGTTTTTAAAAAGTTCTATATATTTTCTTCAGAAGAAAGACTATTCAAGCGACTTTACAACATTGGTTTTATTGCTCTTTTCTGTAATGTGTACGACGATTTTATGTTACTCATGGTCAGGACATCTGAAATCTGGAGGAAAATAGAAGTGAACAGCGCAGAATTTGCCTGACACAGAAACATGTGCCTTGCTTTCCCTTAAAGGTGTCATGTGTAACTCCTTTTTCTACAGAGCTTAAAACCAAACAAAGACAGAGCAGTTTGTGACAGCTGAAATTACTTGGCATGCACTTTAAAGCCACATGTTTACATAGAAATTTTTAAACCCGAGAGCAAAAAATAGAGTGTATTTTGAGTTACTGTTGCTGCTGTAAGCTAGATATTTGTGTTAAGATAAGTGTTGAATAGTTCTATAGAGTGTTTGGCGCACCATTATCTGGTATTTATTCTAATGGAGATAAGGTTTTAGATAAAGTTTAGGAGCAGGAACACACCTTGATCACTCACCTTCCTGTCGTGTGCCCATATCAACCTCACCTTCATGCCTGCCTGTTGTCGTTTCCCGTACCCCACCCACCCTCCACTAACCCTGTCTTTCTCTCTTTCTCTCTCTCTTTTTCTTATAGGAGGTCTGTCAGCCTTCTCCACACCGCAGCCGCTCAACACTTAATCAACACCGCACTCATACTCAATTGTCTTCTTCAACGTCGTACTCACATTCCACCTCAACAAGCTGCCAAGTGCATCTCATTGATGGCGCGGCCTCCTTACCCGTCAAATCAGGACAGATAAGTGTAAGTAAGAGGCGGTTCTGCTCTTGAAGAGAGCAGCATCCACCTGTTTGCCGCTACGTCTGGTGATAATCGCTGCCCGCTCCTGTGATAATGTAGAGAGGAGAGGAGGGAGGGGATTTACACCTGCGAGACGGACAGGAAGTTAGCAAAAACACTCGCAGTGGCTTTACGGCGACAATTTTGATGATATGTGTGATTTCAAAGCAAGTTAATGGTGAATTCTGAACACGCAAAAATAAAAAAAAAATGTCAAACTCAAACAAATTTGTTTGTCCATCTGTATAGCTTTGCCGTTTATGACAAAACACTCTGATACCACACACATTTAGTTGAGTAGTCGTTAGGGCTCTAGTTCAGTTCGTGACCGGAGTGGAGCAGAAGGTCTCTGAGTAAATAAAGTAACTATGAGAAAGCAAATTGACTCACCTTATAGTGAGTGAGACCATGGAGACATATAGGCTAATCCTTCATGAGCAGTGATTGTCCATCTCACTTTCATTTGTCAGAGCAGCTCAAATGCTGGTGGTGCAGCAGCCGATTAGCTTGTGCACTTGGAGGAAACACTACAATACACTGACTAAACACAACATGTTCCCACTGTGTGACATAATCCTTGCAACGTAAAAGCCTAATGTATTTTTAAAAGGCATCGATCCCCTGAGGGCCCCTGGCAGTTAAATGTCTCCGGCTGAGGCTGTGACACAAACACTGATCCTGAAGTCAGTTTAGTCGTATAACGTCGTCTAGCCCCGATGCGTCAGAGGCGGAGATTTAATGTATTTTGAGTAACAAGGAGGGAGAGTGAGAGATGAGAGAGACATATGTCAGAGACAAACTGTTTTACGCCTACAGTTTGATATTTGGGTTGCCAGCTGGAAAATAGCCTGTATCTAATATGATTGGGTCTCCTAGTGACATCATCTTCATGCAGAAAATCCAGATGCCAGCAAACTTCTTCTGAGACGAGTGCATGAGGGCTGAGGGGAGAGATAAAAATACCTGACAGCATCTGAATGAAAATATGCACTGTGACAGCCTCCATTCCCAGGTGATGAATCAGAGATAACATCACTGAGAATACTCCAGCTGAATTAAACTCTTTGTTCCGGTTTCTGCTTGACTTTCTGTGACAGCGACTGAAATAAACTGACAATAATTACGCCGCACGTTCCACCACTTCTCGCTGCGCTTCCTGGGTGCCGGGAATACTTCCGAACAGCTCGAAAAAGGGCCTCGATGTAATTGTGTGTGTGTATATCTTTCAGTCAGTGTGCGTCCCAGTTGACTTCTCTGGCTGTAGACACAAATGTACCAGACTGATAGATATCTAATCCCCTCAGGTCTCACAGGAGATACCTGGCGCCCACCTTGTGACGTCAGACAGACATCTCCGCATGGAATCTGGGTATCATTATCTTCCTGTGGTTCGGGACAATGGATCCTCACATTAAGAAACATAAGGAACAATGAACAACAGCGCTGAGAAACGGTAGAGGCAGATTGCAGATAAAAAAAACACTGCAAGGCAAAGCCATTGCCCAATTACATGAAGTGCCTTCCTCATTCTTGATAAGGGAGGTTTGAGGGATCGACCGAGGCGTGTCTGGACTTGTTCACACTGTTGCGAAGGCTTGCTTGTGGCAATGATTTCCTACGCAGGACATATTTCAGCTTTTGGAACGCAGCCAAGGAAAATGTTTTTTACCACTCTTAGCTGAGAGAGCTGGGAGTGTTCATGCAAGGTGCCATAGACTGTTCCCAATCAGATCCACAGATTGATCAATGAACACAAATTCTGCAGTTGTCCATCCCTCCTTAGATCCTCGTGGGGGTCCACCACAGCATAATGAAAGAAGACAGGGAGGTGAGCTGCCACTTCGAAACTATGTCTCAACACTGTCAGCGCTCCAAAAACACCCACCTCTCTCAGCACAGTCATTCCTGTGTGGATACACATATTCATTATCATTACATAATTCTAGCAGATTAAATTAAAGTATCCTCTGAGTTAATGTGGTGAGAAGGGATAAAGTAGCAAGGAATGGAAAAATCTTCAGGTGAATGAGTACATGTAGTTTGATACTTTTCACATCTTCTTATACACCATGAATCATCCGTGAGAGAGCTTGCAGACACACACAGCTATAGTTCAGAGTCCTTTGTTCACAGGAGCTGCATGTCTTTGAACCTGGAGAAGAAAAACCTGTGGGGAAAACCCACACACATAAAAAAAAAACAAAACATGGAAGCTTCACTGACAAGGCTGAGATTTAAACCCACTGAGCCGCGGTGAACCTGTTTGTGCAAATCCACGACAGTGCAAATGACACTGCAGATACATTTAAAAAAAAAAAAAAAAAAAGTTAGTCATGCCTGGATAGGGTCTGCCGGTAGGCTTTTAGCTGACACACACAGATGTACAGACACAACTTGCAATTACAGGCTATCAGTACATCACTCCACTGAGGGTGAGTAAAGCTCCTCGTCTGTGTGGCAGCACTTAGCCGGGCTAGTCACACAGGTGAGCTCAGGAGAGCCTCACGTGCGGGATGACACCTGCTCCTCTGCACGGAAAGTGAACTCATCTGGATCGCAGGCAGCAAAAGTCCTTTTATGGATGGTAAAACAGACCCTGCACAACCAAAACTAACCCCTGTGTACATATATTTGTGAAACTAAGACATATAACATATCGTCAGAAATGCGGTGCCTATGGTCATGAAACTGGATCTCTTGATGATTTGATTAAAATTATGCTCTTATGTCCTTGACGCTAACGTTAGCTAGCATGCCGCTGTTGGCAGAGACTTAAAATCCCACCTCCAGTTCTGAGTGCAGGATAGCAAACCTGTGATGAGTGCGTCTCTCACTCACCCAGTCTCGCTTAACCTTCTGCTTTTTGTCTCACAGCAAGGTGTTGCACCTCCCGAACCTCCATTTTGTTTACGTCTGCTTCCCCATGAGATCCCGTGAAAGGGATCATGTCAGCTGCTACATTGCTCCCTCTGGTACAAATCTTGTGGTGTGGGTGTGTTAACGATTCTCCTTATGTGTCTGACACAACCAAATTTCAAAAACCGATCAGGATTGTAAAAGGCCTGTCGTGTGAGTCTAGTTTCAGTCTGTAGAGCCATGAGGCCAGAGCACTGAAGCTACACCCCTGCTGCTGAGCAGAGCAGTGTTCACTATTTATTAAAAATTGATTCGTTTTGAGTATGTCTGGTGTCCAAACTGCACCACATTCAACACTGCACTTCATTGGGTTCTCAGCAACACACCTGCCAAAAGGTAAAGTTGATCAGGTGAACGGTTCTCAAGATAAGCCACTAACAGTGGGAGACACACAGAGACACATATAAATAAAAACTAATAGATAAAAAAATATCTTTTTCAACAGCCTGTTTTTAATTATTAAACCCTGACCTTTCTTTGGACCCCTTGAGGGGGACAACTGTCTCACACCATGAAATCAGTCATGACATCAGCTGTTAACACCAGCAGTGCCTCCAGCATGCTGCTGGATTTAAATATATTTTTAGTTTGTCAGTATATTTAGCAGCTCTCTGTGTTCCCTGTTGTTGTTTGGATTTTCCTTTTATTTGTGCATCAGGCTATATTTAACTTAAAGGATTTGTCCGGCTGCTTATTAGCTTGTCTCTTCCCATCCACTTGCAAACCCTTGTATTACTTCACTTATTGGTCCTATTATTACACCAGGGTTCTGTTAGAAAATAAAGTCCACTTCTGTCTTCTCCCTCCAGCCCTGAACTCATCTGGCTTATTGTTCCCATCTCATCCGTCGTGCCAAACAGAGGATATCCAGTAGGATGTGTTCCTGTTCGCTTCCCCTGAAAGGAATACAAACAGTGACAACAGCTATTGTCTTGCTGCTTGGTTAACAGTAAACGGGTTGACAGTTTGTCAACAGTTATTGTGTCATATTTGACTAGTTGAAGGTTCATTCAGTCATTCTCAATCATTCATTAGCGCCATGGCAGCTGCTGTTGCCCATTATAACAACCAGTGAAACCATGAATATTTAATAATAAGCTTGCACCTCTCAAACAGCTCATTTCCACATTTTGCCTCATGAATTCTAGCAGCTAAGATATTGTCAGAGTCACAATTTACCACTGAGTAGAGTTTTTTACTGTCTTGCTTATATAATTAGATTGCTTTTGATGGTTTTTTAAGCTTTTGAAGTGAATTCATCATAAAGATGGTTGTAATAAAATAATGGGAACCTGATGCCAATGTTTGTACTGCACCTTATTTTTGCAAATGTCTTATCAGGGTGGACACTTCCTGCCTCCTGTTATCTGGAGAGTAACGATAGGACTATAATGCCGGTGCGAAATGAAACGATAGCGATACATCAGGTAAACCTTGTTTAAAAAAGATAGAGCAGGTCCGATGAGTTAAGACAGCAAATGACCTCACCCCACCATCACAAACGTGGGAAACGAGAGCCCAAACTGTGCTGACTGTGTTTCAGAAATCATTTAAAAGGTGAACAGAAACCTGTAGGCTCAGCAAATTCTCAGATGGTTCTAACCTCTAAAAGCTGTTCTTTATTAAAAAAAATGGATTTAAGATAATGCTCAGCCCCGTCGTCAGGATGAAATGTTAGCAATTAATGTTTCTGCTAACCACAGATACTCTAAAATGTGTACGTTTCATAGGCTACGTTTGTATTGGCATTCCCACAAAGTGTGTCTTATCACGTTCTCATCATGTTTGCTTTGAGGGGATGGTGATGGTGGAGACGGGAAGAATTTAGTTGACAACATTCAAAAATTAACTAAACTTCTAAACAGACTGTGGATAAAAAAAGTTTTGATGTAAGGACGTCAATGTATGGGTGCAATATAGAGGTATTTACTGAAGCCCTGGCACGCCACAGTCATTAGCTCCTGTGGTAGCATAAAAAGACCAACACTCCAATGCTGCTCTGACCTTCCAGTCCAGACCGCTGGCTGCGTGGCTAACTGAGCTAACTAGCTAATGGCAGCTTCAGTTAGCAGCAGTTAGTGGTTAACCAGGTGATCCGCTGCCCTCGGTTTGGAGTATGAATTTGACAGGTGGTGCCTAACCTCCTTTGAGTTTAATCCTAACCAGAGCATATGCACAGTGTTGTGACAAGAAAAAAACAAAAAAGAAAACTGAATCCAAAGATACGTAGAGAGACAAGTCGCAACGTAAATGCTCTCAGCCAACATTTGTTCTGGCATTTGGCTATAATAGCCGAGATTAAACACACACACACACACACACACACAAATCTATTTCTCCTGTCTGCAGCCATTTCGAAATGAGGGCCGCTGAATGATTCAAATGATGTGTGTGTAAAGAGAAATGCCATTCGCTGAATAAAATAACCAGCGTTACGGATGTTCACGGTGGGACTCGTTCAGCGGTTTTAATGAAATAATACGATCGAAACATTTAACCGAGGAATGCGTGCACGCAACACAGGATGACTAACAGAGAGCAGCCGGATGAAGTGCAGCTGGATGTTTACGTGCGGGTGAGGATGAGAACGCCAGTTGCCATGGAAACAGTAGTGTGTGTCTCCCACTCAGCTCAATGGGAGAGCAAGTGGAGACTGCCGATGTATTATCAGAGACGATGCATTGATTGGCTCGCTGATGGGGCTGTCAGACGAAGCTCCGGAAACGTTGCCCTACCACGGCCACCTCATGCCAGTCCCCGATGGCGTTTTGCCTTTTTCAGGCAGAGACCTTTCGTGAATGACAACACCCAGGCACACAAAGAGGGCAGGATTATGTTAAAGAGACAGACTTGATTGCAGTGAAGTTGCTTGATTTCGTCAGTCAGTCATTCTTAAAGCAGTTCGTGTAATGAGAAGTGTTTTTTTTTACCTTGCTTTCAGAGAATACAGTCAGCTTGTTAAGACCTTTACACACCGGGAATGTGATGGCACAAAGACGCGATATACTTTCCTGCGAATTAGAGTTAGGATGAATCCGCCATTTGGAGTTGTGATTTGACATGTCAGAGAGTGATTATGCGATGCCTTAAATTGCAGTGCGAAAGCTCTGGAAAATTGACCACCATCACCTTCCACTGTTAGGGGTCTTTTTGGGGGGAAGTTTATTCTTACTCAAAATGTTCAAGCCCCCTGAGGCAGTGTGATTTGTTGTTTTGAGCTATATAGGTGAAGCTGACTTGACCATGCAATATTGGCATTTGATGTGTAAGTACTCGTGACAAAAACAACAGTTTGAAAAACTATATCGACCTGATAATCAATCTCAGAAAAAAACGGCGGCTCCTGTTTGTAGAGGCTGTCAAAAGAAGCCGATGGTTTCTCTGTATCTGCGTGTTTGTCTGCTGCATAAAATTCTCAGTTGAACATGAAGTGCTCTTTCAAGAAGTACAAAACAAAAAATGCGATTCCCCCCGTGTTATTTCTTCAACAGCATCTGCTGCTTTGAAAATTTTCTTGAAAATGCCATCCCTCGACAGCGTCTTCAAAGTTCAAGAGTTGGCCGGGTGTTGAGATTCATCAGCAGCCGACATCCACCCGGCACCGCAGTATATTCATCCACCCCTGCATCTGTCCTGAGCACATTGGGAGAGTCATCAATTTGGAAAACTTTACCTTTGGTATTTACCGCGCAAAGGCTTTTTCCAGTACTGTGGGCTGGCAGAAATGCCAAAGGTGCTTGAGAAACAATCTTTGAACAAACTTTGTATCCTGAAACTCCTTGAAGGTGCATAATAATACGTGATATCTTGTAATGAATACACAGCGTTGACTCAGGAGGGTTGATAATATGTATTTTGCAGTTATATAGCAAGTTGTGACATTGTGGAAGCTGAAACCTTGTATTAACAATTCTGGATCTGCTAGCAAAGTCTTTTTGTACCTTTCTTTTTGAAAATATATGATTTATATGTTGTATTATTGTCACATAGAGCACCTCTGTGTCTGGCAGTGATAACCGAATGTAAAGCTCCACCATGAAGCCGAAGAGGAACATTAACATTCTACTGTTAACTTGTTGAGCAATGCAGCCCCACCTAAATCCACAGGGAGATGGTGTGTGTGTGTGTGTGTGTGTGTGTGTGTGTGTGTGTGTGTGTGTGTGTGTGTGTGTGTGTGTGTGTGTGTGTGTGTGTGTGTGTGCACGTGTGCGTGCGTGCGTGTGTTCGTGCTTGTGTGTTTGTGCGGTGTGTAGAATTTGCTTTGTCCTTCTATCTCTACAGTGAGTCACAGGATTGAAACGCTGCTTTGAACCCTCTGGAGTTTCCTCCCTGCACGAGGCAGGGCTGTGTTTTAACACTTGCCACACTTCACAGGTCTTTGCTTAATGCCTTGCTTTCCACATCAATGCAGTTCAACTTGAATAGCCTTTTAAAACCACGTACCTGCAATAGTTAGGGTGATGGAATGGTGGGAGGACAACACAGTTTTACTCTGCTAATGGTTACTGTTATGGACAGAGATCACCCCAAGGTCCTCCTGTGAACAGAGATTTCCCATGATCCAGGGCGCAGGTCACCAGGCGCTACTGGGTGCACCTGTGATGTTCACCTGCTCAGTGGGTTTTGTGTCTCCAGGGAGTCAATGCCATCAGTCGGCTTTGTGTTTGAGAGAGTTTGAGATTGTTCTTTTTGGCCAGTTTCCATACATTTAGTTTCTCCCTCTGTAAAGTGACTCCCCCACCGCCACCCTCTAGACACCCAGGGACAAATTTGCTTTCACCCTTTTTGTAATTTGTGCAGTGTTTTGCAAGTTTCCCAACCTACGACCCCTGTCCTTCAGGATTCACTTTCTAGGGAAATGTTTTGTCGGTCGCTTTTGCATCGTTATATAGTTTGTTCACTGCACTAAAACATGGTTTTGAGAACCCCACTTGGAAGGCACAACAAAAGGTTGACCTACTGCAAATTGCTCACTGGTTTGGCATTGCAGTGACAGCAGGAAGCAGGATAGACGGAGTAAAACAGACTGTGTTGACTTGGTTTGTTGGAGAGACAGATCCTCACTGATTACTCTGAGCCCAAATCTGAAAGTGTGGGTGAGGAGGGTGAAAGTGAAGGGGGGTGTTGCTGAACCTGTTTCTGTAGTGGGGTTAAAAACAGTGAGAGATTAAGCTCAAGATAGGGCAAGCCATTTGTTTGAGAGAGATGGATCTTGAGGAGCTCCGTGTCAAGTCAAGTCAACAGCTTTGATTTAGCTCTGAACAGCCGGCTTGTGCCCCCACTTAATGAAAAGGAGGTGGATGAGTATTTCACTCTCTTCGAGCGACTGCCGACACTATGAAGTGGCCAGAGGACTTCAGGCCATTACTACTCCAAAGCGTGTTGATTGGTGTGTTTATGTGTATTTGTCTGATCCTCAGACTTCCGATTCAAAGACTCTGGAAGAGGCTAGCCTTCATTCCTGTGAGTTGATACCAGACGCATATTGGCAGCAGTTCCAAAGACAAAAAAAAAAACACTGAGCAGGGAAGTGCAACCCCTTCATATAGCCTCCTCAGCTGAGTGCAGTCAGCTGAGTGAGAACATCACAGGTGCACCCAATAGACCCTGATGACCTGTGATCTGGATCTTAGTAAATCTCTGTTCACAACAGAGGATCTGTATCTATAACACCCCCCCTTAAAAGGCAACAAATCTAACAGACTTGTTGGCATACTGCAAAAACAAATTCCCACTTCGATATGAACTCACAAGGAAACGTTGCCTACAGCAACCAGATGGCTCAAGATGTTTGAAGAGGCCTCAAAATCACACAACGTCCAAAACACCCAGTGCCAGGCAACAGTCTAAAACAAATCTTCAGTACGTTTTCATTTCACACCATAGATTTTCTTTTCTTCCCATTCGAGTGACTACAACTTCACTTTCGGTTTTTGGGTCCCGTTGTTCGTCTGTCATTTTGATAGAAACCAGCCACAAAAGGCTTTATCCCATATCCAGCTGTGCTCCCTTTAACTTCACTGTTCCGATGCTGAAATATATAAGCACTAGCTAGAGTATCTACAGTTAGAAGCAGACAACCCTCTTCCCCAGCAATTCCAAGTGGATTGTTCTAGTGTCCTTTGCAGTAAGAAATATCAAAGACACAGAGCAAAACAAGAGTTTATTCAGTCATTTAGTCAAAAATTCATTTCATCTGCTTCTTGATCTTCTCAAAAATTGAATAAACAAGAGTTTATTCAGTCATTTAGTCAAAAATTGAGTTCGGGAAAGTGAGTCTTCATTTCACCGGGAGATTTCGTGCCCTGTGGCGGCGGAAACAATGTCTATAGGGATAAATCGGTCCGGGTGGAGTCATTATTCTAAAGCGTTTACATTAGGCAATCATAATGATACTTTTGACACAAAAAAACGCGTTTAAAACGGGAGATTCAAGCATTAGGAGACAGTTAAGTTAAATGTGACCAACTCCGTCGTTGATGAGCAGATAACTGTCAGACAAGTCGAAACTCTGCAAAGTAGTAGCACGAGCATGAGAAACACGACTTCTGAAAGTCTCTACAACACACCCTCTCATTTGCTGGTATGGGCGGAATGCAATTTCCACTTTGTTGCAGCTTAACCAAAGACGGGCTTAAAACAGTAATTATCTCCCAACCCATGCATTTCAATGATCATCTGTAAAACTGCTATGCTATAATGACAGGATGGGGAAGGTTGATGCTGCAGGACTTTTGGACGAGCTCCGGTTCCCGCAGGAATGGCAACCAAAATGCCAAAAATTCTCGAGGAGGAGACGAGCTCTGCTGTTGTTTCTGACACCGTACCGAGCTATGGATTTATGAACTGAACTGTTAATTTTTTATCACCGAGACGCAGATCTGGCCTGAAAACTAAACCGACAAAGAGAAGCTTTGCCAATACAGGGGGGGGAAAGGAATTTTACATTAAGCATAGATGAACTGCAGTTGCTCTTTCAGTCTGGTTAACAACCACTGAATTTGGCACATTTGTCATTAAAATGCTCGTAATAGTTTAGCCGTTATTTTGTAAAATGTTGGTACGTTTTCTGCTCATGTGCACTAGTCCAATGTGTTGGATTTCCTCATGTAGAGCAGTTTTTCCACTTCAGCCTTATCTTTGCCCTTTATCAGGAGGCTGCCCACACACATGTGATGTTTTTATGAAGGAAGTCAGCAGGTCATTGGCTGCCCCGCTCTGAGGAAGTCACATTCTATCGAGATCACGGAGGAGGGTGCGAGCGCAGTTATTATCATAGGCGCTGAAAAAGAAAAGAAAACTCAGTCTTTCAGTTATAATGATCGGCTTGTGATGCTCACCCACTGCACATGACAGCCTTTTGCGACAATCCAGCACCAGCGTGACGCAGGCGGTTCATCTCAGGTCACTACAGCTGATGTATTCGAGTGATTAATGTCTGTATGAATAAAAGTTCCCTGCGATTATGTGGCAATTACACGCTTTTAATTTAACATGTGATCCAAACAGCTTAAGTACACATCGGAGCTTTGTGCACTATTTATTACATTGATTACATCTGGGTACCTCAGTCAGGAGCCTCGACTGGAGGCTTTCATGACAGTACTCGCCTACATACTTCAGTTTGGCTCATGTGATGATGCAAAATGAATCAGGGCCAGCTTGACACAGACTCTCCCTGAACTCACAAGCCCTCCCTGTCAGGATCCATTTCTTGAAAGAACTACTCATAATTCAAAAGCATTTAAATAAATCTAAATGTTAATACAAGTGCAAAACTGAGCAGCAGCAGTAAGGCAGCAAGGATTCAGTGTTCAGATTTAATGTAGACAGTTTGATGTAGTTTTCGGGAAGATATTCAAACTCGGATAAGTAATATTAATAATATTACTAAAGGAATAGTGCAACCTCAGATATATGTATTTGTGTATATCTTTCCATTACTGAATAAACAAGCTTTCCTGAGAGCGGTTTAAGGTTTCCAGAACACTGTGTGAATGTGGCTAGTTAGATGGGTGCTGCAAATATAAACAGTAAAACAATATGATGTTGTGTTGTTGTTTGAGCACAGGTTATTAGTTATGAAAATCAATCAAGGAGGATTTTTTATTTTCTGATTACAATGTCGTCCCCCAAACTATATATTTCACCTTGACTTTAAGTAATGTTTATACCGGCGCCTGGTTTAAAAGATTGTGGACCTATGACAGGGTTTGTCACAATATGTCATATTGGTTAACAAACAACAATGTTCGTGCCAATATTGTAGCATAATGATGCAAGTGCACCCTTTCGAGTAACAATACACTGCTAATTCTTCATTTTAAATTTTGATTCTTAGTTTTCAGGAAATGACTATTTCAATGTCAGAATTAGGGATGTTATGAATATTTCACGTCACAATTTTATGCCGTCCAACATAATTGCGAGGCACGATATAATGTCCCAATAATCCTCTTAATATTCCTAGAATTTCTTTAATCATACTTCTTCCTGCAAAAATAAAATAGAAGTAAATGGTGGTAAGTTCATCTTCCTGTCCCTGATTTAACTTGTTTTTTGGGGGGGATACAATGTGCAAGTTGTGCCTATAGCCATGGTGACAGGCTTGGGCAATTCAAAAGACTATATGTCAGCGAGCCACTCATGTGCAGATGGCCATGGTTATTCTAATATGAAAACAAACCACAAGTGTGTTTTTGTGTGAGTGTTTTTTTTTTACTGTGATTTGCCACCCCTAATGGGAAGTAAGTACAACATACATGATATAAAATGATGCCACAAAACAAAACATGGATGTATACACAAGCAGCAATATGGATCTAATATTTCTGGTCCCTCTCTTTCTCTCTTTTCTCCATTTTTACTCTTTGTACGCTGAGTCGGACACACACCTGCTGGTACACTTTGATCCATGAATAAAACAAGAGTTGTCGTAGCTAAAGCTTCTATTTTCAGCCAGGAAGAAAGAAGGTCTATTCAGAGAGCTGATTGTAGGAAATTACAGGAATCAGACGGGGGGAGCATGAACGACGCACTACTGAACATTAATGGCCACTGCACCTCACACGGTGACTCATTCTCAGCTTTGGACTTATTTGAACACCTGAAAGAGAACCAAATATAGTGAAAGGCACACACACACACACACGCACACACACACACACACACACACACACACACACACACACACACACACACACACACACACACACACACACACACACCTTCTCACATGAGACACTTTCTTGGTATTTGACTAAGTTTGCACTGGCAACTGTACAACTCTGACTGCTGTGCATTGCTCATCTCACACTCGATGCTGTAGGCTACAGGCAGAGAGTGGGGGGCGAAGCTACAACAATCACAGCTTCCTTTACAGTACATCTGTTTTGGTCCACATACTGTAGTAGGAGGAGGAGTGCTGACATTTGATATGCAAAGGCCTTTAAATCCCTGAAGTGCATCCCAGTGTGTGCGCATTTAAAGCATGTGTTTTTATTTCTTTTTCTTTTGCTCTGGCAGAATGTGCCTACTATCACTTTTAATGCCAAACTGACTCACTCTTCCGCCTGCAGAGGACTTTATGATAGAAGCCGAGGCATAAAGATCCCCGTTGTCACTCCGGCTTAGACTCATTCCGGAGTTAAGTCGGCCCCACATGCACAAGAATTTCCCCAACTGTCAACGTGGCATTACGGAAGGAGCAGCTTTGGGAGGGTGACACAGACAACTAGCAGTGTCTTAAACTTTTTTTTTTTTTTTTCCCACATGACAGTGACGTTAAGACCATCAAGTGAAGTTAGCTTTTTGAACCCCACAGGGTTTTTCTAATCTGCTCACCTTCGTGTTACGCTCGAGAGAAAATTCCCATGGAACCAATTTGGAGGATGCTGACTCATAGATGAGATCCTGACTCAACCTGAATTTCTGCTTACATTAATCATTATAGGAGCTGAACCTACATCGGATTAGGAAATGTTTTAACTCGTATAACCTCAAGAGAACTTGGCACTTTTCCTCCTGCTTACTTGGAAAGAGCCAGTGGTGTGTTATTAATTTGGTCCAACCCATTGCATCCATGTGATGGAGATGGAGATGGAGATGGAGATGCTGCACTTCCATTCAGACATCAGGACCGAGGATAAAAAATGCCCGGGAAAAGCCTAAAAACTTCACGTCAACAACAAAATCTATTTCTGTCTGACCGAAGAATCCATTCCAGGGGCCATTACTGTCAAAACACACGCACTCAGACCTGTAGTTGTCATCATGAATAATTCCTGCTCCTTCTCCTTGTACTTCCTGTTCAGCTTCTGTCTGTGTGGGTATGTTTATGCATGAGCCATTCATTATTGAACTCTGAAGAGCACAGATATTCTGAGTGAACATCTAGAGGGATGACTCAAACATCCACGTTTCAACTTCCATCATTACGTAAGCGCGAGAGGTGAAGAGGTGTTCAGCAGGCAGCCCGGATCAAACACTCGTGTGGAGAGCCGAGCGGAAAAAGCCAATCAGTGGCGAAAAAAAAAGAGTTATTATTTCATGACATGCACTAGGAGTTCCGTTTTCAGCAAAGGATGAGCTGTGCCAGATGACTTTTTTACGCAGCCGTCACCGGTTTCCGACTCTTACCAATTTGGTCATTGACTGCCTGTTGCCATGGCTACAGTCAGTGGATGTGAAATGATGTCCAAGAATGACTGTAGTCGCTTTGCTTCAAAAGCTCTGATGCAATTGCTGACATAACGCGACCAATTCTGTCATTTCACGAGTCTGTCTCTCCTTCCAGCTGCCTCTCGCTGTTTTTTGCAGTCTCTCCCTCAGTATTTCTGACCCACCCAGCTGGCCTATCTGCTCATCAGTGCTCTTGTTTGTATCCAAAGTAACACAGTGCCCGTGTGTGTGTGCTCGTGCGAGACAAGGCCTGGCCGCACTGAACAGCCACTCATCTCCATTTATCATGGTGGAAGAAAACTTAGCCTCCCTTGAACCAGAGAATAAACAGCATCCGTGTAAACATGCTTTTTTATCACGACCATCGCTCTCTGTGCCCATTTCCTGTTGCAGACAACAAGTTTACAGATAAAATACTTGCTTTGACTCGGACTAGTGCACAGATATAAGCGTAATTAGGTTTGAACTAAGACCAAGGTTCATTTTCTCGTTTGTTTAAATGTACTAAAATCGTGTTTTGAATATAATTTAAAGGATGCACTATGTGCTTTTGGACGAGAAAATGAAAGAAAGGTTATATTTACAACAGTAAAGGTGCACTGTGTAGTTTGGTGGAAGACATCTTAATCAGAAGAGAAAGATTTTCATTGGCCCATTTTCTTTTGTTTATTTATTTGTTTGTGTCTAAACAAACACTGAATAAACAAACTGACCTTAATCTCATGCTGTTTATAACTTTGTTTGTATTTGGCGGACCCTGCCACCTTCTCTAGCTTCAAACAGCGTCCTGGGGAGCTTATTTTCCTCCGAGAGCAGCTTGTTTATTCACTTATGGAAGCAATTTATATTTCAGAGATTTTATCATTACCTCATTAATATTGTAAATATTCAAACTCTTGAGTTTGGATCTCTTCTCCAAAACTATGTAGTGCCCCTTTAATAAGCTATAATGCAAACTCTGAAAATGTATTCATGTATCTAATCTCGTTTTGGGGCAGAAAGAGACAACAATACACATTTTTTCTTCTTCAAATCAAACACTCAATGAGGACTCAGAAGTGGAATTTCTTTTTAGAAAATGCTCTTTATTATTAAATAAATAAATACTGCACTTTTCTGTCACAATAAGTTATTTAGCACATTTTCTACCAAGGTGATAATGGCTCCTTAGGGGTCCTCAGAGGATCCCTGGTACATTTTATTTTTTTAAATGTCATTCTGTTGTCCTGCCTCGCCCACTCTCTCCCCCTCACATCACCCCCCAGCTCCATGTGCTGAGTCCGTCTGTCAGTAAAGACAACTAATCACAGTTTTAAAAGTTGGTGTGATGGTACGTCCCTCCCACTCACACACACTCTCACATACACACACTCACACACACACACTCACATATAAACGGCCGAACTCTGGAGCACCCGACACACATTAACAAATCATGTCTGTGACACACACACTGTACAACATTTACAATAATCCACAGCATCAGTTCATGGATCGTCTCTATAAAACAGCCTCGACTATTCTGTACACGTTTTAAGCTGGTGCCAGCCCAGCGTTTGTCTTTACTTTCCCCTCTGAGGTTCACATTCGTACCAACATCCTCATCCCAACAAAGCTCAGTCTTTCCTCTCCTCCAACAATCAACATACAAAACAGCCCTTTTTCTATCCTCTGTCCTTGTGCTACATTTCATTCCCTCTCCATCCATCCATCTGCACAGTCTGTCTGTATTATTTTTCCACCCGCACATCTGCCGAGTCACGAAGGTGCGACGGTATAGGAATGTTAATTGACTTTTCACAGGTCCTTCCCTCGCACAGATGCCCTCCGAGTCCTGGCTCTACTGCAGCACTGCAGTAGCATAATGGGTGGGTGTAAATCAGTCCAAACGAGTGGGTGTTTAGCTGCATCTCTGCAGAAGCATGTTCAGGGAGTACACCATGCGTTCGCGCAGGTCCGTGGGGCAGCCGGACGTCAGCAGGGAGCTGAGTTTGAAGGTTTTGGAGACGCGGTCCTCGTTGATGTATGTCAGCATGTACTCATCCCTCTGGCAGCACAGGATGATCTTGGTGTGGTCGTGGTAAAAGTTGATCTATGGAGGCAGGAAAGATTTATTTATTAGATTATAGTCATCGGAGGTTGTTTTTTTCTTACTTCCTTCCAATGCATTGCACCTAAACACCACTCCTCTGAGCATGCACGGCAACAGCTGTGTTTACCTGGAATGTGCCGTCGTTAAAGAGCATCATGAGGGCGCGGTCAGACTTGAGCCACTGCAGCAGGTAGAGTCTGGGCATGTGCGCGTCCGTCATGCTACCCAGGTCCCCGCCCTGAGAAAGCAAAGGAGAAGCATATCAGGATTAGACAGGCTGCGACATGAGAGATACCATTTCTAATGCTTCAGGGTGTGGGGAGGCACATCAAAGCACAAGAGAAACAGAGGAGCAGGGGAAAGGAGATATTCACTTACATCCATGAGGTTCTCCTCCATGTAGTGGGAAAAGTACTTGAGCACGGTCACCTGGCCCACAAAGTGCTCTGGAACCTCGCAAGTGGGGAAGACGGAGCGCTGGCCCAGCTCTGCATAGTAGTGGATGGTCCTGAAGAGGCGGAGGGAGGCAACCAGTCAGAACAACGAATACTTCACAAAGTGTCAAAGAAGAACTATAGTGTATTGTAACTTAACAAACCACACCTTCATTTATCTCAAACCACTATCAGGTTCTTCAAAGTATCTCTGTGCACTCTAGCGTGCTTAAACAAGCCATTTCTATTACATGTAGTGACTAACAGCTTTCAAACTTGAAGGTGGAGTGTTGCGAAAGTGCCGGGTGGTGCTTACTTTCTGTCTGGCAGGAGGCTCATGTGAGTGCCGTTGTTGAAGAGAACTCCCACGGTGTGATCAGACAATTGGTAGCCGAAGCCGTACTTGTTGGAGTAGTCCACCCATTTAGTCACCCATTGTAGGCTGCAGCTGTTTGAGCCCTGAGGAATGTCGTCCGCTGCGGGGCGAGAACACAAGAGGAGGAGGATTAGGGCGCAATTAGAGGGAAGATTTGAAGAAAAAAAAAAAAAACCGACAGGCACCGACTTTGTTAAGGCACATTAAATTTATCTCAACAATGAGCTAGGAGGAGGGTGTGTCAACGAAATCAGGGAGCGTCTCTTTAAAGACCGACTTATATCACCACATCTCTCTGTTTGGATATTTCAGGGTCAAATACAGAGAACGAGTTTCAGCTGTATCACGAGATCAATGACTCCATGAAAATCCTCTCAGTGTTAGACTCACCTTTAGGCATGCTCTCCAGGCATCCCCTCAACACACTTGCGACAGTCTCGGCCACGCTCCCTGTTGTGCTGTCTTCCAGGCCTGTAGAAACAACGACAACAACAGGTGAGCATCTATGACACTCTAAAAAAAGGAGCATGATGTCAAATCTAATCACGCGTCTCTGTGTGAAAACGAGGCGCACTCACATTCGCTGCTGCTGCTGCAGCTCCCCAGACTCCCTCTGACGATGAGGCGGATTGTATCTCGCGTCGTCGGGGACTGGCTCTCTGTTGCCGGGGCAACGGGGCTCTCGGCAGATGGCGGAAGTACACTTCCATTCTGAGGTGGGAAACGGTGACGACAGGGAGTTAGTCTGCGAGTTTAGATCATCTCTTCCTACTATGACTCAGCGGTCACCCACAGATTCAAAGTGTTTCGGCTTCGAAAGGTTGGAAATAAGTGCTTTTAGCTTGTTCTGCAACTGCAGCTCGTTATAAAGTTTAGCACAGCATCAGAGTGACTCACTGGAGTCTCCTCGACATGATATCGCGGATCTACCCATTCATTTAATGGCTCTGCGAATAATGTGTTTGCAATAATCACCTACGCTAGATGTGCTGTTCCGTGTTGAGCAAACGCCCGCTTACCTCGGAAATCTTTTTGCTCTGCTGCTGGCTGATGACTGTTCTCTCCAGGTCGTGCTGCAGCTTGTAGATCTCCTCTTCTTCTTTGGTTAACTTATCTATCATGAGGACAACACAAAGAAATCAGAGCATGTTTGAGATAAAACCAGCAAACAAGCACAAGTGAAAGATAACTGGCTGGAGTGACAAGTGGCATTTTTCTGCAGCACCAGGGTGGCCTGGTGCTCGATGCAATACTCACTCAGAGTCTCGTAGTATTTGACCTTGTCCCTCCTCCCACCGAAGAGCGCAGCGGCAGCTTTCTTGAAGAAGCTCTTAGCAGGACTGGAGACATGGAAATCTGGTGCCGAATGGCAACAGCTAGGCGGCAGACGCTCTGGACTGAAGCCCTGTGGAGAACAAAAAGTGGGTCAGCGCGTGTCTGGTGGGAAGGGGGTCACTGTTACACTCCTCCACGGTGACATTTAGAGAGATACAGACGGCCGCAGGGCGGGAACGGGCAGATATGAAGGTGAAATTTGTGTCTAACCTGTGTGAAGAAGTCGTGCCTCAGAATGTGGTCCAGGTTGGGCCGGTCCTCTGGGATCTTGGCGAGCAGGCTGGCGATTAACTGCTTGGCCTGAGGCGACAGGGAGGACGGCAGGGAGTAACGCGCCTCTCTGATACACCTGTAGGTCTCCTTCAAGTTGGTGGTTTCAAATGGTGGTCTGCCCAACAGCATTGTGTACCTGAAGCAGGACAGAGGGCAAAAGTGAGCACATTCTTATCTCAAAACCTTTATCGGACAAGTGACTGCAACAAAATAAACATTCTAGGGCATGCAATATGATGCCAAAGTGTCATTTCAAAGCTGATTAATTATTAATTACTATGCCTAATGGAGAATTTACAGTTTGCCTACTCACATTACACAGCCCAGGGCCCAGATGTCTGATTCGCAGCCGTGGCCCTGCTTGTTGAGCACCTCAGGGGACAGGTAGTTGGGAGTTCCACAGATCGTCTTCCTTCTGTTTCCTGCCGGCTCCAACTTGGCAGCCAGACCAAAGTCTCCGACCTTCAGCTCCATCGACTCGCTCACAAAGAAGTTACCTGTCGGGGGAAGAAAGAGGAACGGTGGCGATCAGCACTTGATATTCAACCCAGCATGAAAGGCATAACGGCTTGGTTAAAGAAAAGAAGCGGGGTGGTATGAAAGATTTCTCACCGAGTTTCAGGTCTCTGTGAAGGATCTCTTGTTCGTGCAGGTACCTCAGACCGGACACAATCTGTCTTAGGTAATAACGCACTTCTGGCTCAGTGAGCACTTTGCGAGCTTTCAGGATGTGGGCTAACGACTGCAGAGAGACAAAATATACAGAAAGGAACGGTTATAGAGCTGTAAATAATCATATTTTCCCATGTGAAGAAAAAACAACACACTTGATGTTTCTTAATCCAATAAAACCGCATGGACTTCTATACATATATTTGCTGGATCAGAACAATCAGAGTGCTCTTATATTGGTGACAGAGTCTGAACACTGCATATGTGCTGCCTCATTGGCTTTAGGTGCATTGCAGGTGTAGCCCAAATTGGAGGCACAAGCAGTGGCAAAGAGTAAAAAAAAAATAAAAAAATAAAAAAGCAAGTTGCTGGAAGACTTACTTTTCTACTGCAGTACTCCAACAGGATGTAGATGTTCTCCTTGTCCTCGAAGTGGTGATAGAAGTGCACAATGTGTTTATGGTGCAATACTCTGTGCAGCTCAATCTCTCTGTCAATCTAACGGGAGGGAGAGACAACAAAAAAAAATCGGTCACAAACTGTATCTGACGGCGAGAGGACTGTCAGAGCGGTGCGCAAAGACGCGGCTGCGCGCTTACCTTCTCCCGCTGGTGAGGTTTGGAGACGCGCGCGTGTGGGATGATTTTGGCTGCATAAACTTTGCTGGTGGACAGGTCGGTCATCTCGTAGCATTTGGCAAACCCTCCCTGGAAAGAGGAACAAATTGTGTTAACTGCTGTGTCTTCGGGTTAGGTGGTAAATCCAAACAAAAAGAGAGTGATTTATTTTATTTTTTTTTTTTTGCGCTACCTTGCCCAAAACTTTTCCCCGGCAGTAGCACTTCCCCGTGGCGGGGTCGGTGATAATCCTGGCCATCTCCGAGGGCCCGCTGCGGTCATCCGGCCTCTTTCGGCGAGGCTCGCAGGACCTCGGCTCACACATGCCGCTGCTGTTGTTAGTCTGTGGGGGCCCGCTGTTTCTCCGTACTTCCATGTGAAGTGATTTCTCTTTTACAGTCCACTCCAGAATGCAGCCCGGAGAGCCCGTCTCCGAGCCTTTATACCCTGGCACCCTCCCCACCCCTTCTGTCTGCCGCCCTCTGCCTGACGTCACAGTATGAAATGAGAGCATGAGGTCTGCTTCGTATCGATTACCCTGCATGTACATAGGTGTTACTGACGGCACAGACATGAAATCAAAGGGGTCTGGAATCTGGTCTTTATGGATTCAGATGATTATTTTAGCACCAACAGTCGCCAACCAGAACATTAAGAGTGAGGAAGCAAAACATGTTCTGTGGTTTAACTATTGATAAATGGACCTTTATTTTATTTTTTACATTTTGGTGCAAAACATAATTCAAAGTGTTGGTGGTCTGATGCATCTGATCGATATGAAAGTCCACTCTGCAGAGGATAAGCATGATCAGTATTCCGTTCAGGCTCACCTCATTCTGTGGTTCAGCCACAGACTCAGTCTGGAGCCACAGCGCCCTCCGGTGGAGAGTCTGGAGTCTGGAGTGTTGCAACTACACACTGACGTGTGACACCTGATTAGAGTGATTAGTGAGGTGTGCGCAGAAGGATGAGTGGGAAGGATGCAGAGGTGGCAACACATCAGAGGATTTGATTTGGTCTAGTTTGCAGAGGCAGGTATGTATATGTACATAGTCACTTCTCAGTATCATTGTATATTCTGCCTTTTATATTTAATTTTTTCCTAAATGTATCCTATTTTATTTTCTATTAGGCACAGATATCAACACTCTTTGTTGATAGCCTATTGAGTTTTTGTATTTTACTCTGATTTTTCTGTATTTTTTAGATTTCTCTTGCTAAATAATTTCCTTCGGGATTAATACAATTCTATATAACGCACAGTGTCATCCTCCTGTTCACTTAAGGTGCTACAGTAAGAACATTTAAGTGAGAGCCAAACTCCTAAAATGAGATTCACAGTCCCTCAAATGTGCCGTCTTAACAACGTTCTGTCTCCATCGGTATCTGACTGTATCCAGATGAAAATCAGCACCAGATTATTATCATGAGTGTTTGTGAAAGTGCTGCACTTGCAAAGTTAAAGGTCCACGATTTCCCTGAAAAAACAACAACAGACTCTCAAGTAATCATCTCTGTCTTCACTTATGACCCACGAGCAGCGTGTTGCTGTGTTTGCGTCTACACAGAGCTGCCTTCTGCCTGAATGGTATTAGTGGACTCAAGTCTTCGTGACTGAGGCTCGAGCTGACTGAAATCACTGTCTGCATGACTTGAAAATCATCTTAGACTTAGAGTGACTAATGACTAGTTAATGACTTGTGACTTGATGACTTAAATCACTCGTCGGTGTTCATGTTCTTAGTTTTTTCTTGTCCCTGTCGATCTTTGATTGAGAAGAAATAAAGAGACATGTTAAAGTTTTTGGTTTGATGTAGATGGAATCGCAACAGATAATTCAATTCATCGGCATACTTCTTTGAACAGGTTGGATACATTGGTCATATGTCTACTGTTTTACTGTGTTGTGTACGTTTTCTAGCGTTGGTGATTCAGTATTTGACAACCTACAATTTGAGACTCAACAATGAACTTTAATTGGCATTTTTACAAACAAAGACAAATTCTGCTTAATATGCCTTTAACAAACTCAGGTTTTGACACAAAACCAAAAACGAATGACTTGTTCATAGCAAATTGTCTAATATTCCAGCAAATTTGACTGTTAGCAGACATACAAACAGACAGAGGGTTACTAATATAACCGTGGCTCTCAGATGAAAGTGCTTCTTTCTCTATCCAGTGATATTTTCCATAAGACCCTCACGAGTCAGGTAAAACAGATCATTATACACCACCTGTGAGCTGCACACAAGATATAAACAACCGTATGTGAAAGCCTCAATAGCCGTCTGGTAGACGGGCAGAAACGAATCTCAGAATGGCCTTGAGCTGGAGAAACATCCATTCGCATAATTTTCTTTTTGGAATAAACACGAGTAAACACAACATACAAAATCTAATAACACCCCCGACTACTGGGACAAAAAACCTTTCAATCACATCCAAAGAACACTGACCGCACAAACCCTGCGGCTATACACGTTTATTAGTGTCAGTGTGGAAATGAAATTGTATTAAAACTTCATATTCAGGAACCATCATCAAGTTATTTTTAAGCACATTAGTAGCATATTGTCTCTGTATGAGTCACTATAAAACACATATTATTGCCTTATTCCGCACGACCTTATTCTGGGACACAAGAGTTTTCCCTCAATTCTGTTATTACTGCTTATCTCAGTGCTGGCCTCACAAGAATAGTTATTCTCCCATAATAATACTTGTTCTTATATAACGAAACATGTAACAAGTGTTAAGAGTGTGCACACAACTAAAAATTAAGTCTTTCTAATGCAGAATAAGTTCCTCTTTCTACAGTGAGGTCTTGTGAATGAATGGCCAAGCAGTTGTAGATTATGGTCCTGCAGAATAAGGCATTAATTGGTGCTTAGTAAGGACTAACAAACAACCAATATGCTACTGGTATGCATATTAATAAGCAATTAGGTCATGTTTAATATGTGCCCGCTAATGTAAAGTGTTACTAAAACTATTTTAAAGAGCTACCACCGAGGCCATGGCAGGCTAGATGGGAGTGCATGATGGTGCTTACTTAACCGGAACAGGAGTTACAGCAATTGCAGGCTTCAAAGGTTTGGTCTGTTCTGTTCTGGTAGTTAAAAGATTGGACAAACACGGCAGGGGCGAAGTGATGTCAGAATCACCTTGACATCATTCTTAGTCACGGCCCCTCGCATCCTCCCGGCGTTCAATGACGTCTTTCACAGGGATCATCAATTGATTTCTCCAAAGTGTCTCAGTGATTACCTGCTAAGATTTGTTTAGTCTGTTTTAACGTGGTATTTCTTTAAATATCACATTTTTACTCATTTCTGGTCAAAGAAAACATGAAAGCCTCTGAGGGATTTAGTGCCGTAGAGAAGGACAGTGCTGTGGAACAACATTAACCGTTGGCTGAGACTCATCACACAGCTGTGTTTGGTTCTTTATTTCCTCAAGTGTGAACGCACGCTGCTCATGTCATAAGCGAAAGTCTGGTCGAGACCGGAGCCGGCAGA
This sequence comes from Diplodus puntazzo, assembly GCA_963678695.2. Classification (NCBI taxonomy): domain Eukaryota; kingdom Metazoa; phylum Chordata; class Actinopteri; order Spariformes; family Sparidae; genus Diplodus; species Diplodus puntazzo. The sequence continues at coordinate 28,131,559 of OZ023159.1, read as the reverse complement.
CGATTGTTGCGGCCAGTCGGGGAAAGGAAAACGACAAGCGATGACACGCGCATCATCAGGAAGCTCTTTCAACAGCTTCTCACCCAGCACCGCCATCTGTTAACCAATCAGAAAAAGGCTAAGTGAGTCACTTCAAATGCTGTGTTTGCTGTGCAGGATGACTTAAAAAGAAACTACCAACCACTCCTGGAGCAAGGAAGGCTGTCACATTGTTGTACGCAGATAAATCAGTCTGTAAAAGAAGGAAAGACACACACAAAATATTACAACAAGTCTGATCAGGATCAATGAAATAAATCTTTTTTTGGGGGGTCCAACCTTCCAGAAATCTTTGTTCACAAAGGTCGCCTGGCCAGAGGGCACTCTTCTCCAGTGGGCTTTGCTCCTGGCATAGGTCAGCAAAATGGAGTTAATCTCAAAGCCGGTGCACCGGAAACCAGCGGAAGAGGCTGCAAACACCTGGTAATGTGAAATACAATCACACTGTCTCATTTAAGAATCACAAACACGAAAGCACACACCACAAACTAAAACGCCAGGAATTAAAAATCATGAAAAGCTGTCAGATGTGCACTGTCGCCAGAATAAATGCCGTCAATGTACATTTCTGCAAAGTTGTGACACCGTGGTCCTAATGCAGCGGTTTAGTAACAAAAAGGGAACGTCTTGGCATGTTTTGGCTTAAAATACCTGCTTTTGTCGCCACAAAACCACGTACCCTCAAGGCTAGCGTCCGTCAAAATGTCCAATTGTTTCACACTGCACAATTAAAACACAGTCTCAAACACTTCACAGTCACACACAGTCACTGGCTGAGCCCACTTACCACTCTTCCATCTCCAGATCCCAGATCTGCTAAGCGACCTGTTCGTCCTTCAAGCAGCTTCATAATGTTCAGAGTCTGATCTTTACTGGACGGCAGATAAGGAACCTGGGCCACAATGCAAACATACAGTGAGTCAATACAACTAACAAGTCGTGTTATCATTATCAAAATGCTTCCTAGCTATCAAGTTGGTCAATTAGCGTTCTTTAATTTGTCTTCCTTGTTGATAACTCATTATTAAATTCTACAGTAGAGAGAGAATTACGAGCTAATATAGCCTCCTTGGCAAAGGTAATAAATCTGCAGCTGGTCTAATAAGCGTGGCGCTCTAATGAAAAAGCCTACGGAGACATGATTTTCTTATTTTTCATGTATAAACATCTCTGGATGGGCTTCATATCCAGTCCACCTCTGCTCACAGCGGTCGAGTTGTCTAAGCGCCGACTATAACCTTGAATCTGATGTCAGTGGAGCCTTTTCTATAACATCTGTTCCGACTGAAACATAAAGCAGGCCTCTTTCTTTAGCTGAGGGTAGACCGGGTTTAATTTGCGGTCACGTAAAATTCCACTTTTGAGCATAACATGTTTTGGTGCCTGTTGTGGCTGAGAATAGAACAAAACAAGACAAAGCATCGTGAACACAGGACAACAATGAGCGCAGAAGCAATCACATTTTGATTATAGTCAGTAAGTATTATAATTAGCTTTAAAACCGCTTGTTTTGTGCTTAAAATGCACATAAATATGCAGATTTCTCACGGAGCAGCCTGTACACATCTTCATTGTTGCCTAACCTAACTCATAATCTGCTCCTCATTCTCCTGTTCCCTTGTTCATTCTGTACTGACATTGAAGAAAAAAAAACAAGTACATGATCCATTATGTCATAAAAATAGCTCCCTGCACCAAATGCACTTCAGATTACACACTGCAGAAGATGGGGCTGTTCTCCGTAAAAACATAATCACCGTTATAGACTTACCGTTTTCTTCTTTTCCCACATTTGTCGCACGCACGGAGCACTACGCTCCAAAATAAGCAAATTGTCGTTAATGTGCAAGTCATACTACATGCTGGCTTGTTTTTCATAGATTTCACACATGCAGCATCTGATATTTGAAAGACGGCAAAGCAGGCAGGTAAAAATATAGACAGGTAATATCAAGCACCTTGAGTCTCCAGGGGACTCTGCGGAAGCCAGGGGTAGCAAACAGGCTCCATACCCCGTACATGCCTGTGAGCAGGGCTCCCAGGCAGGCCGAGAAGGCAGGATGGGGTCTGTCGGTCGAAAGGACCCGGCTGTGGTCTTGAAGAATCACCTCAATGGTGTCCTCCATTGTGAACTGTCACTAATGTGGTTAAAAATACAGCGAATGAGAAAAGATACCACTGCAGCTTGTACAAACTGTTCTTATTCTGTAAGAAAATATGTCTGAAGAGCTCCAGAACACACACTAGCAAACTCGTACATGACCGATACCGGATTATTGAGGTCAAGACTGATACTGATATGAAATGATTTTTAAAAATTAGATAACAATATAGCTGAAAATCAAAAAAAAAAAAACATTTAAAAAAAGAAACTGACAACCGTACTGTTCTTCCATATGACATACTACTATGATATAATTTCCACAGAAGTTGGATTAACAGGCGCTGAAATTAAACGCAGTGTTACCTTGGCGAAATGACCGTTTTCTCTAGTCGATAACATTTGGGATAATGTAACAAAATATATAACAAAGGTCTAGTCATTTTAACGGTGTGAGTAGTATATCACCAAGGAAACCGACAACTGCCGCTCTTTGCTAGCTAGGAAGAGCTAGCTAGAGTTTGCGGGACAGCGACAAAGAGTTGGGCATCAGCAGCGGAGTGAAAACAGCATGTAGAGCTGGAATATTTTCACACCTTACTCTGTAAATTGAGGGTTTATTTCAAACAAACCAGAACACTGTACAACGGCGGACAAAGACTGTTCAGGTAAGTTTTACTTAGCGTATGTCGAGTTCGAATAAAGTGTGTTTTACGGTGAGTGAATGAGCCAAGTAGCTCGTCTTAGTTTGGTAAAAGAGAGAAACTTGAATTCATTTCTGACATTTTGACATTTTGTTGGTATATTTTTCTCTATGCTAACAGCTAGCTGTCAATACGAAGTGGGAGACAGGACGGGCCAGGCGCTAGCGGGTTAGCATGCTAACTTCAGCACAAATCTCTGCAACGCAATACATGGACGTGTTTGGCATAATGTGAACTTGTGGGTTTTTCCTCACACTCTGTCGATAATGTGAGCAAATTTTTTTAATGTTTTAAACTAAAATACTGGCCACATGTTACAAAGTGCTCCTTTTGATGTGGAAATGTTACATATTGAATCTTTAAATCAACACATTTTTTGGGGGGGAAAAGCAAATTTCTCCTAATAAAAAAAAAAGTGAAGTGAAAAGGATGCAGATGACAATGTAATATTGTTTAGGGATAAAAATGATAAGATACACCTTCACGATCAATTCAGTGTGATTATCAGGTTTGATGTTTTGACAGTGGATTAACACACTTCTGTGTATCTGTATATATATATATATATATATATATATATATATATATATATATATATATATATATATATATATATAAATCAAGGCATTTCAAAGAACCCAGCCTGTCAAATGTAATTTTTATTTTTGTAATTAAAAACTTGAGGGTGTCATATACAGCACATGCATAATCTGTATTTGTCACCTAAATATTTGGAGCTGTTGAATTTTATTTTGGAAAACAGGGCGAGCTTGCCTAGAATAAAAACCAACCAAAAAGAAAAGTGTTCCTTTGCAAACAGATACAGCTCAAGATCAACATGTCGCAACATGTATTTGATTGCTGCTCATATTGCCTTGTTAATCATTCACCACAAGGCTGCAGGATCACCTTTTCCCAACAGCAGATGGTGCCACCGCGACCTCTGCTCGTGCAGAAACATCTAGAAAAAGTTTTTGATTACCACAGTAGCGTCCTGAAATCATCAGAAATTACACCTTTGTTCATCAAACTACTTCAAGCCCACCCACTTCTGTTAAAGAGGAGATCCGCCGCTATTATATATACTATTATTCCAAAGCAGTATTCAAACTACAGATATTACTGGATCTTCTGATCCTGGACGAGAAAAATCGGTGCTAAATATGAAGTGAATGAACGAATTGGCGAGAAACTTACTCAGGAGCGAGATGCACGCATAAAGTCTGCTGCTCTGCTGCTCTGTATGAAGTTATAACGCCGATCTGTAGAGACGGACGTGTTTGTGCGGCGTACCTTCGTCTGCTGCTGCGCACACAAACACACAAACACACATGCACACGGTCCTCCAGTCAAAGGGCGGTCAGTCAGCACCACATCCCGCCTATAACTCCACACACGTCCTATCAAATGTCTAGCTGCTCAAACTGGCTGATACCAGACTCATGGCAGCGTGAGCAACGGCTCGAATCCAGGCTGTGCCACCCTCCCTCTTGAATCTCGTTTATGTAATGTGTGTTGTGTCTGGGGCTGTTCTTAGCGCACGGTGGATTATTCAGAGCACCGTCGGCTTCAGCTGTAAGATGAGTAATAGAGGGCAAACAGGAAAAATGAGCCCCTTCCAGCCCTCACTTCCGCAGTTTGTCATTTTGCACCTCTCGCATTAATTATGCAGCTCCTATAATCCGCCTGGAAAAAGAAAAAAAGAGGAAGCCGAGGTGATTATAATTGCAAAAGACGCCCATTTTTTTTTATTTTTTTTTTGAAATTTCACTTCCGCCACTTGCTTCCATTGAAAGGTACATGGTAATAATATTCATCAGCGCACACACACACATACTCAGGCCTCCCTTATTTGCTCAGCCGCCTGCTCTCTGAAGCTGGGCTGGATGCATGGATGGATGGATGGATGGGTGGGTGGGCGGGGGATAGGCTGCAAGACCCGACCCGAGAGTGACGCAAAAAAGGAGAGGCCATTATATTTGCCTCCTGAGGGGGAAAAAAAAAATAAAAAAATATTATGCTGTCCAGCTGGGAGTTTATTATAGCTCCTGGAGTAGAGAGATACCACTGAGGCTAAAAATGGACTTGTATGGGAAGGTAAGCTGCGTTATTTTGGTATTATAAGAGAAAGAGAGAGAGAGAGAGAGAGCATCAAGAACATCACATCAGATTGAGATTTAAAGATTTCCAGGGAAAAACACATTTGAGTTTTTATAGAATTCTCTTACAGAACGAGGAGCGATAGAAGTCTGATGCTTTTTTTTTCTTTCTATAAATACATTTTTAAAAAGAACTAAAAGAAGGTTTTTTCCCTGCTCTTCCTCATTAAATCGCACAGCTGTTGGCAGATGCGACGCGCCGCATGCTGGGTAGTGTAGTCGCACCTCCTCGTTTCGCCTTTGCTCTTCCACCGGACAAAAAACTACAACCCCCGTCTGCTTTAAGGCCACCACCGCCAGCATCAGCACTCGGTGACGTCAGAGACACGCACGAAACACTCTTTCCTCTTTTTTCTTTTCTTTTTTTTTTTTTTTGCTCGTGCTCATCTCACGCGAGCCAGCTCAGGGGCGCGTGCCACATCCGACGCGGAGAGGGGACAGCTCCCAGGTGCTGAAACTGGTCGGCGCTCCAGAGAGAGAGACACACAGAGACACAGAGGGGGGAAGGAAACCGACGCCTGCGTTAGACACAATTATTTTTAAAAAAGAAAAGAAAGAAAGAAAGAGAGAAAGAAAGAGAGAGAGAAATAGTATCCGTATTCTGCAGAACAGGGGCAGATACAGATAAAGAGCCGAGGCCTTCAAAAACAGGTTTGTTCACACAACGTCCGTTCATTTATTAATAGTTCTGTGGATGAAATGACCTCCCTGCCCAACAATCGCTCGTCTATAACATTTAGCTGGCGTCTAACATCGTGTGGTTTCATATTTAGCTCGGCTGCTGTTATCATGGTGTGTGTGTGTGTGTGGTGTGTGTGTGTGTGTGTGTGTGTGTGTGTGTGTGTGTGCCAGCATTGCACTGATATTTTTCGAAAAGCGGTGTCCTTGCAAATTCTGCCTTTTTTTTTCATACACGGAAGCGAACAGAAACCCGGTGCAGGCTGTGCAGGATGGAGGTCCGGCATCTTTCTTTCTTTATATAGCAGCCACAAGGAGAGAGAGAGAGAGAGAGGGAGAGAGCTATAGGCTGTCCTTGTTTGGCATTAAAGCGCAGTGGCTTTGTCAAAACATTCACCTTGGAGCAGAGATGACTGTGCTCTTGTCGTCTTGGTTGCACTCTTGTCCTCTTAGATCGCTGGCTTGTACAGGAACAGAAATATGTTCAGTGTAGGTTGTTGAGGTGGAGATTCATTTCTACCATACCCCCCTTTTGTGGGCTGTAGTTTTTAATATGGAGGATGACCTAACTCGATTCCATTCAGTTTTTTCCAAATGTAAAATAAAATCATCACGCACAGAATTGGTAAAGTGAGCATGTGGATGTAAAATATGACACAAAATGGTGAAGTTTGACATGGTTTTTTTTTTTTAGAATTTAAAACAGTATTTCGCCCCAACACAGAAAACTACTGTATTATTATATATAATATAATTTATAATTGTGTTTAATATCAGTAATAATCGTTTTACTTTCATTAAAGGAGTCCTTTTCAAAGCTCAGCGCATTAAAAACCCTGCTTATCTAATACTCAATCAATACAACAGCTTGCTGTGTTGGTCATGCTGGTTTGCCTGACACAGCCTTCTGTCATCTCTGATCTGTGGCCTGTTCAACAAGCTCGTACTGTACTCCGTGATCAACATTAGCTCTTTTCTTCGATCCTTTAACTTACTGGATGGACCCTGTGCAACATCAATAAGAAAGTTTTCAAAACAAATAATCTACTTTTTATTTGTTGTAGATGCTCTCCACATTCTCGGTGCGTCACGGCTCTGTAAAGCCTCAAATTAATTCAAGGTGAAGTGCCTCACGCAATCTTTTGTTGTTTATTTCAGATGGCTGCCACTCAGGATGTGAAGGGGAAGGGGGAGGGAGGGGACCAGAACTTTGACTACATGTTCAAGCTGCTGATCATCGGCAACAGCAGCGTGGGCAAAACGTCTTTCCTGTTCCGCTACGCCGACGACGCCTTCACCTCAGCCTTCGTCAGCACGGTGGGCATCGACTTCAAAGTGAAGACCGTGTACAAGAACGACAAGAGGATTAAACTGCAGATCTGGGTATGAAATATTAACAGCTCCGAGCATTAAACATGTAGAAGTGAGCCTAGAAATCCCTCTGCTTGCAAAGCCAGACTCCATATACAGTTTGTATATAATCTAAAAATGGAGAATAGAGTACAAAGCAGCAACAAACAACAAACTTCATTTAAGTTTTCCTTCCATGTTCCTTCTGTCATGGCAATCACACACACATTCCCATTTAATTCACCTAATTCCAGAGCATTTGCATGTTGAAACACTGGAAGAAATCAGTTTTCTGTTGTCCTCCAAGGGCTCCTGGAGGACTACCTAAGCTCTAAGGGGGAAGGGGCTCTTCAGAGTTGCCCTGCCCCCCTCGTCTCTCTTGTTCAACTCGTCTTTGCGTTCCTGCAGAGTGACTCCTGTCTGTGAAAGGCTGTCAATCTATGCCCAGAGCCCACTTTCCTCCCCGACCTCTGCCCCTGTCTTTTCTCTGCTGATCAATATGTTTCGAGGACCGTGACAGGAGCTCTGTGCTTAGCAGAGTCCTGCGCACACAGGATCACCTTTGCAGTCATTCGTCATGGTTGAGCACTTAGGACAGATCATGCTTGCTTGTTATGCGGGAACATACTTACCTTCACATGTCTCTTTTTATCAAGATACTTTGCATTGTGTTAGGTATGTAAAAGCATAGAATGTAAGCTAATGCTACTTATTTCACCATTTGAGCTCGTGCTGGACAAAATATCACCATTACATCATTACTGTTAAATCATAATATGACATAAGTGTTGTTTTTTTTTCCTGGTTTTAAAGGCTGCATTACAGTAAAATTATGTATCTTCTGAGCTTACCAGGCTGTTTTACTCAACCTTATACTCGCCTTTACCTTCTTAGTCACTATATCCACATTACTTATGATTATTTCATAAAATATCTCAAAGACCATATTTGCCATTGTCCCTCTGACATCACGCTCACGGTGGGAGGCTTAAACACTGGGATCACACATAACACATTAGCTAACATTAGCATTCAACCACTTCCTAGCGAACATTTGTGTTTGTTTTCACTTTCAGGCTCAGAATATGTCCAAGATGTCCGCTGATATTTAACAATGATGATTCATGCTTTTCCTGTCCTATTATTATGTTTGTTAAGACTATCAAAAGACAAAATTAGCTAGGAAATGGTTGAATTCTTTTGTTAGTTCTTCTCCAGTGGAAGCTAATGGGTTATCAAATGTGTTGAATTACTATGAAATACGTCCCAATGTCCCTCCAGGTTTTCATTATGCATTGCCTTTTTCAGTTGCTGATCAATCAGGAAACGGTGAAATGATAACACTTTCTCAGATTTCCTTCATTTATACGACTTGCAACGTGGAACACAGGGTTATAACATTTAAGTCTCCCACCCTGAGTATGATGTCAGAGGAAAATGGCCACCATGTGATCTCTGCAATATTGTTGCAACATTGATATCGAGGTATTTGTTTAAAGACAACACAATATTATTTTAAGGCTGTATCGCCCAGCCCCATTTTTGCTGGTATAGATAGGTTTACTTAAAGTTTTATGTCATCACAGATCATTTCGACAACATCAATTCAGACATAAAGGACTATTTCACTCATGAAGCGATGTATAATGTCAGCGTTTCAATTTCAGCATCTCAATTTGCAACAAAAAACGTTTTCAGTTCTTTGTTCCTGGATGAAAACAAGTAGCACTTCAGCAGCGTGCTGAATTAATTGCAGAAATTGCAGAAAGCTTCGGGAGAGGTTGTATTGTGTCTTCTTGGTTTGGAGACAGATGGAAGTCTCAACATCACTGACAGGGGACTAGTAAGTGTTAGTTTGGCACACAGCGGGGAAGAAACACAGAAGCAACACCTTCCTCAGAATGTGTGGGAAACTGGAGGATGTCTGAGGCTGTTTTAATTAGGAGTTCATGTGAGCTGTGGAAGCAGTTTGTATCAGAATACCTTTGAGACAGTGAGGAGACACGTATGTAAAAGTTTTTCTCGCTTTCTAGATTTATATCACTTTCTTTTCCCGTCGCCATCTCTCCCTTTCCTCATTCCTGTCTGTGTCACACCAAATGCCAAGTTTCCTTCAGAGGCTTTGCTCTCTCTTGTCATAATAGTTCTCTTTTGCAGCAATTAGCCATCCCCAGGCATTTGGTTTTCGCTAACCATATAAAGAACCAAATAAGAAGTGCGCCGGCAGGATGCGAAAACTGAATTGGAACAGTCAAATGGCTGGCTAATCGGGGTAATGTGTTTTCATCATTAGCAAAGGCAAGCATATTCAGAGAGAAAAAGGATTGTCTTTGCATCCACATAATTGGCCTGTCCGTTTTAATTAGGCGCAAAGAGAGCTGAGACTTACAGTATTGTAAGTGGCCATTTAAGGTGATGGCTACTGGCTAATGTCATTGTGGTAATCGCACCATTAATCTGCAGAGAGATCAAAGCGTCAGAATGCGTCACAGAGTCGTCCCCTGTTGTCGTATTTGGCTGAAGTGAATGAAACACACCGCTGAGCGCTGCCGAGACGAATCTCGCGAAAACCCTGATTTTCACTTTATGAAGAAGAGTTGAGGAGAGTGTCGGCCTCCGCTCTACTTGAAGTAGTCAGCTTCTTGGATTGATTTCTGGTGAGCTGCAAGACTACAAGCAAAGCTTTTCAAGGAGCTCCAATTCGCGGGGGTCAGCATTTTTTCTTTCTGTCTTTTTAGCGGGGAATAAGCAAAGCGGCTCACTAAAATAGCCTGGAAATGCAAAGGTTATTATCAAGCACGCGGGCAAGAATCAATAGGATACTGAAACGTCTCACACTGTAAGTTAAAACAGAATGCAGATAATTGTAAATACTTTATCATGACTTGGCTTATCCACAGTAAATAAATCCAGTGAAACATCGTCATCATCCTTAGTTTGTTCTGAATGTCAGCCCATAAAAGATGCTATTACCACAACAAATACCCACTGCTGACATTAAAAATGCACACATTCACATGCAATATCTGACAAAAGGTTCTAGCCGTGGTGTTAGTGTGTGTGTGGGGCGTGTGTGTGTGTGTGTGAGAGCTTGGCAGAATGTGAGCTCTGTCCCTGTGAAGTGAAGGTCAGAGCTGTCCTCTGGCCATAACTGGCACACTGTTGCAACCATGTGCAGACTGATAGAGAGCAAAAAAAAAAAAAAAACCCAATGTGGCAAATACAATCCAGTGCAGCCTGTCGGGCGTCTGTTTAACAAGAGCCAAGTGGAGCATCCAGAAGTCCTCCATCATGATTCCGAATAGGGCTGCAAACACACTTGTTGTGGGTGGAACAACAGTGCAGTAAACAGACAGCGCAAACATGAGGGACGTCTTTGGGTATTTATTATTATGTAACTTATCTACTCAATTTTCAGGGCGGGTAGTTTGAGGGAAAAAGCTCAAACAAACACAAACGCTCACATATCTCTTCCTCACGGAAGCACTCATTGTACAAGAGCTTCATCTGTCTGAATTGGGGATCCATTAGCCTTTTCATTGACATCTGGTAGCAGAAGCTACGGCGGGCGCTTGTTTCCAGGGCAGTCTGTGTACAATGTTCTGCTCCTCGAGCACTGTATAATCACTGGCTTGCTCGGCCTGTGAGCAATTTGTTCAGCCTTATCATGAACAGCAAGCAGTTCCTCGTGGCTTTAATCATCCATCCCCCCCCCCCCCCTTTTCTAAAAAATGCATGCCATAAGCTGAGCTCTGAATACTGCACCGCCAAGTGTTCAACACAGCTGAGCAATTATTTTATTGAGGCAGGGAAAGGATCAATCACCTCAGCCAGAACTGAATCACTGTATCGGGCAACCTTATCGATGCAAAGCCAGCGAGGCGATTAGCATAATGATTGTTTCGACATCATGGACACAATAAACGCAGCCATAAGTAAATGTAGATCTTCCGAAATGTAGCTCCCTCGATTGCAGCCTAGTATGTAAAAATAGCTGCATATTAATAATGCACATGTCTGCTCACTTCCCACTTGCATGTGCTGTGCAGGGTCATGTCAGTGTGGCTGAGCCTCACAGTGCAGTCAGGCGGCTAACAGAGATGCTAAATCATGTTGTCTGCGTGTAGGACACAGCAGGCCAGGAGCGCTACAGGACCATCACCACAGCCTACTACCGCGGGGCCATGGGCTTCATCCTCATGTACGACATCACCAACGAGGAGTCCTTCGGCGCCGTGCAGGACTGGTGAGTTCCGTTTGTGGCTTTAATGCAATAATTTGATATCCTGCACTCTTGACATTGCACATGGTTTTTCCTTCTTCTGATACTAATTTCCAAAGCTAAACGGTTTACTCCTGACAGCAACAGAATATTCCTCTCGCTCTAATATTTGGCTGTCCTGTTACGTAGCGTGTATTCTTGTATCTCTGTCAGGCTTCCAAGGAAGACTTGTCAAGGTCATGGCTCTCGTCCATTCATGAGTCATGCAAGCGTCTGGAGGCTGAACATCAGCCAGGGCCCAAATGTCGGTGATTTATGATGATGCATTCTTCATGTCTAAAACCGGACTTGGGAGGGGTCGTTCAATTGGCTGCAGAAATCAGGTTTCTGGGTTACGATTCTTGCTCCAGAAAAGTGATTGCGTCATCATCAGCGCAAACACCCAGGAAAGCCTTGAGTCTCAGCTCCGGAGCTAATTGCGTGCTTTGATTTACATCTTGCTGATCTTTCTCCTTACAACCCGACTCTCTGCAGGTGTTGTAGTGAGAAAATGTCATCCTCCATTTAAGTTACACCCTGCTGTCCTGCACAGTTATCTCTCTCTGCCAGCCCCAAAGAGATTACGGGTGCACAGAATGAGCATTTTCTCGAGAGGGAGAATCAAATGGTCTCGTGATATCTACTGCAAGGAAAATGATGATATGACTCACACAGACTTGTGTGGTTTTGCAGTTGACACGTGCATGTGGCTTGCACCCTCTGTAGGACTGTGACAATCGCTATTAAGGCCAGTGTCTGCTTAGCCCGCATCACTTAGCTAGCAGTGCTTGACAGCTGCTTGAGGAAGCATCTGTCCAGGCCAAAGCAGCTGCATTTAACAAAAGAGAACCTTATTAGGATGCGTTATTTTAAAATGCACCACATTACCAACCTGATTTGTGTTGGAATACATTTACCATCATTATACGGCAGGAAACACGTCTTCCTTCTAAAGAGGGGTCGGCGGCAGACACACCTATTATTCTTTTAAGGCCGGTCTGACACTTTGATGGAATACTGCAGTCTGAGCGCTGTCTGTGATGGGTGTCTTAATTAATGGAGCCAAGTGTGTCACTGGCAGCGACGATCCCGGAGAGTTACCTGTGAGCTTACTTAGCAGACTGTGCACAAATCAGTCAGTCAGCCGTACACAAAGAAAGAGCCTCCTTTTTTTTTTTTCAAACACCCTTCATATAACCACCATTCTTTCCTCTCTTGCCTTTGCCACCGGCTTTAATTCCACTTTCTCTTTCTCCTGGTTCCTTGTGACAAGGTTGTAGGAAAAAAAAAGAGGGGGTTGCCATGGCAACGGCTCCTTTCCCCCGACTGTGCCTGAATTAAGCTTTGTGACGTGCTCATTTCCTGCCTGTGACAGAGACAAAACAGGGAAATAATGTAACGCTGCAATAAAATGTCAGACTTAAACGATAACGCGCTAATTTAACGATTTTATTACAGCATTTACTTTCCTTTATCACCTGTCCTCTCTCCTACAGAAGCCAAATTGTTTTAAAATCACAGTGCATGAATGCAGACTCTTTACTGCCCGCGTATGTAGCTCTGTTAGACAAGATACAAACCCAACTGTTTTTTCTCTCAGTGAATCAGCAGCTGGTTTCGAACTGACCCACATCTGAACTGTTATAACAAGTCAGAACTGGACAGAAGGGAAGAGGAGTGCCAACATCATGCTGTTCTCTCTCCTTCTCTCTCTTTTGGAGTTGTCGTTTCTTCCTCTCTTTCTTACTGGCTCCCTCTCTCACTACTGCTTGCAGCCTGTGGTATGATAGCTGGCCTACTTTTGTCATACAGCAACACCACAGGAGATATTTGTTCCCTAAAATCCCTCTCAAAATGCTTTTTTTTAAGTTAAAGAAGAGCGGGCGCTTCTCTGTGAGCTCACATTACATTTCTTGTAAATGTTGAAAAGGTTGTTTTGCAGGAACAGTAAACATGGCTCATGGTGTAAATAATTTGTTTAACCTTTAATGTTCACATAGTTAATTTTATAATTTCCTTCACAGCACATACAGTTCTGGCTGAGCTAAGTACAAATCCAATTTACAAATCGGTCAAAGTATGAAGCTGCAGCGCATACGGTAACATTTTTTCTTTACATTTAAATGTCAAACCACCTTTTTTATATTGTGTAAGATAATCAGCTTTTTCAAACAATTAAGAACATAATAAGTATGTAAAATCAAAAACGTTGTCTTTGTCAAGTGTAGCCACAATTCTTTCCCACTTTTTGCTTCCTTAATGTAGTCATTTGTCTTTAATGGGTAATAGTAAAAAAAACTATATAAATCGTAGCGGTAATGACTTTATATACAGTATAGTTAGATATAGACAGTAGTATAATTTCTCCTACCATTTAAGTTGCAAAGAAATGTAGTATTATTAAATCATTCTCATAACATTATGACGTTATAACATTAAAGGGAAACTCCACTAATTTTACACATTAAAGGTCCCATATTGCAGAAAGTGGAGATTTCCTTTAATCAGAGAAATGTAAACTGTAGCTTTTAAACAAGCTGTGAGAACTTCCATACAGTTGTGGTGTCACAACTATACAGCCAATACCCTCAGCAACGCTAACCCTAACCCTAACCCTCTGAGGGGGTACTACTGCTAACGTAGACTAATGTTTTTAAAAACTTGGTGTCAACATTACCCCCAATGCAACCGAGCCACTGAGTGACATCACTGGGGGTAATTTACCAGATTACATGTAGTGTCGTCTGGAGCCACAAAAGGCTTTATACTACTTTTTCCACATATGCGGTAGCACTCCCAGGGACCTGTAAACACACTCTAATGTGTAAATAGGGGAGTAATCCTGTAATTTGCCCAACACAAGCTAGCTTAATTACACATTTGCAACATGAGCATCTTCTGTATAGTCATTATTTACAATGTTAAAGGAAAGTATGACACAGATCATTATCTGATGTCTTGAAAATAGGAAATAATAACCCATCTGAGAAAAAAAAGTGATTCCATGTTTTTCAGTCCTTGTTGAATTGACCCAATTTCCACTGCTGCCATCAGTGACTCAAATATAAAACCATGCCAATCCCACGGTTATGCAATCACTGTTCACGACCGGTCCAAATGGGGAACCAGCTTTTCACGTCGTCCTTTGCTCCTGTCATTTTTCACGTTCATTTCCTGTCCAACAAAAAGTGGCACAAAAACAACCCTGACAAGCTTCTCCAGAACGTAGCAACAGCATTTATTTATTTATTTATTTATTGGGTTTTTCTTTTGGTATTTGTTCCTAAATATATCTAATTGTTTTCTAATTAGGTCAACCCAGATAAAAACCTACTCGTGGGATAACGCACAGGTGGTGCTGGCTGGAAATAAGTGCGATATGGAAGAGGAGAGGGTGGTGTCAGTGGATAGTGGCAGACTGCTGGCGGAACAGTTGGGTAAGTCTTTGACCAACATTCATCCTTATGTAATTTCAATTGGATGGTGTTTTTGTGACTTGCTGGTACTTGTGTTGCTTTTGTGTGTACGACTGCAACCAACAATCTATTTTCTAGATGATCTGAATGATCGTTTGGCCTATAAGATGTCAGAAAATAGTACAAATATAAATAAAAAATGTCCATCTTTCTCAAAGTTACTCAGAGTTTAAGGTGATGCCCTGTTTTGACCCATTCAGTTTGATATGTTATAACACAGATAAAAGCAGAAAATCTCCTTATTTGAGAGGCTGAAAACAGCATTTTCTTCCAGTTTTGCGTGAAATATTATCAAAATGTTGGAGATTATTCTTCTGAAAACCAGCTCTACATTTGGAATATCATTAAAGCAGCTTAGTTCTTAAACTTTGAACAGCACAAATGACTGTCAAAGCTTCTCTTAAAAATGAAATAATGAATATTCATCATTTGCTCGTTGTTTTCGGTCAGCCCTGTCACTTCACATTACCTGCTCTTCCTCTTCCCAAGGCTTTGAGTTCTTCGAGACCAGCGCCAAGGACAACATCAATGTGAAGCAGACCTTCGAACGTCTCGTTGACCTTATTTGCGACAAGATGTCCGAGAGCTTGGACAGTGATCCGGCCGTCACCACAGGAGCTCCCACTGCCAAACTCACAGACACCGCTCCGCCCCTCCAGCAGCCCGGATGCAACTGTTAGTGACTGATGTCAGGAGGCAAAGGGGAGGGCAGCGCAGGTCCCGTAAGGTGGTAGAGTTGTGTCCTTCCTCAGCGTTATCACTCCTTCTAGTGCTGCTTTCTCTGGACTACAGTTCAAAACCCCGTTTAGTGGTAGAATTACAAAATCCAGTCGTTATCTCTCAACTTTATCACCTTATATCAAGAGCAAATAACCAGAAAAAGAGAAATGGCTATTGTAAAATGTGTAACATTACAGGATATCTAGATGTCATAGAGACACCATATTCTCATTCTTTAGCTAGTTAGTACGGTTATAAACCAAGTATATTTGATAAGGCTTGAAATAGTCCATAGTCATGATGTACAGTTAATCCTTAAGACCTTTAAAATCTTTAAGACCTAGAATAATTATGAAATGAGGGATAGAGTCAGTGAGTGCTTTAATGATTCTTTTATTCTTGTTTTTTGTACGGTATGTATTTTCCTTTTATAGGATTATTCTGTCTCCTAAAGCTGCCAAATCTATGATTTAGTGCACTATAGGATGTAGCGGCTTTCTTTCTTGTAATGAGTGTGTGTGGCTGTGGTGTGATTGTACAGTAAGTGCGCGTGGGTTTGCATGAGTGTGAGTTTTAAGTCGCAAACGAGTGCAACTTAGTCATCTCAAAAAAAAAGAAGAAAAAAATCATCTACCTTGGATAAAAAAGTGGCCTTTCAGCATTTCCAACACGGCCTCTGTAAGTTCCTCCGTCATGCTTACTTTCGGAATGAATCCAGTACGTATAATGTTGATGTGAGTACTGCTCCACGTTTTTTGCTGTCTGTAGATGTGTGATTTCTCTGATAAGTATACCTGTTAAATCTTAAAAGCAACTATTTCTATGTGCTTAGCCTCTCAGATGACCCTTTATAGTTTGATGCGACGAGCATGCTGCCAACACCAACAACAAAAAAGGTCAATCAGGTGTTCTGTTTTGTCTAAAGATAAAACCACCCAAGCAACAACTTTGCTAAATAAAGTCTCACACTGACAAGGCACAGTTCAGTGTATTCAACAAAAACACCTGATTAGCTCTGGCATGGAATAAAACAGCCATATATATATAAATATTGTTTAACTTTTGAGTCAGCATGCTAAAAATCCATGTTCGTGCTAAGAAATGAAATCCCTTCAGAAGGACAGATCTCATCATAGACATACAGTAGTTTGAAATAGGCAGCATATACAGTACTGTAGTGGTCTTAATGATAATAACTTAAGTCCATATAGTATGAAACATGTTCAAAAAAAAAAAAATCACGATAGCCTTTCAGTTCTGCAGTTTATAGAAAAAAAAAAAAATTATGTGCCAAACTTTACAATCCCTCCAGCATAGTCAGTTCTTTGTTGCATAGTTGAATAAAAGCTCCAAAAAATTGCATGAAGTCACTCCTGACTTATCTATGTAGATTTATATAATGAGATAGTGTATATATATATCACTCTGTGTTACAGATTTTAGGAGCATTGTCACGGCACTCGCCGTGAGATGCAATGGGCCAATAAGTGCAATATTTTATGAATGAAACCCTGTACATAGTTTCCTCCCGTCCCTGAGTACGACGACTCTATCTGCGGTATGTGTGGGTCAGAATGGCTCCGGAAACCGATGTACAATCTCTAAAAAAAAGGAGTGTGCGCATGGTTGCAGCCACTGAATGTGTGATTTGGTGTGTGTGTGTGTGTGTGTGTGTGTGGATGGGTGGGTGTGTGTGTCTACCTGCCGTATTGAACAGACAAATTACGTAATATAGTGTATTGTTTGTGTATACCTTTTGTACAAATGTATTCACGTACTATATGCTGTTCCTGCTAACTGTTGGGTGTTGATTGAACTCGTGTTATCATGTCAAAAATGCAGTGTTATTGTGAACGATAGTCAGGGGGGATAACTTAGTCCACGCCATATGCCGTACTGTTGTAATTCCCAGACAAAGGTAAACACACAAACTGGTTCAAAGACCCTGCTCATATGTGTGCACACGTGCTCTGTGCGTGTGTATCTGTGTATGTGTGTGATGATGTCATTTAACGCAAATAGCCATGACATAAAATTATCGTATCGATCTCCAGTCAAGATTCATTTAATAGAGGAGTAGATATATGCGGCAGTTCAGATGCCCAAACTGTCATTCTGGTCAAAATCTCATCTTAGAAACAGTATGACTTCACATATAACTGAATATATTTGTTTCTCCGAGTGCAAGCAAAGTGAGAAATAATATGTTTTTGAGATTATAGGAAATAAATCAGATTCTATCAGTGGGTGTCTGTGTTTTCTCTCGCTCTCTGCTGACTGGACTGAAGCATGATGGGGGGGATCTGGTGGCTGCTGCCCTCTAACTGGGACCTGGTGTCTCTTCTGACAGTGCAGCTCAGGCGCCTTGGATCATTTCTAGGACGTGTGCACCATCTAGTGTTGGAGAGCTACAACTGCGCCAACATGTCACAGCTGGTGGGGGATGTGGAACATTGTGGTGGTCAAATGTAGTACTGGGAAGTACATTCACTCAACTTTTCTTGATTACTGACATTTAATGCTACTTTATATTTATACTTCAGTACATATCGGAGGCAAATATTGTAGTTTTTACTCCATTTATTTATATAACTTTATCACTCGATGCCTATGAACTCCACAGTACATATAAAATAATTACAATTAACGTCCTCTCAGCTACCTCTACATTAAAATGCTTAAAGAATTTATGCATTCATAATCTATTTTCAATTTCAATTTAATATGACAGCAGTGGTGGAAAGTCACCAAATCTATGTAATTAATGTTGTACAGCACAGTACTTATTTCTGGCACTTGTACCCCGTCTGTTTTCTTTTCCCACTTTTTACTTCTTCTCTCCTGAAATGAAATATTTTACTAGCAATAAAAATTCTATATTATATGAACAAATAGCGCTGCGAGAGACCATTTTGCTGGTTGAGCACTTCAGCTTTTGATACTTTACGCACATTAATCTGCTAATACTCAAACACCTGCAGGATGTTTGTTAGTATTTTTACACTGCAGCATGGTTACTTTGTTAGTTAAATGATCTGAAAAAAAAGGGAGAAAAAAAGGTAACACAAATGTTCCAGATTTATAAATGTTTATTCAAGTCAAATAAGTATTTATTGATCTCTTCATAACTGGCACTACAACAGTGTCACATGGAACATATTCCTTTCTATCTTTATTGCACGTTATCAAATGACCACTGCTGGTGACTAATTACAAAATACTAGTATTCATGTACAGCAGCTACCGTCGGGGTGATAACTGTTGGCAGGGCGGATAATGCTAAAGAATTTAAAAATGGGCATGTATTAATTACATCGTTGTAAGATGCAGCAAGTACAAAGAGGAGCGACAAAAACACATTTTAAAGAGGTAAAGGAATCATGGAGACTTTAGTTAAAACCATTAAAGTTTTATTTTACTGACATGTTGTGACATTTAGGTAACACTTTATAATAACCGTCATTAATTGATGGCAGATTCACAGTTAATTAAACATTTCTTGATTGTTATTTCACTATTAACAAACAATGCATTGCTTTATAAACCATGTTTTTAAGCAACTGTTGTTTATAAAGCATTTCATTGTTTAACTGTGAAATAACTATTACCTAAGTTTAGTTAACTAATATTAATTATGGTTATTATGAAAATGTAACCTATATTTAGGTTGTACATAGAATTTAGATACATTTGTATGTATAAAGGTAGAAATGAAGGTACATAATACACAATTACAAGTGATTGATTAATACTGTCTAAGGTGAAGGAATAAATAAGTCTTTACTTCTTCCTACTCTTTTTCGAACTTATTGAGAATTTGTGGGGATTTTTTATTCTTGTTTTGTTTGTTCTTTAACATGTTTAAAGTATATCAATTAATAAATGCTATATGAAGACACAGAACTCTATAAACTGCACACCACACCTAGTGGCTTTGGTTTGAGACACATCTCCCACCCAAAGCAGTCTGACACACAAAGTGTTGCAGGATGTTTGTTAGCTCTCAGGCTGTCTCCATCATCAGTAAATGCACAGCGCCTCCATCTCACACTGTTTAACCATCTGAAACAATGACAACAAGAAACCAGTGAGTAGGCAGAATCAACCCATGCTTTTATTTAATCCATTGCATATAAAAACTTTTTTTTTCATTCTTTTTTTGTTTGTTTTTTACATAAAGTTGTATGATCTACAGTGCTATCCAATAAACTGCAATTAACAAGGAATCCATTAAAATAACATTTTTAATTGTCTTGTGAAACTTCCAGACAAGTTGGCATTCTAAAGACATAACCCAAAAAATAATTGTCCTGAAGACCTTTTTTTAAGTTACAGTTTGTGTTTTTCCTTTCATACCATAAAAAATAGAACACATAATGAGAAAAGAACCCACTGTTTCCATTGGTCCAGGGCTGTTTAGAATCTACAGTATGTGTGTCAAAAGAAGAGTCCCTGTTTCGGAACAATGATGCACTCACCCGAGACCCATATCCCACCCCTCCCAACCCCCCCAACCCCACCCTTCACTACAGAAATATACTAAAACCCCTTCTCCTTACCAGGCAGAGAAATGTCAGTGGTTTTGGATATTGCAAGTAATGTGAGTGAAAGTGTGGGCCGAGCATAGATAAGCAACACACCGTCAGTGTTTCAGCCATAATTAATGCAGCAGTGGCTGAACATGCAGATGTGTCTCAGAGCCTCTGTGCTTCGCAGGCCGCGGTCGAGCAGCAACTGCACGCTTCCCCCCCGTCGCACCCCATTCAGTGTTTGCAAGCCGTGACGCAACCGCAAGGACGCAGGGATGCGCGGATGATGCCGCAAGCAACTCGGCAAAGTCGCTCCCCAGCATCGTTTGCACCTGAGCGGTCGTGTCACACCTGTGAGCGTAGTGGCAGGGCGTACAGAGGATGCGAGCTGCTGCGACCGGGTCTACGGCAAAAACGACTCTTGGACATCCGGCTATAGGCCACACATCACTCAAGTAAGTAAATCTATGACTTGTGGTTGACCTGAATCTCTGCAGACAATGTTTTCCAGTGCCACGTTTTTTGTTTTGTTTTGTTTTGGGTTTTTTTTCCCCCGATAGAGCAACTTGTGTTTGGCTGTGATAGTAAAAAGGCAACATTTTTTTTTTTTCCGAAATTCACAACAGGAGATCAGGGTAACCCGAGCCAAAAGATTCACTAATGCAGCAAAAGAGAACTAGAAAATAATCTAGGAAACAAAAAGAAAAAGGCTAAAAGTAAATGACATGCGTTGAATTTAAGGCACAGCCCATGGGCCAAGGAACAGTTTCTTTTTAAAAAACAATTTGGCTTTCCCCCCTCTCTTCACTGAGCTAGTTCTCAGATATAAGCGACATGTCGATGGATCATTTTTACACTGAAGCTCATGTGTAATAAACATTCTCTCAACAAGAGGTACGTAATACAGCCACACCATCACCAAAAGGGATGATAAGAATCAACCATTTACAACAAACGGCATTATGATAGTAATAACATTAATAATTATATATTATATACAGCACAATAAATATATGTTTGTAAACAGCGATAAAACCAGAAAATCTTTTTTTTATTACAGGTAAGGGCATCGGGTGAGGATGAAAAAAAAAAAAAAAAGAGAGAAAGAGAGAAAAAAATTAAATCTTGGCACAAAATGAAAGATTAAATAAAATGATTTGGAAAATGACACATAATCAAAACAAGCACTGTTAAAATAAGCAGTGTGCAGTATTTCAAGTGGGTTTTTTTGTGTTTTTTTTTGTTTTTGTTTTTACATTTGTTGATTTTTCTATATTTTATGTACACAGAGAGGGAACAAAAAAAAATAAAAAAGTATATTTGGGTATTGTAACTGGCAAGCCTGTACTGTGGTCTATGCTACAGTGAAATATTTACTGTACCACCTTTATATTGCAAAAACAAACAAATAGAAAAATATACCAATAAATAATAGCATCAGGTGTAAAGTGAAAAAAAAAAAAAGAAAATAAACAATGAGGACGAGACTTCTGGGCGAAGGTGTAAGACAGCACTGGTCAAGCCGAAGTTTTCGTGAATGTTTTGGCGAGTTTTAAATACATAAAGTGGTGATATATGAAGATATCAGTGCAATAGAGTGTCTAAGTAGAGGACAGTCTTATCTGATGACTACACGACGGAGCTGATTGTCTTGTCGAAAAACAAAGACAGCAACTGGGTTTGATGTTGTGATGGTGAAATTAAACAATGACTAAAAAGGGCAATTCCACCCATTCTACTCATGTAAGTGCGTTTGCAGGTCTTTGGGTGGAGTACAACTGCACGAAAAAGTAGTGTAAAACCTTTTTTGTGGCTCCAGAGGACGCTACGTGTATTCTGATAATTTGCTTTCATTGAGTGGCTAAGTTGCATTGTGGGTAATGTAGGCACCAGGTTTTGAAAAGGAAGAAGAATGCGTGGGATAAAAAAAGGCATTTCTCGTTCTGCTAAATCAATTTTGATCGTGTGTTCGTACATTTTCCTTAAAGACTCTAACAGCGTCATAGGAGTCGAGAGCAGTGGATGGCCTTTTCACAAACCTGTTGCCTACGTTAACCACAATGCAATGCAACAAAACTGAGTGAAACCCCTAAAGGCAATTTATCAGATTACAAGCAGCTTCCACTGGAGCCACAAAAAAGCTTTCTTATCTTTTTTCCCCACATATGCAGCATTACTCCTGTAGACCTGTAAACACCCTGTGCTGTGTAAAATTGGTGGAGTTACCTTTTAAATGAAAAAAAAAATCCTAAAGCTTAAAAACAGATAAAGAAGAGGCCGACAACAAGCAGCTGTCGGTGACGTGTGCAAAAAAAATAAAAAGTAAGGACAATAAAAGCTTTCAGAACATTGGTATAAAATCACCCCAGTAGTTTTTTTTCCTTACACCGTTACTATGTCTGTATATTTCGGAGCACTAATCAAGCTTCTAAAAAAAAAAGGTGCTTTTTGTATCAACTACAAAGCATTGCATTGTATCAGGATGTGTTCAAAAGAACTGCAGGCGACAATAATAAAATTCAAAGGCTTCATCCGTGTCACAAACCATTTTTTCAGTGAGAGCAAAGCACAAGGATTGCAGCTTCATGCTTCCTTCTCAGTGAAAACACTCACCAAAATAAGAGTCGTCATGACTCAATTCCAAATCTTCAACTCACAGGACTAACCAAACATGAGTATAGTGGCATGGGAGTAGTAGTATAAATGCTATTGGAGCAAGTGCAAACACCTCAGAACACTCCTAAAGTAATCCAGCCTTCAGAACACTGTGACAACTATCTTTTTTTCTCCCAAATGGTTTTTCTAAAAGTTCTCTGATCTTCTTTGCTAACAAAAGAAAGCCTAGGATTGCAAAAGTAAATTCTAGAAAATATCTGAATCTTACATACAGTACGATACAAAAATTAAAGAGGTCTAGGACAGCATCATGGCTGTTAAAATTTGAGCTTTGTATCAGTCAGGTTTTTTCAAGGAAGACTTCCGACATCAGAAATGCGTCTCGAAAAGCTCCCCAGTGTGCTGCAGCTTTCATCTCTGCGCCGTCCCGTCGTTTTTTTTTGTTTTTTTTTTCCCCCAGCGGAACGGCGGCGTAAAGCGCCTCCTAATTCGCAGTGGGGAGGAAATGACCTAAACTGAAGGGGGGAGATTCTCCTTGAACACGCCGATAAATGTCTCTGTAGAGTATGGGCACTTGATAAAAACACAGAAACACTGCTAAAACTTTTTCAGGCGAGGCTGAGACGAAGCGGAGGGAAGGAAACGTGTGATATGAAAGGGCACCGAGCAGCCCGAGAAGCCGCTCATCCGTGTCCTAAACAGAAGCTTCTTAAAGGGGAGGTGTAAAAGTGAAATAAAGACACACCACTTCAGTACAAACGGGAATGGAAAGGAGTTTTCCTGAGTGCAAAAAAACTTGAAGAAGTACCGGTGGGCATGTTTGGATAGAAGCTGACGGGAGGAGTGGCCGAGGTGGAGAGCAGCGCACGCTTTGGAACCATAAACATAGATGTATAAAAAACACAGACTCCACAAAACCCAAAAAATATTCTATAAATAATCATCTGTCATTACTAAGAAGAACAGTTAATCAGGTGCTGTCTATAAACTGCTATGTGTGTGGGGTTTTCTCCTCCTCCTCCTCTTCCTCCTCCTCCTCCTCCACCACCTCTTCCTCCACGACACACGGTTGTGAGCAAGGTGTCTCCCCCTCCTCCTCCACCACCTCCTCCTCCTCCTCCTCCTCCTCTTCGTCCTCCCCCACCTGTTCGTCCAGAGGAATCTCTGTCGATTCAGAGTCCTGCGTGCAGAGCGTTTTAGAGTCAGTACAGCTGTTTTCCTCCTCTTCCTCCTCCTCCTCTTCCTCCTCCGGCTGGCTGCCGCTGTCTTTCTCAGTGTCCGACTCGCCGTCCTCCTCCAGGGTGAGCTCGAATTGGAACTTGTCCCCTCCCGGGGGTCGAGTGCCGTCTTCAGGCTCGTCCAAAGCAGGAGAGGGGCTTTGGGGGATGGTGCTTTGGTACCACTCCCTGTTGTCCTCCAATGTGTCCAGGATGTCCTGGGCGTCCGGGTGGACCAGGTCAGCCCACGTCTCCCACAGAGGGTGAACGATATAGTCTATGAAACCGACCTGTAAGAGGCGTGGAGGGACAAGAGGTCACTTAGCGTGCGTCTGTGCACAGCTTACATGCACATGTGTGTATGTGTGTGTATGTTACCTGGTTCTTTTCTACCGAAGCATTGTGTTTGTCACACATGGGGCTGATCTCCATGCCCCTCTCCCTCTCTCGGTCACCCTGGCTGAAGAACTCCTCCATGATGCGGTCCGTCCACTGCCGGTACAGCTGGAGAGGCTTCGTGGGGTTGCTCAGGTCTGCACAGTGCACCATGTTCTGGAGAACCTGAACACAACAAAAAACAAGCATTACTGTAACTGAAGCATAACTGTGAAATGGGGTTATTAGTTTACCGAGCCCTGATGAGTGATGGATTGTAACCAGGTACATTTACTTAAGTAGTGTGATTACCGTACTTTCCGGACTATAAGCCGCTACTTTTTCCCCATGCTTTGAACCCTGCGGCCTATACAACGGTGCAGCTAATTTATGGATTTTTACAGCTAACGGCCACTAGGGGACCTCCTCAATCTATGGATTGTACAGGTTACGTCCCTCACCTTTAACGCCTGGTTTATTATTACGCTTCTGCGTCGCGGCGACAGCGTAGCTACGTCGTCGACCCTACACCGTCATTGAGCATTCGGAGTTCTGCATCGAGGGAACGCGTTGTTCTGTCAGTGGACGTCATCAACGTCAGTGATTCAGGTTTGTTATGCTAACAACACATAGTCAGACAGGTGGCGGTGCTAACGGAGCTAACAGCTGTCTGTCAGTCTGACCGAGAAGTTTCTCACTTTACTTCGCTGTTAGTTGAATTAAATGACATTCATGTTGTCTTTAACTGTCCGTGCGAACCAGTCCGCAGCTTTGTGCGTCTGTTTGTGCGTCTCTGACTCTTGCGTGTTGACGTTTGCGTGGTCATAGGTTATGCAAATATGCAACTTGTTTGTTGAAATGTTAATAAAATGGAAGCTTCCCCAAACAGCAGTCTCTTTCCCGACAATCTCCTCTGTGCACAAGCCTTTACATATGGTAATTAAACGTTAAAACACCTGCGGCTTATAATCGGGTGCGGCTTGTATATGTACACATTTGTGTTTTTCCCTAAAATTGGCTGGTGCGGCTTATATTCAGGTGCGCCTTATAGTCCGGAAATTACGGTAAGTACAAATCTGAAGTATTTTTTTTACTGTACTTGAGTGCTCCCATTTTCTGCTACTTTATACCTCCACTTCATTATTTTTGAAGACAAATATTGTACTTTTTACTCCCCTCCATTTTTGATTACTTAAGGAATTAGTTACTTCACACACTGTAGCTGGATCAAAGCAAAAGCCAAAGTAGTGCACTTTATCGCCTATTGAAAACAAAAAGCAAAATAAAATCTTTTATTCAAGTAACAATCCACACGGGTGACTTTCACTTTTACCAAAATGATATTTAAACAAGGTAGCTGGCTCTGATGCTGTATTTTTCTACTGATATTAAAGGAATAAGAAGGTTAAAGGGACAGTTCACGCCAACATTACCCTTTTTGGACTTTTGGCCGCAGAGATGTCGGCCCGCTATCAAATGAAAATGGAGCCAGATGGCGCCAAAAAATAAACTTTCTTAAAAACTCAATAGCAATATCGCTTCCTAGAAGTCACAACCTTAGTTAATCAAGGTAATCCACAGACCTTGTTGTCAGCAGTTTCCTGCAGAAACTATTTTCTTTCTACTGAACTACACCTGCTAACCGGATCACTGCACAGAGAGAAGCGTGCATCTACACATGGTCGAGTCCTTCTGCTTGGTGATACTGCTGATGGGTGAGAGAGAAGAGCAGAAAGAAAAACAGTTCCTCCATCAAACTGCTCACAACAAGTTCTGTGGATTAGTTTAAAGTAACCGAGTCATGATTTCTGGAAAGACACTGATGTTGAGTTTTTGTTTTTTTTGGAACTTTGAGCTCCACAAGCCGAGTGCCATCTTATTCTATTACATTCGAGAGCGGCAGACATCTCTACGCCTGTTATCTCCAAAACTTGGCAATACACAACACAACAGTCTAGATGGTTAAAAGCACTACAGGTAAGAGGATGAACTGTCCCCACTGTGTTACAGAATCTTCAAGACCATCAGGGTTTTTTTTTTTTTTTTAATAGACATAACAATTGGCTGAATCCTGGTGATATGGGTCTTGTTTTTCGGCCGCTTTGTTCTGACCTGTATCCTGTCAGAGTAGTTGTCCAGCAGCAGGACACCAGAGCTGGTCACCTTCTTGGTTTCCACCATTGTTTTCAGATCAGCCAGTAGATTCATGTGCTTGGACATGTCTGTTGCTAGCACCTAGAAAATAAGCAGAACAAACCACAAAAATTGACTGAATGAGCCTTTAACGGACTCCACACAATATCTTTCTCTGTTACTGCTTCACAGAAGAGATCTTTCTCACTTACGATGTCAATGACCATCTTTCGCAGTGATTGTCTTTGTTTTTTGGTCAAGTTTTGGAAG
Organism: Diplodus puntazzo; assembly: GCA_963678695.2. Taxonomy (NCBI): domain Eukaryota; kingdom Metazoa; phylum Chordata; class Actinopteri; order Spariformes; family Sparidae; genus Diplodus; species Diplodus puntazzo. Next base: position 28,104,931 of record OZ023159.1, on the reverse strand, counting down.
ATGTCACAGTTCTCCTCTTGTAGAAGCTTGAAACCAACTGCTAGATGGTGGTTCTCCAACACCGATGAGTCATTGTACATCAGTGCTAGCTCTGAATCTGCAAAGGAGACACGATTGATCATATAAGTCTGTGTAAATGGGTTGCTTTGAGATTTTAAATACAGTACATGGGATTCGAAAGTATGTCATGACAAATGCAACTTAAATGTAGAACTTTTTAAGACCTTTTCGAGATGATTTCACTCTTTTTTGGACAAATCGTGTCCAGAATATGTGCAGACGTGCAGGGAATGTTTTATGCTAGACATATAGAAATAGATCAGAAATGTGGACTTTGACACTAAAGAGTATAACTCATTTTGAAAAAAATAAATTAAAAAGGTGGATAAATGAATGAATGATGGCAATTAAGATCTCAGAAATTCAAATAAAACACAATTTAATTACTTTTAAGGCCGAATATTTATAGAATGAAATTTCAGACATTGTAAGACTTTTTAAAAGGGAAATACGAAGAAAACAAAACTTGTAATGGATAAAAACACGACATGAACAGAAAGTATCCATGAATAAATTTGGAGTTATTGGAGTTCAGCTATTTTGAGAGGCGAACACTAATAAGCAACAAGATGTGAGGTGAACATTAGACCTCCGCATTGTCCATGTTTTACGTGTGCTGCAGCTACACATGTATGAGCCATCCGTCCTCTGTAGCAGCTGAAAGCACCGGCATGTTCTCTCCACTGAGAGGTTTTCCCCTCTCTGGGTCATTTGAAGGTCCTCTGTCTGTATTTAGATTTTCCATTAAGATGCATTAGTCTTGGCCACAGTGGGACCGAGCGGCAGAAGGGAGAAAGGGGATCCTGCTCTGTTGCTCTGTGGCTGACAGAAGATCATTCTGGTGGCTCCTAACTAGGATGACTCACACTGCCTTTACTGCAGGGATTCCCCATTTGGGCTTATGGGAAGCACAAAACACACTGTGTGTAAAGCGTGTGAGACCACGCAGTGTCTTTTTCTGCCCTGATAAATTATTACTAATGCTCTTATGCAACGCTCAAATGTGTAATGGTCTCCTGAATGGCTGTTTAAAGCAACACCCAGTGGATATAAACTTTTATTTGTTTGTGTTTTCCTCTAAATTGCCAAATCAAGGCGGTATTTATGAAACCTCCAGCCATGACTGAGTCAGTTAAAGCAGACAGAGAGAGAGCAGGGGTTCAGTCTCTAGCTGGAGGACACTTCACTCCGCAGCACAACACCATGAACCCACTCCCCTTTGGTTGTATCTAGTCATGCAGATGGTTTTGCATTTATTATTCCAGGTTTTGTGATCTGCCTCCACTTCACAAGGGAAGGGAATGGAATTTGTGTGGTGTTGCTCACAGCAATAAAAAGAAAATAAAAAAAGCATGTTTTAGAAATATCACCACATTACATCTCCTCCTTAACTTGCTGTTGTCATTAACGGGAAAAGAGACGCTGCCGTTGATTCCTTAAACGTAATTTTTCAAATGCACTGAAGTTCAATCTCGCTCTATCTTAGAGAACAAAGTGATTGAGAAAATTACAGTAACTTCAAAATCCGACCATGTGTGAGCTTTGGCTTCGGTTTCTGAGGTCTGTGACAGCCCTCTTTCTAGATCCAGACCAGATTGTACTCTATGAGGGCATATAAAAAAAGGTTTACAGAAATTTCACAATGACACTAAATATGTCAAGCCATCTTAATAGGTTATACTTCACAAAACAGCGTTTGAGCATTGCTTGAATTTTTCTTAATTACTCATCTTTTTTTTGGCTGTTGCACTACCTATGTATCTTTTTCAGGTAACACAAAGACGGAGTGCAGTATCTGGATTTTTAGGGTAACAGATGAAAACAACTTAAAAAAAACACATCTCCTGAGGTTTCAGGAGTAGAATTAAGTTCACGTATGTCACATTCCTGAGCCGAGGAAAGACTTGTCATTGCAATATTTGCCACAAAAATGGCAATAAGTGTGGTCGAGATTAAAGACGCTACTCTGTGCTGCTGCCGAAACAACAACTCCAAGAACTACTGACATGACAAACAGAAAGTTGATCGCTCCTAGCCACTGCTACCTTGTGCTCGAGGATATTTTTTTCCTCACTTTTTTCCCCCTGAGAACATGAATGATGGTGTTACCGGGAAAGAGTAAGACTGAGGACAAATATTGATTTCCTGTTTAAACCCCTCCACCTCGGAATCACATGTCAAAGCCTTCACACCTGACTTGAGAAACACATGCTGCTGAACATGTGCACGTGTTAAAACACAGAATATCTATATATATATGCACGTTTTCTTCATTTACAGGAAACATTCATCACATATGTATATATTCACATTCATTCATCTGAGGATGGCTGATTGTTAGTGTGTGTTTGCTGGTGAGGACACAAAGCGCAAGTTCCCACCTGGGTATCAGCCTGTGAGTGTGTGTTAGTGTCAGTGTTGGTGAAGATGCACCGATGACACTGCCGAGCAGCTGACGTAGCTGCTAAGGCAGCGCCGCATTTAGACTCACTGGTGTTGATGAGGAACTGGTTGGAGACTCCAGGATGATCCACGTCGTGAATTGCACTGGCAAAGATGGCAGCTAGGATCTCGAGGTCTGTGAACACGGCCTGGAAGAGGAAATGAACCAAGCAGAGAGAGGAGGAGGATGAGGTGGAGGAGGAGGAGGGAGGAGGTGCATTGATGAGAGAAGTAAATCGTTGGACAAAAATATCCTCACAAGTAAGAGCCATTGATTGGACTTTGTGCAGGAGTTTGATTGAAGCTGATTGTGGGAGCGAGGGGCCGTGCATGTGTGTGTGTGTGTGTGAGCGTCGTCCATGCGTACGCACCTCGAGGGCGGGGGTGGATAGCAGCACGTGAGTTGACTGGGTGACGTCAGCAGCATGGATGTTGTTATGGTAGGCCACATCGCCATGATAATGGTCTTCTAAGGTCATCAGGTATGTTATAAAGGTGTCAAGTGGAATTTTAAACGTTTTTAACAAGTCTCTCTCCTGCAAAAAAACAAAACAAAATGGAAAACACAGCAGGGAGGTTATGGTCACAAAGCATTTTACTTTGTAGCGAAGGATTAGGACAACGAGAAGCAGTCGACGGTCGTTACCTGGAATATTGTATACATCATGACTGTCAGTGGCCGATTCCCAGAGAACTCTGAGATTTTAAAAACGTTAAGGCCCCATTTATTCACATGCTCCAGCTCCTGGAAAAGGGAAAAGGGAGACACAACATGTATTAATGTGAACGTGTCATTTCTTTTTTGTCGCTGCACAGTCTTTGTCGGGACCGGCAAACACACACCTTAGCGAGTTCATCCTCGGTCTCGGTCTTGACGCCGAAGCGAGGGATGTTAGAGTTCGTGAGGCTGGAGGAGTGTTGCAGCTTTTTCACCCCGCTGATCTGAGACATGGGCTTGTTCTTCTTCTCCTTCTCCTTCTGCGTCTGAGGGGATGGCATTTCCACTTCATGTTGCTTGTCTGTAGTGAGATAGTAGAAGGTGAGTATGAGGTTGATGAAGCCTTTTATATCGCACTTCGTTTCAGGGTTGATTTTGTACTTGCTCAACCAGAAGCGGACAAATTTGATACGATGGTACATCAATATCTTGGTTAGCTAAAACTTTCACCCACAGGGTTTTAGAAAAAAAGAATGTATGTGTGCATGTGTTTGGTCAGGACACCAACGCATTTTTTTTTTTTTTTTACCCCTGACTGGTGAGTCTCCCTGTGTCATCACTCACCCAGGAAGGTGCTGGAGATGAACTCAGACACCTGGTTCCCAGAGCGGCTCATCTCCGATAGGTGAGTCAGCTCCCTGTTCAGCATCCTCTTGAACTGAAAGAGGGACACACACACACACACATGGATGAATGGTTTCTTTTTTTACAGCTGTTACTCAGAGGCACCATCACATGTTTAAATAAACGAAGAGAAACACGATTCAAAAACTTGTCAAACTCATTCAAAGCAAAAAGGTCGAGGCTTCTTTTACAAAACCCTCCATTCTTTTTTATTAAAAACATTTTTCATGATGATGAAATCGACCCAAAGCCCTCCTGCTGACTCTTTCCTAGTCACGTTACAGAAGCTGTACCCAGGAATGTCACCATTTGTGGTGTAACACACGTACGTACAAACACACACTCAGTGGGTCAGAGGGCTGCTGCCAGGGGATGTGTGTAATCAGTAACCCATTTTTCCAGTTTCTTTCCTACAATTTCACTTTTTTCCCCCTCTACAAAGCGGTTGCTCCTTGTTGCCTCTCATTCACCTCTCTCTCTGTCTCTGTCTCTCGTTCTGGGGCCTAATTGGAGTGGCGGACTCGGATTTAGCCCAAGCCTTTGATTTGATGACCAAACTGATTGATGTGGAGGAGAATGCTTCAAATCAGGTATTTTCCAAATGGTTGCAAAACGAAAAGATTTACGGAACAGATTGCACAAGAAGAAGAAGAAGAAGAAGAAGAGCAACAACAGCAATAACAAAAAAAAGTCTGGAACAAAGATGCCTGCATTGTCTGATTCGTTTTGGCTTCGGTCCAAATGCATAATATATGTATATTGATTAATTATATAAATCAATATTGATCACTTAAAATAGACCATTCCAACGCTACAGAGTGCTTACTGTGCAAGAGGCAAGGAACTACCTGTCGTGTGCTTTTGTCAAGCGCGAGGAGAGCGACAAAGACAAATCTGGTAGAGATATATTTACATGAAACACAATAAGCAAAACTAATACATTAAATAAGGTCTCTACAAAAATCCAAGAATTTACCGATATTTGCCCTTTTAAATTTGCATTCTAACAAAAAAGTAAAAAAATCCTCCCTCATTACGTCAGAAAATATGGAGCAACCCAACCACCCAGAGGATTGCTGACCTAAAAAAAAGGGTCTTCACGGAGCTCTGAGAGCTACTGCGTTATTCTCTCTAAGAGAGCTTTTGTGCCATAAAAAAAAAAATAACTGAAATGACCAACAAGTATTTAACAATTTACAGGTGTAGTTAACATGTCTGTGTTGTGTATGCGTATGTTCTTTTTTACGTTGTTTTGAAACCTTTTTAAAAAGGACAGTGAAAGCACCACTAGTTCTCCCCGTCTCAGATACATCACAATGACACACCTATGAAGCGCTGTTTCATGTGCGACATGTTGGCGAGGAACTATACAGCATGTTCTCATCAGTTCTTGGTCAAAATGAGAATTAAAGATAAACTACATGAAGAACCCTCACCCTCTGGAAATGAATTTAAAAAAGGACGTTAAATAGACATAAACACCTGAATAATCAATTGCAATACTCAATAGACAGCAGGTCTTACCTTTATATATCCCCAGGACACAGAGAGCAGATAATTTGCCTCAGGCATTTTGACAAATCAACAAAATAGATCCAGGAGCAGGAAGATAAAGGTTTACAGCCGAAGTTCAAGTCAACAATTCAGATGGTGAAAGCACTAGATGCCAGAGAAACGAAAACAGTCAGCAGCTCTTGACAGTAAAAAGCCCTCAAACTGAAGAGTCTCAATGTGAATCTGCTGAAGCGAGTCCATAATTGAAGCATTGCGTTCCTGCCCTACGAATATCCACAGAAACGAGCCCATGTTCCAGGAAGCAGAGCGGAGAGTCAGACTCTGAGAGAGCAGCGGTGGAACGAGGCTCCCCAAAGATCCGATGAGAGCATATCGTGACCGCACACACTGACGTCCACACACACACACACACACACGGATACAGACACACGCTGCTGAGGTCGTGAATAATTGATGATGATGCGGATGCTTGGTAGATGCCAAAGCCACCAGGACAGCAAAAAAATGTTTCTGTCAACAGCTTCCAAACAGGGCTGGCTGCCTGCTTCTCTGTGTGTGTGTGTCTGTGTGTTTGTGTGTGACACAAGCTCCCATGTGAAGAGCACAGGCTGCTTCCCTCACTATGTCACACAACTGCAGCAAATCAGGGCCCAGATAGGGAAGAAGTGTGAGCTCATCATCACCTCTGATTGGCTTGGATTGGAGCAGAGTTGAGGTCACCTGCTGTGTGATTGGCTGGAACTTAACTCAGTGGAAAATCTACCCCTTCCCTTTCCTTCCATTCCTGCAGTGCAGCGGGATGTGGCTTTGTGCGCGTACGTGCACATATAGTACATACACATGCAATATAGCGCGTGTGCGTATGTACTTACGTGATGACTGACCCGACCTTCTGTGCAATGTTGTGTAAAAAAGCACAGTCTACCTCATCCAACACGGTACAATACTGGAAAACTGAGGTCAGCTTTCATGCCAGTATTCATGTGAAGTGAGTCACGGTAACATCACTCATGAGGTGATGTGAATACACAAAAAACAATTGATCTTGCAGAGAGAGTGAGCGTCACAGTGATCTGAAGTGGGCTCGGTAGGACAGAGACTGAAAGCAGTGTGTCCCCACAGGCTGCCGTGTGTGTGTGTGTGTGTGTGTGTGTGTGTGTGTGTGTGTGTGTGTGTGTGTGTGTGTGTGTGTGTGTGTCACCGAGCTCAAGAGGTTCTCCGATCAGTAATAGTACGAGTGGTCCCTTTATACAATATACTATATTGAAAACAACATGTAATGGTGTACGTAAGAATAAGTTACACAACGTGTCAGGCAGCCATTTCTATTGCAGCTAACTCAATGCTCCAACCATCGAAACATGCTGAAACCAAAACATCGAGTCAGATGACCGACAATCACAGGGAATAAAAAACACTGACTGACAAACAAAACTAGAAAGGCACTCGGTAGAGCACATACCTCCACCAAGGCCCCACAGTCCCCTGTAATTCAATTAAGCAAAGTTCAATGTCAAACTTGAAAGCCCTGCATCATTCTAAATCTTAACCCACCGAACAACATTTCGGCTCAACAGATTTAGGATCTGCATCTCACTAATAGATACGTTGTCATCAAGATTCTTGCATTTTTTTCCTGAGAAATTAACGAAAATGTTGCCCTATCTTACAACGTTAAAGACGGTGAGAAAACCATTTCCTGGATCCGTTCCTTTATCTGGATCCCCACCAAACTCTAACAGGGTCTATTCTTGGCCGATACCCACCCTCCATCCAAGTTTAATGGATATACATTCAGTATTTTTTTTCCATAATCCTGCTGACAAACCAACCAACAAATAAACACAGGTGAAAACATAACCTCCTTGGTGGAGGTGATAAAGCTTAAAAATGTCAGTGGGGACTGAGATAATGTGACCTGAGAATCCTACACTGCTGAGACGAGTGTTGTTAACAACACTTGAGAACTTTTGTATAAAAACCTTGCTTATATCTGTTGAACAACGGATGGATTTTGAAGCTTTCACATTACAGCTTCACTTATGAAACGAGGAGGTGTGCATGTGGGCGCACATGTGCACACGCATGTGTCTTGTGGCCTGTGACGGTCCGGTGGCCACGAGGATTGAAAAGGGACCAAACCCGTCTCTGCTTACTTTACACCCCACCTCTACAGCCAGCCGGGCGCTGTGAGTAATTTACAGCTACACTGGAGCAGATGAGACAACAGGCTCACTAAGATCCAGCAGCCTTGATTGACTCAGAGCCAAGCAGGCCGCCACAGGCCCACCACACACACACACACACACACACACACACACACACACACACACACACAATATACTCCCTGCGGAGGCATATACACAAATATAAAGCCCACCGACACCTTTCCTGTCCACACACTCTCCCTCTCTCCTTCAGACAGATATAGTACACACACATATTGATAGCTTGGCCGGGAGGTGTGAACACAAACTATTGGGTAAAAATTGGAAAGTGTCACACGGAGCTCAGCTGCAGCTTGTGTGTAATTTGTTCTTCACCAAGTGACCAAAAATACCCATTCCCTGCTGTATATAGCCCGCGACACCTCCACGTCTCTGTTGCATTTGTGTCTTTTTTTTTTTCTTTCTCACGTCGCACATTTATTCTGGTGGCAGACGCCCCCTCTGTACAGAACACAGGGACAGCGGGAACACTCTAATTGGCTCAACTGTTTTCATTGAATGTACCGGCGACTGTCCATTCATGATCGAAAAAAAATGTGCAAAAATCCCAATTATTGGAATCAGGGTGTTTTTTGTGAGAGATTGCAGATAAATAAGTTCATTTCAAAAAGGGGGATATTTTAGGACTGGTGATAAACAAGAATTAGGTATTTGTAATCTGAATCTGCAAAGTAGCTACGCACTAAAATGATCGAATAAATGTAGCCGGAGTAAAATGCAGGGCTATATGTGTAATGAAGTATAAAGTAACATAAAATGCAAATACTCACTGGAAACAGCCTTGGTTTTATACTGACCCTCTGTTTGACCAACACAAGCAAAGGCTATTTCTGTCCAATTATTACAATTATTCTTCTTAATACCTGTCACCAGGTCGGATTCCGACTTGGTTGGCACGAAAAACGTTTTTTTCTACGTGTCAACCTTTTCATCTTCTGTCCAAAGGGGCCGCAAGAATTAACAAAACATCCAAGTCCCCTGTTGTCCAAAAGAAAAACCTTCCAGAAACTTGTTGAGTTATTGGAGAATGACTTTGACTCGCATGTGAAGGACGGAGGAGTTTTTTCTAACCCAACGACCAATTCAGGGAAGTCTCCTGGCTGAAGTAGATCTTTCTTCTAAGGACACAGCAACACATAAAGTAACTAAAATAAAAAGCATCCACAAAAAAGAACAGAATGCAAATGCAACGTGCCTCACTTTTTTTAAATGCTGATATTCCAACAGATTGCTGGGCATGCCATCAGAGTAAAACAGAGCAAATACTGCTTAAAGTGATTTCAGAACACATGATCCTTCCATTTATGAGAAAAATGCAAATCACTAAATTTGGAGAGACATGGGACAAAAAAGGGTGTGAAGTACTGTAATATGGACGAGTAACTAAAGCTGTCACACACGTAGTGGAGGAAAAAAGTACAATATTTGCCTCTGAGATGTTGTGGATGTCTTAGTTATGGCAGACTACATTGGATGCCACCATCCCATATCAAAATGTCAGTCTGTCAGCCCTATCTGTGCAGGAAAATGGACAGTGTTTCACAAATAATGACAACAGTAATAATAAAAATAAAGACATATGATAATGTCTGTGTTAGGCATGCACTTTATAATCGCCCTTCAAATACACCTGCAGTGACAGAGCAGTGCAAGTCTTTAAATATGGGCTAAGCAGTGGGAAAAAGTGCCATTCCACTGATTTACTGATCCAGATACCTGTTCAGCCAATCGCAAAACTCCTTATCAAGAATCTGCCCTCCTGACACGATGGTGTCATGAACATCTGCTTGAGCCAGGGTTCAACAGAGGCTGCCAAAAAATCTGGATGGAGACGGTCAAAACGCTGAGAAGTCTTTGCTCCCGGAGATCTTCGGGAGAAAGTACTCTTTTGACAATTTCAGGAAATGATCAGAGCATGAAAAAGCATGCTGATCATAGTTTAGAGGCACACACTGTTCCTTAGACAGAGCCAGAGGAAGACAAGCTGCAGATTCACAGAAAAACATCTTCATCCACACAAGGGGAAATATAAGCACGGGAGCATCCTGAACTAGAACCACTGGATAAAGCCAATAATTTAACAAAGCAAAGATTATGTTAATCAGATCACTATGACTCTCTACATAATGTGTTTCATGGTGAACTGAAAATAAGCATTGTTTGCACAGTGTGTTTAGGCTAGTGTGAGATCCTTCAGGCACACAGTATGTCACCTTGGTTGACTCGCTGTTACAGCAGCCCTTGGGCTTAATATAGGAACTAAGGGAATCCTTATATTAAGAGGTGACGTGCATTCTCCTCCCAGGTTATGTCAGAAGCTGATGAGAGTCATTACTCAGGGATGTTTGAAGGAGAAAGAGCTGCACTGCTTCAGCAAAGCAAACCCAGAACAGCAGCTGCAGGTACACAACGCTACTGCTGCTAAAGCTCCAGCACACGTGATGATTTTCATAAATCATGACATTCACAGTAGATGAGCTGCAGATTGTTTATCAATTTCGTTCGCTTTTATTATCTCTTTTTTATATCTCAATTTTTCCTTCATTGATGAATTCACATGTTGAGTGTCGATAAATGAAAGTCTGAAGGATACAGACATAATGTAATGGCTCTGTGAGGGAGACGTAGTGATTGTGTGTGTGTGTGTGTGTGTGTGTGTGTGTGTGTGTGTGTGTGTGTGTGTGTGTGTGAGTATTGCTGGAGTGAAGCTGGTTGGGTCCGTGGCTGTTGCCATGACAACCAGATATAGCTGTGCTGGTGAGCTATGGTGAGAGCTCAGTGCATTATAAATCTACAGTTAAAAATAAATAATAAAAAAAATGTTTTCACTTTTAAATGAGGTCGGTGACCTGGTCACGCATGCGATCGCGGTAACTTCAGCGGGCGAGGAACTTAGTGCGTTTGTGTAATTCCTTTGTCTGTCCGTCCTCCCCGCCTCTCATCTTAGTCCATCCCCTCCTCGTGTGACATCACAGTGTGTGACATCACCAGAGCCCAGAGCTGATCAGCATTCAGAGCGGCATAGCAGCCTCCCTCCACTCACTCACACACATATAAGTGCACACAAACACACAGGAGGCGACTGAGCATGCTCATTGCACAACTCCCTGCCTGCATGACGATGCTATCACCAACACACAGACAATAAAATACAAAGAGTCTAATGTATGCTATGATGGCTGACTGCTGAAAAAGGCATCAAAATGCAAAAATCATACCGCTCACATGGCGACCAATAACGATACCTGACGCTAAAATAGCTGATGATGATGATAAACACTTGACAACTGAACAGGCTTGATTCAGGCAAAGGAGCAGGGCAGGTAATAGTATAGAGCTGCAATGACTAATTGACAAGTTGTCAACTATCAAATCAATAGACAACTATTTTGATAATCACGATAAGAGAAAAAGTTCTCCGATTCCTGGTGAGTAAGGTGGATATTTCCTGCTGTATTTATACCTCTGTGAGTGTAAATTCATCTTTGGGTTGTGGACAGAACAAGATATCTGAAGAAGTCTCCCGGCGCTGCAGGAGGTCGACATTTTTCAGACCAAACAACCGATTAATCGAGAAGATAATCAACAGATTCATCTACAGCGATGATCATTAGTTGTAGCCCTAAACTGCATTCAACTTATTTTACTTCTACTGTTATCCTCATGGGCGCTGTTTTTTCCCTTCATCCCTTAAACACATTATATATTGTATGTTTTATTTATCTAATTAATATCTAAAGCTCTATTGTCTTTATTCTGATAAAACTGTATACTTGGTAATATAAAGTGTTTTGGCAGTGTACAGCAGTTAAGAGAAGTGTAGAATTTACCAAAAGATTTCTCTGTGCATTTATAATTTTTCTTTCATTTATGAAAGTACAGCTGTGCAGTTGGTGTAGAAGAAACTCCAGCAATAAATGTCACACTCAAACCAAAGTTTAGCAGCACATCCTGTTCACATCAGCCACAGAAACACACACACACACACACACACACACACACACACACACACACACACACACACACACACACACACACACACACACACACACACACACACACACACACACACACACACAGTGAATCCTGGGTAGCAGCTTCTGAGCATGTTTCTAGAAAATGTACACGATGCATTCATTTAGAGAGATAAACCCAAAAGCTCAATCAACAGATGCTACAGACGTTGGCCTCCAGGATTACACTACTATAAGTCTCAGCAAGTTCAACTTTTTGGGTTGTTCTTACCTTGTTTGAGGCCATCTCACTGACTGAGTGTCTCGTCTGCAGCGTCTCCAGCTGGTCCAGACACCAGTCCAGCTCCTCCAGGGTCTCGGTGGCCAGTTTCTGGTAGGCCTCCTCTGCAGGGGCAAGACAGGAGGGCAAGGGGTCAGTAAGGGCCCGCTTCAAAGGGCTAGTGGACGGTCCAGGCCCGGGGTCTCCCACCCCACATACAGCTAAGCTGGGATACCCCGAGTAGACACATGGGTGACTCTTCATACTGGACAGGTGAGCCAGCTGTGCGGGTCTGGGAGGAGGGCCTTGTTGTCCTGTATCCTATCCCACAGATGAGCGCTCACAGGTCAGCTGTGGCAAAGCTTGGAGAAAAAGAAACCTCCACTGCGCTACAGTTCAAAACGCTGGATTCTTCCTGTTTAAGAGCAAATCAGATACAATCCCAGGGAGAACAGGTGCAGGTGATGGATGGCAAACAGCCACCCTGAGTCAGTTCTGGGTGTCCAAATGGACGTTAAATCACAGCAGAGAATTCAGAGGGATTCCACAGAGCAAAAACTGAAATCTCACACAAACAGACTCACTATCTCCCATACAGAGCACACGTATATCACAGTCAGCGATCTAGGTGTATAAGGTTTAAGCTGTCATTCATAAGAGAGATGTAATTCCAGTCATGTAGCAGGATGAACAGCAGTCTGCTTAGCAGGCCCATGTCTGCCATAGGAGGGATGGAGGGAAGACAGGGACGGTGGAAAAGAGGATCCAGTGAGAGGCTCAGAACCAGCCAAGATCCATGTCAATACTGTCCAGCTCGGAACAAACACCAGATTGTTCACGGCATCCTGACATGGTTGACGGATAAAAAGACATCTCACGGCCACACACACGGACGCAAAACAGACACACACATGCAACACACACACTCACTCATACCAGACGAAATGCTAACCATAACACATTATGATTTTGTCTCCTCAGCCTCTCTGCCAATAAAAACATCCATGGTATCCGGCAAAGCAAAGGGTATAATCCAGTGATGTGTGTGTGCTGGATAGTGTTTCCTATAGACTGTGTGTGTGTGTGTGTGTGTGTGTGTGTGTGTATAGGGGATGGGCTGCTATTTCTTCGGCGTCCCTGGTAGCCAAACGTGCTGCTCTCCCCAAGCTGTACCTAAAGCCTGAGAGGACTGCACTGTGGATGGGGAAGGGAGAGCGACAAAACGCGGGCTGGAGTGATGGAGGAGTGGAGCCAGAGCTCGGAGCTCGCTATACAGTGCTGTGTGTGCATGCATGCTAATATGTGTTCAGCATACAAACACACCGAAGCAGAGAGGTAAACAAATAGATCTCTGATGCTGATATGGTAAAGATGGTGGAACTGCTGCCGTCATGACGCCGAAATCAAAGCGTCCTCAGTGTCTTTTAATTTGAAACCGAAGACATGACCCTCTCAAAGTCAGCCTGTGTTAACAGAAAATGTCACCTTGTCAGAAGCCAATTAATATTGATGCCCTGACTAATTTGGGAAAGCACAGGCATTTAATACTATGTGATCTGTGGTCTGGGAGGGGAGCCGTAATTCAATTACACAGACGGAGAAACAGTGGCAGATTAAAATACACGAGGACCAAATTTAATCACATGATGCCATATCAGATTAACATTTCAGTTCGCATTTAAACTACACAGAAACACCGTATTGTCTTGACTTAGGCTTGAGTGACTCAAAGAAAAATCTGATTATTCCATTTATCTTTCATTTTGGGACAATTCATTTTTAAATGATGCAAAGTTTACAGCACGTGTAGTTTGAACTGATGAATTATAATGTTATATCGTTCACACCATTTGTGTTTCCATGCAGGACCACTGACCGTCTCTTCACCTCTTTTGTCACCTCCTATTCTCAACAATTTCCCCCTTCTCCCGCTTCATTGTCTTTGACAAATCTCCCCCTCCCTCTTCCCATTACTCCCCTTCCTCTCCCACACTCTTCGTTTCCTCCGCTGATCTCTGAACATCCTTCCTCCTCCCCTCTTTTGTCTCCTTTCTGTCTCTCTCCTCCTTTCTTTTCTCCCAGTCTCCCTCTCCCTCTCTCTCTCCCCCTCTCCCTGGTGTGGTGTCAGTGGCTAGGGCGCTACTCTTTCTGACAGCAACTGCACTGACGTCAATGACATTCTTCTCATGCTTAGTGCGACATCAGACACCGGCGCTCGGAGAGGCCACTCTGCTGCACAGACGCAGGGCTGCAGCCAAACTATGTACCGGAACAGCTCGACAGTGAAGTCGGACTGTGAGCGGGAGAAGATGAGGAGGAGGAGACGGAGGAGGAGGAAGAGGAGGAAGAAGGACAGGGGGGGAGGCTGAACTACTAATAAATTACACAGATATGGCATCAATTGTTCAGATATTTGAATGTTTAAGATACTGCCTATAGACTACCTTCTACTGAACACTAGATGCTGCTTCTTTTTCCCATTTAATAATGTTTAGCTTCCCCTTGATTCATTCCTCATCCTTGTGTTGTTTAATACAGAGGTCGCTGTCCCTCCACAAATAAACGGTTGCATTAAGCACTGTTGAGGGACTTTAGGGTGAGTATGTATAAAAGGAAATACTATACAAAATGAATATTTGTAACATGTTTATCTATTATGACATTCACACTTCCCTGTTTGGACAGAGAAATAACTGTCTGTCATCTCTTAAATAGCTTTGAGGAGGACAAAGCCACTGAAATAAAATATCTGGCCATGGGGACCTGATATTATCCCTAACTGCCTTAAGCCTTGCTGTTGAAAAAAAACTAGAATGAAACATTTTGTGGCTCCAGAGGAAACTGCATGTAAATTGCTTCTGGTGATGTCACTCAGTGGCAAAGTTGCATTGTGGGTAACGTGGGCTGCAGGTTTTTGAAAAGCAGTCACACATTGCGCGCCCCTTACACTGTTAGACTCATTATGGGTAGTAAAGACAAATGATCAAAATCTATACAGCGGAACCTTTTTAATTGCACGGATTCCTCCTAATTTTCAAAACAGTGCCATCTACATTACCCACAATGCAACAAAGTGACATCACTGGAGGCAATCCATCAGATTACATGCAGTTTCCTCTGGAGTCACAAAAGGCTTTTTACCACTTTTTCCACGCATGCAGTGTTGCAGTTTGTTCCCCTGTTTGCTCTGCTGAAACTCTCTCTTACGCTTTAACAAGCATTGGTCACATTAATAGTGATAAACTGGTTTTAAGATTAGATGATTCAAAAATAATTGTCTCTATATGAACAGTGATTTAGTGACAGATGACGAAAAAAAAAGCAAGAGAGGATGACAATGGGACGAGGACTGATGGGGAAGTAGAGAAAGAAGCCTTGAATGCAGCTCTTCATTAATTCACTGCCACCCTCTCACTGATTTACTGAGTTACTATTATGCCTACTTCCTTTATTAATTCATGTATGCTTTATCTGCGAGATGACTTAGTCACCGCCTCATTACAAGTAGTCAATACTAAAACAATCATGCTCATGACTCATAGATGTCACCAGTTTATGGCTGTGCACCAGTATGATTGTGTTCTAAATATAGCACAATGCCACCAGTTCTTCATGTTTAAGCAGGTTAGTATCAGGAATTGGTTTCTTTTTTGCACTTAAGATATGTTTTTATCCTCCTCAAAACATGCATTACTGTGTGTGTTTACGCGATTCTCTGGGTGCACATTTCCTAAGGGATAATTTCACTAAACAACACAGTTGTTTATTAACACTGGAGGTTAAATGGTCTCTCCTGCAAACAACAGTGAAGTTACAGCCATCGATAATGCTAAAAACTCAAAGCGTCTGTCAAGGACAAGTCTATTCTAGCCATCTGACTAAACTGTCTGTGTCATGTCCTCCTCACAACAAAAACTCTTAAAGTAGGCCATAGAGTCTGGCTGTGCAGTCGACACTGTTCGTCTACTGGCAACAGCACGTCAGGACTACAGGGCAATCCATTAATAAAGTATTGATAAACCTGTGTTTATGGATAAATGGTTAACACATGGAAGGCACTGAGCTGGCTGCATGTTGGCTAAACAAAAACTAAACACACATACAGAGATAATATAAGTGAAAGACATTGATTTACCTTAAAACAATAAGTTTACCCCAAAATGAAAATAACATCTTTACATCTTTTTGTTTGCAGTATGCTTAGGAGAATGCTGCAACTTCATTTTGCTGCGGAGCTCCAGAAATGTTTTTTTTTTTTCGTGAATTTATCCTTTAAGTTTGTTTAGAAAGACAACAGGAAAAAATATTCATTACAAGGCAGCTGATTAAATCGCTTTTTTCCTCGTCAGTTATTTTTGTCCTGTGAACAAATTCTCTGCAAAATATGTGGTCCATATTTGTATTCTGACCGCGTTGGATACCATGTTCATGTTCTTTGGCTCCCTGCAAAGCGTGTCTGTGTTTGCCAGCCCCTCATCACCGGCATACTGACAACTTACAATAGAATAAAAACAGCACTACAGCAACACCAATGTCAAATCAGGTTCAATCTATTTACTGCCAGTATTTAACCTTTAAGTCCCTTTATGAAGCACAAATGAAGTTGTAAGCAGATATAGGAACATTTGAAGTATTTATCAACAATTATAGTCTACTACAAAGACATAGTTCAATGTTACAACTATACTGTCATTTGCTATCTACTCATACCAGCCTTCACTTATGTGTGCCCACAGGAAAGTTACAGTTGTTGACAACTACATTAATAAAAAACTTAAAATTAATAAAAAGACACACACACACACACACACACACACACACACACACATACACACACACACACACGGCATTATGCTGTTCATTCTGTCCACATACCTGTAAAGGTGGTCTTGGTGATGGGTGGTGGCGGGTTGCACATGGGTGATCTCCTGTCACGGGAGAAACAAACACCCAAATTGAGAAATTTCCTTCCCAATGCAATGCGCTTCAAAAAAATGTGCATAAAACTCAACTACTATTCGATAAGGGCGCATCATTATTCCTTCACTTATGTAAAAAGCACTGTAACAAAGGGAACTATTACAAACTAAAGCTTCTGTTGTTGTAGTTCTCAATCTGAACAGCAGAGGGCGAGCAAAGCCAGACTGTGAGTGAGCACTGGACACAGTATGGCTTTAATCATTTGTTCAGAGGAACATCTTAGTCATTAAGTGTTCAAACATTGTGATATGCTGGCATGTTGACCGTTGTTGTCTGTAATGCAGTCACTCCTCCCACTACGACAGATTTCCAAAGCTTGGCAACTTACTTGTTAGATGCTCTGTCTTGCTGTAGATTAGTTAATGCACCAAAGTTGTTTCGTACAGTTCTCAAGCTGGCAAGAACCTGAGGGGGAAACGTGATAGATCAAGGCTGGGTCGCACAGGAGTCATCCATTTATGTGAACGGAAAACATTAAGACAATACAAACCTGTGCAAATGGCGTTACAATCATATCGTCACCATGACTGGAAGACACAAAGAGAGCGGCCTTAACGTCAGATACAGATGTACAGTACATTGGCATTCGACAACAGAGGAGTGTGATCATGATCGGAGAAGGTCAAGGGGGGAGGGGGAGGAGAGTGTGGGGCTTCACATTAGATTAGTTTCAGCGTCCCTGATGCACTCCATCACAGTGACATGTTTACTCATCACATCAGCTACCAGCTGAGGCCCGCTTCACAATGTGTAACAGTTTCCGGAGCAGTTAAGTGTTTCACTGAGAGAAGTGAGGGGACACGTGGAGGTGAAGCAAGATATTCTCACAGCGAGGAGACAGTAAGCCCTGCAAGACATGACGCTCACACACTCATCCTTTCCCTCCCTTTCAATCCCTCCCCTGAACCACATATAAGTATAATAATATATTTCCCTGAGGCAATCATTGTCATTTTTTTAATTGACTTTTATTTAACTTGTGGAAAAGTCAGCGGAGCATGTTTCTGACTTGGCTTCACTGATTGCCCACGTGGCTCCTGGAGTAGGTGCAGCCTGGCTTACGGGCACCTCAGTGGGCATTGTTGAGGAAAGCGGAGGGGCATTACTCATTCAGTTCCAGCTAAAAAGAATTGAAACCATTAAAAACTTTGAGTCAGAATCCCATTGACCTCCAAGCTACTTCGTGACTGTGAACACTGTCAACATTTACCCAGGTGGAGTGGAGTGTAGACCACATCCACGTCACGTACACACCCACTGGGCACGTGAGCCGACGTGCCTGGCGTGAAAGTGAAAAGAGACGCTGGCATGTCATGTGCTCGTGTCGCAAGACAATAGAAGGTGCAGAGGGTAAAGGTGACTGGCTTGTAGAATGACGGAAATAATCTTTGCAGAAAGATAAGGGAGGGAGAAAATGTGCCTATTTGAGGCACAAACTGGCTGTCCTAGCTCTGTTTTGATGATGTCTGTAAAATGATCAGAAAGAAAGCTGGCAAGACAAGTTATCTCCTGCTCTCGAGCTTCCTTGCATGTGCAAATCTCCAAGGGGAAAAAAAAAAGAGATACGATAGAACTAGGCATAAAAGATTAATGAATACTTGTAACAATGGTTTTTAACATGGTAACTGGATAGTGGGCGGAGGTCAAGGAGGGGTCACTGGTGTAATACTCGAGAGCAGTAAGGAGGAAGTCTAAGGTTACTGTAGGACATTATTTTTCATCCTTTTGTCTATTTGTCTTTCCGTCAGGCGGGATCGAAATGCTACATTTTCAGTCAATATTTTTTTTTTCCCCCAGTAGCACTAAGTGTGCAGCACATGTAACTGGATAGCCACCGTTGTGTGGGAAATGAGGAATGCGCTTTCAGCATATACGCTGAGCCTGAAGATGCCGGCTAGTTTGTGCGGAGTGCGTTCTAATACAGTTATCGGGGCAATAAGGAGTAACTGCTATATAAGATCACATAATTGCAGAACGTAAAAACAGACTAAATGCGAGGTAAGAGTCCATCCCATTGTCCTGGGAAAATATCAGAGTCACATAACCTGTGCTTATGGACGTTTTGTGACCGACCACCCTGTTTATGCTACTGGATATGCCTAAGAATAGATGTGACACCACACAATCAGCTGTTGGTCATGCACACCTCCTACCGGGACGGAAGCTATCGGCGTGGCAGCTTTAATATCTAGTCAGTCATGACACTGCGGAGTGGCTCAGAGAGGCCGAAACAAGAAGAACACATTCAGCACAATAGGGGGCATTTGGGTGTTTTTATCTTTATAAAGGTTCAGGGGAAGGCAGAAGACACCATACACTCACATGTCACTGGCGATGGAGGAGTTTCGGGACATAGACTTGGGCGAGAGGTCGTAGTCGCTGTCGGAGCGGTAGAGGAACGACTCTCTCCGTTGGCTGTGGACAAAATTGGCCTGCAGGATGAGGCCAGAGCCCGGGCTGGCCATCGGGTCCAGGGGGCTGCGACCTGATGACGTGCCATTGTCCACATCGAAACTGCGCATGGCGAAAAGGAGAGGGAGAAAGACAAAAGTCAGAATAAGTCAAAATCAGAATATTGAACAGTGTGTAATGTACAGTTAATTCCAATCGGTATAGAAAATAGAAATAATTTGCGAGTTTAAACATTATTTTGATGATATCTGACAGGTAAAGAAAATGCCTGTGATGAGGCCTCAACAATCAATTGAGGCTGATAATCAGTCTATCGCTACAACGTATTATTAAAGATGAGACATCATGGTTCTACAGAGATCTTCCAGACTGTAAATCATACTTATCAGAACGAGGGAACGTGACTGTTTGGTGCAGACCCCAGCCACAGCGACATCATCATTCTTTTAAAAGTATTTTTCAGTGAAAACTAGATGCAAAAATTACCATTCCCACTAATATAATGACTCATACGCCATTATAATATCTGTCAAATTGCTGTTGTTCAGCTCTGTGATCACATTGAACTCGCAGACGACACTCCAAGAGTATAAATACTAATATGCAGATAAACAGCCAACATTCATTTGTGTCATTAGTCAAAAAGTTGAGTTGATCAAGTTTCCTCGAACTCATTAACAACTGTCTTCTTTTAACAGCCAAAAAGGTTTGATTAATTTCTCTCTTCTTACACAAGAGCCCACCATGCTTGAATTAATAAATTAAGCGCCCTCTGCAACAGATTGCACTTATGGCTGCATGATGTGGCTCCATTATCAGCGTTTTAATAAATCACAGGCTTTGTGCAAACATTAATAAAGTCTTGATGACTTCAGAGCTTACTCGCTTACTGATCAAACCCACATGAATATGTACGTTTTTTTTTTTCCAGTGCAGGGGCATAGGAGCTGCCATGCATTTCCATATGCTGCTCTAAATTGGCTCCACAGTCATGAGCCGTGAAATTCAAAACATGACATGACGTACGTGTGCATGTGGGCGATACACTAGGCTCTACTGCTGGCTGACGTATACTTGCTCTTGACCATTTTTAAACTGCAATGAGTCACTTCCTCAGTATCTGACTGATGATTGGGTGATTATGATTGGTAGGAGACTAATTGGCACATGATCAACAGTTAGGACCACCAGCGAGATTTGCCTCGGCTAAACTCTGCACAGGGCCGCAGGGAATACCTGTGCTCTAACGATGCCACTGAGTCACACTTTTCTAAACCAGTGACACCCTTTCCAACTAGCATGTCACAATGAGCTCCTTAGTCTCCTAGGCGATTGTTCTCCCGGGTGATGACTAACCCCTGTCACCAGGGATATCTGCCCCAATGCCAAGGCTATTGAGCAATCCCATAATCCCGTCTGGCGTGAATGCTAAGGTCAAGGGGCGGGGGGATTCCCCTACGTGTGACACAAAATACGCAAGGGGATGACGTCCTCTTTGTCACGATCATCATCATCATCATCCTCACTATGGAGACAGCCGCACAATCTAATCCAATATCATCTCTCTAGACACCCTGCGCGTGTTAGCATTTCCCTGCCAGTATGTTTGTATGCAGACTGAACCGTGTTGTTTGCAAGGCAGGGGCTCCAGATTGTGACTACTTTGGTCGCACATGTGCCAAAAAATCTGTTGAGTACGCCTTAAAATCCAGCAAGTCAGATTCAAAATAAATTATGAAAATGTTGTGACTGAACTTTTAATGACGCAGTGTTTCGGGAGCAGTGTTTTCTGTGGGAGAGAGGAGCTTTTATAACTTTCGGGATCTTTGGAACGCACAATAACTGATATAAAAAAACAAGGAAAGGAAGAAGAAAATGAAAAAGCAAAACAGTTCTTCTTTGAACAGTTGTTTCAATTATGTTCTGGGGAACGTCAGTTAAAAAGTTAGGCACACTAGTGCAACCATTGAGTGTTAAAAGTTAAGTCTGGAGCCCTGCATTGCGCAAAAGAACTGGACTAAAACACTCCTCGCCATCCAGCTACCATGAGAAATAACGGTTATTCGCCATCAGCATCCTTCCAGTTTTCCATCTTAAGCTTCGTGTTTTCTTAAGGGTACTTCACATCCTCAAAAACAGATGATTCAATGACATAAAAGGTGCAAAATATTATCAATTGCAATTTTTAGCAAGTTTGGTTAGTGGATTGTTAGAAAGGAGATTGTAGATCGCGAAGTCATTAAGTGTAATCGACACACAGGACATGCCGGACATATTTTCCACAACTAAATGGCCAACCGCTGCACTATCTTGCTGTGATCTCTGAGAGTAACAGCAGCAAAGCGAGCGCGAGCTTTGGTTGTGGAACTGGATCGTTTGGACGACGGCCTGACGAGGGAGGAAAGGGCAAACATATCGTCCTCACCCCCGTCCCTAACTGGCACCTAGACAAACACGGACGCAATATGGGAGCCGCAGTGACTCCAGCAACTGTTTTTCACAGTTGTGTTTGACTTAGACACATCACCCCTCGATCCATGTCCTTGAGCCCTCACTTACTCCGTCTCTCTATATTTAGTATTAGAGCAGAAGCATGTTAGCACAGACACACACACACACACACACACACACACACACACACACACACACACACACACACACACACAAACCCCACCCTTGTATCTCATCAAGGGATTCATATACTGTTTTTTTTTTATTTACTGCAGGTGTGAAACTGAAGACACACATGTGACATACATATCGTCATTACAGGCACAAGTGCGTCCGCCCTTCAGCTGTTCTCTGTTATAGGTGTGTGTGTGTATCGTGTTTGCGAACAAGACAAAGACAAAGACACCGGCACAGATAGAGAGATAGCGAAAAGGGGTGAAACTTAACACCCAGCATATGTTAAACAACTGATTCATTATCACATTGACTCTGACGTCACGGCCTACACAGACTTCCAGCCAAACCTCTGACACGTAACTTCACTCTCGGCGTACGTGTGTGTGTGTGTGTGTGTGTGTGTGTGAGAATCCACAGGCACGCCCTCAGCGGGAATGACATGAATAATGTTCACATCTAGTTTACGGAGGTATTGCACCAGCATTGACATCACAGTGGGAACGTCTTGAATTCTTCCCAAGCTCTGACAGTCTTTAATGAGCAAGCATGAGTTTAAAAAAAAAAAAGAAAAAAAAGAAAAGGAAACAAAACATTTCAACACCCCTATGACTGTGTTGTAAGCGTCAACAAAGAGCACGAGTTCGACTCACGGGGGGGATTATTGTGGAGATGGGAAGTAAATCCGGCGTTACTCGGGGGCGGAGACAATAAGAAACCACAGTTTACACAAAAAGAGAGCGATCCAGAACTCAGATATAAATGGCCAGGAATGCAGGAGGGAGGGAGACGGACACAGAACGATATTAAACTATGGAAAATTTTGACATTGTGCAGACTGAGAGGGAAAAAAAAGAAAATAATTTATCCATCTCCCCAGTCCTCAGAAACCATCCTATCCATGTGTGGAGAAAAGTCAGTGTGCAGTATTACCTGCAAAATATGTTGATAACTGTCCTAAACCAAACAAACTCTACATTTAAGCACAGCCATGATAAAGACTGTGAATGTTTAGATTGATCATCTATGAAGTTTTCTTGTGTAATTATTAAATGTTTATGGCACTAAGGAAGAAAGACAGAATGCTTCACTGTAACTGTTTATCATCCATGTGTATGTATTGATCAGCATCATCTATTGTCAATACTAAAGCTGCAGTAAGTGTTATTTTCTTACTAAAACAAGTGTTTAATAGCTCTTTACTCCGACAGTGTTACAGAGTGTTTGGTCAGTAACCTGAGTCTCGCCTCCTCCTGCTCATGCAGTAAAAGAGAAAATACATTTTCTGGTATCCCTGCCCACTTTATCCAATCGGGACAGAGAACTCCATAAAGAGGCACTCCTGTCTGATTGTGAACACAAATGGATGCTTAGCACCCATGGTGGAACAGGATAAGCTACCAATTCCAGCGCTCTAATGCTAAACACGCCACGCAATGAAAACACCTGAAGAAAAGAATGAAGCGAAGCGAGCTGCCTCGCAAGAAGAGCAAGTCGTGCAAGTGTGGGGTCCAAGAGAGGAGGGAGGGGACCTCGAGCAGCAACACAGACGGGACGTTAGCCAAAAAGACAGTTACAGCAACTTTCATTTGAATGAGAGACTCTAAACCATGTAATTATACATTAAGTAGAATTTAGGTTATTACAGTGTTCTAGCAATAATGCAACATGGAGACATTGTCACACCTTATTCAGTGCATCTACATAAATGAATCCAGCTCCAAACAAGCCGGCTAACTTGATAATTCTGCCAATTACAATAACTTTTCACCTGCAACTGACAGGTGATTTTATGCTATACACTTCAACAGAAAGTCAGAAAATCCGAAAATGAGAGGTTGGTGTTTAAAGCACACAATTTTCTTGAATCATCTGACAATAACAGGAGGCCCGGTGGCTAATCCTTGTTGTAATCACGGCCCAATATCTGTCTGATGTCCGAAGATTGTTTGCTAGAAAATGAAACCAGATAAGTTTAGTTCAAAGTATTACAGTACCCTGAATAGCATTCCCTGCTAAGTAAATTAGCTACAATAGCCCACAGCTGCATGAGTAGACAATAAGACGCCCGGTGGGGACGGCGTTTCCCACAAGACTAGAGTTTCATGCTCAAGTTTAGAACTGCGAGGAACAAAAAAAAGAGAAAAAAGAGGGATTCTTTGTTGCAGGGAAACCTTTCAGCTGCTCTGCATCAGAGGTTAAAACACAAGACATGTACAGTAGTTGTGAGAGCTCTGAGATAGATGAACAGTGACTTTCTACTGTTCGGTCACATACATGCCTGAGGACACCGCGCCGCTCTGTTACCCTCTCTGTCTTCTCTCTGTCTGTGACTCTCCATCACTTCTGTCTCCATCTCCGTCTGTCTCCCCTTTTTCTTTTCAACAAACACACACGTGCACGTACACACCAAATGGCATGGATCAATGACTCATTCATTTTAAGCCCTGGGTCACTTGAGCAATTATAAACACCACAGGAGCTGACGTGACAGCGCTGTGAGGAGACGTACTGGAGGACGAGGTCAGGGCATAAGTGTCTTTGATAAACAATCGGCCGAGGCTCTGTTTTTGTAACGCAAACTTGATATGTTTTGTCTCCTCAAACAAAGTGCAAACAAACACAAGCAACAACAAATGCTTCTATGAAAGATCTGGAAAAAAAAACGTCCCTAAAACTGGGCCAAAAACTGCTAGTTATTGAAAAGTGGAGCAGCGCTGATCAGTGCGTCGGAGCAGGCAGAGGGAAGACGACACTCAGATTTATTTTAGAGAGCTGAGAGGACAAAGAGGGGAGCAGGCGGTGGAGGAAGGACAAGGAGAGACATGTCAGAGCGAGAGAGTGTATTCAAGTGTATTTATGAGGATTGTGAGGAGTGTGCATGCGAGTGTCGGTATGTGATCCTCAACGTTTGTCTGGTCAACCTTGGCCGCGTTCTTAGTGCACGACAGCAACCGATGACACAGAACAGAGAGACCAGAGGTGACACAGTCAGAAGAGAGTTGACACAGGTGAAAGCTAAGTTTCAGACTTACTGCATGCAGTGGGAATATTTTGGCTTGGTGATACTGCGTCGCCACAGTATCTTTGTTTCCCATGTTTATATCCCTGATGAGACTAAGAGTGTATATATTGGGAACGTGACATACGCGGACTCTCAGTGTGCTTCCAGAAGATAACGGTGAATCCAACCAGAGACACCACAAGAGATTAGAATATGTCCCCTTTCAAGTTGTTGTCAGGTCAAAGATAATGGGATCACCACACATATTACCACCACTGACAAACACTCGGTACTACGTTATGATTTCGGATGAGCATTGTGGGAATTTCGATGTACCTCGCCTGAAAAATGCTGGAACATGACCATGTTGTTGGGTAATCTCATTTTATTGGTGTGTTGACAGAATTGCATCCTGCGATTCCAAAGAAGTTGAGACGCTGTGTAAATAGAAGCGAATGCAATCATTTGCAAATCTTTTACGTCATATACTTAAAGGAGACTGTACAACGACAATATATCTAATGTTATTACCTACATTACGTAAGTAGTTTTTTTGTCAATGATTGTATTTTGTTTATATTTACGTTTAACACTACTTTCCAACTTCTTTTGGAGACAGAGTTGTGTATGGGATGTCGCTCCGATCGATTTTATCATACTGACTGAATATGATGAACATCCATGGGTTGCATATTTAACTCAGATTCGGAAGTCAAGCTAGGTTCAAATATGGAATATTGTTACCACATCTTCTGATTTCATTTTGAGAAGAAAACGCACAAGGAACTGTCGCGGCAGCAAAGGGAACATGCATTGATATTGGGAGGATTTGAATAAGGCTCCATGTCATCTTTAACTAAACCACCCAACACCACAAATGTGTGGTAACACCTCTGAGTCCATTACCCAGGATAGTTTGAGCGATGATTATATCATCTATCGCAATATTTGGGTGTGACAATATTGTGATAATATTTTTGGATATCCAAGCTCAAGCCTAACTGTGACTAAATCAGTTTTTGTTACAAACCATGTTCTGTGGTGTATGGTGGCTTCAAGACAAAGTAATTCTGGATTCTTTTACAATATCACAACGTTCCTGAAGTCAGTATGATATTAAACATATACTGTAGGGACTGGCTGTACAGTACGTATAATGGGCCTGAATGAGTAAGTTCAGAACATCTTGCAAGCTTAAAGATAATGAACCTAATGTTGCAGCTAATTCAATTCCACTGTTAAATGCTCTTTAAATCCTGGCCCAAAAGATTGACTCCATGAGGTGACGTGTTAATGCTCATAAACCTCTCATTCTCAGCACTGGCTTGTACGGAGCGAGCGAGGCCAGACAGCACCTGACCACCAAGAAAACATGTGACATGAGACAGACCAGGACAGAAAACAGTTCATGAAGAGGTCAGCACCCACGGGGCAGTCAGGCCACGCAGACAATGATAACCGAGACACGTTTTGTCCATACATACACCCACACACCCTTTTTCTTCACTGATAACATTTCAAATTCCTTATGTTGCTTTTCTAAAAAGCAGTACAGCAAAATAAAAAATGAAAGAATAAAGCAAAGGATTATTTTCAGGATCCGATTCGAATTTGTCGATGTCAGAAAAATTCATATAAAAGCTCACCATAACTTCCCAGAGCCCAAACTCAAGTCTTCAAATGACTTCTTTTGTCCGACCAACAGACCGAAACCCAAAGACTTCTCGCTGACTTTAAGAACAGCAGCAAATCCTCACATTTAAGAAGCTGTAGCCAGCAGATGAAAGGATTAATCAACCATCAAAGTTGGCAATTCATTTTCTTTTGACCGGCAAATCAACTACGCGACTAATTATTGCAGCTCTACAGTACATTACGTTGTTTTCCTCTGTTAAAAAAGGATCCTCAGAGGCTCGCATTATCTCTCAGCTCTCTGTCTCCTTTTGGTTTTTCTTGCCCTGTCAGGTACGAGCACAGCGAATCCTTTGCTCTCTTCTTGTCACCGCTTTAGTCCTCGCTGTCACTGTGCCATTCAGCGAACTCAGTCAATCATGAGAGACATATAAAGAAATCACCATGGCAATGCAGCAGACGCAGTGTCATCTCAGGTCACGCGGTTCAAAGCAAACCAGTTCTGCTCCTATAGTGGTCCTCTCGACTATGAACCTATTTTCAGTCCTATTCATCGTCTCGGGTCTGGATCGCTGAAGGTCAAATGTAGAAAACATGTTAGATAACTTGCTCGTCGTCAGGCCCTATAAGAGGCCAGATAACCTTCAGCATTTACGGCCCGTTTGACATGCTTAACTGGGGACTGACAAAGGCCAGATGCAAACACTTTAAGTTTAAAGTCACACATTCCTCGCTTCTCCACGCTTTATCTCAGCGTGGCGTAACATCACTGTGGTTTTGAGAGTGTGGGAGAGATGCCACATTAAGGGCGTGGAGCTCATTCCCTAATTCTCATCTTTCACCTTCCTTAAACTCAAGACTAACATGCTGAGGGATACTCAAAAGCCTGTGCACACAAGCCTGCATTCGCACGGCTGGGTGGAGTGGGGCCTGTTTGAGTTTGGTCAGGCCAGGGGGCGCGTCAAACACCCGGGACCGCGTCACTGCCTTAAACACGCACAAGTAGACACACGAGTACACAAGCACTCACGCAAGACGCTGTCACAAATGTAGAGCTAAGGAACACACACACAGACACTTATGCTTGTGTTTATTGTACTTATCTTGAGGAGAATTAGCGGATTTAGGGATATAACACACCTCTTCCTGCGTTACACACGCATACGCTGCGCAAACACACCCACCCCAACACAAACAGCTGAATTATCGCCTACAGTTCAGGTGTTTTTCGAATGAGACCGGCAGCCACATACTGTAAATCTTGTGAGCGCAGTTGTGAAAGACAAGGCGAATGACGAGAAGCGCTGAGAGAAGCCTTGATGAAACAGAAGAGAGGAGGGCAGGACAGATGGAGGAGGCGGTATGCTTCATCCAGCTGAGTACTGGCTTTTGGTAGCCATTCAAGAAGATGGCTCATGCAAACCTCACACGCAGATTGTCAGCTTTTAGCATTAGGAAGAGCTACATTCTGCAGACGGCTCCAGCACATATATCAGGCTTATGTGCAGTTACATCATGGCTTATTGCAACCCTCCTATATGTTTGTATATTGTATATACAAGTTTGCAGTGGATGGTAGTTGTACAAAGTCTTGGGGTTAAACACATAGCATGCATTTTCTGCCACTAGGGCAGGAAAGGGCTAGAGCTAAATCATTCAATCAAAACAATGAAAACAAAAAGTCATAAAGTCTTGTGACTAAGGCATGAATGTTCAAAGTCTAAGTCATATTTTTATGTAATGTTTAGTTTGCTGACTTCCTTCATCACTCAGGTGTATCCTTGGGATTTTAGGCAACACAAATGAAAACGCACCATTACCTCTAGGTAGGTTATGACAACAAAAGCACGGAGCGGGGGCACCGTCGCTGCTCAGAGCTGGATAGAGAGTTGGGGTGGGGTGCTGAGTTTTTTGCAAGAGTTGACCTAAATCTGTTTCTTTTAATGCTTAAGTAATCTGGCTGTTTGGGTAGCCGATGATTATTGAATGAGTACGGCAAATAAACACAAATGATCCCGCGGTCAAACTCCCGTCGCTGAAAAGGTAATGTTTTCATGTTTTGTTTACGTTTAGTCCTCGCTAACTTTCTTGTTCCATTTCTCTAGGACAGAACATTGTTGGAAACTTTTGTGAAAATGTAAGTACACAAGTCGACAGAGTATATAACAACGGTCTGGTCTTTTTAGGCTTTTCAATGCAGCATTCCTACACATCATATCTTTGATGAAGAACATTTCATCATGATTTTAATACAAAAAAACTTGGTCTGCAATGCGTTTCCCTCAAGACGTGTTTGCTATTGCAAATTAGTCGAATATACACGTCGTTTCTAAGACACATGTCTGCTTTAACACCCCTCTGCAACCGTGTCATGTACTGTCTGCGATCGGCACCGCTACCCTCAAAGATCTAATTACTATGTCTTCATTTCACACATGCGGGCAGGTTGTAGAGCAGATTAATGAACTGACAACGTGAGAACACTATGAACCCTGCAGGGAGGTCCGGCGGGTTTCAAACACATGCTGCTGGGCAACCACCACCCCAGGAACGCTGTTTATTTGTCCAGGGTTGCCCTGATCCATTTACAGCTCTGCCTCAGAGTAACGCCATGGAAAAAAAAAACAAAACCAAAAAAAAAACCAAAACTGTGAATATTAACTTCCAGTGTTAAAGCTACAGGGCAGCTTCTTAGTTGGAAATGAGTGCTGACAGGCAAGGGCAAGTTGAGACAGGAGGGGAAAGGAGACAGGAGGGGGAGGGCAATTTGTGCCCCTGGCACTGCTCTCTGCATCCTGCACTTATCTGAAGCCATGT
The DNA here is from genome assembly GCA_963678695.2 of Diplodus puntazzo. Taxonomy (NCBI): domain Eukaryota; kingdom Metazoa; phylum Chordata; class Actinopteri; order Spariformes; family Sparidae; genus Diplodus; species Diplodus puntazzo. The sequence goes on along the minus strand of OZ023159.1, from coordinate 28,075,641 downwards.
GCAGACAGGAGGATGTATGGAGAGACAACACATTCCTCAATGAATGATGTCCTCGCTGTTCTACTACCTTGTGTTTCAAACAATTTCACAGGGAGTTCTGATGAGAGCACACCGAGCGTTAGACACCAGGGTCACGACAAGTACAGGAAGTGCTATGTTGTTAGTGGGTGAGTCTGACGAAGCGTAAAAATATACTTAAGTTGACGACAGAACTAATCTTATCTGACCACAGGACATGTCATGCCCTGCACAGACAAACTGTAACGGACATATCTACGAGGCACAGGAGGTTGTCGCAGTTCCCCCCAAGAAAGAGGCCGAGGAGTTTTGATCAAGAAGAGAAGGCTGAGAGCTCCAAACAAAAAAAGGACAGCGAACAACACAAACGGAAAGGAAGGACTTAACCGGTGAGGCAGAGGAAAAGTATTTCAGAAAGCAACAAACAGACGGATGGAGAACAATAGAGAAACACACAAACACACACACACACACACAAGCACACACACAACAGGATTAACATGGAAATGGTGCCAATGGGACAAAGTTCTCCCGTCTATTTACCATATTCCCTCCGTGTTCTTCAGCGAGCTGGTAGAGCGCGACCGCGGCTTAAGGATGATACTCATGGTCTTTCCCTTCCACAGCCACACACATCACATCTGCAAACACACACATATAAAGCCACGCACACACCCCCCTTTCGCACCAGCCCTCCGCTGTGGTCCGACCACAGTCCTCACTGGTCTGAAGCGATCCAGTCAGAGGGAGCCTCCTTCCCTCAGCGTTAGGTTAGTGGAGTGGTCAGGTGTGCCGAGCTCTTCCAAGATTAATCCACACTGCTGCTGCCGCTGCTCCTCGAGCGCTGATCGTCTGACAGTAGGTGCTTGTTTAGTCAGCTCTCCTTATCTCTCTCTCTTGTCACTCATTTGCATGTATCTTTCTTGCCAGATCAGTGTGTGATCTTTCTCTCTCCTAATCCAGCCATACACTCTCTTTCTCACTCCTCTCACTTTCAGGTCCCCGTCTTCTGTCTTTTCTCCTGACTCGTGGAAATGAGATCTCCTCTTCCTCCCACGTTGTGTTTCTGCCCCTCCCTCCTTACCTCTGTCTCTCTTGCTCTCTTTTTTATGACTGTGTGCCTGTCTTTGAGTTACATGACTCTCCTATTCTCTCTCTCTCTCCCTCTCTCTCTGTTTCGCGGAGCTACAGCTTGGGTACGTCTGGAGTGGGAGGGGTTGTTTTGGTAGTAGTAATTCCTTGAAGGGCGGGACTTGTATCACCAAGCAATCCCACCAATCGCCTCAAGTGTCAATCACTCGGCTGCCACAGTAACCTAAAACCAACAGCTAAAGCATGCCAATGATCTGGGGAGAGCGTGTATGTAAAGGTTGTGTATCATCGTTCCTAATAAGAGAAGCAATAAATTGAGAAAACAAGAGATTTAGTGGAAAGCTTGTGCTTTCTTTGGCTGACAAACAGGGCTTAGGAAATGTGTTGGCACATGGTACGATTATTAAAACTGAACATACAACGAGTGGGAGGGAGGATACGGGAAAGCAAAAATTAAATGAATTAATTTTACTATTAAATGTAGCAATCAATTCTTAGGATCACACAGAGATATCTAATGATTTATCCATGCTGTGAAGATAAATCAACCTTCTCTATGAGTTATTTTGACAGAGAATATCTTGTAATCTTAGTTTCCAATTTATTAAATTTGTATAATTTATGAATAATCTTTTTAGTTTGAAAAATTCTCCACACCAGCAGAAGCACTTCAGAGCCTGGAAAGTCTGACATCTTTTTAAAGGTCAGCCCTACATTTTTTACCGTCTGCACAAACAGTTCTCAAAATGATGAAGAAGCAGCTGAAGAATCTGCTTCTAAGCCTAATTTACGGCATCCAGTCGTGAGTCGTATGACCCCACTGAACCCTTTTCAGCACTCTCATATTATATTCCACCTTAGCAGAATGGCTCTTCTTCTTTTGACACCTGAGAACTATTAAATGAGACACATTAAGCAGGTGTACATGCTTTAATGCTCAAAAAACACATCGGTTTTCTCATATTGTCCGGCAGCACCACATGTTTCTGTCGGAAACGCTCCCATTTTGGTTTTTGTGATTATTTTGACATTAGAGGAAAACATCAGCCATGCCCTGTGCGCCGTGTGGGGCTCAGATGGCGTCGTCTGCTGTCAAGAGTTCTAGGCTAAAGGAGCTAACATTAGCACTCCACCAGGCAGACAGGTGTGTCATCTGTCTGGCACGTCAATCACACATGAATGAATAAAGTCAAGCGAGCTCCCTCACCTCAGTTTGCACCCTGTGTGTGCATCCTGTAGCACAGCGGAGGATCACAATGGATGAGTAGGATGGGATGTAAAAGTCTAAATGATACGCGTGCACCCTCACAGCCCCGTATAAAGTGAAACACTCACATGCATGCACAGATGAATATAAGGATTCTCTGTTGATTCTTGAGTTAAGCAGTGCCATTACAACCCGCGTTCAAGCATTATCCTGCATCTCCATATCCTGTGCTAGCACTGCAGACAATTATCTTTGAATTTTATGTAGCCCTCTGTGGTGCAGTTATCTTCAGCGGGATGAGGGGAAAACACAGCACTAAATCAGCAAACACAGTAAAAAAAAAAGAAAAAAAAAAAGAAAAAAGTAGGACACAACAATTGCTGCGTCTCTTGAAGTAAAAACTTCACACAGAGAACAACAAATAAAGCATCAGCGTACGCATTATTCTCGCCCTGAGAATATCTCCAAGTCGTCAATGGTGAACGTAAGTAACGAGAGTGACATCAGTCAGTGGATGCTTCTCCTTTGTTCAGGAGAGGTAAAGGGCTCAAGCGAAAGAAAGAAGCAGGAAAGGGAATGCATCTGTCTGCAGCACTCAGGGTGGAAGAAGAATGAATTGCTCATTGCATCCATTGACAGATGATACTGATAATACATCCACTTCATGGCTACTGACGCCTCAGTGTGAATTACGTCGATGTGCTTTTATTTCAGGGGAGAAAAGACGCAGACCTGAGCAGGGAGCCGGGCTGATGTCATATGCTAATGCGTTGTATACGCACATGCAGATGAGACCTCATGCTGAAACGTACAGAAAAATGACACATGACCAAACACACGCGCGCTCGCCTTACACGCAAACACCTCTAAGTAAATGGGAACGCAGCAATATCAGACTGACGCGTGGTCATGATATTGATTTAGAGGATAGTTTCCCTCCCTCTCACAGCACCTCCGCTCCTCTTGGACAGAGCAGCTGTTTTTATGCGGGCAGAGTAGACGGTGGGTATGTGTTGAAACTAATCCTATTAAAACTGGGCAATCCAGCAGCACTGAAACTGCACAAATGAAAACAGCACAGCACTTCACATTATTTCAGCAGCAAATGAAACGTTCAGAATTTGGGTCGGAGAGAGAAAGAATGTGGTTCTCTTGAGCTTGAGGGACACACTATTGCTTCTCGCATTCCTCTCCCCTCACGTCTCATGTGAAAAGTGCATAATGACTATTTACTTTTTAGGCTACACGACCGCCATCCCCAGGAAGCGGAGGTGTAAGACCCAAACAAAAATAATGAACCTGGTCCTGCTCAACAGGCATTACTTTTGGAAGACACAAGAATGTTATTTTGCCCCCAAGTCAGGATCAAATTGTACATTCAGTGTAGAATCAATCTAATGCGAGGAGCTCAACAATATGTAACTCCCAGAATGCCATAGGAGATCAATACCTCAGCCCCTTTTCTTAACACAGACATTTTTTTTTTCTTACCAAGAAAATTCAGCCAATACCAACATAAATCCAGAGCTGCAATTATTGTTTTTAATGTCCATGTATATGTTATTCTTTACATAACATAATAATTTCACTGCTTTCACTTATATACAGTATTTCTATTAAGTGCAGGTATAACAGTGTAAGCTGTAATTCAAAAGAAAATTACAATAGTCACCACTTTTCTAATGAGTTCCAGTTAATTTTCTGTTTCTGTTCAATCATTTGAGTTTATATATTCCATTGTCTATGTTGTTAGGCAAAATAAATAGGGATGCACAATATATCGTATCAGACATATAAATTATCTGCACAAACTGCACAGTAATTCATATTATTCCATAGGGACCAATAATGAAATTATAGCCAATAAACATAGCTAATAATGCCAAGCCGAATCGCTTTCATTGACTTAACAATGAAAAAGTCAATAAGTTTTAGTTTTAACTCTTAAATCATCTATCACTGCTCACTAGATCTGAGTCGTTCTAACCCTCAGGTATGAATAAACGGCGGCATAGGAACAAAAATGTGAAACTGGTTACCGTATCGGTATTGTCCATGAGGAGCAGGTAATTATCATTCATCGGTATCGGCTGAAAAAAATACCGTGCATGCCTGGAAAAGAGGCTGCATTTATGTCATAGAAGGTAACTATGGTTACATTTCTCACAGGCACAATCTATTGATTGAATCTATCTAAATGACTTACGAAAACACATGTAGCTCCATCTAATAAGCACCACTTGAAGAACTGCTGTATGAAATTTAATGGGACAAGACTGCCACCCAGTGATCAATGAGTGTATTTCCTGTCATAAAAAAACAGCCGCATAGATAAAGTGAAGACGGGCATTGACAAAATTATTGATTTTGTTAAAAAAAAAAAAAAAAAACCTCTTCCGTAAAGCGGGCTCCAGTATATGGTGCAGATAAACACACTCTGCAAATGCTGATATAAATAGCACTGAACTAAGACGCAGGCGGTGAGCACAGATGGCGGGTTCAAAGTATTGACAAGGCTCCATCCATATCTATGTGTCTACAAACCAGCTACCAGCCATTACTGCTGCTTCATATTCAAATATGTAGAGGCACAAACACACTACACTATTTACTTCTGTGCACCCACACTCCGAGACTACCACACAGACAAGAGGACACAGATGTAATCAGATGATTGCACTTCTTAGTTTCGGCTGGGGTCGCAGAGTTCATATTTGTCGGTGAAATGCAGTATGAAAATGAGCCTAACCAGGTCCTAAATTTTCTTAGTGAGCTTTAATGGACACAGAGTGCTCTGATGATTAGCTTACGCTCTACTCTGGTTAGTGAACCGACCTGTCCTCCTGAACACATCGCTGCTCTAGATGATGACCGGATCAAAGCAGCTTATTTATCATTTGCACTGCTCTTAGCTCTGTGAAAGCAAAAAAAAAAAGAAAAGAAAAAAAGATGTTTCTCGTGGAAGTCAGAGAAACAAGCGCACACACGCAATTACACACATTTCAGGCCGGCGCTATAGGTTCAGCAGAGTAAACAGCAGAACCGTGGCTTGGACAGAGATCTAACAACGCAACCAGCCACTGAGCAACGACCATTTACACAATGCTCGCTTCGCCTTGCGAACACTGCTCCAGTTCTGTGTTGTCCAGGTGGAGCTATTCATCAGCTAATGTTCTGATAAGAGAGAGAACACACACGATTTGTGTACATTCACAGGAGTCATACAAACTCGTACATCCATGCATATAAACATCACATAGTTTCCACACACAGGGCAAGAAGGAAGCCTAAACTTTTCACATGCAAGAGTTGGATGTCAACTACAAAGAAGGAGAAATCCAAGTGGAAGCTGACATCAACAACAGTGATATTTAATTGTTCTGAAAGCAAACAATATACTGTAGAAATCATACAAGATAGAAAATGTAGTTTATGGCCCCATCATCTACACACTCCAGGCTCTACCCTCCCATAGTTTCAGTCCAAGAGAGCAATCCATACCCCCTCCTGCCACGAGGTTTGATGTCGATGGGCTTGTTGGTGGCGTAGGGCGAGCCGTTGGAGCAGGCGTGGCGGTAGCGGGCTATCCTCTCCAAAGAAAGATAATCCGAGTTCACAGGCAAACTCATTTTGGTGTCAAGCCAGAGAAAGAAAGCGAGAGGAAGAATGGAAAGAGTGAGTGAAAAGACAGGAAAGTGCTCGACATAGGTGTGACTTCGATGGGAGAAAGACTGAGAGGGATGGAGAGTGAGAGAGCGACAGATGCAGGAGAGGGAGGAGCAAAGTGCAGAGGTAGAGCAAACTAATTTGTCTGTTCTCTCTGATGACCATCAACAGCCAGTATTGACAGCAGCGATAATCATGTGCAATCTTGCCTTGACGTTACATAATGACATCATTCCTCTCTCCACCTCAGTTTACGCTCTGTGATGAAGAGAAGCATGATGATGAGTCAACGGTTAAGATGAAAATCTGACGGCCATCAAGAGTCCACATCTAAATTGAAACAACCTCCCACTGCAGCTAATGCTTGAGTTTTTATCTTCCACACTGCCTCCTTATCCGAGCACGCTTCCAGCAGGTAAAATTGAGCCACAAACGGAGTGCAGGATTCTTGTGCCAATAAATTATTGATCGGGAAATCACAGGGAAATAAATGTGATCAGCTATTGGCCAGCAATAAAATTATAGCGAATAAATAGAACCGATAACCATAAACCAAGTGAAGGAGGATCAACAACAAGTGCAGTATGCTGTTATTGTGCTCATAACATCAAACTGCTGCATCTGGATAAAAGCAACACTGTGTAGTGCAATTTGCAAAATACAGAAATTAAGTTTCCGCACAAGTCTTGTTACAGCTAAGAAATATTAAATAACTGTGCTCACTACTGTATAGCTGAGCCTGAACCACATTTTTACCCTTTTTTTAAAAAAATACATAAATGTGAAATTATCAGTTATTCTAATCACTACTGGGCCATGAGAAGAGAGCAAACATATCATGCATCCCTTATTAGAAAATCCCTAATCAACAACTGTACAGTGGCCAGTTCAAATTGATATATTCTTGGACTTATCTTGGGAGGCTTTACCTGACAGGTGCAAGAGAGGAAGAGCATTTTCAGTGAAAATAATAGTGAATTTACTTGATCTCTAAGGTAAGTGTGTGTGGTGTAGTAACGAGGGCGAGCTCACACTCTGATCTAACACGAGCAGGGTATATAAAAACACAATGTCTGCATGCGTAAAAGAACATGCAGCTAAAATATCATTTAATTCACATGCCAAACTAACACAGACACGCACAAACGATATCAATGGGAAAGTCAACGCATGAATCAAGCATGACTATTACTCCAAAAATCTAATAAGAAGACTGAGTCACCGCGTGTCAGCGTGTCATTCTGACAGATAACTCTTATTTCAGAAGTGCACCAGCTGACTCACCAACCTCGGTTATAGCTAATTTCCACCACTAGAGGGAAGCAGAGTACCACAACACACAATCCAGAACCACTAGTGCAAAACCTTGTATCATGAGAAATGCATGTTAACAAGTGCAATCTGAGCAAAAACATGTGCAAGAATTAGTAGAGCAGATATACAGTATGCATAATAAAAATCAAAACTGAAGCAGACAGTTGTATTGGTAGATTCAGTCCCATGATGAGAGGATTAATTGAGCATGAAGATTTATGGTATTTCAAATGAGATTAGCATCATTTGTTATCTTGCGGTATCAATTCTTTTTTGACCCCTCGACACTATTGAGAAATCCCTCCGACCGATAACTGTCTTTGCAGCTCCCAGCAGCCAGCAGGGTGCAGCCTGCTCTGCAGGGAAAACGCAGACACGAGAGCAGCAACAGCCGTCTGCGGCACGAACACACGGAGCCGTGAATCTCTGCGGAGTTACGGCTTCTGCTCAGCTCTGACAGAAGCAGCCAGCATGTGACAACAGCTCCGGGTTGGACGGGCGGGCTGTCAAAGTCACAGATGCAACGACAGACACAACAGGCTTCCACACTCACAATGAACATCTGAACAGCACCACATGAGCACATACGCACACACACAAGTGCTGACTGAGTGCAAGCATTTTCAGCACACACACACAACATGTACAGGAAAATGGCTTTCACACACAATGCAGCAGAAACCTCGACTTCACATGCTCCCTCCGCACAACTACACAAGCATACGTTTGCCTCGCTGATGAGTCGGCCACACACCGTCAGCGGCAGCAACGAGCTGTGACAGAGCACCAGGTGACGGTGCCACTGTCGTCACTCTGTGTCCCTGAGGCTCAGAGCCAGAAAACCAGAACCACTGCATGTGAAATGTTGAAGCGTGTACATACAAGCTTCACCTTCTTCTTTTTTTAAAACACAAGGAGGTGTGGGAAAACACAGCTCAAGTACATTCTTGTTTTGGATGATGCTGCAAATCATATTTCAAAAAAGGATTTAGGTAATGGGAATATGTTGTGATTCAGCCCGGGACAAACCCAGTTATATAACAATGGAACACATCTTTCACACAGTTCAAATGTATTTTAACTGACAGCGTGATCAGACAGAGAGCCACAGAAGAGACACTAACATTATTATTATTATTATTATTATTATTATATTACTACTACAACAGTGACACAAATCAAGTGAAGCAGGGATGCAGACTCTACAGGTAAAGTATAAAAAGTGCACAGCTAATTGACATGCCGTTTGCCAGAGGGGGCGGGCTCTCCTCCCTCTCATGACTGGCAAGGTCAGCGACCTCATTAGGGGGCTTAGGGACATTGTGGCCTTACAGACTGGTACTGGGACAGCGGCAGGGGGAGGATGGAGATACGAGTGTTAGGTAACTGGCAGCAGAGACATGCTGTGCGAGACACCAGCTGAGTAGCACGTAGAGTCAGTAAAACAAGACTAGTGGATGACAGAGGATGACGGGGGAGGTACGTCCAGAGCGGGTGTCGGTAATAGCGCTCAGAGAATAAACGGGTTTGTACATGTTTTTTCTCCAAATATGTTTTTTTAGATTTAATAAAAGAGAAAAGAGGTTTTTTTTTTAAAGTCCAATGCTCTCTGGGGTAGGAATGCTTCAGTCCACTTCATTGGATCGGTTAATGTCCATGATGTGACCGACCCACATTAAATACAGTTTCTCTGCCGCTGTCATTGTCTCTGCCAGGTGTGAGCCTGGAGGGAGTCACGAGTGTGTGCATCTGTCCACAGCTAATCTCACATTCTACTGGACCCGTCAGCACTAATACCCTTTGTGCACATTCACGACGGTATGCTCAAGGATATCTTGTGGCTGTGGTGACTCACAATTTGTGAAAAACTGGTTTTACTGAATATTGTGTTTTCCACCCCCCACTGAATGCTGACTCCTCGCTCCTCTGCCGCTTAGTATCATAAATGATCAACGGTTGCAGTTGTTAAATGATCGACAGCTGCTTCCCTTTGACCCCAGATATACCTGGCGGAGACCTGAACTCTACTGAGTGCACTTTTCTTGTTATATATTCAGTTGGTTCCTTTGAGCCCCCCAGATGAATCTAGCAAGAAAATTCATTCAACTTCTGTTTTTAGAGTGGCGAAGAAGAAGTTGATATCAGGTGAGTCAGACGCCGCTAGCAACATATCAGCTATTTGACTCTGGATAACCCCACCAGTAAAACGCTGACGTGTTCATTATGCAGGGCTGTAATTTCGAGGGGTGGCACAAGTGTTGCCAATCTAAACACAAGCAGTCTTATAAAACATTTGAAGCCGCATCACGCGAAAGAGGATGATGACTTCATCAAGGCAAAGGGGGTAAAAGTGTGGACTGAAGGAACTGTCATTCATCCACACACAGTATCGGTATCGGGAAGGGAAAAATGGTAGGGTCCTCTTTTTATGTAATGACACAGGAGCAGCAGTTAGGATGAAGATGAGCTAAGATAATCTTGATGACATCCATGTTTTTAAATTGTTTCCCACCACAGACAATTACTAAGACGGACTCTGAGAATTTAAGAGTTACAGGGAGGAGGATGGAAGCTCATTCAGTTGGCACTTTGTCCAGAGTCACACACAATAAGTGAGCAGGGGGGGAAAGATCTGATCTCCACCCATCTGTCGGATTCAAAATCTGACCATCAAGAGAGCAGGTCCATGTGAGCTAACTGAATTGTATAAGAAAGACGACAGGGAGCGGTGTGGTACAGCGCGATGAAGAATAAAGTAGAACTGTGGCTTTAAGACACACGTGCAACTTAGTGCCATGGAAACTGAGCCGCCGCCACCGTCGCAGGGAAATTTAATACAACTGGAATGATTAGATATTTGTTTTCAAGTATGTAAATCAGCAAAGGTGATGTGATTATGAGACAACAATAGAATGGTAATAGAGATTCATGCGGCACTGTATTTGCGTAAATGGCTCTCAGCCAGTCGTGCTGCTTGAAAACAGCTGTTATTATGTGTGTCAAGGAGCAGTTCTTTCACCTCGGCTAGTCTCGCACTTCCTGCCTGCCTTTACAGTCCCCTGCTAGATTCGTGTTTATAATGGGGTTGCCATGGTGACCTGGCAGAATTCAAAAGGGACAGGTAAGTCCTGACAGCCAATCAGCCCTCAGTTGCTAAGGACACGACGGCAGATTGTGTAATGAGAAAATGAGAATAACAGCGGGCTTCTCGGAGGGTCAAGGATGGGAAGTGGAGTGAAGTGACACAAGTGACACTGATTGTTTGTTTCTAGGTTTGAAGGAGTTAACGTAACCTGCAAATGATCAACCCCGACACTTCAACAGCAGGATGTGACTGCAGAGCACGCCAAGAAATTAGCTATTCACAGCAGCCACTTAATATTTCACAGCAGCCATGCATGACTTACCCGTGCTCTATATATACGGCAATCTGACTCACAGCCTGCAGAGAGGATTTAAGCTATTGTAGCTGAACTACTTGTTTGTCTCAGACTCACAAGAGCAAACACACACACACTTGCACTAGCCCACCTCATCACCACCTTAAAATTTAAAAAAAAAATTAAGTCTGGAAAAAGCGTGACCACTGAAGATAAGACCAACAAAAGCTCCTGCTTGTGCTTTGCATGTGTGTACTTTGAGTATGTGAGCATCTTGCAGCGTACACTGGCAACGTGAGTGTGTCGTGATGCATTAGCGCTGAAGTGATGCTGGACAGAATGAATGTGAGAACCATGTACTGAGACCAGCATGGAGAAATCTGGCTCAGAGGCACAGAAACACTTGTGTCAGCACAGCTCTCAGACTCACATCCCCATCAGAAACCTGGCAGAACAACAACCAGCATTATGCAGGGACTGAAACAAACAGTTCTATTTTGTATTTTTTTTTTTATTACTAATTCATCTATGAGTATATTTCTTTGACAAATCTATTAATTTTCTGGTCTACAATTCATCCGAAAATTGTAGAAAATGCCCATCGCATTAGACTTTTGCTCATTTTATTCTGTCTTATTTATTTTTTTTACCTTTTGGGTTAATAAAATCAAGTTTGTAGCATCCCTTCATCTTCCACTCATACACACGTAAACAGCTTTTTAGGTCACTGAAACTCAATTTTCGGTGTTTACGTCTGGACGAGCAGAAACTGAGATTTTCAGATGAATGATGACGCAGACACACACGATTATCAGTGTTTGCAGCATCATCGGAAAATGGAATCTCGGAGAATGTGTTATTATATCAGGAAAAACACAAACTGAAAGTTGATCATAAAATGATAGAAAATTATGTTTTTTTTGCTGACAGGTTTTCCAAGGAGACTTTATGTAGAGTCATGTTCCTCTGCTTCATTCATAGTCTTTTTCTGTAACTAAGCAACCAACCAAAGTATACAATCTGCTTCATGTTTACAACAGCACACACACTCCCAGTGTACCTGAATGGCCATTGTATTTGTGTTTTCAGGCGTGTTGTAACGATGGAGATTGCTCTGTAATTATTACTTACTGCAGTAAACAGTCAAACAATTGAAAAAATGTCAAACATGCTGGCTCGAGCTTCTTAAATCTGAGGATTTGTTGCTCTTTGTCATTTAGTAAATGAAGAGCTTTTAGGTTTTTGACTGTTATTTATTTATTTTTTGCATTTTATAGAAAAAAATTTACAAAATGTATCAATTAACTTGTAAAATTACTAAGTAGACTAATCAATAAATGAAAATAATGGCTACTTACGGCTCTACAGAGAGAGGTGGTAACATTGAGATAAAAGTCATGTAATTTTACCTCATGAGTAAGTTTTAAAAAACCCAAATGCTCCTACAGATGTACTGACAGTACATCTGTAAATTGCTTGTTGTCTTAACCAAAAGTCCAAAAAACACAGATTTTAAATATGTATTTATGTATTCATTTGCAAAGTTACCAAGAGGAGCAGCACATCACTCAATCATGATTATTTCAGTTATTTCAACGTCATCTGACAACTTCTACTAGGGATGCACATTTTAATTAATTTCTTCAATCGATAGCCGGCTTCCTTAACAGTCGATTATCAATTCACCATTACTAATATATGAAATCTGTTAGATCCTTTTCCATTAGCAAACTGTTTTAACCACTGACATGATCTATGTTTGATGTGAAATCAGAGTGGGCTACATCAGGAGATTAAAGAAGAGACAAAGTGAACATAAAGTTACTTGAATAACAAACTAGATAACACCATTATTACTTCATTTTAATTAAGGAGCTTCTGTCTACTTTTCAGCAAAGGGCTACAAAACTCCCAAAAAACAAAAAAAAAAACTTCTGTTAATTCTCAGCTGGCCAGAATTTTAATAGTTTATATGATCAAACAAATCCTTCTTCAACCAATTCAAACTCGCAATCAAAAGCACCACTGTGGGTGCTGCGACGGTGTGCGCAGGGGTTTTGTACACATAGAAAGTCACCAGACCACTGGCTCAAACACCAGCAAAAGCAAATGAGATCACACCGTAATCTCCAAAGCAGTTTTGTAAATGAAATCTGTTGAGCCAAGTTCAGGCTTTGAACGGCACAACACAGACTCACATGAAAAGTCCTTTTTGTGCCTAAGTGCGACAGTGTGTATACATGAAGAGTACAAATTGTGTGTGTGCGAGCTGTATTAGTATCATGATATGGGAGTCTAACTGCTTCTCATTATCAGGACTGCCGAGCTGTTTGAAGATCTGCTCTTATCTCCACATCACACAGTATGCTCTCAGTTATGGACATTATAGAGGAAGACGATGCTGGCCCGCAGACAGTTATTTGATGGACACTTTAATGGAGAGATGAATGGACAGATGATAACTGGAGACTCGTGGGCCGCAACAGTTTACGCAATAGGCATATCACACATGGACACACACACACACACACACACACACACACTAGTTCTAGCTGTAGTGCACCGCAAGCACATGGTGAAGCTAATAGGTTTAACTTGGCAGCGGTCCCAGTGATGTCAGAGTAATCCCTCATTAAAACCCTGATGACATCATCACACTGGGGAGAGTGTGTGAGAGCTGAGACCTCATGCGTATGGAGAAGCTGGACGAGTGTGTATCTGGATCTGTGCAATATGTGTGTGTGTGTGTGTGTGTGAGAGAGAGGGAGGGATACCCTGCCATGAACGCCAAGGGTGTCCACGGTGCAGTCCAGGTAATCCGGGTTAAGATGTTCCTCAAAACACACACCGGGAACACTCCCTTCACATTGACTACCTTAATCATCCTCATATGCAGTTTATTAAGTACACCTCCTCATTCTCACAAACAACTTCAACCTCCAGTCAAAGGAGTGAGAAGAGTCCAGGACAGGTTGATAAAAAACTTGTTGACACTACGTGAAGATGTTCATGGGCTGAAACAAACTTCAGATTATTATTCAAAGTGACATCTATTATTGACTTTCACTTCATATTAAAAAAAATACACACCTCGAACTCAGGTTTGTCTTGAAAAGCTCAGCTGCCTCGAGTTGTGTTACCGTGTCGAGTGTTGTTAAATACAACCCAGATCACAAAAAAACTTGGGACACCATCTAAAACGTAAGTAAAAACAGAATGCAGTCATTGCGTTCTCAAGACCCTTTTAATGATACTGCTGCCTGTTACCAATTAACCTGTGGAATGTTCCAAACTGGTGATTTTTTTTTAGGGGTCTCACTAAAAACTTCTTGGAATTTCACCCAGATGTTGATGGTTTTGCAGGACGTAGCTAGCTATTTTCCAACAACGTGTTTATTTGACCTCACGTCTATGTGCATGGGAAGTAATAGTCTACCTTGTAAGACCGTTTGGGTGTTATATGAGGAAGTTTTCTGCCAGAATGCCTTCAGCTAGTCAGGTGATAGAGTACAAGCTGAAAAGCCTGTTTTTGCAGCAAGCCCTGCTGGATGAATAGATCTTTCATATGAGTTTTCAAAACTACAAACAAACAAAACTACTCCGTTAGGTTGCGGTAACAAATACTAGGTTAGGTTTAGGCAACAAAAATAATCGGTTAGGTTTAGGCAACAAAACAACACAGTTAGCTTCAGGCAGCAAACCTACTGGGTTTAGGCAACAAAACTACTTGGTTAGGATTAGGCAACAAAATAATCGGTTAGGTTTAGGCAACAAAAATAATTGGTTTGACTTTATAAATGACAAGACACCCAATGTAAGCCAATGAGACCACACATCAGGCACACAATACTCTGACACGGGACATAAGGTGCTGCCACTGGGTGAAATACCAAGTTTTTAGGGAATCCGTTTTTTGAGCATTCCACAACTTTTGTTTGGTGCCACTGTCCCAATGTGTTTAAAACATGTTGATGGTATTAGTCATTGTGTATATCATTTTTTACTGTTTAACTTAATATACTGTATGTGAACAAGTATTAGTGTATTGTTTTACACAGTGGCCCAGTTTTTCTGGTGACAGTGTTGTAGATGCAAGCAATTTAAGTGTAAGTCACCACAAGTGTCTGCATCAACAGTCAGTAATCAGCTGTAGCTGACAGATTTTTCCACATTGCTGTCGCAAGTTGTTATTCCATCCCTCCAGAAATATTTGCACATCAGGGATTTCACTGCAGTACAATCTCCAGATATTGCCAAAAGGCAAAAAATATCCACACACAAAAGAGTTCTGAAAAGAAACAGCACTTTCGAGTTCATATGTGAGCCGGAAGTATGCAAATTAATTATTCAAATGATGAACAGGGATGGTCTTGCTAGTTTAGCGAAGAGAAAGATGATGCAGTGGGCCCATTAAGGATGTGGTCAAAATGGAAATACTGAAAACAGAAACACCTGCTCTGACATGGATGGGCCTGAATTTAGTGGCAATGGCATGAATTGAACCTGCTGGGTTTCAAAATTGCAGATGTGAGGCATCGTTTTTTACACACCTTATGTTCATGCTGTCAGGGCGGTGCAGGAAAAAGAGGTCGACTTTAGCTTACTTTAGAGCCTCTGCAGAACAACCCACCAGAATCCCTGCAGAAGAGTGTCAGTAAAAGACTGCAGCACTACCTATGTGTACCAAATGAAGTGAAGATATTCAGCGTTGTCGCAAATGTTCTGTCATTGTCCTTGTTCATTCCCGTCCTGCTGAGAGAGTGTTATTCTACACCCTGCAATGTGAGAGTCTGTCTTACCGGATGGATGAGAAGCGTAACAGTTGGGGTTGTGCAAGTGGGAGTGTATTTCCTCATAGGAAGCACCGTACAATTGCATTCATAATATGCCACCGCATGCAAAAAATACAGAGGAAGGTGAAACATGTAGACTAAACATTGTTTATGAAAAGAGCTTGGATATATGCAGGAAGTCCGACACAAGGCACAAATAAAACTGGACAAAAGAGAAAGAAATATCAAAGAAAACTCTAAACTGTTCGAGTTACACCGACAGAGTTTTGTGTGAACACAAACTCTACCGCTCGACTCTGTAATGCGGCATTTTCTTTGCCAAAACACTGTAAACAAACACAATCCCAGTCGTCATTCACCTTCCTTTACCCTCACAGGCTTCCTTGCGAGTGTTAGCTGGAATTATAAGACTGCATAAGTCTAATATTTTTAAATCCAGCCAGGTATGTGTGTGTCAGGGGACTCCCTCTCCCTGCCTAAGCCTTTCTAATCTGTTTTCATGCCTCCTCATACACACTGTCGTCATCACGGCAATCCTAATCACCATCATCGTCATGAGCAATTCCCTCCCGAGATGAACACGGTCATCATCATGCTTCCCCGCTAATAAGAGGTAATTCCCATTACGTTTGTGATGTTCCGTGTCTTAGGTCTGTAACGCAAGCCACAAGGGAGAGGTGGTTGAACTGTCAACTGACAGAGTCTGACACGTAATGAGAGTGAGCGTAACTTTCTTGGACAAGTCAACACACGTTTGGAAATTGAAAAATCTGGAGAGGGATTACCCGTTAAATTGTTGTCTCTCACAGCCAAGAAATGAAAGCCAGATGACGCTCCCCCCACCTCCAAACTCACACACACCCAGACAGAGAGCGAGCAGTGACGCATATACCCTTCAGCCTCAATGTGTCTTGAAGAACACCCCAGGGCTAGGGCTCAGCACTGTTTTCTTTGAAACACTATTCTCCACATCTTTTTGTTTCATTACAACTGTTTGTTTTTTAGTGGTGGTGGGAGTTTATAACAAGCTGCTCTCAGAGAGCCGCTTTGTTCCTGCAGGAAAGGGCCTGGGCATGATAACATCTGTTGGCTCACCGCAGGTTTTGTTTGGGTCAAATAGTGACGTACACAGCTGCTCGGTGGCACTCCAACTCACCAAGGACTAAGTGATCATATTTCCAAATTTCTTTGTTTTTTTTGCCACTGAATCAGCACTGACATTTGAATGTCAGGAACATAGGAAAGACGCTTTGATCCCAGTTTGTATCAACAATTGTGTGTTCTGTAAAGGTGAAAGGACACCGACACAGTATTCTGGACGTCATCGGGGGATGCAACTAACCCCCACTTTCACATGGGATCTGTATCCATTTACGTTATCCAAAGAATAAGTGATCCAATTTTTACACCCTTATTACACCAGTTGGTAATGCTTTCTGGTTATGCTCATTGGGTTCAGATTTCTGTCGTGCAGAACACCATGTGACTAATTTCAGGTGGCAGCCAATCAGCCCCAGACTCCCTTGTTGTTGAGTTAAGGTTTGTGAAACTTTGAGAAACGCTGCTGTTTCCCAAGTATTTGCTCCCGTTTGAAAATCTGGAAAAATGTAATACTTGAGGTGAGTCCTTAATAAAAATATTGTGCCACTTTCTACTCTCAGTGTGTTGCAGAACCAGCATGTAGGCTACTCCGTGACTAGATAAATTCTGCTGCACAGATGAGTGCCACACACACCATTCTTTCACACTTATTTCTTACTGTGTCTCATTAATTTCCCAGCCATACAGCCTCTATCATGCAGCTCTGCCGAAGAAACGTTTGGCGCTGTCATGGCACAGAAGCACAGTTTACGGGTTATGTTTATATGTATCTGATATCTGAACACAATTCAAGACAGAGCAGCTCCGGATATGGTCAGGCAGATCTGACCACATTCCTGTGACGTCATGTCATCTTCAATTAACATGCAATTCTCCTTATCTGGATATTGTGATACAGATACAGATCGCATTTTCATACCAGGTGTAAATGGGGTGTGACGGTTAATACCTAGGAAGTTACGTTTTCACCCATGTCCATTTGTTGGTCGGTTTTCTCAGGAGGATTACACAAAAACTACAAAAAGGATTTCCATGAAACTTGGATGGGGGATGGGTCTTGGACCAGAATAGACCCCATTAACTTTTGGTACGGATCCGCAATTTTTTTTTGTCACTTTCTTTAACATTGTGAGATCGGGCATTTTTCTCCATTTCCATTAAAATCTCATGGAAATATGGGAAAAGATCTTCACATGCTGGTACCTATGGGTGAGAACAAACTGTTGGGCCTGAGTGGAGGTGTACGCTCTACTGAGCTTTTTCCAGTATTCATTATGGCTTAATCCCCAAAGGCATATCTATAACAGACTAAAACCAAAGATAAGGAGAAAAAAATAACTGAATCCAAACATGAGGGACACTGACATGTGTTTTTTGGATTGATCATTTCAGCACTACTGGTCACAAGACAATATCCTCATGATTTATTTTCATGGTCAAACTGATTTTCTGTCAAACTCCACAACCACAGTCATTCAAAAACAGCCAGAAAGCTGAACCGCATGTGCTCAAGCAAAATACACATTTATTACAATTTGGCTTCTCTTCATTCCCAGTCTTCCGTTTGCACGGGCCAGTCCCAGCTCCCTTTAGCCGGAGCTTTAGCTTGTAACATTTCTATTTGTGATTTACGCTGACTTCATGTAAGCACCTACAGCTACCCCCCCCCCCGCCTCCAATATGTCTGGCTGCCACGCTGTACTCTTATTGATCTGTCCATCTTCTTGCCTGTGTCCCAGAGATGAACACAAGATTGAATGCCCCTATCTGGCGGCTGCTGTGTGGACAGCAGCGAGCGACAGCGCAGGCCGGGATGAATAAAATTGAAATGAAATGGATATTTAAAATGAATGTGATGTCAGGGCAGTGCCTCTGGGCTTTTCAGCATCGTGGCTCTTGTATGTTCTGTATGTATAATGAAAGTCTGTTATTTCTGTTCTTGCAAGCCAAAACATCAATGCAAAGGCACAAATGAAACGTTATTATCATCTTTATTATAAAATGAGTTACAATATCTTTTTAAAATGCTGAAAGCTGCCCATTACATAAATTGGCAGCTATGCACCAAGGTTGACTCATTTCTTTATTTGTCTGGGTGAGAGCAAAAAAATATGATATGGTCAATTATTTTAGTGATGCTAATAGATCTGAACTGTGCTAGCCTATTGTTGTCTGCCAATGTGTAAGTGTGTTTTTGGCTCCGAGACGCACTAATGACTAATGACCACACTGTCTGGAGATTTTGCTCATTCTCCACCACATCTCATCTGACCTGAGGGGTATGTTTGGTGTTCTGGAAGGTGCGCGTGTGTGCGTGGGTGTGTTCGAAACACACACGAGGTGTTTCTGCAGAACACAGAGAAGAAGGGAGGGAAAGAGGATCAACTGTAAAAAAGTGGCAGAATAACACACTAAGACATCCGAGAGCGCCGACGTGTAAAAGAGAAATCAGATGAAGCAAGAGAACGGCCCAGATGAGACCGCTGCTGACATTGGCGGACTCAGTTTGTGTGCTTGGATGGACGCACATCGGCAGCAAGATGTCCTGCGAAATAATAACCTGATCATTTAGCAGCCTCGAAAGAGGCCGTGATGCAAATATATAGAAAAAATAAGACGAAACAGTGTCAGCAGCAGTACCACATATGCAGATAGCGGTTAGAACACGCCTGTTACGCTTTAAGTGACTACATAATCAATTTAACACTGACGCTGCCTCGTGGGAAAGCTGGGGTAACAACACATTCCAGCTAATTCACACCACCAAAGCGTTTATTCACACCCTGTAGACCAGACTTCAACAGCGAGTGAAACTGAAACTCTTGAGTGAGACCGTGATCAGTCATGTCTCATTCCAGGTGTGTCACAAGATCTGCGAGAACTGCTCAAGATTAGTCATCGATCTTGTGGTCAGACCGAGCTCTCACACAGACGCACAGATGTTTGGCTGAATTCACAGAGTAGTGAACGCTGCAGCTAGCAATCACTTTCAATTAGAGCTCAGGTCTAATTTAAAAGTTGCACTAAAAGGTCAAATAATGTGTAATATCAAGACTCTGCAGTTCCTCACCGTAGTTCCTCTCCAAGTCTTTTAGTTCATCGTTTTGGTTTTAGAACTCACAGGTATTTTGTTTCAGTGTTCGATAGGGTTGGGTGTCCGTTGACAACTGAACACATATGGTACTGAAACCAGACCCCGAATTCAGTTACTTTTTTCAGCACATGAACAAAAATGTAATATCAGTTGTAGAATATAAGACCCCAAACCCTATAACATTTGAATTTCTTCCAAATGGAAGCCCAAAGACCTGGAAGCTGTTGGACAAACTGCTTTAAAGATTTGCTATGAGGTATCAAATTTTCGCACCAGTGTGAATTGGTATTCTACAGTTTGATGTAATTCTGCTGATGCCCTTAAAATTGCCAAGTTTACCCAACTGTTCACTGTGTAAGCTTCATTTGCAGACACAACAGGCAGCTGCGTCTTTGTAAAAAAAAGCTTGAAAAGGTCAGCAACAGTAAAAAATACAAGAAAGTGAAACTGATAAAATGCTGTACCCGATGGAGGAGGTGAAATAAAGAATTCGGTGTCCTCAAAATGCTTTTTCGTCTCCGCTCACAGTCTTTCTTCACACACAACAGCCTGGCCTCTGAGGGAGAATTCCGCCGAAGGAAAGGTGTGAAGAAGAGAAGAGTGTTAGACTGTGTGGTCCTATCAGGGGGAGTGAGTGGAGAGCAACCCTTAATAAGGCAGAGTACATCAGCATTGCCCCGCACAGTGGGCCGGCAGAGATTGATGCTGCAGGTGAGCTGTGGCTCTGTATTCCACACATACACACAAACTCGGCGCCGGTGGTCCTCCGGGACAACGGTGAGTGATGACTCTGTCTCCTCAAAACTGACAGCGGGTCTCTGCTCCCACCAAAAAGCCCATTTTAGAAGCCTCGCCTCAGTCCCAACAACTTGAAGTGATAGAAAGTAATCTAAAGTTTGGCTGAGATTGACCCGCCAGCACTGGAATCAACGACAGTGTGCAGCAGGGAGAATGCCTCAAAGAAATGAGATAACAATGCCTTGTGTCTTGTTATCTTACTGACAAAGTGTGCTACATCTGAGGTAGGTCCCCGCTGGGGCTGCTGAGAAAGAGGCAAGGAGGGTTACGAGAGTGAAACCTGATGTGCTTTAACACCTTAGCCCGAGAAAAAAAGCTGAGAAAAGCACCGCGAAATGACACGTTTAAACAGTTTATTATCCTCTGCGTACACACACACCCTCTAACATTTAGTAGCGAGAGGGAGAGAGAAGTGATGCAGTAATGCATCTCCAATCCCCAATTTCTAAATATAGCCTCATCTTTCCTCTTCCCTCCTGGTCTCTGAGGCGCTGGATTCACTTAATTGGATTACTACACACACTTTTCATTCCTTTTCTGGTTAGACTTTAATGAAGTTTATACAATCATTCATCTCGGCTTATTTATAACACCGCTGAAGGCGACACCCCGCACGTTTAAAAACATAGGAGGAAACGGCGTGGCAATTATTGCATCACCCCTGAGAGTCTCCATGCAGTCGGGATTATGTATGCATGCTGGAGGCATAGATCGATAAAGATGCTGACTGTAACAATAACCTATAATGCAGTGTGACCCGCTGGAAGAGAAAGAGAGCATTTGCCTGTCATGCTCCTTCATACACTGTGCGATGGATGTGGAATTTACAAGCCCAAATAAATACAACATGAGGACAGTATATATGTACGTTTGCGACACAGTACCCAGATCCATCTTTGTGTAATCTTTATAAGCTCTGCTCCCCTCAGTGCTACTCTGCTTGTGCATCACACAGAAGGAAGGGGGACTGGTCCATTATCAACGTACAATGAATAATAAAGACCATCCTGAAAGCTCCTCTGGACTGGTACACACTGGCATACACCATGATGGTGCATAGCTTTACTGTGAAGAGAAAGAGAGAGCGAGAGGGAGAGAAAAAAAAAATCCTTGCCTTGGGTTTAAATGGAGTCTGACAGGCTCATCTCCCATTTTCAGAGACTAATGCTCAACTCTGACAGCCATGACAGGCCCGAATTGTTGCCGCAACACTGTCACTAGATGCGCTACATCCATCCAATTCAGCAAACACAATAGACCCTCACCGACCGTGAATCACATCTTAGTCAGATTTCAAATTAATAAAGGAATTACAGCAATAAGGGAAGACTATCGAAGCAGATGCGCGTTCAGAGTAACTCTCTCTCTCGCTCGCTCGCTCGCTCTTCACTGCTGTTATGATATTTGTGATAGCATTTGCATTTACTATACAGGGATTATGAATTGAATTTGTGGCAACAGGAGAGTAACTTGAATCTAGGTTATACACCATTATTTGACTGTAAAACACTAAACTCCCTCCACAGGTGAGGTCTCATCTAATAATGTAGCAATCACTAGTCATGAACATTTCCCTCTGTACTTGCTGTGTAACCTGCAAATTTCTCCGAAGGGGGATCAATAAAGCAACATCTTATCTTATCTTATCTTATCTTATCTTGTGTTAATGGGCTTTGAAGCTAGTGTGATCCCGTCGGAAGATAGTTCTAAGATTCTTTTACTGCTCTACAACTTGGGGATAGGCCAATTATTGGTGTGGCCGACTATCAGGCCCGATATTCACCATTTTTCTTATTTGCTTCTTCTTATTGATATTTCTGTGAAATTTCCAATACAATACACTAATTTAAAAATGTGCTACGTTAGCTCTGATGCAGCATCCTCCACAACAATATCCTATTTAATAGCCTATAAACAATGAATAATCTAAATCTGCAAAGTGAGGAGTAACTAAATGTATCAAGTAAATAGTGCAGAGGAAGTATAGAGAGGCAGAAAAAAATGAAATGTAAAGTACCTTAACCTAACTCCCTTGATTTCTAGTGATCGATATCAGCCCTGAACAAGCCATATGGGTCCACCCCCTACTACAATGACTACATAGTCTTGCTCCTGACAGCTTACCTGTTGTGACTTCAGGTTATCTACCCACTACATCCCTCAGGTCCCTAAGTAGTTATTTTTAAGTTGTCCCTACAGTACTATCTGGTCTAAGACCCATTGCGAGGCCACTTAAGGCTACTGTAAGGGATACTGTAAGTGTTAAATAGCTCTATATTTCAACAGTGTTCGGTCAGTAACCCATGTCTTTCCTCTCTCCTTGATCCAATCAGGATTGGGATGAAGATCAAGAGGCAGTCCTGTCAAGTCAGGGAGACAGACACTGCTACCTACACCAGCAGAGGTGGAACATAGATGGCAACCAGTTCCACCGCTCTCATTGACAGATTATACTACCGAACAGGCAGAACAATGATAAGCACTTGAAGAAAAGAAAGAGGCCAAGAGAGCTGCCTTGAAAAAAAGAATGGCGTAGAGCAAGTATGGTGATGCAGAGAGGAGGGAGGGAACTGCTAACTGCAAAACGGACAGGAAGTCAGCTAAAATGATGACAACGCTGACAGCAGCTTTAAGCTGATGCACTCTCACTTTTTTCTTGTCAGCACTTGGTGGTGCATTGGATGTATGACTCTTGCTGTATAAATAGAGTTTGACTGATTGATAAAACAGATACTCGGTGTAACTCTGAAGCGTAAAGGGTGTTGCCTGCCGATTAAAACGGTGCCTCACCAAATACAACCTCGCTCCTCTGAACTTTCCACTACCTCCGCCTGCAACTGAGTTTATGTTTATACAGTCCGACTGTGCATGATTGAAAGGCCGGCCTTTTTCTTTTGTGTACGCCTGTGTACATGAGTAAGCTGGGTGGACACGCTCATGTGTCTTTCTTGTGCGCCTTGACATCTGCACAGAGTTCATATGTTTCCCCGCATTTATTCCACTGTGCCCCATTTACTTCTCCACGGCTCCCTTTCACTGCCTCTGCTTGAAAGGTCAGTTAATGTCCCTCTATTCATTCCAGTCAAAAATCTAACTCACCTTATTAAATGATATTGAATTCAACACTCAAACCTATTAAATGGCCCCATCAGGGCACATCTGATCCTCTGCAACGCAAGCTAATGTAACAGTTGAATCAGTGGCTGCTACTGATGAGCACAATTTAGGCCTCGATACTGTAGTTTTGAATTGACAACCGATTCCGGTGCTCACCTTCCACATACTCCAACCTTTACATGCATCATCCAGCAGAATAAAAGGGAGGGAAACCATGGAGGAAAGGATGAAATTCGGTGTGCACACAGTATCTGTGCTTAGCTTTAAAACAAAGCACGCAGAACACCCAGAGGCCCAAAGCCTATTGTGACTGAAAAAGTACAAGAAATGTGGTCGAGACTGTCATGTGTAATGTGGCTAGCGTACCATATGTTGTCGCACAACAAAGAACAATTCAAGACAACAAACAGTTGTGATGAACGGCAATATAATCATCCCGTCATCTTTTGCCTGATTAGCATGAAAAGCTCAAATCACTGGGAAAAAAAAACACGTTGGAAATATGAGCATTGTTCATATCCCAAAAGCCCACTGTGATGACATCACTGACTCTTCTGTGTCCCTCCCAGTTTATAATGTAGCTGGGAGACAACAATTCCCATAAGATACCCAACCTAAGAATGACTAATCAAAACAAGATGGCAGAGAAAGCCGACAAAGCAGCACTTTTGTCAAGATGGTTTTTCTAGCTAGTCTCCATCTCAGCGCTATAGCACAATACCTCGGTTCAGTGTGCTTGCTATTTCTGACCGGCCCTCCCGTTTTGTGGATCGACTTGCGCATTTAGTGTGGGAGAAAATGACAGGAAATGTCTGGCCCATTTAACAATAAATTCCCCTGAATACATCTGAGCTGAGCTGGGGGGAAAAAAAACATACACTGGGCTGGGATAGGCTAGGCTAACCTTAAGGGAGTTCCTAACGTACCACACAAACAACACAGGCGCCCATTTTATGTATCAAAAAATAACTCATAACCATAATCCTTGAGTGTGTAAACCCAAGGAAAAGACAAAAACATTCTTTAAAAGTAAACAAATTGACATGTATCTTCACCAATACTCACCATATCCAGGAGTGCCTTCTAAAAGGGAAATGGCTGAGGTGCATCATGGATCTGTCAGTGGGAACACCTGGACATTGTCCAGGCTTCATAACGAAGATGTGTCAGGACTGATCCCCTTCCCTGATAACCTTTCACCCTCTAACTAACTAGCTATCTATTTACAGGTGCTGTCCCAGTGTATCCACAGGCCCCAGCACAAGATGTAGTGTCCCATACTGCAGTCCACTGGTGTGATGCACCCATCCAGACCAGTCTCCCAGTAAAGAGCCCTTTCTCAACTTTCGACCTCACTGGTTTGGTCCTAATGCATCACTGCAAAAAATGGCTGTCTTACATCCAACAAGGCAATCTCAAAAATCAAACTACACATCTGTATAAAATCCACTGAGTTCCTTAGATGAAATAAAGTGAGGCAGTAAAAAAGAAACATGAACTGGAAGCACACTTAAGCCCAGTGTGAACTCTGTCTTTAAGTAGGAGAGTCTCAGCAGTACAAGCTCACAGGCGGCCACCCGCCAGCTAGGCTCTCCGGCCGCTGCTCTTTTTTCCGTGGGATTCTTCCTGCAAAGGTTTGGAAATTACTGTCCCACATCCACATGGTGAACCGGTTCAGGGACTCATTCCTCCGGAAAACATTCCTTTTCCTGACAGCCAACGATGCCGGTCGGAGAGGCAGCGGTAGTCACACCAGCATGACAGAGCATGTTACACACAGAGTCGCTCACACACTCACATTCGCTTTCATCCCTTCAGCTTTGCCCGTTTTGTTTCTCTTGCTCTGCGTCTCGCTCTCTGTTCGTCCCTTTCGCAACCTCCTAGGGAGGGAAGTGAGGAAATGGGGAGAAAAAAAACAAAACAAAACAGTGACGCTTCTCTTCAGAATCTCCCCCTCTCTCTGTCTGTCTCGCTCTCGCTCGTCTCTCTCCCCCTCCCTCCGCCTCCTTCCTTGCTCCAGTCAGTGGGATGTCCTGACCCTGCGTAAGGGGTGTGCCTGCTCCTTCAGTATCCAGTCAGCTAAACCTATTGATCCTCTTACCACATGCTGCTCTACTTCATTCAGAGAGGAACAAGTCTGCACAGGAGAGCGTATACTCACGCCGAAAGCCACTACTGTAAAAAGTCATAAGGGCAAAGTGTTGACAGAAGTAATTCCCCTCATTTCCTCCACTTAAATCCATCATCCGCTCTGCCTTTCTTTTCTTAGGTAATGTGTATTTGTGCCTACTACAGCCCTCCTTCGTCATAACAACGCAAGCACTGCTGTTGCCCCGTCACACTGTTTTCTGTTTTTGCTACTCTAAGCACAGCCTCCGTCTGTCTCTAGCGTCTGCATGCACGCCAGTGAACCATGAAATTTCAGACCGCACAACAAATGCCATCTTATTTTCCTCTGCACGGGCGTGTGTTTGTGTGACATACGATTTGTGCGTGCGTTACCGTGGAAGCGTGCTGGGGGGCCTCTCAAGGCATGTTTGTTTCAAGAAACTTGTTATACAGGATGTCATTGCCCTTACTGCAGTAGAATGCATTCCTCTGTTCTCACACCAGCTGCTTTGGGCTCCAGACACAGTCTGTGATGCCGCCTATAAGCCAAACAGCAATCATAGAGAGTAAATGTCACACTGTCTTCTACACCTGCTGAATTTAACGAGTTAAATCACGGCAAATCTACAATTCATCAAATTCATTGGTATTCACAGTACATGTCTGTCTGTTACAGCTGTATTTGCATGCATTTGTAAGAGTGGCTTTGCGTGCCCACTGTCATTCGCACATATGTGTGCAAGTGGTGTTGGCACGGAAGTTATGAGTCGAGGCTGGGGTTAGCACACTAAGGTTGTGTCTGTGTGTGTGTTTTGCATTAAAAGCCATAGCTGTGGCTGAGCTCCAGTTGCTGCGGTCTGAAAAACAGGATCCAGCACTGCTTCTTACACACATCCTGCCCAACACACACGTCAGTAGCCTCTCAACTCCTGCCAAAAGTCAAACCACCTCACAGCCTCTGTGAGCCTGCACCTTCAGCCACAGCAGCCGCTCTTAAATAGGGTGGAGGAGCGCCGAATGCTGAGGAATCTGTTCGAAGACATAAATGCAGCTCTCTGGGGGGCTGTGGGTAGTTTCTGCGCGGAGAGGGTTGACAGTTTAGGCAGCAACAAGGAGACAAATATTCAATTTAAGGCACTTTGAAGGTTAAACAAGGAAGAAGCTAGAAAGCACCTGTTATTCATTATGTACACAGAGAAAAACCTCTCCATCTGTCTCTCAGATTTACTCTTAAAACAAGGCAGCTCACGTACAAATGGGAGCACTCTAATAATAGAATATACTCTGTATGTCCTCATGTGTATGTGTCTGCATGTGAGCGGTGTTGCATAATCTCAGTCCCTGCTTTGGGGGCTGTTGGCCCCTGCTCTACTCAACACTGGTGAGCTGTCACGACTTATCCTGCAACCCGAAAGAGCAAAACTGGTGGAGAGAGAAGGAAATAATAAGGAGTGTAAAGGCAGAAAACAAATAAATAGAAAAGGTGAAATAGATAAAAATGCAGATTTAGAGAAGGGGTAGGGGGTTGAAGTGGATGCACATGCCAACATCTTTCGAACAAGAAGGGAAATGGCGAGGCATTTCATCACTTCATCGCTGCTGCAGTGACACAGCCTTGAAACAACAATATATGCCTGACAGAAAGCTGACACAATAACATATTACAGCCATAAAGTACTGGCAAAGTATGAACCCATCACCACGTGCGACCCCGGCTTGTAAGCGCAACATCTTTTCTCTAGCTACAAAACATCACATCGTATTTGAATCAGCAGGCTGTTTCCATTACATTAGCGGTCCAAGATGGCTCTCTCTGTAGCCGAGGATCTGGGGGGGAAGGACACCGGATTGCGCAGCACAAGTAGTACATATCGATTTCACGTGTACTGACATTTAGCAAAGCACTGTTCTTCATTTATCTTCAGATCGATGTCCAGAGAACACCGGCAGAACAACCGTTACAGTCACGTAACAGAGCTGGTCCAACAGCACCGCCCGCCAGTGGCATGACTGCTTTAGCTCCGGGTGTTTTGCAAAACAAAAAACAGACATAATGTAACTCCTCAGGTCATAAAACCCAAACAGGACTGTTTGGCAAGAGGAAAATCAATAAATGAACTGTGTTGTGTATTAATGCTTACATGCATAATGACATTGCTCCGCCATATTTAGCAGCTCACAAATTAAAACCACAGCAGCATGGACATTTGGTGGTGAAGTTCAATCATCATATTAATATTAAAAAATCCTACAAGCTTTACATACAAATAGGAAATAGCAAATATCTCTAGCGATTGAGAGAAAACTGGGCCCAAATGCACGTTTTGTTCCTTTGAGGTAGGCCAGCTGTCCATCACTCCATGTGTCGCTGTGGAAGTGCCCTGGGCCCAGTCCTCCTTCTTGCCATTCACAGACGGTTATGCGGTGGCATTTGAGCAAAGGTTAACTTATTCCCCCTTCGAATCAGATATTTGTAATTAGATTCCCACATCTAATGGGGACACGGAGGCTTCAAGGGCCATTTGTAGAATGTGAAGAATGTTTAAGTGGCCAAAAAAATGCTCATTCGCGGAGCGTTTTTTTTCGACTCTTTAATTTTAAGGCAGATCAGAAGAGACAGAAGGGAGGGACTTAATTTACTAGAAAAATGCGAAGGATTACCACAAAAGCAGCAGCTGTAGTCATTGTGTACTGTGTACTGAGCTGTCTCACAGTAATCAGTTATTTCACTATCGAGAGGATGAAAACTAGGCCGCATATATTGTCTTAAGTTAACCATGGGTTGAATTATTAATAATAATGATGTGGATGTTCTCATCACTTCCCCCATTAAAAAAAAAAAAAAAAAAAAGGTTTGCACAAAACACGACTAAAAGTGTGTAGTGTTTTGTTTTGGGTTTACTAAGTGTACCGGGGTTGAGACTAAATCAGCCCTCATTCATAAATCTGCTTAATCAGATGGTGGGCCAGACACCGTGGTTTAAAAGCATCATGAATATCGGGTTAAAAACCACCATCGTAAACGGTGAAATCTGTTTTGTCTGCTTCATGGGGTGGTTTTCCCGAGAGCAGGTACAGATGGAAACGTACTGAAATATCAATGGTCCATCACCTGAGGCAATCTCCACTTCAGCACCATCTGTTGAGGATGGGTCTCACTAACAGTTGGTGCAATCAACTCTGCTCTTCCCTCTGATACCTTCATTATCCCATTACATTGACAGAGAAAACATCACTTTCCCCATCTTAAGGTGCCAATACTGAAATCCAACATGACATGTTGCAAATGCCACGTTGTGTACACTGCTGTAAGCAAACACTGTAATTTGTTCCTGGGCACCTGCCAATAAACAATGCACTAACAAGGATGTAACGACTGCCCTTTAACAGTACACTGTTTCTGAAATACTGCCTTTGATACTGCTAAATTCAGTGCAAAAGAGAGACAGCTGACAAGGAAAAACATCAACCTGTTAGCTGTAAACATGAGAAGGAAACGCAGGAATGTATTGCTGGCTTTGGTTTTTCCCCTTTGACGTCAAGAGTTGCAGAGGCGTGTCGGCACAAGCGATAAACAGAGTGTGGAGAAGCCACAGATACTGGCAGTTAAAAGTTGAAGATATAGAAATAAAAAAACTTTACTTTAATTCGTAGCAATATTCATACTGATCTAATTAGCTATACTAATCTTCATCACTCTGATTAAGTGCCTATAGAAGACAGCAAACTCTAAATGTACATTACATTTCTGTGTGTTTTTTATTTATTTTTTTAACATATGCTGCAGACTGAACTTTTACAATGCACCTGCTTTCAATAAAGCACTAATTAAGACGTGCAGAGCTGCATGATTTATTGCACGTTCTGGTATTTTGCCTCTTGACGTCAGGATATCCATAGGTGTGTCTGCACAAGTGAAAAACAAGAGGATGTAACATGTTGCACGCTCTTCGCTGTCAACTTGGAATGTGGCTGATCTGATTAACTGTCGATATAAGAGATTAACATCTTCAGCAATGACAATATTGTCTTCCACTGTCCTGGGAAGATGAGCAGCCAGCTGTGTAAAAAAGGAAGAGCCCAGTCAACACCACACTCTATCAGATGGACCGTAAATACATTCAATGCCACAGGAATTGTGCCTTGTAATAACTATTTGCATGTTTGGTTGCAAGTTTTTTTCAATTTCCCCCCCAATTCCTGATTCATTTTGTGTCACGCAATGCTCCCTTAAAGCTAAGAGGCATGTGAACACGCGGCTCTTAGGCAGTGAGGCAGTTGAAATTTTCAACATCAAAAGGTGTTCATGGCAATAAATGTACTATGGAAACAAATGCACTGAATTGGGTCACATTTAAGTCCTCAACCCTCACAGATCTGTGAATACACATGTGCAGGCGAACCTTCACAATAGTGTTCTTTTAATAGCCAGCATTGTACTTCTGATCTGCTACTATCAGAGTGTAAATAGGAACAATTAAATGCCGCATTGCACATTTCAATGAGAGCTTTGTACCGAGGCCATCAAATTAAGCTTACCAGCTCACCCCCGTGCAGGGTGAATCTTGGAATTGGCTGACAACAGGAGCACCCTAGTTGGGGGGGGGGTAGTCAATATTTCCCATTATTGTTTTCCCAGTAACCTCCACAGGAAACCCATAGATATGTATTTTGCTCAGTGACACCCACAGTCCTGTTGAACTACGGTTGTTGGAGTTATTGATATATTAGCGTTGTCTACATGCTATTAATGAATGTGACTGGTTAATCATTTTTGATCCGCAGGTTTTTAATAATGTAGTAAATAATGTTCAGAAAGGCTGAGGTCCATTTAGCGTTACCTTTTGCTTCCATCATTAATGTTTTTTAATAACACCTCTGCTTTTCCTGCTATGACAAGACAAAAGTTTTGCTGTGAAAAAAAACATCACACTATCCTTAGATGCAGCATTTTGACTTTGACTCCACAGTGAACAGTCAACATTTTTGAAAATATTCTTTTTCAGGTAGATGAAAAGAGGCCTGACTGACAGAAATGTGTGAGCACTGTCAGCTAAATCTTCATCAACCGTCCAAAAACTGGGATTGAAAGTGGTCCAGTTTCTGTTACAGTCATTTGCACTCCTAAAATCAAAACTATGCTGTGGTCAATACATTTTGAAACTCGGCAAAGGTCACAGCTGACTTGCACAATATTGAGCGAGCTGAGAGGAAACGTGGGCACTGTGGAGCATTATAAAATCCTAAAAATATACATAACTCTATGCCGTTAAAACTGACTTGGAATCCTACATTGCATTTAGTGGGTTATAGGCCCTCTGACTTGTCAAAGCAGGACAAGCACAGGTGTGACCCGCTAAGTGTCCAAGAAAGCCATGTCAGTGAGTGAACATGCACAATTACCCTGGAACTCAATGCAATACAGCCATCATCAACGTTATAAATTCCAAGTCAAAATTTCTGCCGTGAAAAGAGACTATAAAATTCTCTTTTTAGGCCACTGTGTGTTTTTCTGCAGGCAGACACCGGTGTAATTATTTTCATGTGATCTGATGTGAACTGTTTAGCTCCAATTCCCTGTTGCATCTGTTGTGGTTTTATACCTGCGAGCCGAGGGGGCAATTATCCAAGCCAAGGTTGTTTAAGACCCAGAGAAGTGACAAGGTACATATTGCTTGCAGATGTGCTGATTAATATAAGTGCTTGCTAATAGTGTACACTGCTGCCATACGCAATCTCACTGTTGCAGCTACCTGTTTGTCTGCAAGCCTGTTGTGTAGATCTACAGTTTGCTCCCACTCTTACCGCCTAAACATCTGCATCCATCCAATCTGATACTCTCCACACCTCCATTCCCAGCCATGGTGTCGGCTCTGTTGCTCAACCCCCTCCAAAAATAGACTTTTCCTGCATTGCACCAACGTTGTGTCACTGTTGTAGCCAAGGCGCTCGACTGGCTCCCCCCCTGCACCGGCTGACTGGTCTGAGCCTTAATCACAGCGCTGGCTGGACTGAGTGTCTATCTGGGTGTGATTAGTTATTCCTCCGAGGGATGATATGACCTGATGATGACCTACGGTGATACGCTAATTACTGTAGGCTCGGGGGAAAACACATGTCTGCCGTTACAATGAATGAGAGAAGAAGTGATCAAAGATTCTGTTCAGTGTAGAGTATCTAATCTGTTATCATGAATGGATTCTCTCAATTTTCTTTGTAATGGCTTTTAATGTGAAACTTAAACTTCTCCAACTTTCTTTGTTGTTTTTTATTCACACTGTCTGTTTACCATTTCTTATGATGGTTTGCGAAATACATTCAGATTGTTTTCAATTGTTTTTAGTTTAATTTAATTCTGGGCTGCACATTGCCATTGCACATGAAAAATTATTTTTAAAAATGTTGGGCTTTTCCATAGATGCCAGTTAAATTTGTATAGAGCATGAGTCAAATAGATGATATATTCAATCAATAAAATGATGCGCTTCTGATGTTATGCCCCGTTCCAGTTTGCTGCAATTGAAATTTTCAAAAAAGGCTATTAAAAAAGGAAAAAGATAATGCAGTAAACAGTCTTCATGGACCAGAAATCTGCATAACTGATCTGCATGATGTTCGGCAGCGGTTCCTGAAGCTCCATGCTCACGTTTATTTTGGCATCAAATACAAAGCAAATACTGTAATGGGATATGATCAAGAACAAGTTTTCTCTACAGCCATTTTAGTGGCTCTGTGAGGCTGTACGGCTGTGACTAACATCAGCATGCAAACGTGTTTAGTAGGAATGTTTACCGTGCTCACGGTGCGTTCCATTTACCTTGGAAGTTGGACGTCAGAGAAGGAAATGACATTCCAGTACAACAAGCTGGAATACCAGTTCCAGCCAGGTTAGGGATTGTTAGCTATTTCTTTAACCTCTTGATATTTTGCAAAGGCAGAAGCAACATGTCCATGGACAGAGGTTGGATAGAACTGTTGGGAAGGCTGACTTAATGAGACACAAATAAGACAGAGGTGCTAAAAACGAGTATATTCTGCAGCTTTCACAGCTGTTGGTTCGTGAAGCGGCCATCTTGGATTATGAGGTCAGGGTTAGTGAGTTGTAGCTGACTCTCCAAGTCAGAAATCCGAATTCAAGGGGATTTCCAGTTGAAAATGCAGACGGGGAACTCTTTCTGACTTCCAACTTGGAAGCTGGAATGGAATACATCATCACGATGTTAAGTTAGCATGTTAGAATGCTAACATTTGTCAATTACACAAAAACACAAAGTGCAGTTTAGGCTGGTTGGAATGTCATTTGCAGATATTTGGTGATGAACTAAAGCATTGGAGATATTTTAGTAAAAACATGGCATGGCATGCAAAATTGTATGGAATCTGTCCAATAGTTCAGTCAATGCCAACGTGCTGGAAAAAAACAACATTGACATCTGTGAAGCCATTCTGTTAGAATATCTTAAACAAGTCGCGAAGAAAGGAAGCGACAAAGACAAAGCAAATATTCATTCAAGCTTTTAACATAAACCTGAAAAATGTGAATGCCTTAAAAATGTGAATGAGCTATCTTGGAGAAAATCTGTCGAATGAATTGCAGAAGCTTTTTTCCTAACATTTTTTTCGGTATATGCCCTGAACTACATTAAAGGGCATGATTTATGAAGAAGAAGAAGCATGTAGGAAAGAGCACTGTGGGGGGACTTGTGTGACATTAAACTGTTAAAGTAATTACAGGTTACAAGCGGGCTCGTAGGCTGTAAAATTATCTTACTCTGAAAATGGCTCAGCCTGTGACATTCTGTCTGCAAACTGCGGAGGAAACCGCTGGACGGCACACACCCTACCAAATACTTGCATAATGGGCTCATATTTTAGTTCACATGTGCAGAGATGAAACACACGTAAAAGGGGCAGTGTGAATGCAAAAGTTACAAAATGAAACACACGATAAAAAAATGACACCCTTCAGGCCTCAAAGAACATTGATGAGAAAGAAGGGCTGTTTTTTGTATAATTCAAAGTGACAAATAAATTTATATAAAAGATTCAGCAGATACTAAATGGACTTCTGGCTATTTAGAGCTTCCATTTCATTTCAGCCAGTATGATAATGCAGTTTGAAGTGTGACTGATTTTAACTCCTGCCAGCTATTATTGTGTAAATGATCTTGCAAAAATGACTAACCTACTCAGAGGTATGCTTGTGATTACAAAGCTTTTCTGCAAATACAATATGTGAAGTGTCACATTTTTAAGATTTTTTCAGCTTGGAACACACTGGAACATCTCCCAATAAAACTGAAAATGTTCGAATATCTTGTGTTTCCCCAAAAGACAGTGAGCATTCATTTTTAAGGAGCAGATTCCAATCCAAAAAAGTCCAACAACCGATGTTAGTCCCATTCCACAGAGATATCATCCCTTTTCCTGTCATAATCCAGTAATTCTGTCCACTGAAAATGGGACCTACTCGACCGAAAAAAAGAGAATAACAAAAAACAAGCAGGTGATGGCACTAGGAAATGATGAAATGTGAAACAATTACATAATGAAAGGCTTAAATGAGTCCAGGCATGATGGTTAACCAACAGCAGTTTGTGGCCAGAAAGCGTGGGAGAGAAATGTTGACTGACAATTTACTTGTGGCTTAAAACAATAATTTGTGAATATCACCTGGTATTCACGTTACTGTAACCTATACAACCAGAATGCATTTCTCCATGTTTATCATGGCTGGATGTGGCTGCAAAGGCTGAGGAGCGGACAGAAATGGCCACACCACCCGTGTCTGCTGTCAAGGCTCTTATGACATTTAAAAGTCAAACTTTCACCCCCCCCCCCCTTCATTCACACCTCACCATCGCCAAATGAAACCTGTCAGCCAGATAGAAAATCCTGGGCTGGTGGATGGTGGCTTATAAGTTTAGAGACCAGACCAGAAAAAAACAAAAAAACAAACATAAAACATTCATTCTGTACAGTAAGTCCTGAGAAAAAGAGGAGAAGGAGAATGGAGGGAACATGAAGTGGAGACAGTTGCAGTAAATGTTTTATAAGATGCAGCGTTGTACAACTGCAGATGAGATGGGAGGAGAAACGGGGTTTTAAAGAAGGTTCCGAGAAAGTCGGTGTGGGGAAGCTGACGTGCGAAGACATCCCCTGCACGTCTTGTTAAATTCGTGTGAAATCTGTGTGAGGCTCTTGCAAGTTAAGGTTAGCAGGATGAACAATTACGACATCCTTCACTGAGCTGAGAGCAACTTCAGACTCAAAGACTCTCTGCATTCTGTCTAAGAACAAGCAGACAAGAAGCAACAACAAAACAAGTACAACTCTGATAATGGCTCTTGAACGCCAACAGACGCAAAGTCAAGAAGAGACGGCCCTCGTTAGAGCCCCGACCTGCCCGAGTGCCTTTACAGTTTTGCATTTTTATGAATTTGAGGTTCGCAAATGCATGCAAATGCAAAGGACTGTGTGTGTTTGCATGCGTGCACCAGCATATGGATAATCCACTCTGTACATCTGGGTGTGTTTGATGTAGTTTCAGGCTCCAACAGGCAGACAAGTACAGAAACATTAACCGCAAAAATTTATAAGACAAGATCAAAGGGAAGAAACCTACAGCTTTACAGCAAACTTTGAACCATCTGGTGGATCTTTTGATAAAAAAACACTCACATAAATTTGACTTCTGGGAAAACTGACACAGCAGGCAGGAAGCAAGCTAAAATATGCCCAATTTCACAGGAGGACCCCCCGTCACAGGCAGGTATTCACCCCTGGTGAAGAGACTGCTGAGGAAAAGATTCCACTCTCGGATATATTATATAAATGTCCCTGGTGTTCAGTGCGTTCAAGGATTTCATCATAAAATGGTGAACCAACTCTCTCAAAACCTGCATCACCTACTGCAGTGGATAATTACTTTTTTGTCTAAACTGTACATGAACATAAACATTCTCAATAATTATATATCCTGACCAATTTTGAAGGTGTTCACCATTGGGTTGCAATCTACAAATGCACTGCTAGATGCCACTAAATAAAACACGCAGGAGCTTTTTACTTGGACATTTCAGTTGCTCAGCAGCCCATACAAAACGCGACTTATAAAATCTGAAGAAAAGACACCAGCTGAATGCAAAGTAAAAGAGAAATTGTGATTTTTTTTCATCCAATACTGGATTGTAGTGGCAATACTAAACACATTACTCTTGAACAGCACACGTCCCTTTTGTTGCCCAGGACAAAGATAGTATCACGACACAGCGATTCTGCAATAATAAATACATTGGAAGACAATCCTCTAAGGATACATCACACTGTCTGTCTAACTGAAGATTAATACTCAAAAAGAGGGAACATGCAGGGATTTTGTATTTATTCACTACATTGTGGTGTTAGTTTCACAGAATTGCGACTTGTCCATCTTCATGTGTGCTATCGATCCAGTGTAAAAAAGGCGTAACCGATGCAACTATGCCTCATTTAAGTCCTTTCCAATCTGTGTAAATCACGTTTAAATCACAAGAAGTCATGAAGTAGTTATTCTCGTGGGTCAAAACATCAGGGGAATCAGTTCAGGATACCTGTAGGTTCGATGATCATATTATGGGGATGGGGATGCGATAATTAACAATACCAATATTTTATCCAACCCCTAAGCAATACTAATTGATTAGTGACAAAGACATAGTGAGCTTCCCCAAGGAGATCAACAGAGTATCATTTCACTGCCATCATTAAAATTGTCCACAAAGGTAATGGGTATGGCGCGCTGACAAACACCTGCTCCCACTGACTGTAAAACAGCTGCTTCTCATGGCACACGCGTGTACAGTGGGTCAGCTATTGTCTAAGCTTGGCCTGGTGCTGACATCATCCAGTCAGTCAGTTTATTTGGCTTAAGTAATATACATTTAAATCCTTTTGAATTTGAAAACGATGTGTAAAGCAGTGTGCAGATCAAACGAATCCATAAAAAGATTTACAAGAATGCATTTTTATGCTCTTCGTCCTAAATCTCACAGATTTAAATTCATCTCTCCCTCGTACCTCCTTTTCCAAAACACTCACTCCATCTATTTTTCTCCAAATAAGAGATGTAATAACTCCCTGGCGCGTATAACTGAATTCTTTTACAAGAGACTGGTATAAAGGGAGTGCTCATAAAAAATAAAAAAAAAAATAAAAAAGTAAAAAAAAAAAAATCTTGTTTTCTTTTACTGTGACTCCGGCTGCATCACAGGGAGGTGGTGCTGCAGAGAGTGAGTGGGTGGGGATGGGTGCATGGATACACAGAGAATACAGTTACACTACAAGGAAAAAGGCGCAGAATGAAAGAGACAAAGCGAACAGAGCGGAGACTAAATTGGAAAGGAGGGAACAAACAGAATACCGAAGGGACCTCTACAAGTAGCTGTCTGCTGCATTGTGGCCCGGCATCAGCACAAAAAAAACAAAAAATCCTAACCCTAAATCCCACCCAAAAAAAAGACAAAAAAACGTTATACTCTGCACATGAAAAAATCAAAAAGAAGTAGAGAGGGATGAGGAGAGAAAGAGACAGATAGAGAGAGTGAG
The DNA here is from genome assembly GCA_963678695.2 of Diplodus puntazzo. Classification (NCBI taxonomy): domain Eukaryota; kingdom Metazoa; phylum Chordata; class Actinopteri; order Spariformes; family Sparidae; genus Diplodus; species Diplodus puntazzo. The sequence goes on along the minus strand of OZ023159.1, from coordinate 28,038,366 downwards.
AGAAAGGGCAATAGTGTGAGAACAGCATCGTTACATAACACAGAGAAGCAGCATGGGAGCTACCAAAGGGGAGCTCCTGGGCTTCTGCAAGTCGCAGAATGACGCATTGCCCTAACACACACACACACACGCGCACAGACAAACACACACACACACACACACCACCCTCAATGCAGCAAATGGCACACATTCACATTGATGTGCTCCATCCTGAAAGAAAGCCACTCCCACGCATTTATCATATTCTAGCCGACGGCAGCAGAAGTGACGATACATTCATTACAATGCTCCCTCACAGCAGAAGAGCAGGAATGCAACGTGTACAATCAATTTAATCCATGAACTATTTAGACGCCGTGAGCCGCGGAGAAGTTCGGAACCATTGTTGTAGCTCAAATATTTAGGAGGAAATGATAAGCAGCCTCAGATCTGCTTTCACTGATATCTTGGCTTTTCTCTAACCGACCCAGAATGATAAAAAACCATGAAAGCTTTCTTTATGCCGAAGCTGAGTGATACCGAATGGTAAGAATAGGCAGGTCGAGATCAAGTGTCGGATTACCAGCGCTTGATTTTTCCCTGCAGAGATGGACGGTTGTTGGTACTAAATAAGTAAAATTTGCAATTAACAAATATTCAAAAAAGGTCTAACAACACAAGGATGAGGACAATATCAAGGTTCACTTTCCACCTAGTGAATATAAACACACGTGCATTTAAAAAAAATAGCTTCAAATAGTGCTTAGACAGATACTGTGATTTCTATATGACTTGTTATAAGTGGGAATGTTCATTTTTATGTCATATTTTCAATTTTCACTGGAAAAAATATAAAAACCATGATGATGTGACATCTGGTGGGATCTGTACCAAACAAACATGTCTTATCACATCTAGATAATAAGATCTACTGTCGGTCAGAACACTACAGTACTTCATAATAATCCTTTTGTGTTCACAAATGTTACCGTTATCAATAGAGTGCAGCTTCTGCGATTTCAGTGCAGTCAGCAGGATAAAATGCTAGCGCTTAACGTTTCTGCAAACCACAGATACGTTCAAATACGCACATTACAGGCAACATACCACACTGACACTTGTACAAAACGTGTCACATCACGTTCAGGCTGAGGGGATGGTGATGGAGCTACTGGTGGCATCTCTGCCGGGGGGATTTTTGACAAGGGACCGAGGCGTCTCAGCATTTGTTAGCGTGACAACACTGGCCATTTTAAAAGATCTATGGGCGATTACCCGCAGTGTTTGTGGAAATAAAAAAAACAGCTATTTTAGACAAGAAGTCGGGCCGTCTCCGGCCATGTTTGTTTGGACCAATTCAGGTATTTTCAGCCATAATATGGTATTTTTCTAACCCCAACCAAGTAGTTGTTGTGCCTAATCTAACAAGAGCATACACTCAGCACTGTGACAAGAGAAACATTTAAAACTAGACGTAAAGAAACATTTAAACTTGTCAACATAAGCTCACATTGCGATATTGGTAATATTTTGATCGTGCAGCCCTAGTTTGAACCGTTTAGGCATTTGTAAAGATTTTTTGCACATGAGGCTCTCCCCTTACTAGAATTTATTGAGGCCTATTGATTGCAACAGTATCACAAGGTTTCAGAGCCTCCGCAGATCAACACCATTTCTCATCAATCAGAAGCGCAGCAGAGCAGAGATGATGCTGTGTTTTTATAGCCCATCTAGAGGAAGAGTGCTAAAACGATGCTAATAGCTTTTTTAATGCCATCCATCTCTCTGTCTTTCTCTCGCACTGCCTCTAAACATAAAACATGCCTCAATAGCAATCAATCTCCTTAGATGCTATTTTTACACCAAGGCATGACTGAAGGCACATACACACACACACACACACGCACACACACACACGCACACACACACACACTCATACACACACAACAACCCTGAGCTGAGGCGGGATCGATTGATGAGCTCGGAGGAAAGCAACCTGCATTCCTCCCATCTGGGAGCGCAGAAGCAGGCTGCTGCAGAGCGCTTCGCACTAAACACAGGAAATCAATATCCTGCAAGTTAATGAGATAGACCCCCTAACCTCAGCATCTGATTAGATAAACAGATTAGCAGCAAAACACAACACTGCCATTAGGGTGAAAGCAGTGCAGACACATGCTGCTCATGCCAGTCCCATTAAACAGACCTTACAGTCAGTGATAAAAATAAGCTGAGATTTTATTATGTGGCGGCTGCTGCCGCTGCTGCTGCTGCTGTGTTCGGGAAAAGATAATTCACTATGTGCTTTTATTACTATTTATCACTACCGTTTCTAAATGCTCCCAGCTCACAGCTACAAAAGGCAAACTTATTATACCAACACAATAATAGAAGTATTAACTAGTCAAGTTAAATTGGCGTTGAAGTTGGTTTAGTAATATAACCGGTGGTTAAGTTTTCAAGCTTCGGACCCACAGAACAAAAAGAACGACAATGATCACGTTACCTTTTCGAGGCACCGCATGTTCAGATACAAATCTCGGCTGTTTTGTTACTTACCTAGAAAGAGAAAAGAGAGGGAGGGAGACAGAGTGGAGAGGAGGTGGGTGGGAGAGACGGAGAGACACAGAAGTTATCAGGACAATCTATTGACTGCTGTGAGATGTAATTTGTGCTTAAACAAGCATCGGGGCCCATTTTCTATGACTCCTGAAACCCCTTTAACGACACTGCTTACTGGACACACACACACACACACACACACAAGCACACACAAGCACACACACGCACGGGAGTAATGAGAAAGGTTGGGAGTGTATATCAATAAACTGCAGCGGTGAGAAAACTGCTCTCTCTTTATCTCACTCTCTCTCCATCCCAATGCAAGCCTATCGATCGGGAGTCAAGCCTCCCATATTCGGCTCTCCCGTCTCATCTCTCCTCCTCGCACCCCTGACCCTTTTGTTATCTACGCGCAGAGAAAAGAAAACGTCTGCAACAATATAACAATGTCACGGCCCATGTCAAAGGAATTGATGAGGGGTGTTGTTGATATGAGATCGAGGCTATAAAAAACGTGGGCACATCGTTACATCAGACGTTACCAACGCAATGTCACTGTCGACTGCTGAGTGACAGTCTAATGGTTTTACTGCAAAGTTTAATAGAGACGGGTTATAGACAACACATACTTTCACATCATATACATTTTCTGCCAGACATTTTGCGACAGTGTCTTTACTGTGGTAACGATCACTGTAGCGTTGGTGGAAGCGTCAACACACTGTAGCAAATGAATGAACAGGACTGATTTATGGCACATATTCCATGATATTAAATCACATATAGCTTTAAAAGTTTTTTTTCTTATGGCCCATTTTTCCATTAGAAAACTGATTTTAACCACTGACATGATATCCAAGTTTGATGCAAAATCAGGGAAGCCTACATTTGGTTTTTAAAGAACAGAAAGCTAACATCAAGTTACTTGAATAATCTGCTAATTAACACAAGATAGTGATGTTATTTTAATTGTCATTGTTCAATAACAGGCCAACAACAATAAAAATGCGACCCATATTGTGGCTATTAAATAGCTAATCAGTTTGTATGGAAAGTCTTATTGTATTTTTTGAGTAACAGATTTCTGGTATTTTATTTAGATTTTCTCATACCGGTATTTTGTATTTTTGTTTTGTTTTTTTAAGTATTTGTGACTGTAACAAGACACTTTTGATGTATTTGTGCAGATCTCTGGCCATCAGTTAATTCCTTTTTAATCAGTTGCACAGGCTTTTCAGCAATTCTCATGGATTAAAAAGTGAGACCTTTCCTTCCCTCGTCTCCCTCCATTGTCTATACAAAGCTGTGGACAATTTGTTTAAGTTGGTCGAATTTTCCACGACAATCAAAGGGATGTGACTTTAAGCACATTCTCCAGTGCTTCATCTAACAGCTAACGTCGATGGAGTCCGCTAACATCAACTAATGACCAGCCTTTAAATCCTTCATGGTGAGTAACTGACTAATGATTAATCATTAACATGCCTATGGTTAATAATATGAGTCCATAGTCGTTGAGGAGTCTAAATTCCATCACGCCGCTTTACCTCTCTCTTTTCATTTCCATCCCCCACCTGTCTGCATGTCCACTTCCTCCCTCTGTTCTCGCTTGGTCAGACAGGTTGACAACACATTCCGACTAAATGTCAAGACGAACCAGAGTAAATATATATAGTGATAAACAAAAAGGCAGATTAAAAGAAAATGCAGCTCAAATGTAGAGAGTGAGAATCAGCGACACAGATGGAGAGGAAAGGCCGGGTGCACTGGTGATGCTAAGCAGTGACTTAATAAAAAGGGCACAGAGGCGTATAGAAAATGACTCCCGTGCTCAGTTGGCATGCAGCCAGGAGCAGCCGCTAAATTTACACTCCAGCTTCTCTACCATGTCACTGCTGAAACTCGGAGGGACGGTTCTCACACGATAAAACTGGAGATTTACACATCCTTTGCTATAAAAAAAAACATAATCTTGATGATATGATCATCACTGATTGTAATGCATTAAGTTTTTACACTATATTTAATCACAGTTGAGACAAGACACAAATGGAGAACCAACGACTCTTTCATAACCATCCAGTCCACTCTGTCACTCATTATTCAGTTGTCTTGTTCGACGAGGCAAAAAGCCTTTTAAGGGAAGACGCTGGCAAAGACGTCATCATCCATCCCCGAATTGCCGGTGGTGACATTTACGGAGAGGAAGCTGGCTGACGAGCAGCGAAGACAACAGCTTTCAAAACACAGGGGATACACGGGCTCTCAGACTCAATGACAGATACCTTAGTTACCTGAACTGCTAAATAAAACTGAGCATAGCACCGACACGAAACCTTTCACTGCAAACTGAATTCTTTGTGTGAACTTGACCTCATTGAGAGGACAGAAGGAATAGTATGTTCTCTTATGTCAGCCGCGCTCAAGTCTGTATGTGACCTCTGCAAAAACTCCATGACTCATGAAGCTGAGCATCACCGGGGCCTGTGACCACATACATGATGAGCTCATGTTATACTTCTCCTACATGCCTTCTGTGCCAAAAGGCTATGCTGAGAGCCACAGTGACTAAGGCTCATTCTGCTCCGGGACTCGGAGCGCACGGGTAAAGGACAGCTCTCTTCGGTTAGCTGGTTCTAATGAGGCCTGTTTCCGTGGTGACTAGATTCTCGGCTGGTGATTTATAGCATCACATAGTCATCACCTCCAAAGCGCCTGGTCCTAGAGTGAAGGACGACAGCTTTTGATGGTGAACAGCTGTGGAAAACAGGTGTGCGCTTCTCATTACGGACATAGCAAGATAATGATGGCTTTTAATCACCGGCCGTAGATGGAGGAGAGAGCACGCGAGTGTGGAGAGTCTTCGTTTCGTCCATTACACGTGCGCGGATGTGCGCACATTTGTGTCGCATCTGCGTTTTACGCCGCTTCCTACATGGGTTTGCGTGCACGTTGTCATGTCTTTGTGAGCGTATTTCTGTTCCGCTGCACGTGAGAGAGTCGATGCGTAATGAGAGAGAGAGAAATCAGCAGGGAAACGGGGTGTGTGTCTGTGTGTACAAGCAACCTTTCCCGGTAAGCAGACGTGTGTTTTATGGGCGATTCCGCGATGAATGCATCAGAAAAGCAGTGACGCAAAGAGTCCTAGTGCCGCATCCCACTTCACCACAAACTAAAAAAACACTCTTTGTTTTCTGGAATGGATTAAAACCCTCTTATCCCTTCTTTCCACTCTCCTTTCTATGAGGCATCAGAGGAAGAAAAATGGAAAATACAACAGAGGGGGAGGATGACGTGACGAAGGGAAAAAAAAGAAAAAAAGAAGGAGCAGAAGAAGGAATGCAAGTCTGAGGCCTCACCTCCGAGCAATACTCGCTTAAGAACTTAAGCTCCGCAACAAACAAAGATACCAGACCGGAGCTCTACCTAATCGTAGCAGCTTATTCTCCATGACTATGTCTACAATTGGGAACCCACCAATAGTTGCTTTCCCACAACTGGCAGACATTTCTGATGCCTTCGACTAATGTACTGCAGCTGTGCAAACACATGCACACATCCCATGCTTACAAACAAATGCAGCTGGACATGTGCAACCCATGCATACGTAGACAAGCATGTATAAACACGCTCGATACAGGCATGCAATTATGTTTTTTTTCCTCTCTATGTCACCTACGACCTGCAACGACATGTCGGCACACCCAGGTCTGGCATCCTGCCACCCCATATAATAACATACTGCATCAATGCTACACGGCAAGTCATTCTTTCTATTGCTGAAACCAACGCATGAAATGAGCGCAGTTATCATCCATAAGATGCAAAAGTGGTTGAAGGGAAGGTACGTAGTACCCCCCACAGCACCACTGAGCTGCCAACAAACAAGAAGGCAGCTGCTATGAAAGAGAAGTGCCTTAATACAAATGTTTACTGACATATACAGTATGTAGTTCAGCATCACAATGTAATGTTACACTAAACAAAGCCTGAAGGCAAACAAATGCCTGGCCCATTTTTAAAGCAGTATTTATCAGCCTGATCAGAATCATGAAAACTTCAAAGGTTTGTCTGGCTGCACAGAGTTGTAAAAATGTTTTACATTTTAGTTTTTGCTTCAATCATGAAATTCAGCACAATTGGTCTCGGGTTGGGCAATCCTTTTTAATTTCATATTGTCCGATCATGGTTACTCACCAAGGGGCGGTGTAGGGCAAGTTATATCCTATCAAGCCAGGGGAATGCAAACGTGGACGAATTTGTCCTTGTGTAGAAATATCACAGAGAGGTAATGCACACCAATGGCTTTAATGAGGTGCCGATCACTGACCACATACTAGAAAGTAGAAAAGTTGTCACCCACTCTGGCTCCCTATGCAGTTTTCTTTAAGTAGATGGTGTTTTGGCCCTCAGGCCTTTCTTCAAGATCAAGACGTCTTGATTCTTAACGTTAACTTCTCTTGTGGATCACAGCGCATAGTTTTGTTGAGCTGGCTGGGTGTCAGATCCTTTTCAGAGAGATGGAAATTAAGGATTGTATAGTCACTCATCAGGAAGACGTGCCACTCCTATATGTACAGTGGGACACAGGTTCTTAGTTCTGACAGAAAGTAAGTTAAAATCTTTCTAATATCCACAAAAAAACAATCAACAATCATGAACAAACAATCTGACTGCCATACGTCATATACTGTCTGTCCTAGATTGTTCACTGTTCCCATAATAGTAAACACAAATCAAATAATGGTTTGCCATTTGCTACTGAGCTGCATCTGGATAAGGTAAACCAATCTTTTAAAGGGATGAAAAGCCAGCTAGTCCAGATGGGATTAAAAAGGAAAGCTTTGATGCAGCATTGAAATCCAGTGTTCCAAGACGTCCTTTAAATGTCAATCTTATTGTTGCATTGATGCATGTATCTTTTGTTAATAAAATGTCAGAAATTGTGGGGAAAATGCTAAGTATAAGTTTCCAAAGCCCAAGGGAACATCTTTGAAATTGCCTCAAAACTTGAAAATCACTATCATACTATACGACAAAGAGCAACAGCAAATCCTCCCAAATGGCTGGCAATTAATTTTCACTTGATTGAAATAATTGATTAATGATACTCACAAGGCATGCAAAACATCTGCCATTATACTAATCTCACCTAGAAACAAACCTTATTTACAAATCTGACAATTCAGGGTGAAGTTTCTTGTAATCAACTGTGTTATACATGGTTATATATATTTCATATATATTTGCATGTATTGCTGCCCATTCTTAAATTATGTTATGTTAAATTATATTTTGATCATGGTTCCTGCAGTTTAAACATTGGAGGGAAAGCTGCACTGATGACACCTGTATGTATTGGCAACTGTATGATGAACATCCTGCATCATGGTGGTCACTGAAAACCTGGTGTTTTGTTGGGGTAGGGGCCTTTATCCTTTATTGAAAGAAGGCTAAAATATTCCAGAGCAAATACTGCTGCTTCCAATTCCGTAATTGAATTCACTTCTTAAACAGATGATGTAGAAAGTCTGTAGGAGTAACGCAATTCAACGTCATTTAATTTGGTGGAACAGAAATAAGCATCCAGGGAGGGTAACAATCGAGAGACATGTGATGATGATTCTCTTGTTCATTTGTATAGTCTAACAAACGATCAAGGAATGGTTTCACTCCCAAACAGTAAGCAACAAAATTAAAAAGAAAAAAACAAAACATTTTGGGACCACAGCCAGGAAAATCCCCGAGGGTGCGTCTGGGCACAGTGGCATCTCCAGTAAATCTAAGACTTGTGCAATTAGGATAAGATTCATGACTGTGAATGACCCTGCATGTTCCTTAAACAGAGAAACATGTGCTGCTGTAGGCGGGCGCAGGGGGCCGCAGCCTCATAAAAATCATGCTGGGGATATTTTGTGCTGTCAGTATTCGGCAGCACTCACTTTATGAATTGCTTTGTATGGTTCACTGTAGGTGCATGTGTTGTTACACAGCTGTTTGTTTTGTGATGTCAACTGACAACTTGTCACACGCAATTAATTTCTCCCAGGGGACAATAAAGGTATCATCATCATCATCACCACCACCATCATCATCGAATTACTCTCACAGCTTGTTGCGGCATTTTCCATCCCGATGAATAATGTAGGCCTCCTCTCCTCATGTGGCGGCAGTCTGCGACAACCTCCATTATTTATTAGGTCCCTAGAAAATGCTACTTCGAAATCCGTAATTATTTTTTTCCTGATTGGGAAGTGGGGTATATTTTAAATATCTCTGTGGG